>CM070674.1:24705481-25905481 GCA_036346575.1 Dendrocalamus sinicus | reverse complement strand
TTCCTTGTCTTGACATTTGCCTCCACATCTGGCGTATTTATGGCCTTGATGTGCTCATCAGCAGGAACAACAAATCAAGTCTTAACCTTTCTTCAAATCGTATAGCCTTAAGCCTGAATGTAATACTCCATCCTACTCTTCCAAAAGCGATAGTCAACCCTATCAAAAAAAGGTGGCTTAGTGGAATACTTGTCTTCTGGTATGGTTTTAAAGATTGGTTAAGATCTATAAGAAAGAGCTAACCTAGCTCTGATACCAATTGAAAGACCAAATATGGCAACAGAGGAGGGTGAATGGTGCCTTCTAATTTTCCCTAAGTATTCAACACTCGTTCACTTCAATAGCTACAAAGTTATGAAGATCAAGATGAGAAACTACCAAAAGACGAGCAAGAAAAGCTGCTAAGATTTTGGAAAGGAAACATTAAAATTGGAAGTACCTTTGATTGCACTATGGAACTATCGATTTTCTGAAATACCGTTGTTTGCACCGTGGTACTATTGATTTTTGGAAGTACCGTTGATTTCACTGTGATACTACCAATTTTCAGAACTACCATTGTTTGCATCGCGGTACTACCGTTTCCTTGATGAAAAGAAATTTTAGCATGGTTCAAACACAAGAATCGTGAAAACTTTTGACTCGTAGATCCAAATGACATGAAATGTGGTAGGGATCTACTCTAGGGTATTGTGAACCTATTTTTCCACAAACAATCATGAAAATCAAGGCCAAAGTTAAGACGTTTTTTCAGTTTGTTGGAGGGTTGCACCAAAACCAAAATCTATGAATACAACTTGCTCGTGGGATGATGACGATGAAGAAGGGTCTAGATGTATTCCCACGTGTCACAACAAGTTAGATCACCACAAAAACTGAGCCAAAAATCCTTGGGTCAAGAGTATGGACCAAAGAGATTAAACTCAAGCAAAACCGGGTTTTTCTTATGAATCTTGCTATCAAAGCGCTTAGATGGATGGAGATGTATTCCCAAGAATTATCTCCATCTCTTACACGTCCTTGTCACAACAAGATCACAAGAAGGAAAGAACAGAGATCAAAACCAACTAAAAGTCAAGCACATCAATCAAAAACAAGAGGAACTTAAGAGTTACACAAAGATTAATGTATTGCTTACTTGAGAAGGAATATTTTATAACTACTCTATCTTAGATGACAAAGAGCACCCAAGGTACCCACTCTAACCCTAACCCTAAACCGTGAGAAGAGAGCATAAGAGATGGGTTGGATGGTTAATCACATATCTTCATCCGAACCCTCTTTTATAGGTGGACAACCAGCCACCTATTCAGCTTAATGGATACTATCCACTGTTACAATGGAAGAAACCTGTTAACCCCACACACATGGGTTTTACTCACACAAGTTCACTTATGCACGCTTTTCAAAGCGCATAAGTATGCATCCGCTAAATCCTTAGTCTTGATCCGCCTTGATCAACCCAACTCCACCTTGACCTAAATTGCTCTCCAATGCATTGCCCATGCGTCGTGGTTTTGATCCAAAATGGTTTTCGGTATTTTGGTCAAACTACTAAAATACCCTTCCTCGACTTGGTCATCATCAACCACTGAAAACAATCACCATGCTTGCTGCGTGTAGGTGCACCACTAACTTGCCACACGTCACCAAGTCTCTTCTATCCTGGTTCCACCTAACCATGACTCATTTTGCCCGTGCAAGCCACATAGCACCATCCCACCGTTCAAATTCGCCTTCAATATTTCTCGTCTTTCTTGTGCTATGCTTGAGCTCACCGTCTCACCCTGCATCCGCGATCGTTCTGGGCCTCAATTCCTCTATGAGCCTAGCTCCGATCCTTGCTATTAACCACAGTTGACTCCAAATGATCATGCACATCTAAAGACAAAGAAATTATTTCCAAGCGTAAGTTCTTTATAATCACGTTAGCCAAAACATACATCATGCAACCTTAATCCAATGACTCAGGTCATCCAAGCTCAATCTATGACTCAATTCCTCAAACTCATGTTTTTCTGGGAAGATCGAAAGTATCGCGCTTGACACGTCGGTACTTCCGCAATGCGGAACTACCGCCTCCCAAAACGATACTTTCGCATGCTAAAAAACTCACTTGGAGCTCTCTGGAAAAAATGTACCGCAACTTAACCCGGTACTTCTGCCAGGCGGTACCTCCGCACTTATACTTGTTGTACTTCCGCCAAATAGAACTACCGCACTTAATTGCGATACTTCCAATTTTCCTGACACTTCCAAAAGACAGCCTAAATCGAATGCAATTTTTGTAAAACCAGTTCACCACTCCACACAGGTGTACAAACCTCTACCTAGCTATTCTGGTGCTTGGTTGAAATACGCATTCCGGTGCTTGTACACTCAGAGCATCTCCAACAGTATGAGCTAGTTACTAGCTCTAAGACAACTTCTCTAATAGTACTAACTTTTAGCACATAGCTCATAACATAAATAGCCTCACATGACACTCTCACATAATCTTGGAATGTGTGTATGAGACTAACTCTTAATCAAGAGATAGCTTTTCTCTCTCTTCTATTAAAATATGAAATAATATGCTTAGAGCTAGCTCATAAGGGCATCTGTAGTGTAATAACCCAAGAGGCCTTAAGGTGAGTCCTATCTAAATCTTAAGGCTGACTCCATAGTGTATATAACCCAAGGGGCCTTAAGACGGTCCCACTTGGCAGATAAAGAAAAATTGTATTTTAATGCTTGTGGCCAGGTCTTTAGCTTGAGGACCAGTCTTAAACCTTTTTTGCTTATAGCCTGCTTAAGGTCACCCTGTAATGTATAAGGTTGACCTTAAGGTGACTTAAGACCCTCTATTTTTATACACTACAAATGCCCTAAGTCACTATTGGAGATGCTCTCATAGGCTGGGTTGCTAGGAACAAGCCCTATGATTCAAGGTCTTGCCTAGAATTGCCTTAAGAAAAATGCACCAATCCTACCCTGGCTAGGATGCCTCAAAGCACAAACCAACATCCATGATGCGAAAAAGAATACTAAAAGCTTTTATTGAGTCATTTAAGTTATAGAAGAATTCCTGAACCCAAGAATTCAAAATGACAAGTTCCTCTTTACCCAGAAAAAAAGAACCACTTAGAATAGCCAAACAGATTATATTTGTCGAGAAATGCAAAATGATATGGAGATGATCCTCATTATCTATTTTGGCCAATTGTATTATTTCCTTGTGTATTCCTATAGGAGGTTTTTATATAGTATCCGAGAAGTGTCCTTCACATCCTTGTTCTCGTCGCCTTGGTCTCCTCCTATGTCTGCGCCCATGTCGTGCTCTTCACATTCTTCACCCTGAGAGTGCGCCGCGAGAATATGGAACCGGAAACACCGAAAAGTGTGGAGCGCGCGCAAATTCTTGCTCTTTTTTGCGACTCTGGCGGCGACGTTGACGTACCAAGCCGGGCTGAGCACGCCGGGTGGGTTCTGGCCGGGCAGCCAGGACAACGACCACCTCGCCGGTGACCCCATGCTCCGCAGCCACCACCTGTACCTAGGGGTGCAATCGGAGCGGATACGGACAGATATCGTTTATCCTGTATCCTATTCCACATTTTTTCCTCGGAGTCGGAGTCGAACACAGATAATATCGGATATCTATTTATCCATTCTGTATCCGTTCCATAATCTTTTGGACGGTTGGTCGGACGGAAATTATCCGCTTCTTTGCACAGGACATTGGACAGTATGATACGATCAGAGCGAACATGGAGATGCTAATTACTGAGATGTTGAAGAAAGAACACTCAGTAGTCCTGTTTGTTTAGATATAACAATATGTCTATATGTTATTTTATTTCTAGGTGAAGTCACAACAGACTTTCTCATATCATTTGACATACGGATATATATGGACGGATATCACTTATCTCATATCATATTCCATATTTTTCCTCAGAGTTGGAGTTGGACACGAATAGTGTCAGATATCTATTTACTCCTTCCGTATCCATTCCGTATGCTTTCAATCGGTCGGACGGAAATTATTCATTTCGTTTGCACCCATACCTACCCGTACCGCTTCATGGTATTCTTCTACTTCAACACCACGGCGTTCGTCGCGTCACTCGTCGTCGTCATGCTGCTCACGAGCAAGACCGTGACGCGGCACGGGATCCGGTCGTGCGCGCTCTGGGTGTGCGCGGGCGCGGCCATGATTGGGCTCATGGGCGCCTTCGCCGCCGGGAGCTGCCGGACCATCAAGACCTCCATCGACGTCATCTCGCTGGTGGCCGCTGTTCTCTTCTGCATTGCCATTCAGATTCTGGTGTTCTTGTGCAAGCCTGTGGAGAATTGGCTCCTCAATGTGCAAGAAACGCTGGAAAAGTACCTGAAATTGGTCAAATTGCAAAATCCCCAGCACGGCACAGCATCCGAGCAAGGCAATGGTGATGCCTATCATCTGAAGAAGCCTCCCATGTATCTGCTTCTGCTCGGGATCCTTGCGACTAGTGTCACATACCAAGCAGGGCTGAACCCACCGGGCGGCTTCTGGCAAGGCAATACTACTGATTGCTACCATCACTACCTTGCCGGTGACCCGGTCCTTCACATCACCTATCCCCGGCGGTATCTGGTGTTCTTCTATTGCAACGCCACCGCCTTTGTCGCGTTGCTGGTCATCCTCATCCTCCTCCTGAGCAACACATTCAGCACCCATGGAATTAAGCACTGTGCACTGCAGGTCGCCATGATCCTGGACCTGTTTGGGCTTATTGGCGCTTATGCCGCCGGGAGCTGCCGGCAAGTGTCCAAATCTGTTTACGTCTCACTCCTTGTTGTTCCGATTTTCCTGTATGTCGGCAGTCATGTTATAGTGTCCATGTTAGAAGTGTCCCCAACTTGCGCGACATGGCAAAAACTGTTGAGGGAGAAGCTGGAACAATGTGTACCCAGATGGCTCAAGAAGTTGTTTGAGCTGCCAACTGATGAGCATGCCGAGGAGGAGGAGGCCATGGAATAGAAATTAGAGAAGAGGCGCAAGCTTCTGCTGCTCCTTGCAATACTTGCAGCAGGCCTCACCTCACCTACCAAGCCGGCATGAGCCCCCCGGGCGGCTTCTGGCAAGAGAGCAATATAGACCATGTCGCCGGCAACCCGGTGCTCAACAACAACTACCGCCGTCGCTACCTGGCATTCTTTTATTGCAATGTTACTGCATTTGTTGCATCTTTGGCCATCATCATGCTGCTGGTGAACAGAAAGCTTTCGGCGAGAGGAATACGGTCCCACGCGCTGCGGGTGTGCGTGATTCTTGACCTGATCGGCCTCATGGGCGCCTTCGCCGCTGGGAGCTGCAGGAAGGTATCGACGTCGATCTATGTCTTCGTGCTGGTCTTTGCAGTTCTAGTTTGCATCGCGTTCCAGGTTGCATTGGTCGTGTTGGAATCGGTACGAGGTCTCGTGCAGAGACTCCTCTCCAAGCTAGATGCACTTGAGGAGGAAGCCGGTGACATGCTGCTGCACACGGCCGGCGCCGGAGTGGGAGAGGCGCGTGATCTCTGGGACGTGAAGTTGCCCAAATACCATTCCGCGATGAGCCCGCCCGGTGGCCTATGGGGCGATGGTCTAACTGACCACATCGCCGGCGACCCGGTTCTTCGGAACAGCTATCCGCGCCGGTACAAGGCCTTCTTCTACTGCAATGCGACTTCTTTCATGGCGTCTCTGGTCATAATGGTCCTGCTCCTGATCAAGCAAGTAGGGGACACTAAGCCGGCACTTTCTGCGCTGCATGTCGCCATGATACTGGACTTGCTTGGCCTCATGGGTGCGTACGCCGCAGGGAGCTGCAGGAGAGTCAGGACATCTGCTTATATCTTGGCACTGGTGATGTGGTTAGGATTTGTAGCATACTTGTTAGGAGTACATCCATTGTTTCTGAACTTCTGGTGGGCTTCCGAATTTAGTTTATGATTTTTTTTTCTGTACCATTGTTCACTGTTGTAATTTGACTGATCAATTCACTATTGTTTTGGGGAACTATTTGATATGTCATGTTTACAAAAGCAATACAGGCAAATGGATAGTTAAACTACTTAAGCGTTGACAAGAAAATAAATATGAATATGCACACAGTATAACTCTTTGGAACAAGAGGAAAATCAATAAGTGAAGGAATGGTCACATAAACAACAATCTCTGTTCTACATCCTTTTCATGCCAATTGGCATGAATACAGTTGCACTACATCTAATTACACAAGAAAAGATTTGGGAAATGTACAAATTCTATGAACACATACCAGAAGAAGAAATTGTCACCCTATTGACGTGCTGCCATCTACAACAGAAAGAATCAATAATGTTACCTACAAAAAAGTACTGGAGGGTGGGCAAAGAGCATCCACCAGCCAACTGTTAAGACCTGCTCACTTCAGTTAAATTTGTGTTCCTTTTGTCAATGCAGTAATTACTGTACATCTTCTGTGAAAGACCTGTAGATGAAGTCCCTGAACCTCTTGCAGTATTGCTTCGGGTCGACAGCCGATATGGAGTTGGGATCATACTGCATGGATTTGTAGGCATGCTCGAGCTTCTTGCTGATATCATAGTCTTGTAGGATGTCAATGATTCCAAAGAACAGGATAACCTCACGGAATTCACCTGTGGGCTCACCAATGAGCTGGGATTCACTATCAGGATTTCTCACTATATTCTCCACCCTTGAGGGCATGCTAATTCCTAGCTTGACTGGTGCTTTTCTGCACAAATCAAAAGTAGTGCGTTCCCAATGTTTGTCAATGTCAACTGTTAAATTGCATGAAACACAGAAGTTGCTAGTATGATGTAAGCAGCCTAAGCAGAAGAGAGGGAAACTGCTATATACTACATCTTGTGAAAGCTTTTTGGGTCTTAAAAAAAGCTTCGACAGTTGAAAGCAGTGGCACTGGTGTAGTATATTAGTTACTTCTTATTTTTTGACTATATAATTCATTCAAGAATAGATGCTATATGTTTAAATGAAAAAAGTTCATCACATTAGTTTACCTTTTTCTAAGGAAAACGATTTGTTTACCTTTCTGAAGCATGTCTAATTGTATTTGATTGAAACTAGCCCCTATAACCATGTCTTTAGATGCAAATGCATTCTGAATATACCTTTTTTGCTCTGAATCTTCAGTAGCAGTTTGAGGTGTCTCGTTGTCAGCATTGCTGCTGTCTGTAACCAGGGAAAGTATATTTTCAGAAACATGACTTTAAATACATCTCTTATAGTTCTGCAACAGCAAATATTCAAAAATATCATGGATGGTGAACATATCTTTGCATTGGTCTTTGAAGTGAACGCCAACCAGAAGACTATAATCCATGATCCTCTCTTGCTCCAGAAACTCACAATCTTTGTCCACTTGCCTGGTAAGAAAAACAAATTATGAACACAACAGATTCGTTAGGTCTCTTTAAATACAGTTGTGATTCTTACAACATGTTAAGAGCTTTTTGTGTGACAGATTTGCTTTGGGACATCAAATATGCTTCAGTGAGCTTTAGGACAGATGAAATTACTAGTATAACCTAATAAATGGAGAAGGGGTACATCCTATGCAATTGGTAGATGGCAAAAGTACCTGCAGAAGTCCTTGAACCGAGATCCTTCTAACCGGAAAATGAAATTGAGATCAAGATCCTTTAATGTGGTGGTCTCATCAATTTGATCAATGGGTTTGTCTGTCATGCGACCGTGTGAAGATCCTTTCAAATCGAAGCGCCTATGGATTGCATAGTTGGAGCAGAAAAGATTTCCCATTATAACAAACCGAACCTGTATTTAATAGTGATAAAACTTGAGCAATTCTCAGGCAACGACATTTCTTTTTACAAACTGACCAATTGCTCATAGCATGCTAACCTTTTTCTGAATAGCTCCTGTGATTTTAACACAGTGCAGACCAAAAAATTTAGTTACTAGAGTACTGTCGAAAGCACGGACATGTTTGTAATAGGCTGGAAGCATCCTAAGAAGTACCTGTTCATAACAAAATCATAATTTCAATTGTATAGGGCACGTTGAATCATTTTTTCTTGAAGGATATGTCGAATCTATTGCAAGCTAGCTAAGGTGAGAAGGGAAGAATATTTTAAATAATCTATTTTTTATTTCGAATTACAATAATATATCCAAATTTTTTATTTTATAGTAATGGCCATATGTTGCCTCACGATTGGGCGACATGGGTAAGTCGCCCAACCGTTGGGCGACACGTCCATGTCGCCCAATGGTGAAGCGACTACTTATTGCCAGCTCATCCTTTTCTCTTTAATCTGACCCCGTCACAGGTTCTCTCACCATTTCTCTCGCAAGAGAACGAGAGTAACTTGAGAGAGGAGAAAAAAAAGGGAGAAGGAGAGCGGAAGTGAAGAGAGGGAGAAGTAGAGGAGCTCGGGAGAGGGAGTGAAGGAGAGGAGAAGAGCTCGGGAGAGGGGGTGAAGGTGAGGAGAGGAGCTTGGGAGAAGGAGAGAGGAAGAGGAGAGGAGCTTGTGGGTTAGAGAGGAAGACGAAGGAATCTCGTTGATAAGAAGAAAATGTTTTCGCACGAAAGTAATAGCCTTATCCGTTCTTGTTCTCATCCGAATGTAGGCAACGTATAGCTACATATTTGTTTAGTACGTAATTAGTGAATGCATGTTGCTAAATGGTAATATTTGCAGTGAAAAATTAGTCATGTCGGAACCCACAACATTGAAAGTGCATAACGGTGTTGGTGTCATTCATGAAGGCCTATATGATATTGACCTGAGCGGTTTTCCACAAGTTAGTATGGTACACTCGGACGTGGAGAATGCTCTAGTCAGAGATGTTTTGTACTGGCTCACACGCAGCTTCTCCTTGGACTCTGAAGTGTGCAGTGTCGTCCTACATGGACTTTGGAGTCGGTCTGCTACGAACATTCGGTGGAATTTGATGAGACTGATGCGCACAGTTGCATGGAAGGGGTTTGTGGAAGGCTATCGGCGACGTGGTTATGAGTGCATGCTATTCATGCAACCATGTCCAAACTCCGAAGGGAGCCACAGGAGGTTCGGTTGGTGGGAGTAACTCGGGCGCGCAGCGCGTGATTCATCAAGAGGATGTGGTGGGCGATGTTGCAGAGGTAGAACCGGAATATCGCACACCGCACGCTGAGCCTACCCGATAAGTGGATGCAGATGTTGCTGAGGCAGATCAGAAAGATCGCACTACACAAGCTGAGCCCACTAGACAGGCGGACGCAGGGGAGTATGTCGACAGCATAGTGCATCAGATAAAGATCGATGATAGGATGGCCTAGGCCAAGGAGGAAGCTTTAGAAGAGGATGGTGATGACTTCCGATGAGGACGAAGGTCCCATGACGCAAGCATGGAACAGGTTGGATGTTGAGGGTTTTTCTGTGCATAGTGAGCATAAATCACCGTTGGAGTACTATGGTATAGAGGTTCGGCTTCATGCAATATTTGCTGATAAGAGATCACTGCAGGATGCTATTAAGCCATGGGCCTTGTCCATGCAGTAGACATTTCGGGTCCTAAATCCAGCTAGGAGCAGTACATCGTGGTTTGTGAGCAGGTTGGCTGTCCTTAGCATGTACACGCACGCAGAGCTAAGCACAAGACTCACTGAATTGTTTCGAAGGTGGAGCCGTACTCCTGCATGCTCAATAGTGTTTTGCCGAAGCATCGCAACCTAACGTCCATCTTCATAGCCAATCTCATGTACAATGAGATAGTGAAGAAGGACCTGGAAGCTAAGCACCTCATGGTGGCTATTGAGCAAAAAAATTAAGTACATGATTAGCTATACCAAGGCATGGCGTGCGAAGCAAAAGGCTTTGGAAAGGAGATTTGGTTCTTTTGAGGTGGCTTACAACAACTTTCCTTGTATGCTTGAGGTGCTGTGGGACAAGAACCCAGGCACAAACATTGCAGTGAAGGACAAGCCATCCAGAAGACCGTCCGTTTACCTGGTTTTGCAGAGGGCCTTGTTATACTTCGGTGCCTGCATTAATGCTTTCAGGCACATGTTACCAGTGATCTCAATTGGTGGGACGTTTCTAACAGGGAAATACAAGGGGCAAATCTTGACAACAATTGGTATTGATGCCAATAATCAGATTCTGCCCTTGGCCATCGCATTCGTCGAAAGTGAGAATTTTGACAGGTGGTTGTGGTTTCTTTGACATCTGAAGGAGGGAGTAGTTGGGGCATGTCCCGATGTCTGTGTAATCCATGATCGCCACCCCGGGAAGATGAAGGCCATAAGAAAACTTCAGTAAAACCCGGAGGAGCCATTCCCTTGGCTAGACATGAGGAACAGATGATGTATTCGCTATCTGGAGGCTAACTTCTTCAAGCAGTTCCCGTAGCAACCATTGATGAAACTGTTCAAGAGGCTGACTATGTAGAACCAGCAGCATAAATTCGATGTGCTATGGGAGATGTTGGAGGAGCACACTAGCGAGCACGTCATCGAGAGGAAAAAGCGGCTGACCATTCCTAGGGCAGCGCAACCCGAACGCTTCATACCATTGCCAGAGCTTAACCCTCTCGGTGTGACGCGGAGGACCTCAAGGAATATCAAATGCTTCTCCCATTAGATTGAGGCTGAGCCATTAGAGAAGTGGTCCTTGTTGCACGACACGAATGGTGCAAGGTATGGCATAATGACCACTAACTTTGCAGAGGTGTACAACTAGGTTCTTAGGGGCATCCGTTCTCAGCCTCTCGTCGCCATCATCGAAGGCGTTATGCAAGGTACAATCGGGTATTTCAGTGAAAGGCATACAAATACAGCACTTCATGCAGCTAACCCACATACATTGTATTGCTCAAAGATCACAGCGTACATGCAGGTCAAGATTGAGAAGGGTTAGTCCTACACGGTCTTTGTGATGGGCAATACGGAGCATCATTTTGATGTGTTGCTTCGAGATAGAGCCGAATTTGGGTTTGCTCACTCTCTTGTTACCCACGAGGTGTCCATAGAGATCATGTGAATGAATCTAGCTGCACATGCAATAAGCCAAAGCTCCTTCACAAGCAATGCTCTCATATCCTTGCCACATGTGGGACTATCAACATGAACCCATCCAACTTCATGTCAGAGTACTTCATGAAGGAAAGTATGTTGTAGGCGTGGTGCAGCGAGCTAAGAGGCTTCAGGGTTGTGAGTAACTTTGCCATGTCGGATATTGCACAGAGGGCTTGGATTCCAGATCTGGACCTTTTGAAGGGTGGGAAGGGCCGTCGGCAGAGTCGTCGCATTAGGAACGATATGGACGAATAAGAAGCTGGAGCGGCGGGTGGACATTGCGGCCACTGTGGCCAGGAAGGCCACACTACGAGAAGATGCAAGGCGCTTGCCGATAAGTAGGAACACCGACGTAAAGTGCAGCGCCACCTCTTGTTGTGTGTGCAGTGACAAGACCAAACGAGGTAGCCTTGCGCAATGATAAGACTAAACAAGACAGCCTTGCGTAGTGATAAGACCAAACTGGACAGCTTTTGCAGCGACATGATGCTACGCTGGTCCACGAATCGTCTGGCATGCCGCTGCCTTATGGATGCGAATTTGCCCAAACCGAATTGGTCTTGCTAAGCGTACGCTGCGTCGGCTTAGCCTATAAGTACTACCCCTTCCACAACATGTTTTACTGCACCACGACTGTAGCATTATATCGCTAGTATGGAGAAGCAATGGGAGGAGATCACCCATCTCGCAAGGGCTGCTACCCAGTTTGCCCTTTTACTTAAAAAATAACAACCTACAAACAAGATTTACTAAATGTATTACCTATAAAAAATGTTATTTTCTCCTCCACAATTATTTCCATCGGCTTAATAAAAAATATTATTATTTTAAATCGTCTAACCGTCGGTCGACTTGGGCTAAGTCGCTCAACCAAATTGAGCGACTAGGCACTAGTCGCCCCACGGTTAGGCGTAGGGGTGGAAACAGATCGGATACGGTCGAATAGTCTCAAATACGAATACGAATCCATATTTTTCAAACGAATATGGATACGAATTCGAATATTCTCAAATACGGATACGAATATTCTCGAATACGAATACGGATATTTTCGAATACGGATTTTCTCGGATACGAATATCGGATAAAACGGATTCCTAGCGGTTTTACCTATTTTTCACCAGTTTTTTACCGGTTACCGGTTTTAAACCGCCTAAATTCAAATTTTGAATCACAAAATTTGTACGAATTTTTCATAGGTTCTAGAAACGGATCGAATACGAATCGAATAGTCTCGAATACGAATACGGATACGAATATTCTCGAATACGAATGCGAATACTCTCAAATACGGATACGAATATTCTCGAATACGAATACGAATATTTTCGAATACGGATTTTTGCTTACCATATTTGTGTTTTCTCGGATACGAATATCGGATAAAACGAATTATCCGTTACCGTTTTCCACCCCTAGTTAGGCGACATGGGTAAGTCACCCAACCGTTAGGCAACTTGGCTATGTATCGCCCAATGGTTTGACAACTTGTCAATGTCACCTAACCGTAGGGCAACAAATGGCTATTACTGTGAAATAAAAAACACGAGTATATTACTGTAATTTGAAATAAAAAAATAAATTATTTAAAAAATTCAAGAATAGAACTCACTTTAACTTCTGATTTCTTCATTGTTTTTATCATGTACTTGTCATCGTTGGTGAGGTAAAAGAAACTTCCACTTTTACCAGGTGATGAAAGTTCCCTGAGCGCATCATCTCCGCAGATGGAGATCATGTAGTCTGCAGGGTCGACGTCGAAGAGCTTGCGTAAAGTCCTGGAGCGAATTACAGAAGAACAAATTAGCACCGTTTTGGGGACTTGAAACAGCAAACTATAACAACATGAACTCAATCGATGTCACACAAAACTAAGAAGAAATCAACAACGATAAATAAATCACAGCAACTTGGTATGCTGACCTGAAAACCAATGGGCAGTAGTCCTTCCACCGGAAATCGCATGATTGGTGAGGAGGCGTATGCTTTGATCCTTCAGGAGGAAACCTTGTCCACACCTTCTCCTTTGGATCAAAAGCTGATGCTTTAAGATCCAGCGAATTGGGTGCTGACTGTCTTCCAACAGCATGCCTGTGCTCCAAAAGGAAATCAATGGCAGCGTCAAATGGATCAGATTTAGAAGAGCAATGCATCAGAAAGTAACAGATAACAAATGGCAACGCGCAATTGCAGTGGTAACCAAGAAGCAAAGCAACACACCTGATGCCCAGCTGCAAGTTGAGCATGAGCTCGTAGTTCTTGTGCCCCTTCGATATCGTCTCCCCCTGCTTCTTCCCCGGCCTCGGCGGCCCGCGCATGCACGAGGGCGTCCGCAACCATGTCCTGTCTGTCCGGGCCTCCTCGCCCTCCTCCCCCTCAGCCAGAAGGTCCAGGTCCGACGACACGCTGCTCCTCCTACGCACGCTCGACATCCTCCCTTTGTCGGCGCTAACCTCCGGCGGCCGCCACACTGGCTTCTTGAGCACGGCCTCCACCCCGGGCCATGTCAGTATCTTCTGCGACGGCAGCAGCGACGGTGTCTTCCCCTCGCACACCTCAAGCTCCTCGAGCAGATTCGTGATCGCCTCACGGGGCTCCCGAGGCGCGGGCACCGCAGGGCCACCGGACGGCGGGTAGTACACGCCCCTGGCATGCGTCGCGCCGGACTCCTGGCACCAGAGACCAATGTACATGCCCCCGTCGGCCCACCGGAACGTGCCCTGGCCCTTGGGCTTCGCGTCCTCCCACGCGCCGTCGTACCGGTCACCGTCCACCCATATCACCGTCCCGCATCCGTGCATCTCGCCGGCCTTCCAAGTGCCGATGTACTCGTGCCCGTTTCGCCAGATGTACCGGCCGTGCCCGTCCTGCAGGCCGTCGCGCCAGTGGCCGTCATACACGTCGCCGTTGGCGTACGCCTGCGTGCCGCGGCCGTGCCGGAGGTTGTTCGCCCACAGCCCGACGAACGTGTCCCCAAACTCGCCAATGTAGGTGCCGTGCCCGTGCATGTACCCCCCGGCGAGGTCGCCCTCGTAGGTGGCGCCCGACGGCCACGAGAACTTGCCGCGCCCGGACGCGCGTCCGCGGCGCCAGGCGCCCTCGTACATGCTCCCGTCCGTCCAGAGGAACTTCCCCGCGCCGTGCGGGAGGTCCCCGCGCAGGTCACCCTGGTAGAAGTCCCCGCTGGGCAGCAGCTGCTCGGCGTGGCTGGGCTCCCCGAGCGAGGCCTCGTCGTCGTCGTCGGTGTCATTGTCCTCGGTGGTGTTGTCCGTGTCGTCCCCGTCGTCGTCGTCGTTGTACTCGTAGATGGTGTTTGAGGTGGAGGAGCTGACGGAGAGCGCGCTGGGGGTGATGGGGTCGCAGGCCGCGACGCCGTCGACGGTGACGGCGGCGGGGAAGCCGGAGCTGCCGCGGCGGATGGTGGAGTTGAGCTTGCGGATGCTCGCCTCCCACAGCCGGCTGGCCGGGGCCGGGAGCTGGTTCATCTTCCTTCCCGACGCCGTTGTGACGTGAGCCTACTTAGCACAAAGATTAATGCGACAGGGTCAAGAAGACGGAGCTGGAGCGAGGCCGTGCATGGCGATTGGCGGTTGAGCAAGGCAAGAAGAAATTAAAGTGTTTCAATTTTTGCTCATCTTTCTTCGTTGCATTGCGAGTTTTGGGCGATGAGGGAGGTGAGCCGGGAGTGTTGGAGGCTGGGAGGAGTTGTCGGGACGGTGGCGCCGAGGAGGGCTCGGGAGCGCATCATTTGGAGGGAGGCAGCGCCGAGGCCGTTGAGGCGGTCTGCGCTGCTCCGTTTTGCTGCTGAAGAATAGGGAAGGGGAGGGACCAGAGACACACGAGCGGGTTCATAAGAGCAACTCCAGCAGGGCCCCTACTTGAACCCTCATCCTATTTTTGAGGCCGAGGCAAAAACTCAATCCAGAGGCCCTATTTGAGCCCTCAAAAGTAGGGGCCCTCAAATCTCCTCGAGCCCTCATTCCTAGGGGTGCGGAGGAGCCCCTACTTTGAGGGCTCAGTAGGCCCCTGGAGTGAGTTTTTGCCTCGGCCTCAAAAGTAGGATGAGGATGAGGGTGGGTCCTGTGTGTCATCCCCTCTAAGAATGAATTTGAGGGTGCTGTTTTGAGGGCTCCTGCTGGAGTGTAGCCTAAAAAACAGAGCCCTCAAATAAAAAGTAGGGGTCCTGTTTTGAGGGCTGCTACTGGAGTTGCTCTAAGGCTCGCGCTTTGTTGGGGGCGTGCCACATTTTTCCTGTGAAATGCATGTAATTGCCCCCCATTTTTCTCTCTTTCTCCGAGGCTTTCTAGGTGAACGAACTGCAGCCCGATGGTTACGGGAAGCTGTGTTGGAAGAGTTATTTAACTCTAGAAAGATAATAGACCTAATTTAAAAGTGAGAAGTGTCTTTTATCTCACAAGAGAATTTTTAGGAATAATAAGACCCTTATGGTCATATTTGCCTTGGCTTCTAAAAGCCTTTTTTTACAATAAATATCTTTTCTATAGTACATAGCTTTTAAACAGAGTGTCTTTTCAAGAGAGAGTCTATTAGTTGTGGTACACATTATAGTGACTTTATTTATATCGGTCAAAATTACATACCGAGTACCTCTTTACAATCTTCTCTATAAATTGTTACTATTCATAAGCAAAAACCATTAGCAAAAGACAATATGAACGCATACGATCCAACAAGTGATATCAAAGCTTGGTTCTAATATCTCTGCCCTAATAGACACTAGTGTGTAAACGTCCGATGGACAGTACCCTAAGGGATCGTCAGTATACAATGAAGAGAACAGTGAACGACTAAGGGATATCAATGTGTGAAAGAGGTGGATTGTGACCCTGAAGAACCATCGGTGCACGTAAAAAGGGACGGGGAAAGACTAAGAGACACCACTGTATGAAAAGGAGATTATTAAAATAGTCATACATTGTTTAAAAGGAATAAGGTGGTGCTCAGTTAGGCTGAATTTTAGTGGCTTATGGTTGAAATTTCACTATAGCTGACTGAAATTACATTATACCGGATAGTGGTTTATTTGGCATAATTAAATTTAAAAAATTTAAAAATAGAAAAAACGGGTTGGCTCATTATGTATAATGCAAACGAATATGGGAAAAAAGAACCGACAAAAAAAGCTCAAAATAAGCCGAAAAGTCAGAAAAAGATAAAATTTAGAAATAGTAAAAAATACACTCAAAGTCAGAAGTATAAGCCCAAATAAACAAAGCCTAAAACTACCTTGAATTCAAGTAGGAGAGTACTTCACTGAGCTAGCATAGCTAACGTGTACGATCCAACCAGCTGGAAAAGGCGGAAGGGACAAGCAGGCAGTAGCAGTGTTTTTGCTTGGGCCTTGCCTCTCGGGGACGAAAAATTTTAGGGTATAACTGCGTCACAAACCGAGTTGTGCATTGAATCAATTAGATAACGCCATATGGCACAAAAGCACTATAGCAATGTACCCAAAAACTGCAGCACTGCAAATTTTTTTATTTTTGCGTTGTAGCACTGAATCATAATTTTTTTAGGTAAATATCATCTGGATGTTTTCTTTCTAACTATCATCTAGATTTGTGGCCATTAGATTAAAGATCTAAGGGCCACAAATTCTCCCTATCCCCTCCAAAAAAAATTCACCCCACTCCAAAAAAAATTCTCCCCCCTCCAAAAAAAGAGACCGTTGGATATCTAATCCAACGGTCCGAAATTTGGATGATTGTTGAGAAGAAAACATCCGGATGATACCTATACACACCCGGTGCCTGCTACAGTATTCCGTGCACCCATGCTACAATTTGATTGACTCGTTACACGACTTAGTTTGTGCCACCGTTACACGGCAAAGTTTTTCAACTGGGACAACCAGGACACCAATGCCGGTGGACTTGTCATGTTTTCTCGATGGAAAAGGCATCGTTTGTTTTCACAGTGCCAGCTCGTTGACCTGATTTCTGGGGTTCGCACTGTGCACCACGCAAGCCAAACAGTAGATGCCCCTTTCCGATAAGCTACTTGTGGGCATTTATCTGCGCGTGGAGATTGCCGGAACTAATGCAAGCTTTAGACTAATTAACAATCATTTGGCCTGTGACGACTCCAATTGTGATGCTACCAGGAGCTACAAAATTGAGATTTCTGCCCAGATTATAAGATATTCACATCCATATTTGTAACATCCCAAATATGGGGATTATTGAAAATGAAGAATTTAAAAAATTTTGTTGCTTTTCAGCATTATTTAAAATTTTTGGGTTCATTTGAGATTCTTGATTTGGTTTTGGGTGGATTCTTTTAGACTGAGACTTATGAGTTTGGCTATAGTTTTTGAATTTTAGTCTGTTTATGAGAGGTAGTATACAGAGAGAAATAGTCGTATGCGATTTTGGTCATTACAGCTGAATTCGGTACAGTTTGTACTACAATTTAACTGTAGACCTCGTCTTAAAAAAATGCACCGTTTAACGGCGCGTTGCTGTTCATCCGTACATAAACCATAAACGGTAAGCACTAACGAACCCAGCCTTTGTCAAGCAATTCAAATAACAAAAATAAGATCTAAGAGCATGAGCCAAGTATTTGGAATTGAACATAATTTTGAATTGGGAATTCAAACCGAATTTTGAAATCAATCAAAAGCAAACGAATATTAAAATTCGCATACAAGTAATTTGAGCCAAGAGTTCAAATTTGAATTCGAATCCAAAACTCAAAAATGGAAGTTCTAATCCAAACCCAATTTCCAAAGATTGAGTGATTCAATCCTAACATTGTATTGGTCTTCCTCTATGTGTGTTTATCGAGAGTGACAAGAGTAAGAGGATTGAGTGATTCAGTCCCAACAATGCCAACCTTCTTCGCCGAGGCGCACAACGAGCTGTCCACGATGATCCTCCAAGGGTTCCACGAATTGTTCAAGCAAATGGACCAGGATAAGCCAATGGTTCTGGTGAACACCTTGGGCGCATTGGAAGACACGGCACTAGAAGCAATCCAGCCATACCTGGATGTCTTTGCCATAGGTCCCACAGTTCCTCCTCTCGGTGCACTACGACGACGAGAAGCAACTGAAGCGCAGATCCATCTCTTCAGGCAAGACGAGAAGAAGTACATGGAGCGGCTAGATGCGCAGCCGGAGAAGTCAGTGGTGTACGTGCCATTTGGGAGCTTACTGACATGCAACAAGCGACAAGTGGAGGAGATCTCGCATGGCCTGCGGGACAGCGGCCGGCCGTACCTGTGGGTGGTGCGCAGAGAGGTGGACTGCTGCTTGGGGGAGGTGGAGGTGGCCATGAGGATGGTGGTGGAGCAGATGTGTGGAGTTTGTGATGGGTGACAGTGAGAAGGCAGTGGGGATAAGGGCAAATGCTGATATCTTCAAGGAAAGAGCGCAAGAGGCGATAGCTATAGATGGGCCATCCGAAAGAAGCCTTCGAAGATTTGTCAAGAGGATGCAGGATCTAGATAGCGGCCATGATGAAAAATTCTGCTCAACGTCTCAATAATCTTGATGTGGTAAGATGGGAGTAGTTCCAAATTTCATCCTCTCGTCGAGCTGCCTCTTGGCAAGTAAAATCGGTTCCAGAGAATCATGAGCGATTCTGTTTTGAGTGAAGTGCATTTGACACAATGCGCTTTTGCATAATCATTTGTGTGGTTTCACTCTGTTTTGTCGAAAACATGCTTATGATTTGCATTTTTTTTCCTTACCTACACACCACACCTGCTTGGAATGGGTTAGCACGTGGCTCTTTCAGATAGTTTATTTACTGCTGCATGCAGGACTGTTCTGCACGGCCATTTGACCATCAAATCTGTATGAATTATGAAAGCTATCTTTGAGCTTACCCGAGACCATCCATCACACACGAATTTTATTTTTCTACCCAAATTTGCTAGCCGATTCTGCATCATTCTTCTGATTGGATGGTTTTTCAGAGGAGTTGGATTGCTGCTTGGGGGAGGTTGAGGGTGGGTCATCCTATAGTGCAAGTGTGCAACTAAATTGCGATTAACTTTCACTTGGAGATGATGCAACCATTTCTGGGTGTTGCTGAAGACTCCTTTCTAGGACAAGAAAAACAAATTGAAGGAAAGTGTGCGTGACCTGTAGATAGAACCAAGGCTAATGAAACATATGCACATTTTTAATAAATTTGCAAGTATACATCAATTGAATGTTGGAGCTAATCTTGTTTTGTTCCATTAGCTCCCTTCCCAGTCAGTTAAATTCAGAGTCGCTGTAGGTTCTGCAGTTAGTTGTTTTGGCGTTGCTTTCGTCAGTCATTTCAGAGTCTTGGTGTGAGTTGGATAAATGTTCAGAACGTGTGAGTTCAGAACGTGGACTAGTAACTTGGTCCATGATCCGTATTATGTGTGATATGGCTGAGTTGCAGGGAGTAGTTGCTAGAGAAGCGGATCGGCAGTTGCCCATCTGCGCGTGTGTGTTGTTATTTTACTTGCAGTGTATTTTCGGTTGAACTGTAGCACGACTGGAAAAGGAACAAGAAGAGTAGCAGAGAACGCACAAAATGTGCAGAGTGTTGAGCACCGAAATTGAGTCGTTTCTCTGTTTGCTTCCTCCTCTGGTGTATCCATTAGCGCTCGCGTGTGTTGTGAGTAGTCTGTGGGCTAAAATTGAACTTTTTGAATAGCTATCTTTTTTTAGTTCACATCAATGGAAAGCTGTTTACAAGCCGTATTTAGGGCCCGCTCGATTAGGCTGAAATAAACTAGTTTATAGCTGAAATTGTACTGTAACTAACTGAAATTACACTGTAGTTGATGGTGGCTTATTTGCATTAACTAAAATTTAAACAATTTAAAAATGAAAAAAACAGGTTAGCCCATCACGGACAACGCAAACGAATACGGGAAAAAGAACTAGCAAAAAAAAATCTAAAAAGCCAAAAAAAGACAAAATTTAGGAATAGTGAAAAATAAGATAGAAGCCGAAATGAATAGGACCTTAATTTTCTGGATTGAAATTTATTGGCTAGGAACTTACCTTTCAGCTCGCTTAATTTGATTGGCTTTGTGGCACACTACAACACCAAAAGAAGTGGTTTTCATGACTTGGACTACATCGATTTGGACATGATGGATGGGTGGTGTCAATTGTTCATGCAAACTTTATCTGAAGCTTGAACCGCCATGACAAAACTTCTGAGGCTTCTGTCCGCTGGCCCGCCTGAAGTTGCCGCCTCTCGTGCCATCCTTTCCAAAGCCTCTACTCTTTCCCTTATCTCCATGGCTCTTGCACCTTCGCCCATGACCAACTCGATGCACCTTGCCAACTCTGCCCCGGCGAAAACCCCCTCACTGCTACGCTCTACCCTAGCGCCGACCACCCACTCCTCCTCTGCCATGTATGCGTTAGTCGGCTGTTCAAACGTGTTCGGTGCTGCGACTACTGTCACACCCAACACCATGGCCTCCAATGTCGAGTTCCACCCGCAGTGCGTAACGAAGCACCCTACGGACGGGTGTGAGAGGACCTGCAATTGGTCGCACCACTCCACCACCATCCCATGGCCGCCCTGCACGTCCTCCAAGCAGTGGCTTACATCCTCCTGACGCTCGTCGTTGCGCACAACCAGCAGGTGCGGCCGCCCACACTGCCGCAGTCCTTGCACCATCTCCTCCATCTGCTGCTTGCTGTACGTACATATACTGCCGAACGAGACGTACACTGTTGTAAATAATCTTGTTTTAGAGTCATGTGCAAAATTTGGGTGTAATCGAAGTCGAATTGCAGCCGCAATTCAAAGTCTTAGTTGGAAACGGAGTAGAAGTCGTATTAGAATCGGAGTCGGAATCTGAGGTATAATCGTAGTCGAACCCGCGTTGAATTAAAACAGCCGGGTATAAAAAGAGGCTTAGAGCCATGTATTCGATATACCAAGCAATTGAGAAAAGACCAAAAAGAGGGAGAAACACAGAGCATTGTTTTGTTGTGTGTTTGCGCAAGACGTGGTCGGAAGGACTCACGATCACCGCAAGCGTGATCGGGAGGAGTTACGACCACGGCAAAGTTCCAGCAGGCGTAGTCGGGAGGCGCTACGACCACGGCAAAGGAACAGTGATTTTACGACTACGCCGAGAAGGTTAGTACATGATTGAAAACGACTCCGATCACGTTGAAGGAAGTGAACGTAGTCGAAAGGGTGTTCGACTACGGTGAATGATGATCGCCAAAGATCACTGCGTGATCGTAGAAGATTTCGATCACGGTATCTTGAGCGGCTGAAGGAAGTCAGCGGCAGCGATATCGCAGAGCGGTCGAAAATTGCTACAGTAAATTTACGACCACGTTGAAAAAACGATCGGAGGAGATTGAGGCGATCGGAACTGGTCGTAAGCATCCAGGACCGGTCGTACTCAATTCTATCTGGTCATAAACGACTCTAACCGGTCGTGAAAGGTCCTGGGAGGTCGTAAGACCTCACAACAGTTGGTATCAGAGCCTCGGTGAACCATGGCGGAGGCTTCAAAGATGAAGGAAAGCGTGTCGCTGCAGTACCCGATCCTCAGTTCGGATAATTACCCGATCTGGGCGATGAAGATGAAGGTCAACATGATCGCATGAAGTCCAGGGTGCGGTTGAACCGAAGGAGAAGGACAAGGTCCTCGATGATCGCCTCGACAAGATGGCGATGGCAGCGATCTATCAAGCGTGCCCGACTCGATGATGCGACACCGGTCGGTAAGGAGACAATGAAAGACGCCCGACTACTCTGCAGATAATGCACCAAGGAGTAGATCGAGTGAAGGAAGTTCGACTTCAAACATTGAGGAGTGAGTTTGAATCATTGAAGATGGGAAGAGACCGACGGTGGAAGAATTCTCTGGAAGTTTAATGAAGTCGTAAACGAGATCAAATCTCTCGCGACGACTTGAAAGATGAGGTGGCGGTCAAGAAGTATCTACGAGCATCGCCGAGAAGTTTCTCCGGTGTAACTACGATCACGCACTCACAAGACCTCTCGAAGATGAAGGTGGAGGAGGTAATCGGGCGCCAGAGCACACGAGCAGCTTCGAAAAGTTACCAAGCCGACAATGAAGGAAAAGGGCCTTACAACCAACAAGCATTGTTTGTAAAGGATGACACGAGGAACCGAGGAGAATCGTCATCAAGGGGCGGTCGTGGGCGTGGTCGTGGCGCGCGCGCGTCTCATGGCGAGGACAAGGACGAGGCTATGGCGAGTGGCCGTGGAAGAGGTGGTCGAGGAGGTCGTGGTGGTCATGGAGATGGCAATCACCGACGGACAAATCGACATCCGATGCTACATGCGAAATTCGGACATTACGCCGCCGAATGTCGAGCCACATCCAGCGCCATAACCGCAAGAAGTATGGTCACTATGCTGCGAATTGCCGGAGTAAAAAGAAAGCAGAGGAAACAAACCTGGCTCAAACGGATGAGCACAAAGAGCCGACATTGCCGTTGTCGCTCAGACCGCAGATTTAACCGACAATGGTTCTATTAAACGAGGAGAAAGTGTTTCCGAGTCATTGGAGAAAGGAGAGCAGACTCAAGAGCGGACGGCAGATCGGTATCTCGACAACGGAGCCAAGAACCACATGACGGGTGCGTACTCGATGTTTTACGAATTAAATAAGAATGTGCTTGGAAGAGTACAGTTCGGAGACGGCTCGACCATTCAGATAAAAGGAGAGGCACGATCCGATGCAAGGCAAGGATGGAAGCGAGGAGATTGTCGAATGTATACTACATTCCAAGTCTACGAAGCAACATTATAAGCCTTGGACAATTGATCAAGAAGGTTGTCGGATTGAACTCAAAGACACCTATCTCAAGATGTACGACCACACCGAGCGATCACGATGAAAGTACGAGAACGGTAAACCGTCTGCATAAAATTCAAATTGAAGCATGCAAGCGAAGTGTATGAAGACTACAACCGATGATGCGGCTCGCTATGGCACGCAAGATTCGGACATCTGAATTTCCGAGTCTCAACACGATGGCGGGAAAGAGATGGTGGTCGGATTACCGGCAATCGACCACCCGAGTAAGTCTGCGAAGGCTGTCGCGGTGGCGAAACAAACTCGTAGCGGTTTTCCACAGCAGACGAGTTTCGAGCTTCGCAACCACTCGAACCGTTCACGTGGATGCATGCGGACCAATCACACCTCGCATGCATGCCGGAATCAATACTTCATGTTGATCGTGGATGACTATTCAAGAGCCATGTGGGTGTACATGCAGAAGAGCAAAGATGAGGCAAAGACGAACTTTCAGAAGTTCGTAACTCTTGTCGAAAACGAAGTCGACAAAAAGGTGAAGTCGGTCAGGTCAGATCGAGGAGGAGAATTCCTCGCGAAAGAGTTCGACTCGATTTGTGAAGAGAAGGGTATTGCAAGACTCTTCACGGCTCCGTATTCACCTCAACAAAACGGAGTCGTAGAAAGAAGAAACCGGACCGTGGTCGAAACGGCACGAAGTCTGTTGAAGAGCCGATTCCTGCCCGGGAGACTTTGGGCAGAAGCAGTACGACATGCTGTCTATCTGCTAAATCGTGCGACCACGCGATCACTGGATGGAGTCACTCCATATGAACAGTGGTCGGGAAGAAAACCCAATGTCGAGCATCTAAGGGTCTTCGGATGCTTAGCCCATGTGAAGCCATCCACTTATCTCAAGAAGCTAGACGACCGGAGCAGACGGATAATTTATCTTGGCTCGGAACCAGGCACCAAGGCGTACAGGTGCTATGATCCGGTCGAAAAGAAGATTCATGTGAGCAGAGACGTGGTCTTCGAAGAGAACAAACATTGGGAGTGGGAAGAACACGAGGACATTGAGAAAGACATGTCGGTGGGTAACTTTCAAGTCGGCGATCGATGCGACAATACGGAAGAAGCTACGACCACATCTCAAAGCCAAAATTCGACCGGTCTTGATGATCGTGAAGTCTCACTTAATGAAGAAGAGTCGATGAAGAAGATTCCAGCGATAGAATACCAAGATGAGAAGCATAAGTGAGATTTATGCACAAACCGAACCAAAGCGATCAAGAGTTATCAGACACAATAAATGAAGAACCCAAAGCTATGAAGAAGCGACGGAGAGGAACATTGGAGAAGCGCTATGCAGGAAGAGCTGAAATCCATTGAAGACAACAACACTTGGGAACTCACCGATTTGCCAAAGGGTCATCGAGCAATCGGTTTAAAGTGGATCTTCAAGGTAAAGAAGGATTCCAAGGAGAAGTCGAAACACAAAGCACGACTTGTGGCGAAAGGGTATGTTCAAAAACAAGGCATCGACTACGAAGAAGTCTTTGCCCCAGAGAGTCCTATGGAGACTATACGACTACTTCTTGCATTGGCAAAGAAACGATGGATGGGAGATTTACCACATGGATGTGAAAACGGCGTTTTGAACGGAGACATTAAGGAGGAAGTTTATGTCTCTCAACCGCCGGGTTTTCAATCTAAGGAGCAAACCGAGAAAGTCTTGAAGCTGAACAAAGCTCTCTACGGACTTAAGCAAGCACCACGAGCATAGAATTTGAAGCTTGACAAAAGTCTAACGGCACTCGGGTTCAGAAGAAGCAACTCTGAACATGCTGTGTACACAAGGAGAGATGCGAAGAACAGACTGATCGTGGGCGTTTACGTGGACGACTTGATCATTACTGGATCGAGTTCGAAGGAGATTATGAGGTTTAAAGAAGAGATGAAGAGGCTGTTCAAAATGACCGATTTGGGACTTCTGTGCTACTACCTCGGCATTGAAGTAAATCAAACCGACAACGGCATAACACTTTGTCAGTCGGGATATGCTCGAAAGATCCTGGAGAAGTCCGGTATGGAAGAGTGCAATCCATGTCAAACCCCAATGGAGAATCATCTGAAGTTGAGCAAGACAGCCCAGATCACGATTGATGCCACGACTTATAGGAGCATTGTCGGAAGTCTACGGTATCTGGTGCACACCCGACCAGACATCTCGTTTGCGGTCGGATACGTAAGTCGTTTCATGGAGAAACCGACCCAGGAGCATATGAACGCTGTGAAGCATATTCTGAGGTATATCAAAGGTACCTTGAACTTCGGGATTCAGTACAAGAGAGGAGGTGGAAAGTCGTTGCAGCTGACGGGCTACAATGATAGCGACATGGCGGGAGATATCGATGATCGAAAGAGCACGACAGGCATAATGTTTGTGCTTGGGGAGAGTCCGATCAGCTGGCAATCTCAGAAGCAAAAGGTGGTTGCATTGTCTTCCTGTGAAGCCGAGTACATCGCAGCGAGCGCAGCATCTTGTCAGGGAGTTTGGCTCGCTCGACTATTGAATGAATTGTCGGACGAGACAATCCAGAAGGTGACGCTCAGGGTTGATAACAAATCTGCAATATCGCTGAGCAAGAATCCGGTTCTACATGATAGAAGCAAACACATAGACACAAGATATCATTATATCAGAGATTGTGTCGAAGAGGGGAAGATCGATATCAACTATATCGAACCAAGAACGAAGCGGACATATTGACAAAGTCGCTGGGGCGGATAAAGTTTTCAGAGATGAAGAAGAAGATTGGCATGATCGAAGTCGAAAAACAAGATTAGGGAGAGAATGTTGTAAATAATCTTGTTTTAGAGTCATGTGCAAAATTTGGGTGTAATCGAAGTCGAATTGCAGCCGCAATTCAAAGTCTTAGTTGGAAACGGAGTAGAAGTCGTATTAGAATCGAGTCGAATCGAGGTATAATCGTAGTCGAACCCGCGTTGAATTAGAACAGCCGGGTATAAAAAGAGGCTTAGAGCCATGTATTCGATATACCAAGCAATTGAGAAAAGACCAAAAAGAGGGAGAAACACAGAGCATTGTTTTGTTGTGTGTTTGCGCAAGACGTGGTCGGAAGGACTCACGATCACCGCAAGCGTGATCGGGAGGAGTTACGACCACGGCAAAGTTCCAGCAGGCATAGTCGGGAGGCGCTACGACCACGGCAAAGGAATAGTGATTTTACGACTACGCCGAGAAGGTTAGTACATGATTGAAAGCGACTCCGATCACGTTGAAGGAAGTGAACGTAGTCGAAAGGGTGTTCGACTACGGTGAACAGTGATCGCCAGCATCACTGCGTGATCGTAGAAGGCTTCGATCATGGTATCTTGAGCGGTTGAAGGAAGTCAGCGGCAGCGATATCGCAGAGCGGTCGAAAATTGCTACAGTAAATTTACGACCACGTTGAAAAAACGATCGGAGGAGATTGAGGCGATCGGAACTGGTCGTAAGCATCCAGGACCGGTCGTACTCAATTCTATCTGGTCATAAACGACTCTAACCGGTCGTGAAAGGTCCTGGAAGGTCGTAAGACCTCACAACATACACCACTGACCTCTCCGGCTGCGCCCCGAGCCACTCCATGTACCTCTTCTCGTCGGCGTCGTCGTGCTTGTACAGATGGATTCCGGCCTCGGTCGTGGCCGCAACCACGGGCCCAACGGCAAACACGTCCATGTGTTGCCTCATGGCCGTGAGCGCGGTCGCCTCCAACTCGTCGAACGTGTTCACGAGAACCTTCGTCTTCCCCTGGTCCATGTGATCGAAAAGCTCCCGGAATGCTTCGATGGCGCCCTTGACCAGCTCGCTGCCGGTCGTGTCGACGAGGAAGGACGGGAAGTCGCGTATCCGAAGCGGCCTGCGCAGCCCGGGCAGGCTCACCTCGTATGCGGGGTCGGTGGCGTGGGAGGCGATGAGCTCGTTGTAGCCGTGGAAATAGTGGTAGTAGGCAGCAAGAACGGTGGCCGGCTGGATCCAGTACACGGCTAGGGGGATGGCATGCTCCCGTGCTACGTCCAGCAGCGAGGGAAACACCACGGTGAACATGATGCACGTGACGGGCTGGCCGCGGGCGGCGAGGCGGGCGACAATGGCCGAGAGGCTCTCGAAGCTCGCACGGCGGCTGCGCGCCCTCTCCTCAGCATCCTTGGGCATGGTGCCATCGTCGAGGCCATCAGAGTAGGGAACATATGAGATGACGCCGTCGGTGGTCTCCTCGTTGCCATCCGACGAGGGGAACATGCGGCGGTGGGCGCGGACGGGGAGGCAGAGCGTGGCGAGGATGGGGCCGTCGACGTCGAGCCGTGCGAGGCGGTGGGCAAGGACGCGCCCCGGGTTGACGTGGCTTTGGACGCCGTAGGCGACAAGTAGGAAGTGGTGGCCGTGGTGTCTGTCGCGGCGACCGCTGCTGTGTTGTTGGTGTTCTGCGTCGGCCTCGGCCATGAAGAGACGACTAGCTAGAGGATATCACAAGACGAGGGTTTGGTGTTGGGGAGTTATGTGACCTTGGGATGCCCGATGCAGAAAAGTGTGCATATATACACGCACGGAGGGCGTGAAAAGATGCCTAGCAGTGAGTCTTTGATTAGTGGGAGTGTCTAGCTATCATTCAGATGTTTTCTTTTCAACTATCATCTAAATTTATGATCCTTGGATTAGAAATCAAGTGGCCTCTTATTTTTGAAGAAGGGAGATTTTTTTCATAGAGGACGGGTAGAATTCAAAGGGGAGGAGGGAGAATTCATGGCCATTGAATCTCTAATCCAACGGTCTTAAATTTGAATGATAGTTAGAAAAAATATCCGGGTGATGTTTAACAAAAACCTTGATTAGTAAGGACTATGTTTGAATTTCAGGTTTCCAAAGAATATTGTCGCAAAGTTTCTGGAAACAGTGTGCTCAGTCGTCGTTCTTTTGATGGTAAATGAAGTGGAGTAATGCTAGTACGTACTAGAAATCGCCGTCAAACAAGACTGCGTGGACAAATCATGTTCCAATTTCAGGTTTCCAAAGAAGATTATCGCAAAGTTTCTGGAAACAGGGTGCTCAGCCGTGGTTCTTTTGATGGTGAATGAAGTGGAGTAGTGCTAGTGCGTACTAAAAAGCATCGTCAAACAAGATTGCGTGGACAAATCATGTTTCAATTTCAGGTTTCCAAAGAAGATTATCGCAAAGTTTCTTGAAACAGTGTGCTCAGCCGTGGTTCTTTTGATGGTGAATGAAGTCGAGTGTCAGGGGATTGCCCTCATCATAGTCCAATCGGTCCACCGTAAGCCTAGTATATATGTGACTAGGGCTATAAACGAGTCGAGCTCGAGCGAGCTTGGCCTTCCAAGCTCGAGCGAGCTTGGCCTTCCAGGCTCGAGCTCGGTAGAAACTCGAGCCGAGCTCGAGTTAGGCTCCAAGCCTGGACCTGGGCTCGAGCTCGGCTCGTTAAAGCTCGATAACAATTAAAATAATTTATTATGCACTATTTTTCAATAACAAGAAAATTTTAAGTTCGAGCTCAGCTCTAATAAGCTCGATAACAGTCAAAATAATTCAAATACACACTAATTTTCAATAATAAGACAAGCTCGAGCTCGAGTTCGGCTCGAGTAAACTCGGTAAGAATTAATATGTATTACTATTTAAGCTCGAATCGGGGCTCGCGAACTATTCGAGTTCGGCTCGGTGAAGCTCGCGAGCTCGAAATCAAGCTTGAGTTCGGCTCGTTTAAAGCTCGAAACGAGTCTAGAACGAGCCAAACTCGAGTAGCTCGCGAGCTTCGAGTTTTTTTTACAGCCCTATATGTGACCGGGACAGACTCACGTGGGGTATGCCAAGAAAAACATGTTTATCCTCACTAGTAGAGACCCTAAGAAGGGTCTTTGTGTAAACCCCTTCACCTATGGCTATAATATGGCCCACAAGGCACTATGAGGGAAGGGGGAGAAGATAGAGAGGACTATTTTGGAATTGAGTATAGTGCATCCATTCTATACCTCTCCCTCTTTTGAATTTTAGGCTATGGGTGCCCCTCTTGGGTCTCTCGAAACTTTGGTATATACTGTTTGGCGTATAATCACAATAGTTAGCGTCATCCGTAGGGAGTGGCGTAGAAGCCATAGGTCAAAACTGAACAACCTGGGCCTGATGGCGTCGATGAGGAAGGCAACATCAGGCTCAAAGCAAAGGAAGGGCACCACAACCAAGGGGTGACGGAGCCGGTGGTCAAGGGCCCCCTACCCCTGTGGCAGCGGCGCACCAGGGTGGCCGCATCCGGTGTCACCATAGGCGACGAAGATGGCCCTCCGGTAGCGACGTATGCCACAGGGCAGACAATGTCATGAGTAGAGGACCCCGCCTCGATATCCCCGATAGTTTCAGTGCCCCCGCCGTTGTTGTGGCAACCTCCAATGACCCCGATGCCCTCCTCACCACTGCTACACCGCGAGCTAAGGGTGCCCTGGTGTAGGCAGTGGCTGGCTAGAGGCGATCTACAGGGATATTGCAGCAGGAGCTTGCAGACATGCAAAGGGCATACGGGAGTTGCAAGAGGCACGGAGCTAGTAGACCCCCACCATCACTGCGACAGGAGCGTCCGCAGAAAGGGCAGAGAGTATGGATACCATCACTGGCGCTCGCAGTGCTCCTCTAAGGGTGGGCTCTGAGTCCCTCCCTCGGTACATGTTTGTAGTGGTGCTCCTGGCCAAAGGACTTTAAGGTGTCATAGTGGAGGCCTACAAGGGTGACACCGACCCCTGCGAGTTTCTACATGTCTATGAGATGGCCATCAAAGTCATGAATGTGGTCGACCAAATGGGCATCCCACGAAGTAGGCTTTAGCCGCCCAGGTTTTTGCTGCAAGGTTTCGACAGAAATTTGGTCAAGGCACTAGGATAATTGGTGCTTGAGGTCACCTTTGGGTGAGGTGAGCAAGCTAGGATGGAGGTCAGTTTCGATGTGGTAGACCTCCCATACCCGTATAACGCAATGCTAGGGAGGGCTACACTAAACATGTTCAGGGTGGTCCCACATCACAATTACCTCTACATGAAGCTTCTTGGCCCAAAGGGGTAATTACGGTGCTTGGCGATTAGGATCTCGTGCGACAGATTGAAGTAGGCGAGCAAAGCCCCCATCGTAAGGTAAATGCATTGGACAAGAGCCCCATCAATGCTCTCAAATCCCCATCCCCCTCCATCGTAGGATGGACCCTAAAGCCGAAGCTGGATTGGCTAATCAATAAGACGCTACTCGTTGATAACGACCCATTGGAGCAAGTTTCCATAGGGTGCGACCTGACCCTGGAGGCAAAGCGAAGCCTATTTAAGGTCCTCCGAAGAAACATGGATGTATTCACATGGTCCCCTGTTGCCATCGCTGAGGTGGACGGGTCCATCGTCAAGCGCAGACTAACAGTGCGGCCCGACATGAAGCCTATCAAACAAAAACTACGGAGAATGTCCCTAGCAGATAGGAGGCTGCTAAGCCGGAGGTCGCCAAACTACTAGCCTCCGACATCATCCGCGAGGTCATCCACCCAGATTGGCTCGCTAATCCAGTGCTAGTCAAGAAGACTAGTGGGAAGTGATGCATGTGCGTTGACTTCACCACCCTCAATAGGGCATGCCCCAAGGACAATTAACCCCATCCCACATCGACCAGTTGGTGGATGCCATGGCTGGATGCTAGATGATGAGCTTCCTTGACACATACTCCGAGTGCTATCAAATCCGAATGGCTAAGGAAGACAAAGACAAGACCAGCTTCATCATCCCTAAAGGGACATTTTGCTTCATCAAAATGCCCTTCGGATAGAAGAATGCTGGGGCCGCCTTCTCCAGGACCATTGCTCAGGTATTGGCCTAGCAGTTAGGTTGAAACATCAAAGCCTACGTTGACGACATGTTTGTGAAAAGTAGGCATGCAGCCTCACACACTGAAGACCTCTAGGAGATCTTCAACAACCTCTGCAAGGCACACATCAAGCTCAACTCCAACAAGTGCGCCTTTGTGGTTTGAGCAAGCAAGTTACTAGGTTTCCTGGTACCCAAGAGAGGTATCGAAGCTACCCAAACAAGATTGTGTGCTAGTCCCTAGATTAGTAGCTAGCTTACACAATACAACAATGGCAAATATCACATCAATACATGCGTATAAATAAAAAGAAGTACTTAATATTACATAGACAATTATAGATAGATCTTATGATCAAGTTTTGTAGAATGGGCCGACAGACCAAATTAGATTGTTCATACATAGCAGCAGAGAGTAAATAAACCAAAAGGACCTCTATGGTTTGCCACAGGCAATCGACTGGGGCTAAACCTAATCCTGGCCATTGTCTTCAATGCCATAACTGGAGGCATGAAAATATCCATACACCGGGTCATCACTTCCGTCATCTAAATCCACATATTAAGCAACCATATGTACAAAAGTACTTAGCAAGTCCTTATATCAGAATACAAGCGTATATGTATATGTTTACATGCAAGGCTTAACCAAGGGAAGGTCTTGTGTTTCATATAGCATGAAGCTAGATCGCCAAATATCATACTATAGCTAGTTCTCTAACCAATGACTTAGCTATTTTTAACTAAAACTAAATATTCAGTTTCAAGTCAAGTTTATCATGAGAGTGAAATTCCTTCGCTTTCATTATATGTGTCCATACCAAAGTACGATGTCCATTTCCATACCAAGATACCATGTCTATTTCCATACCAATATATCATATCAATTTCCCATACTTCCATCCATAACCACCATTAACCAATAACCAATATTTTATGAAAACTACAGAGGTGTGGCATTTCTACACTTTGCCCCTATTATAGGTGGAATAGCTATTCGAGTACATTTTTAACACTCTGTAGAAGTTATATAACTTTATTCATAACATATGATTAACTCATAATATCGGCCATTACACCTTCCATAGGTATGCGATTGAGACAATCATAACAAGGTTTTTATAGTGCTTATACCCGATGCTTCCTCCCACTCCAGAGTGAAATCTGTCAACACTAGTGACAGTGATCACTCCATTCTCAGGTTACGCCTCACCCCAGAACATTTCCTTCCTATGCTACATTTTGAATGAGGGACCCCGTTGTTATGGAGTCTACATTTTGATGAGTAATTGCTCTTTTTAGTTAGACCATTTGTGGTTTATGTAACTTGTTTGCTTTTCTTGTCCAAAATCAACTCAAATTCTTGCCTTCTATGGTATTTGTCAAATTACTCATCAAGGGGGGTTTGTAAGACCATGTGGTGGCAATTACATGTTGGTGATGAGTATTTGACATTGCAATTCTAGTTATTACGTTGTTTGAGTTTGATTTTGTCTTAATTCACAAAGTTACAGTCTGTTATAAGGATGTAATCGGCCCGATTGACCTAGCTTTGGCGGTCAGTCCAGCGGCTATGGAGCGGTCCAACCGGTCATTTGCCTTTTAGAAATTGGACACCAAACTCTTGTGTAGGCATGCTTAGGGATGTCTTTGTACTAGGTGTCACTCAATTTAGAGTTCTTAGCCAATACTAGATAGAGATTAATCAAATTTTTAGAGAGGGTATTTTTAGGTGCTCTTAGTAGTCTGACCAACCTATGGTCAGTGGTCAGACCATCGATGGTCTGATTGGCATTAGGCTAGTGGTCAAATCCAGTTTTGGCAGTCAGACCGACCGTTGGTTGGCGATCATACCGGCCTTTGCTGAGTTGTGAGAACTGATTTGGTTTTTGGTTGGTTTGCTCTTGAGGAGCTTTGGGTTCTTGTTAGGATGTGTTGCATTATGTTTGTATGTCACATATGATAGGGAATCATGTATTCAAAAGGAAATCTTGACTAGAGTGTCCAGTGTTGCATGTTTATATCATTTTTTATTGATGAGAGTCAAGTGCATGTCACTTATGCTCGGAGCGATTGCTGTTCTTTGATGTGCAGGGCATCTAGTGATTGTTGGTGATCAATTGCAAGTGACGTTATAGGAGGAACCCATGGCCATGGAGGGTTGAGTCCAAGTGAGGCTACATCACAAGCGAAGAAGCATGCGAGAAAGACAAGAATCATGATGAGATAAGTGAATGCATGTGATGTGCCTTTGGACTTGGGTTATTTCAAGTGGAGACGATCCGAGAGAAGGCTGGAGGTGTATAGACTAGTTGACAAGTCATTGGGCATCACATACTTCGTATTGGAGTTTGCTCCGAGGAGAAACATCATGAAGGCCAGTGGCTAACAATTGCATAAATTGTCCGGTAGAGAGATGGTTTGCAAAACCGCGACGGTGGCCTAAGGTAAATTAGATCACATCTCGGTGGATAGAGCATCATATCAGGATATTGGTGCCATATGGAAGTCAACTTTTGAAAAGCATGCAAGTGTTTAAGTGTAGAATCCGTTTGTGTATGGGATACTAGTTTTTCTTATTTGTAAGTGGTTGTATCCACTAAGTGTGGGCTGGTTGTTAGAGTTAGATATGAGGTGAGCAACCTCTACTATATAAGTTCTCATGTATGTTGAGAAAATCTCTTAAGAAAAAGAGGAGAGGGAGTTAGGATTAGGTTTCCTTGTGTTAGAAGCTTTGTATGTGTGCTCTTGTGGGAGCTCTGTCCTCCAAAGTGTGAAGAGACTGTACTCCTTTATTCCTTCGTGGTAATTGTAATATCCTAAAAATAACCCTCTTGAGGACCTGTTTGTAATTAGCAAAAAGGGGATACGTGAAAATAGGATGCGTGGATTTTTAGAGGAGGAATTGGTTTACTGGAACGAGTCATACGGGAGAGTTGGACATCGAGTCAAACTGGTGCCATGATAAAAGATGACATGGGGAAGAGGAGGACCCAAACCCAGGAAACCCTTGCTGCATTTTTATTTCATTGGCGCCACATGCCATCTACCATTGCCAGTGAATTCCATCGCCATCTGCCATCACCAGCTACCACCCGCATCTCCTTACCATGTGTTGGGTGCACGCCAACATCGCCGCCTACGTTTGCCCATGTGCTAGCCTCGCTCCATCGCTCTAGCAATGCCACACGCTAGCGCCTCCTGTGCGTCGTGCCACTGGTGCATCGCTGTCGTCCACAGCCACATGCCATCACTCCATTGCTGCACACTAGAGCTTTGGCGTGCACCCATGCTCGCTTGCACCATCGCACATACGTGGTGCGCACCATGCGCTAGGGCGTCTATATCATCAAGGACTCACGAGCAAGTGCAGAGTAAAGTTTTCCTCATTTACCCGGTTTTGGTACAATCTTCCTTATTTTGGGTAAAGCTCAGAACTTTGACTATGATCTTTACAATCAATAACTGGAATATATTTCTAACATCCTAGAAGGGTTTGTATCAAGTTTCATCTTGTTTGAATTAGTAGTTTAAGAGTTAGCTATTTTCTTGGACGTGGACAGTGCTTTTTTTGCCTCTGTTCATGGAGCGGTTAGATCGTTTATGTGATCCGGTCTGACCGACCGAGTAGTTCGACCTTCCTCTACCCGACGATCAAACCGATGAGACTAAAAGTATCGGGTGAGTTTGCGATCTTTAGCTATTGGTTTTGGTAAAATTTGTGGGTTTATGTTTTTGCTACATTATGTCGTTGCTATCAAGGTAAGATTTTAAAAAATTATCCATCCCCTCCCACTCTCTTAATACATGTGACGTTAGCACTGACGGTATACCCATACTCCAAATCACACGACTCAGCTATTTACAAATCCCAGATGACAAGGTTTATCACAACTTTTGCTTGAAACAAGTTCGTGACCTTAGGCAGGAAAAACAACCAGAAAAGGACAATATGTCCAATTGGTTGTGTTGCATCCATCATTCACTGACCACGTCAAAACTACACGTGAAAACCTACTTAAGTGGCAAATCAATGACAATATTAACCCAATCATTTCAGTTACTTTTCTTATGCTGACATTCACTGTGGTGAGACTAAGGGCTTTCCAATGCGACCTTGACCATAAATTTTGATAATAATATACTATTAAAATATATATTATAAAAGTATTTTCAAAAATATCTAAAATAATAATATTTCTATGTGATCAATCTATATACTTTTACGTATATTAATATTTAAATATTTGAAAGAGACCTATGTAATCCCTCAGTCACTAAATATACGTTACTTTCAATTATTTGAATATATATAAGTATATGATTGATCATAAAGAAATATTATCATTTTAGATATATCTTTGAAACATTTTATACTATATTTTTAATAGTATATTATTATCAAAATTTATGGTCAAGGTCACATTGAAAAGCCCTAAGTTTCACCAAAATGAATGTTAGCACAAGAATAGTTACTGAAATGATTAGGTTAATATTGACTGGGTTCGAGCCAGTTTATAGCTAGCTTATACTCGTCTTGTCTATAGTAGCTAACTTTTAAACAGTGCGTTTTTCAAAGCGATGTCAATAGGAAGATTGTAGTAAAATGTGTACTGAGTTTAGCTATACCGACCAAAATCACATATAATTATTTTTCTATATGTATTATCTTTCATAAATAATTAGAATTCAAATATGTAAAAATTATCAGCATAAAAGAACTCACTTAATATGGTCATTGGTTTGACACTTAGTTTCCATGTGTAGGTCTGACGCGATCAGTGAGTGATGGATGCAACACAACCAAGATTGGACATATTGTCCTTTTCTGGTTGTTTTTCCAGCCTAAGGTCGTAAACTTGTTTCAAAAGCAAGAGTCGTAATAACCCTTGCCATCTGGGATTTGGATAAATAGCTGAGTCATGTGATTTGGGGCATTTGGATAAACCAAGATTGAGTCATTCATTTTGGTGAGACTTTCGGTCTCACCAAAGCCAAGTGGGAATACATACTCCTAAAAGAGGGTTCCACGAAAAGTCCCATCAAAATCCATTTTGCTTAATTTATGTATATATATTCCTTTTTCATGTGAAAAAGGTATATAGTAAAAATAAAGAGTTCTGATGAAATTTTTTTAACCATGTTACATTGGAGTATCTTAGAATTAGTATTTATATATATCAAAAGTACTAAAGAGTATAACATGTTCGTTTAACTGGTATATTAGAAAGTGAAAGTATGTACTCCCAGAAATATAGAAAATATACGTGTATATAGTATAATTAACTTGAACAACATGGTGCTTGGGCACTATAATCTAACATAAGTATTTCCTCTATGTATCATGTACAAAAACTTTCAAAAAAGTTTTAATGTCAAGTTTAACTAGTTTGCTAACTAGGTCAAACAAGTTTAAACTGAAATTTGAATTGTAGTCGCCTTTTTTAGATAGTTTGATTATAGGTATGTGCTGATATATATATACATACCCTAGAACTGATATTTTTAAAAATATATATGAATTTGGGTTGAATTCACACATTTAAAATCATGATATCCTAACACCATGATGTCTCATTTCAGTGTCACACACACACACATATATTTCTAAATTTCCTAGAGGATATCGCAAAGACTGTTCAGTGGTGGATAGTGTCTGCTAGGAGATGACCACTGTTTTGCACGGCCATTTAACATGTGCTCAAATTCACAAATATTCTCGAATATAGATTTTACTTATCATATTTGTGTTTTCTCATATACGAATATCGGATAAAATGGATTCCCTTTTACCATTTCCCATCCCTACTTACAACTCTTTTGAGATTTTTTTTTTTTTGTAAAGTAGTACATTCCTCAGCAAGACTGACAAGAAGAAAAGTCCGACGTGATATATGATGTACCACAGTTTTTTATGCTGATGATCATCCAACTAAATTGTGATTAGCTTTAGCTTTCATTTGGCGATGATGCAGCCATTTCTTTGGTTGTTGCTAAAATATTTTGCAAGAAACCTGTAGGGTCAGTTGACCCCACGGATGATTGCTCCGCCGCTGCTTTCTCAGACAATTAAAACAAATTACAGGAAGACTGCATGACCTGTGGATAGAACCGAGGACAATGAAACATACGCACATTTTCAATAAAATTTGCAAAGTATAGATTACATCAATGGAGCCTTTAATTTATGTATATATATTCCTTTTTCATGTGAAAAAGGTATATAGCAAAAATAAAGAGTTCTGATGAAATTTTTTTAACCATGTTACATTGGAGTATCTTAGAATTACTATTTAAATATATCAAAAGTACTAAAGAGTATAACATGTTCATTTAACTGGTATATTAGAAAGTGAAAGTATGTACTCCCAGAAATATAGAAAATATACGTGTATATAGTATAATTAACTTGAACAACATGGTGCTTGGGCACTATAATCTAACATAAGTATTTCCTCTATGTATCATGTACAAAAACTTTCAAAAAAGTTTTAATGTCAAGTTTAACTAGTTTGCTAACTAGGTCAAACAAGTTTAAACTGAAATTTGAATTGTAGTCGCCTTTTTTAGATAGTTTGATTATAGGTATGTGCTGATATATATATACATACCCTAGAACTGATATTTTTAAAAATATATATGAATTTGGGTTGAATTCACACATTTAAAATCATGATATCCTAACACCATGATGTCTCATTTCAGTGTCACACACACACACATATATTTCTAAATTTCCTAGAGGATATCGCAAAGACTGTTCAGTGGTGGATAGTGTCTGCTAGGAGATGACCACTGTTTTGCACGGCCATTTAACATGTGCTCAGATTCACAAATATTCTCGAATATAGATTTTACTTATTATATTTATGTTTTCTCATATACGAATATCGGATAAAATGGATTCCCTTTTACCATTTCCCATCCCTACTTACAACTCTTTTGAGATTTTTTTTTTGTAAAGTAGTACATTCCTCAGCAAGACTGACAAGAAGAAAAGTCCGACGTGATATATGATGTACCACAGTTTTTTATGCTGATGATCATCCAACTAAATTGTGATTAGCTTTAGCTTTCATTTGGCGACGATGCAGCCATTTCTTTGGTTGTTGCTAAATTATTTTGCAAGAAACCTGTAGGGTCAGTTGACCCCACGGATGATTGCTCCGCCGCTGCTTTCTCAGACAATTAAAACAAATTACAGGAAGACTGCATGACCTGTGGATAGAACCGAGGACAATGAAACATACGCACATTTTCAATAAAATTTGCAAAGTATAGATTACATCAATGGAGCCTTTTATAGCTTGTTTCAGTGGACGGCTTTTCCATGGAAGGACTTGATCAAGACGTCAATGGAAATTAAAGCTTTTTACAAGGCCTGTCTAATTTTCTGGATTGAAATTTCTTGGCCAGGAACTGGCCTAGCTTCCAGCTCAATTAATTTGACTGGCCTTGTGGCACACCAAGACACCAAAAGAATCGGTTCTCATGAGCGAAGCTTGGATTTCTACTTGACCGCCTTGATTTTGGCATTATGCTGGGTAGCTTTCTTCAGATAAGCTTCGTCCGAAGCTGGAACCGCCGCGACAAAACTTCGAAGGCTTCCCTCCGCTGGCCCGCCGGCAGCTACCGCCTCCTGCGCCATCCCTTTGAAAGCCTCTGCTCTCTCCCTTATCGCCATGGCTCTCTCGCCTTCGCCCATCACCAACTCGATGCACCTGGCCAGCTCTGTCCCGACCAAAACCCCCTCACTGTTACGCTCCCCCCTAGCTCCGGCCACCCACTCCTCCTCCACCAGGTATGCGTTCGTCGGCTGGTCAATCCAGTTTGGCACGGCGACCATCGGCACACCCAGTGCGATAGCCTCTATCGTCGAGTTCCACCCGCAATGCGTGACGAAGCACCCCACTGACGGGTGTGCTAGCACCTCCAGCTGGTCGCACCACTCCACCACCATCCCATGGCCGCGCGCTGCTTCCTTCTCCAGGCCGCGGCTGACCTCCTCGTCACGCCCGTCGTTGCGCGCGACCCACAGGTACGGCCGCCCGCACTCGCGCAGTCCCCGTAGTATCTCCTCCGCCTGCAGCTTGTTGCACGTCAGGACGCTCCCGAAGGAGAGGTACACCACCGACTTCTCCGGCCGCGCGTTGAGCCACTCCATGTAGCTGCTGTCGTGCTTGAACAGATGGAGTCGTGCTTCGGTCGAGGGGCCGACCATGGGCCCAACGGCGGACACGTCCAAGTGCTGCTTCATCGCCGTGAGCGCGGTCGCCTCCAACTCGTCGAAGGTGTTGACGAGGAAATTCGCCTTCCCCCCCTGGTCCATGAGCTCGAACAGTTCCTGGCACGCTTCGATGACGAACTCGTGCAGCTCGTTTCCCTCCGTGTCGACGAGGAAGGACGGGAAGTCGCGGATTCGAAGCGGCCGGCTCAGCCCGGGCAGGCTCACTTGGTACGCGGGGTCGGTGGCGTGAGAGGTGATAAGATGCTCGTAGCCGTGGAAGTAGTGGTAGACAAGGGCGAGCACGGTGGCTGGCTGGATCCAGTAGATGGCGAGGGGGATCCCGTGCTCCCGCGCAACGTCTAGCACCGGGGGCGTCGACATGGTGGAAACGACGCACGTGACGGGCTGGCCGCGGGCGGCGAGGCGGGCGACAATGGCCGAGAGGCTCTCGAAGCTCGCACGGCGGCTGCGCGCCCTCTCCTCGGCATCCTTGGGCATGGCGCCATCGTCGAGGCCATCAGAGTAGGGAACATAAGAGATGACGCCGTCGGTGGTCTCCTCGTTGCCATCCGACGAGGGGAACATGCGGCGGTGGGCGCCGACGGGGACGGAGAGCGTGGCCAGGATGGGGCCGTCGACGTCGAGCCGTGCGAGGCGGTGGGCAAGGACGCGCCCCGGGTTGACATGGCTTTGGATGCCGTAGGCCACAAGTAGGAAGTGCCGGCCGAGGTGGCCCTCGCGGCGGCGGCTGCTGTGCTGCTGGTGTTCTGCGTCGTCCATGAAGAGATGACTAAGCTAGCTACTGGGCATCACAAGAAGGCATGTCCTGTGGAGAGTGTTCTCTGGGAAATGACCATTGCTCAGGAATTACTATGTGCATACATACATATATACACGACGGGTGGGCAGGCTACTCAACTGGCCAGCTAACTACATAGTTGTGGTCTGGTGGATCTTGAAGGTACTGAAAATAATTTTCAGTATCTTGAAGATACATAGTGGCGCTGTTATGATAATTGGCCGATTACCGGCCGAGAAATTTAGATATTTGATACTGAATACGTGCGCCTCTCAACTTTTAACTCCCAATTCGCACGCCTTTGGTAATTTAACCCTGTCACTGCGAATTCTTTTGATTCAAGAGATTCTCCTCATTTTCTCTCCTTTTATATTTTGACACTTGTCACTGCGAAAATGAAGAGAATCCCTTGAATCAAAAGAATTCGCAGTGACAGGGTTAAATTTCCAAAGGCGTGCGAATTGGGGGTTAAAAGTTGAGAGGCGCACGTATTCAGTGTCAAATATCGAAATTTCTCATTATCGGCCATATCGGTCCACAAGTAAATTTGCGAATCGGTTCCAAAAATTTTAGTTTGTATGAATTTTACTAAATATAGAAGAAATTATTTGCAAAATTTGTTTTAAAAAACATTGGCCAATGTTTCCAACCGATTATCGGTGATTTTCGGCCCAAAATTCTCCGAAAATTTTCGATTATCACTTGTATCAACCACCTTAGGCAAAAAAAATCCATACCAGTATTGAAAACCCTGCATAGTGGTGCATTGGTGGTCCTTTCAAAAAGATACTGAAAATAATTTTTGGGCTTCAGGTTTTCCATTAAAGATGTTGTAGAGTTTCAGGAAACACGAGCGGTTCCGTTTTTGTTCTCGTGATGGTACGTATATGAAGTATCAGTTTGTTCTTTACGGATTCTAAAAGCGGTTTTTGGTTTTTCTACGGTACCTAACTTTCAAACGGAATATTTTCTCAAGACGAGATCTACAAGTTATAGCACACGTTAAAAGCACAATATCTATACTAGCCAAAATCGCAAGCAAGTATCTTTCTCCGTAATATCTGTCACGAATAACCCAAAATTCAAAAATTTTAGCCAAAAATCATAAGCCACAGCTATAAACCAAAAATAGAACAAGCCCATATATACTCGTATTAGTCCTACAAAACATTGGCAAACAACTGGCCTAAAGTTGGACGTACTGTCAGATGTCGTGAGTCTGCTTGAACTTGAAGCTCATCAGTGTTACCTGATCTGAACGAAGGGTTTTTTAAAAACAATATGCATGAAGATTTGCTGAGAGAACCCATACATGTTACGTTAGCACTGACGTATACATGATAACAATGTTTATACTTTTTGTATATATATTGTTGGACCTAGCCAGCAACCAAAAAGGCAAAGACAATCACAGCGTAGAAAGAAGATAACAATGATTAGACTTCGTTTATATTGTGCCATGTTAGGCAGGAAAAACAGGGAGAAAAGGACAATATGTCCGATATTGTGATTGTACCCATCATTCGCTGACCGTGCCAAACCTACACATTCAAAACTATTAGTGTGTTACATCAACGACCATATTAACCCAATCCTTTCAGCTATTTTGATGCAAGAAAATAATCAAGACTCGGTCTGTGGGCAGAGTTGTTTTTGCTTAGGCCCTGTTTGGATCCCTTAGGCTAACAACTAGTTGCTAAACTTTAGCCCTTGAGGATCCAAACAGGAGGGCTAATGGGTGGACTAAAGTTTAGCCAAAGCCCCAACTAGTTGTTAGCCAACTAGTCCATCAAACCTAGCTAATGAGGGCTAAAAGACCAGCCGGATGGAAAAAAGACGTTAATACCCACGCCAACCCTCCCAGACCACCATGCATAGGGGTATAACAGACTTTGCACTGAGATAGTAGCACTTATTAGTCCTTGGATCCAAACAGGACTAGGCTAATCTTTAGCCAGCTAACTACTAGTCAGCTAACAACTAGTCCTAACTAACAACTAGTCCTAGTCTATCCAAACAGGGCCTTAGTGTTGAGTTGTGGCCGGTTTGGCCGAGTCTTCAGGCAACAGGACTAGATAATGCGTCGCATGCGTGCGTAATAAGCGGATCACACATGTATCGCTGATCCTGCAGTAGTTTTCGCTCGGTTGGTTAGTCTGAAAAAGTTAAGTTTCAGAGTGTGGTTCTCTTTGGACTGTAGTTCATCCGGCCAAATTCAGAGAGTAAAGACACTGCATCCAGACTCTGCTTGTCTCTCTGTAGTGCTCTGCATTCCAACGTCTCTGTTCTGAATATTGCATTGCTCTCCTAGACACTGTCGCGTGTGTTGACTTCAGTGCCTCGTCTGAATCGTGTGAAGGGAATCTTCAACGATCTAAGGGCTGTTTTCAACAGGTACAGGTGGTAGCACGCGAGATTATATGTCGATGGATGGCAACACAAGCGACAGCGGCGGCTGCGAGCTGCCGGCCGCACTAACGATCGTGGGGCAGATGGCGGCCAGGGAGGGCTCCGTCTCACTACAGTATCCCATGCTTTCAAGAACAATTACACAGCGTGGGCTATCAAAATAAAGATCTACATGGAGGCGCAAGGCATATGACACGCTGGCTGCCAGTGTGGCAGTAGAACTCAGGAGAGATAAGATGGCATTGACGGCCATTTCCCAAGCTTATTCATAAGGACGTGCTGCTGTTGATTGCCAAGAAAAGGACGGCAAAAGAAGCGTGGGATACTCTAAAGACCATGCATCTCGGGGCTGATCGAGTGAAGAAAGCAAAAGTACAAACCCTGAAGACTGAATTTGAGGGTCTTCGATGAAGGACAATGAGACCATTGATGATTTCGCCGTGAGGCTCACGGCTGTTGTCAACAAGATCCGCTCCCTAGGCGACAGGATGGACGAGGTGTGTGTCATGAGGAAACTTCTCCAGGCGGTGCCGGGGAGGTTCTTGCAGGTCGTTTCAACGATCGAACAATTCGGAGATATTGATAACATGTCTCTGGGTCTCTGGAAGAAGCTCTTGGGCGTCTCAAGACCAACGAGGAACACATCAACATCCTTGGCGATGCTGATGGCTCACATCTCCTACTCAAGAGGAATGGGCGGCAAAGATGAAGAAAGGAGGTGAATCCTCCTCAGACGCCAAGGCACGCGGTGGGTACGACGGTCATGACCGTGGCCACGGCCACGGCCAGGGACGCAGTCATGGACGTGGCAGCATCAAGGGTGGCCAAAGTGGCAATCCATATCACCAAGAGGGTGATGGGGGTCGTGGCTCTTCAGGCAGCCGCGACAAGAGCAAGGTGAAATGTTTTAACTGCGACATCCTTGGTCATTATGCATCTGAGTGTCACAAGCTGCGCCGCAACTGTGAGGAAGTCAACCTCACTCATGCTTAGGAGGACTAGACGGCATTGTTGATGGCCATATGTGTTGAGGAGACTCACAACTTCGCATTGTTGAATGAAGATGGAGCTGCGCCGACTTTCAGCATGGGTTGCACCGAGTCAAATTTGTGGTATCTCGACAATGGCGCGAGTAACCACATGATTGGTGAGAAGTCCAACTTCAAGGAGCTTGACAAGAACATCTATGGACAAGTGCACTTCGGAGATGGTTCCATGGTCTAGATTAAAGGCAAAGGCTTCATGCTACTCAAGTGCAAAAATGGTGAGCAAAGGTTGCTCTCCAAGGTATACTTCATTCCAAGCCTTCGAAGTAATATCATAAGTCTCAGGCAACTAACCGAAGAAGGCAGTGAAGTGGTGTTGCACGGTGCTTTCATGTGGGTGTATGACGGGAATGGTGTGCTGCTGATCAAGGTCAAGCGTTCAAGCAGCCGACTGTACAAGGTGTGCCTTGAGACTTGCAAGCAGGTTTGCCTGGTTGTGAGTCTTGTGGAACCAGTGTGGTTGTGGCATGCGCAACTCGATCACCTAAACTTTGAAGCATTGAAGCCCCGGGCTAAGAAGGATGGTAGTAGGACTACCGAAAATTCAACGTCCACCACGGTTGTGCGATAGCTACATGGTTGTGAAGCAAACATGGCTACCATTCCCTGCCCGAGCTGTGTACCGTGCGGATCAACCACTCAAATTGGTACACACTAACCTGTGTGGACCGATCATGCTACAAACCAGCGCCAGTAAAATACTTCATGACCTTGGTTGATGACTTCAGTAGGATGATGTGGGTCTATGTGATAAGATCCAAGAGTGATGTTTTTGCTGCATTTAAAAAGTTTCAAGCTTTGGTGGAGAATCAAAGTGAACACAAGTTGAAGTTGCTAAGAACTAACCGGGGGGAGAGTTCCTGTCACGTCAATTTGCGGCACTATGCGATGAAGATGGTGTAGCCCGACACCTCATAGACCTATATACTCCGCAACAAAACAGGGTTGTCGAGAGAAGAAATCACACGATGATGGAAATGGCTCAGAGTTTGCTTAAATCCATGAGGCTGCCAAGGAGATTTATGGAGAGAGGCTATTCGGCACGCGGTGTATATTCTAAATTGTGTGCCAACTAGAGCTCTCAATGACAAAACCCCATATGAAGCTTGGACGAGCAAGAAACCAAACCTGGAACACATGAGGGTGTGTGGGGCATGTTAAGATACCAAGCTCCCACACTAGGAAGTTTGATGATCGGAGCAAACTCATATTTCATTTGAGAGTGGATGAAGGAAGCCTATCGCATGTATGATCCTAGCACTGGAAATGTGCATGTCAGTAGGGATGTGCAGTGGGATGAGACTGTGACTCACAATGAGAAGACATGGTTTACGTTCCATATATGTCTTATCTCTATATGGCATATCCTCTTGTACTCTCCTATATATATGACCCTTTGGTTCTCATATCAATACACACAATATTCATAACATGGTATCAGAGCTTAGATTAAAACCCTAACATCGATCTACTTCCGCTGTTGCTGCCCCCGGGAGAATCGTTCTCCTCTCCCGGGGGGCGGCCATCTCGTTGGGCGGCACTTTCCCAGCCGTCGTGCATGCGCCCGGGTCATCTCTGCCAGATCTGGGCCTTTCCGATCTGCAGCGTCGCCCGGGGTCGTCTCTGCCAGATCCGGCGCCTTCCGATCCTTCTGCTGCTGTGCCTGACCCATCGTCACCGGCGTCACTGCTGGGCTGCCGCTCGGCTGCCGGCTGCCTCCCCCGAGCGCCACCCGAGGCCGCCGCGCGTCGCCGAGGCCGTCGAGTCGTCACCCGCAGTCTCTGGTGGTCGCGCCCGCCTCTGCTCCACTCCGCCTGGCCGCGCCAACCGCCGCCACAGATCCGGCCACATCTGCGCCGGATCCGCCCGCCTCCAACCAGATCTGGCCGCCGCCGGGCTCTCCTTGGGCTCCGCCGCCTCCCGGCCGCCGTACTCGTGGTCGACCGCGCCGAATCCGATCGAGCTTGCTCGAAGCCGCCGTTGCTCCATCGTCGCCGGTCCGCCTCCTTCGCGTCGCCACTGGCCCGCGCCAGATCCGCGCCGATCCGAGCCGGATCTGTTGTCTTTGACGCTACCGAGTTCGGGTCTGGCCGCCTCCGGGCCAGATCCGACCGTCTTCCGCGCCGCCGGCCTGCGCTCGCGTTGGTGCTCCATTCCGTGCCCACCGCCCGTCCGGATCTGGCGGATCTGGCTGCGTCGCCGCCGCGCGCCGCCGACGCCGCCGCCATCGAACGACGGCCGCGCCACCTCCTCCTCCGGCCTGCGCGCCTCCGCTCACGACGCCCGTCGCCGCCGCCCGGGAGCTCTGCTCCTCTTCCCTCCGAGTGAGGGGGAGACGCGGGCGGGCGGGAGTGAAGAAGAGCGGGCGGGCGGTGGGGTCCTGCAGCTCCTGGAGCTTGGGTGCTGCGCTTCATGCGGCCCAACGGCGCCTTGCCCTGCCCTGCTTTTATTTTCTACTGCTGAATATTTTTATTCAGTCTTTAGTTATTTTTTTGAGTTTTTCGTTGCGTCTATCCAAAAGTCCGTAGTTCTAATCTTTCGTTCGTCCAAGCCATGCGAGTCCACAAATTTATTGTCAGTCATAGAAGTGTAGGAATTTTTTTTTGCATGGCAGCAGCCGCCGCTCTATTCTCTGAGCCGCGTGTAGATTGTAGAAGTCTTTATGATGCCGCCGCTTCTCTTTAAGCCGCCGCCCCGAGTTTCTAAAGCCGCCGCGCTTCTTTTGCACTGCGCCTCCGTTGCGCTTCTTATGCATTGCGCCGCCGCCATCTCGGACTTCGATCTGCGCCGTCATGCTTCTATCTATTCCTATATTAGCTTGATTTGACAGTTTATTCAAAGGCTGCACGCAACGACGACATCATCAAGACTCGGACTTCGGAATTTTTTTTTCCTGTTTTAGTGTTAACTCCTTTTTCAAATGCAATGCTATTGCATACACCTTGCATTTGAGGGGGGTGTTAAGGAGATAGAGTTATATTAGGATATAGAGTTTGTATTCTATTCCATATATGCCTTATCTCTATATGACATATCCTTTTGTACTCTCCTATATATATATATGACCCTTTGAGTCTTATATCAATACACACAATATTCTCCTTAACAACATGCACATGCGCATTCACCTAGCGAGGGCACGCCCAAACCACTGGGAGTGCACACGTCAGGAGGAACAAGACGTTCACAAATGCCAGGAAGCATGGCATCGTCCGCGGTGACACCAACTTCACCTGTGACGCCAAACATAGGTGCGGCTGGCACCGGTGATGGTGAGATGCCACCAAGTGGAGACACTTCAGTCCTGTTCTTTTCAGCTTTTGGATTTTCTACAGTAACTAGCTTTTAAACAAATGTTTTTTAAGATAGAGTCTACTAATTAATTGTAGTACATACTGTGCTGACTTCATTTATATTGGTAAAAACCGCATATAAGTTTCTGTTACTCTGTAATCTCTCGTATAAATAGTCGAAAAGCCACAAGCCGCAACCAAAAGCCATAAGTTTTAGCCAAAAAGAACATGCCCTACATCGCCTCCTTAAGAAGCTCCGAGGCAAATACCGTTCACTGCGTGATGTCTACGCAGAGACAGAGGAAATTCATGTTGATCTAGAGGAGCTGTACCTTTTGGCTGCTGAGGAGCCCACTTCATACCAAGAGGAGGCAGCAGAGAAAGAGTGGCGAGCAACAATGCAGCAAGAAATCATTGCCATAGAGAACAACAAAACTTGGACCTTGACCGAGCAACCGCGTGGCCACAAACCCATTGGAGTGAAATGGGTTTTCAAGCTTAAGAAAGATCCCAATGGCAAAGTGAGGTATGTTCAGCAAAAGGGTATTGATTATGATGACTGATGAGGTGTTTGCCCCTGTGATGAGAATGGAAAGCGTGATGTTTGTTACTTGCCCTTGCAGCTCAGTGTGGATAGTTTGTGCAACATCTTGATATGAAATCAACATTCTTGCACGGGGACTTGGAGGAAGAAGTGTTTGTATGCCAGACGGAAGGTTTTGTGGTATGCAGGATGTCCACACGAACAAGCCTTGTACAAGAGGTGTGCAAGTGCCGAGACATTGGTGGTTGGTGTCTATGTAGATCACTTAATTGTCATCGACACTAGTGTGAAGGAAATTGAAGGGTTCAAGCGGCAGATGATGAATGAATTTGAAATGAGTGACCTGGGGTTACTCTCATATTAGCTTTGTGTTGAGGTTGAACAAAAGAAAGATGGCATCCTTCTGAAGCAAAGCTCTTATGCAAAGAAGATTCTTGAATAGGCTGGTATGGCTGATTGCAATGCATCCAAGTGTCCCATGGAGCCCAAGTTGAAATTGGGCAAAGATGAGGAAGGAATAGAAGTGAACGCTACGGAATTCAAAATTGTGGTTGGTAGCCTAAGGTACTTACTACACACACCCTGATCTTTGATATGTTGTGGCATAGTGAGTAGATACATGGAAAAGCCAAGAAAATCCCATTTGCAGGCAGTCAAGCAAATTTTGAGGTATATAAAAGGTACACTCGATTTTGGCTTGATATACACATGAGGAAGAAAAGAGTTGTTAATCGGCTACTGTGATAGCAGTCTTGCTGCAGATCTAGATGACAGGAAGGGTACAAGTGGAATGGTGTTCTACTTCTGTGGAAATGTGGTGACATGGTGTTCATGTGCCTAAGAAAGGGTGATTTTGAGGGTCTTGATCTTGAGGGCTTTTGTCTTGGGTTCTTACTATTGTTAGGGCGTGTGGGAGTAGATTAAAGGTCACCTTGACTATCATTTACCCACAAGCAAGTCTTGATTCAAATTCTTGTGTTTCACCCAATTTTGGTGCAACATTCCTTGTTTTGGATAAAAGTCATAACTTTGACATTGATATCCTTGATCTTTGCTTGGAATAGGTTTCTAACATCCTTGTGAATGTTTGTTCCAAGTTTCACAAGATTTGGAACAGTGGTTTTTGTATTGACTCTTTTGGAGGTTTGAACCCGAGCTGTTCTTGTCTCTACCCAAGTGTCGGTCAGACCGGTTGAGCAGTTCGACTGCAAATGACCCTCGGACATACCGGCCAAGCGGCCATACCGCTACCTCCTTGCGGTTAGACCGCCAAAGAGGTGTTTGGGCTCGGTTTTTGTAGGATTCATGTGCTTGATCTTCCGCTTTGTGTTTTGAAGTCGTGGACAACCTAGGGGTTCAATTTGATATCGAAAAAGGAGTAAGCTCCTATTGAAACCCCCTCTAGTTGCCGCCTTCAATCCTATTGTTGCATTAGTACTAAACAAGATTAACTAGCCTAATCAAGCCACTAGGGACGTCATTAGTGTTAACTGCTCATTAACCACGAGGGTCCCGCCAGTCAGAGTGAGGGAGCAGGGGAGCGAGTAGGGGATGGTGGATGAGCTCGACGGCGAGCTCGCACGCAGTGGCTGCGGACACAAAGGGGACCAGGCGAGTGAGCGGAATGGGGAAACTAGAGTCAAGGCAACCTAGTGGTGGCGGCACGGAGGCCAATGGTCACTAGTACAGTGAGGACGGTGATTGCAGGCGACGGCGTCAACCACGACTATAGCAACGGTCTAGCAAATAACCATAAAAAATACAATGGTAAGCAGCTCCATAGGATCAGAGGGACACCAGGAACATGATGGCGAGGTCAGCAGCCATGGAAAGAGTGTGGAATGGCGAGATGTCGGAGGACAAAGCAAAGAGGGGAGCTAGGCATCATGGCCGAGCACTCGCTGAGCTCACCGACAACAAGGGAGCAGCAAAGGGGCATGAGTGAGCTTAGGAACAAGACGTGGAGGTCACGGCGAAGTTCCGAGAAGTGACGGCGGTTGGAGAGTTGGACGAAGTCGACGGCACGGCGAAGGAAAACAACGAGGGTCCTCTTCCGTGAAACAGCATCGGTGAAGGAGGGCAAAGGAGTGAAGATTGAGAGAGGGAAAAGGCTTCTGTGGTGGTCATGACACGAGGGGAGGTGGCTCGAGGACCAATGGTCATTGGAGGTGAGCCGAAGACCATGTCTTGCGATGGTGCAAAACAAAGCAATGGTGGCAACGGCCTAAACGACGACTAGACACTAAGGCAAAGAGCACATAGGGACCAAGAGCTCACCATGAACATGATGGCGGGGTCGGTGACAATGGAGGTGGTCGGAGATGATTGGGCGATCGATGGTGAACAGAAGCGGCAACGTTGGTTCGAATGGTGACAGAGCTCAGCGATGATCGACAGCTAAAATCGAGGCATGCATAAGATTTAGGTGGTGGCTAGGAGGGTAAAACGACTATGTCCAAGTCGGGGCTCACCGGAGGAAGGAGAACGACAATGGTGGTGGCGGCGGCGACAGTAGTGAGCTTCACAGTGATGGAGCTCCACAAAGGGAATGGCCTGCAAAGGAGCATGGAAAAGGATTCAGCAGGGCACGGAGATGGTGAAGACAACTATGGCGTGGTCTGAGGCTCACCGTTGTGGAGGAATTTCAAAGGCGATGGCGTTGAGCGAAGACAAAGGCGATGATGTGGATCCAGCGAGTTACTGCATAAACCAAGAAATTGGCTGAGGGGTTTAATAGATCAAACAAAATTGTGCACAATGAAGCACGCATCGAGGGAAAGCTCATCGAAAAAGGTGTGGGCCACGACGGAGCGCGACGATGAGCGCACACTAGACTCAAAGACACGATGGTGTTCTAGGTTATCCAGTGGCGGAAAGTGAGAGGGGAGGGCAAAATGGAGACAGCGTGGAGTGCTGGGCAAGGTTTCACGATCGGGAAGGGCTTCCATGGCGAGGTGAAGACGTTCGTCTCCTCAAGAAGTTGTGGTCAAGCTCAATTTCTTGCAAAAAAAAAGTTTGGCAATGATGGCTTGCAACAAATGCTGAGCTCAACTTGGAGGAGGCATCGCGGGGCTTCGTGTAGAAGGCTCGAAGGACACAATCAATCACCTTTCTGCCATCAACATTGTAGATGAACAATGCTCTCCACGTGGTCTCCAATGGTAGGCGCAACGTGCGGAGGAAGAAGTTTGACAAGTAGGCCGGGGCTGTCAACGACAGTGAGAGAAAGACGAGAGATGGCGCACGAGCCCAAATACTCCAACGGTGCGGAGAAAACGGGAATGGAAGAGAAGGAAGGTGGCTCAAGCCAGAGGACAGCGCGTGGGCTAGATTTTGCCGGAATAGGAGACGGGCTTGGCCTACAGTAATTAATTCGACACATGAACAGGAATCAAACTTTAATTCCTTTCTGATTTAATTAACTACAGAAATCAAGTTTGATTTTTTTTAAAATTAGCAACCAACTCCACAAATTATTAAAAAAAAACTGGAGAGGCTCCTTAGATTATTTAGAACTCAAATAAATTATTTTAAAACTCTCATCAAGTTTTAATTATTTACATCAAATCATTTTTAATTAAGAAAATGTTTTCTTTAATGCAGATTTTTTAAAAATGCATGAAAGGTTAGTGTAGGAAAATATGACTAGGAAATGTGGAAGTGACAAGTATTTGTAAACAAATTTGTTGATCGAAGGTGCCAAGTATTCATGAAATCATGAATAAAGGAAACATTTTTTCCTTTTGTCGAAATGCATCTAATAAATAGTTTTCATCTTATACTGTTGCTTGCTTCCCAACACACACCTTATAATCCTATCGTTTACCGACCCCTCTTCGTCGTTCTTCCTCCACTGCTCCTCCAACACAATGCCCTTGTCCCTTCTAGAGTAATCTCAATTTGGGCTCGTACAATTATGTGCCCTCCCCTGCCCCTAAACCACCTCCAACACACATCTCTAAGGATGTGTTTGGTTGGTAGAATGAGGAGGAATGGGATAGGATGATTCTAGTTTTTTGGGATGGGATGGAACGGGATGGTTCCGTTGATATGTTTGGTTCATAGTATGGGATGGTTCTATTTTTTGTTTGGTTAGTGAGATGGAGAAGAATGGAACCATTCCGCCTCTTGTTTGGTTGGTGGGATGGGGGTACCTTCACCGGAGCTCCCGCCGACCTCAGTCGCGCCACACGGCCTCCTCTGGCGCGCCGCCTCGCCGCCTCAAGCGCCGCCGCCGCGGCCGATCTCCGCGCGCCGCGCCTCGCGCTCGACCGTCCGCACCGCCGCCGCGCCGACCTCCCACGCCGCGCCCGACCTCCGCGCGCCGCCGCCGCGCAGCCCCGCCGGATCCGGGTAGGGAGGAGAGAGAGAGGGGTGAGAGCACGGGAGAATGGGAGTGGGATGGAGTCGTCCGGGTTTTTTTTGGGAATGGGATGATACCGGATATTTGAGGAATATTCTTTTGAGAGAGACCATTTGCTTTCATTCTATTCTCCCCCATATCACCATCCAAACAGCTGGATGACCTCGAAATTGGAACGGGATGATTCCATCTCTTGGTCATCCTAGCATCCAAACACATCCTAAGTTCTTGGATCTGGCCCTGTGACATACAAGGTAATGGGTCTGTTCTTTTTAGCTGCGGCTTGTGACTTTTGGCTACGGCTTGTGGCTTTTGGGCTGTTTATACAAAAGATTACAAAGTAACAGAAACTCACGTGCGATTTTTGCCGTTATAAATGAAGTCAGTAAAATATGTATTACAATTAATTAGTAGACTCTATCTTAAAAAAATACTTCGTTACTGTAGAAAAACCGAAAAGCAATTTTTAGAAGCTGAAAAGAACAGGGCCTGTTGGGTTGCGTACAGTAGACAAGTCCCACTGAGTATAAGGATAAAATAACATACTACAGATAGCCAAGCTTTAACATTCTCGTGCTTCAGCATATAAAACCTACAAGCTTCCTACCACTAATTTTAGCTTATTTGGGGTTTCTAGGACCTAAGCTTGTAGGATAAGCCCAATAAGCTCAAATCTATTTATTCTTAGTTTGAAGGTAGGCCAAACAGGTCCTTTGTTTCATAGCATTGATACCTTAAGTGCAAGAGAGTAGATACATGCTCGACATTTGCAGACACACGGAGAAATCTTTGATGCCATGCTGGAATATATCAATAGTCTATAAAACTCTCGTGTTCAACATACGTGTTGCAGTTAAATTAACTACTGCAAACGAAACATATATAAGGTCACATATGATGTGTTCACATATACAAAACAACACCAAAATAGCAATCACAATATCTTTTTTTTAATGAAGCAAAAGAACAAAAACTGCAATAATAAAAGAAAAAAAGCAGATTGTGTTAACATAAATAGGGAAGAGTACATATGCATTAACAAGCGAGAAATAACAAGAAACTTACAAATAAAAAATTAGAAATATAACAAATACGCTACTGAAAACTAATCATTCAGAAGCATGTGGCATAAAGCGAAAACCCACCTGCAAAAGGGAACGCCAAAGATTGTTCAATGAATTCATACAAAACAGCCAACAAAAAGAGGGAAAAGATAAAAGAGAGTCGAACACTCTAGAAGGGGAAAAAAAAAAAAGGAGATGTGCAGAACACATACAGACACAAGACGCTTCATATCAAATATTCCTATGCATGCTTAACAACATCAAGGAAAAAAAAGAAAACTAAAATAAAGCTTGCCAAATACGATACTTGGAGGATATAGTTAGCTTTCCATTAGACTATGAGAGAATCACCTAAAAAATAATGCCTCGTACCTTGTACCTTGTTGGAGAATCAATAGTCCGGTAGTTCCTGAAACTTATACCTGTCTGCAAAAAAGTTTTAACTCTCTTTCAAATGGCAATCAAGGAAGAAAAATAACAACACCAAAAGCATAAGAAGGCAAGAAAAACCAACATGCTGAAAATGTTTTAGAAGTAAGTCTTGTAAACATCTTATGTTGGCCAAAGATATGAATAAAAGCTAAAACGTTGACAGATAAAATCTTTGTCTACAATAAATGATAGCTCCATTCGTGCGAAGTAGACCAAAGGTACAGGGGGGATGTAAAGCAAAATACGGTAAGGTAATAGTAGTAATTATATTAGATAATAGTAAATAATTTCATATATATGAAGCCAGGGATCGATCACACCAAACATGGCTCCTGTAATGGAACACCCTAGCTATCCCGGGGAAAACAATGCCCAATACTGTTAAGCAAAACACAAAGTTTGCAAGCACCAATTCCCTCAATTTGAGGTGCATTCATATTTTAAATAAAACAAATACAATTGCCAGCTTGATCATTCTGCTAGAAAATGAAAGTGCTCTGTTTGCTCATATGAGCTGAAAGACATGGGATTTATTTACGTAAGTATGGAAATTGAAAAGCATCCTCGAAACTTTCATACATTAACTGGTGAATTTTTCCATAGTTAAATGCACGAATATACCAGTGGGAGAAATACCTCAGCTTGAGTGCCATTTGATTTTTAGGTGGCTACAATCCAGAAAGGTTTTCACTCTGCTCAATGCCTTTTCTCGGTGCTGCAACACTGCGTTCATGCTAGGCTCACTCCTTTTGCGTGCCATTTTCTGGGATATGTTCTTCCATTTTGATTCAAACTCACAGGCTGCAAAAGATAAGCAGGTAAATAGGATATCTTGCTTAGAGGCTCAAACTTGAATAGGGAAACGGCCATTTTCTTTTTGCTGCAAAAAAATGCAGACGCATCTAAGTATATAAAGTATATATTCTTTATTAAAAAACATTGATGGACTCAAACATCCAAATCTGTTGGCCATGTTATGTTAACGTTTCTCTGTGTGAAAAAGGGGGACAAAATTAAACACTAGGTTTATGCCGAAGGATTAAATAACCTAGCAACATTAATTAAATGATCATTACACTAAACAACATAAGAAAACTAGAGAAAATAAGTGAACAACTCAATTATACATAAGGTCTCATGAATCTTAGTTCATAACGAGATAAACATCCATCGGAAGGAGGTCGGACGGCGACGACTTCAAGTAGAACGGTGCTAGGTGAAAGAGAGCACCAATTGGAAGAAGAATAGATCTAGAATAGCTGGTCAAAGGAACAACCACAGCTAAACATAGGGATTAGACGTTTGTTTATTCATCTTTGCTTGATTCATAATGAATACATGCTACCCCTTTTATAGGGACAACCCGATTTGACTCCTAAGAAATAATCTATAAGAAAACGTATCTCTAACAATCCAATCTAATAATAACTTGGCTAACTAATAGATAATACCAAACACCTAATAGATAGATTCCTAAATAACAAACCATGCCTGATAGATGGATTCTTAAATAACAAACCATACCTAATACAAGCGGCACTACAGTACTCGTGGTGAACAGTATCGCTACAATGCTACAGTAGCCGCCAGGGATGGCAATCAGGCACGGCGGGTACGGGTAGTGCTCGTCCATACCCGTACCCACGACCCCTAATTTACGTCCACGGGTATACCCGCGAAGGACGACGGGTGAAAAATCTCGCTCATAGCCGTCGCCTGTGAGCATACCCGTTTACCCGCGAACTGAGAGTCACCATCTGAGAGTTGAACTAATGACATATACATATAAACAACAGCTATTGATAGGAAATATAATAGCTATCAAAAAAATTTATAACAATCAATAGTAATTAGAGATATTGCTATGACTGCACCACCTGTCAATCTATATCGCGAGTAAACGAACGGGGCGGGTATAGGTGGAGCTTACCCATACCCATACCTGTTTACCCGACGGGTAGAGTGTTCCCCCCATTTCCATTCTCATGGATAAAGAAAATATCTCATACCCGGCTCCATTAGGGTATTTACCCACGGGTAAACGGGCACAATTGCCATCCCTAGTAGCCGCATATGTAACATTACGCCCCTCCCAGCGAGGCAGCTTACCCTTGAGCTACGGTAATGGCTACCGTTGAAAATCTTCTGTTCTTCGCTATTAGCCTTCAACTTCTCTAAGAGAGATGGTGTGGCACCGGAAGCGCACAGTAACATAAGGACAGACAGTCATTTTGCTGCTTTGTTTGGTACGGTTAAATTAAAGGAAAAAAACTCATAGGGTAATAGAAAGTAATAGCAAAAGATAAGTGTCAACAAAGTTCCAACCTGCGAACAAAATAATTTCAGTAACTGCCCCTCTAAGCCAAGAAGGGGAAAAGATGCAAATGCAAACTAGAGCATGGTCTGCAATTCTAGCAACGTCTCACCCAAAAGTATAAAGTAGTAGAAAATGATGGTACAGTTACTAACCTTCACTTCTGTTGACAAAGCCTTCAATAAGGCATGCGAGATTCCACGGCCTTCCAGCAGAGGCAGCTTTGGCGCCACCTTTTAACTCACCATTATGTTGCCTCAATCTAGAAAGACAAAGCTCCATTCATTAACACAAAAAAAAAAACAATTTCTACGTGGTATGACTAAAGTTGTTTAAATTTTCTTCTCATCTGCATACTTTCTAACGCTGTTAACTGTTCATTTATACCAACAAGACCACGTGAAGAAAATTTTTTGTTCAAGCATGTACATCCCACAATCCTGAGGATGATAACTCGAGTATTTTATATTTCAAGGCAACTACAATATTATTCAGTGACAAAAGGACCAGCTATACATACCAAGAGAAAAGCAAATTCCGCTGTTCTCAATTCCAATCGTGCCTGTCTAGCATACCTTGGCTAGAACGAACTTGGGGCTTAACTCCTGTTTGTAAATTTCATTACCGAAGCAACCGCTCACTAACTGGAGCTTATTTTGTTCCCCGAGAATGACCAACAGTCGGTGAGTACTAAAATTGTGGAAGCAATAGAATCTCAGTTCTAAAATCATCAAAATCACGGTTTTGTGAAAGGATCCCAACCAAACGGAGGCATGAATCCGGGTCAGTTCCACCTTCCTCAATTCAATCACTAACTTCAAACGGTTCCACCTAATGCTACACATAACCTATCATCTGAGACAACAGACAGCTCTAGAAACGGGGAAAGGAAAAGGAAACGGGTAGGTAAGGAGAGGGGGGATCACCGGCGAGGGAAGTTGGTGGTGACGCCGACGTACGTGCGGGGGATCCGGGAGGAGGCGATGAGGTAGACGCACCACGGTGACGCCTTCTTCCTCTGCGGATTTCCGGACACGCAGGCGGCCTCTGCGGATGGATTTCCCGACGCGGGGACGACCGAGGCCGAGGAGGGGGTGGCCTTGCCGGATTTGGGAGGAAGAGTGCGGGGGATCTTCCCGCATCGGAGGGTAGCAGAGAGGCTCATCTCTCACCTCGCCGGCGGGGCGGTCGCGCGGAGGCCTTCTTCGCCTTTGGGGCTTTCTGCCTCGTCGGGAGGAGAGGCATGGGGAAAAAAATTACGAAGTGCGCGATGTGGGGAATGGGCTTAGTGGGCCGAGTGGACTACCGGAATGGGCCCAATACTGCACCCACCACAAGCCCATTACTACTGTCACCCTTTTCCGTTAGCACGTTGTTGAGCCCAAGCACGAGGATGGAAAACGTGCGAATGAATGAATTGGGCATGCTTCGCACATGGCGGATAATTATACTGCACTAGTTGCACGTGTAAAATGACCGTATTATATACAGCTAGCACAGTATTAACTATTAAGCACATAGCAATGGGCATGTTCTTTTAGACTTTTAGCTTTCGATTTTTTCAGAAGTTAAAATAAATAGAGCGGTTTCTTGAAGTGGATTATCCAAACGGGTTCTCGAATTCAATACCATATGCGTCGTCCGCATCAGTATCTTCGTCGTTCGCTGTTATCTCGAAAAGCGCAAATAAAAATTATTAACCATAACTAAAAATCAACAACAAAAATCAGAGAATAACATTTGTGACAAATAATTGGCCAACTTCCTGAACCTGCCTTGGGTTGTCGTAAAAGGGAAACAAATGGAAAAAAAAGAATTAGGTAGCGGGGAGTAAAAATCCAAAGAGAATTAGGGCCTGTTTGGATCCACCCAGATTTTAAGAATCTGGCTTTTGGAAACTGTGTGGGATCCAAACAGACCAGTTTTTGGAGCAGTTTTTAAAATCTACCTACCCAGATTCTTAAAAATCAAGAAGTTTGTTGATACCCGACTTTTGCGCTTTTTGGGCACAAATACCCATTTACCCTCATTAAAGACCATGCATGCCTGTTTAATGTGCTGTTCAAGAGCAATAAATGTAAGGGTATAATAGTCTATTAGCACCAATCATAAATGAAACAAGCTTTTAAAAACTAGGGGATCCAAACACCCCATCAGTTTTTGCTTAGAAACCAGTTTTTAAAAACTAGAAGTAATAGCTGGTTTTTAAGAATCTAAAACTGATCCAAACAGGGCCTTAGGCCGTGCAACTCTAGAAAGGCTTTCCAGGTATGGAATGCAAGCTCATTCCATCGAGGATAATTGGGCGCTAATTGCCTCGTGCTGGAGTTTCAAGTGACAAGCAGAAAAGCATATACTCCTATGGTATATATGGAGTATCAATCAGATGTAGATTATACGTTTTATTTGACATCCGTATCCAGACTATTAAATACATTAAGACTTAAAGAGTGTCAATCATATCTTTATTATCTGTTTTATCTGACATCTATATCCGACCTATTCGATTCATATTCGATCCATGGACTCATATATATATATATATATATATATATATATATATATATATATATATATATATATATATATATATATATATATATATATATATGCAAATTACAAATGCGTGCTTAAGTTGCAACATATGCTCAATTTGATCAGGTTACTGGACAACCGAACAGCTCTTCATTTGTGAAAACTGGGGTAACAAGAAGATGGATTCGACCGAGTCTGTAAAGTACAAGCGGTGGATTCGGTATAACTTATAGCTTTTGCTTTTCACTTCTTACTACAGTAATTCACTTTTAAACAGTATATCTTTTAAACTAGGGTCTACAAGTCAATTTAGTAGACACTGTATCTAGTTCAGCTATACCTACCAAAATTACATGCCACTATTTCTCTCTTCGTACTGTCTCTCGTGAACAGTCAGAATTCAAAAGTTATAAATCAAAAACTACAGCTACAACCCAAAAGAACCCACTTAAGATCGGCGCAACTCCATGGTCATTTGGTCAAATTATCAATGGGTGGAATTAAAACAGAAATTAGCTTGCTGTATGTAAGATATTATAGGCTATATTTATATTGTCCGTGCCTTTTCGAAGGAAAGATACAAGACCTAGGGCATACCACAGCTTTATAGAGCATGTTTGGAATGTAGGGATCTCATTAGAATTTTGTAGAAATTTCATGAGAAACAGTTTAAATTTCGCAAATACAAGTCTCATGTCAAGAAAAGCTGGAGCAAGTGAGATTGAGCTATCAACACATGATGAAACTCGAACAACTAGACATGACCCCTCTTAATAGTACGTCAACATATACTACCAATCCGATCTTCCAACCAAACACCAAGATCGGTAAAAGACTAGGAATACATGCTTAGCCTTAGCTAGCCATATCTTTACCTTAAGTTATAATCTTGTAAGATCGAGGAGGCCGACTAGAGAGGGGTGAATAGGCGGTTTAAAATTTTTCTTCTAATTTAGGCTAACAATTATAATTTAACAAATTGTCTAAAGCAAGTTAGCAAGGCAACAACTAATCAAGATGATATGGCTCAAGTGATCACTAGCACAAAGAGAATTATCCTAAGAGCAAATATACTTCTAGCTAGAACTAGGTATGATACTCTAATTACACAAGCAATCAAATGATTCTATTGAAGTAAATTTCTTGGAAGAGAATAATGCACAAGAGAGAAAACCACAATGAACACGATTACTTTTTACCGTGGTGATCGGAGACTTGCCGGTCTCCCCTAGTCCACGTTGAGGTAAGCCCGAACGAATCGGACCGGCTCCACGAATTGAGCCTAAGCACCTCGATCACTATCGGTAGCCCTTTCCCGCTCCGGGTAGGCGAGTTCCAAGCCTTCACAACCGTCTCGGGTCTTCTCACAATCTTCTTGAGAAGATCACCGAATTTTCCCGCCAAGCCGTCTAGGAGTCGGCAAACTCCAAGAGAATGGATCGTCCAGGGCTTGATCACGCTCAAGTGCCAAATGGATCAATCTATGGATGCAATGCACTTAAATTCACTCAACTACCTCAATTGAATGCAAATGTGTGAAAGTGAGGTGTGAGAGGTTGCTCTATACTCAAGAATGATCAATGAGGGTTCAACAACATGTCCTTGTGCTGGTGGGGTCGAATTTATACCCCCACCAACCTCAATTAGCCGTTGCAATAAACAATCCTGAAAAATCAGGGAAATCGGAACTACCGCAGTGCAATGTGCGGTACTTCCGATTTCTGCAGTGGTCGAACGGCTATGTCGATGGATCAGAAGTATCCGTTGGACATTAAATGCGGTACTTCCGCCGTTGTAAGTGCGGTACTTCCGGATTCCCGGAAGTTCCGACTTGTCCCCGGTACTTCCGATCTCAAAGAGGCAAAGTGTGAAACGAGGTTGCTCTCTGGAAATAAAGTTCCGCTCGGTAAACCGGAACTTCCGCCCATGCGGTAGTTCCGCAGTTCAACCCGCGGTACTTCCGATTTTCCAGCGGCTAAGTCGAGTTCTGGGCGCTCTCTGGAAATAAAGTTCCGCTTGGTAAACCGGAACTTCTGCCCATGCGGTAGTTCTGCAGTTCAACCCGCGATACTTCCGATTTTCCAGCGGCTAAGTCGAGTTCCGGGCGCTCTCTGGAAAAAAGGTTCCGCGCGGGGCCCGGAACTTCCGACCTTGCGGTAGTTCCGCGGTGTACACGCCGGTACTACCGAGATTTCTGGGAATGCTCAAATTTTAATTCAATTTTAATTCAAAGTTCATGCATGATCCTAAATTGATCCATGGGGCATATTTGCATATAATCAAGCACTTAGCTATGATCCCTCTTAATAGTACGGTATCTACCCAATAATCTGGTCTTCCGCCTTTCTCCTAAGATCGGTAAAAATAAAAAGCCCTAAACTATTTACCTTGCCGTCTTGGATCTCTTTGAATCATGTGAATTCTTTTTATGTGCCTCTTCTCTCTGTATTTGAGACTAATCTTTACAAACACTCAACACATATTAGTCCCATAATCAAATAATGTCATTAATTACCAAAACAAATAATTTAGGGGCCTAGATGCTTTCAATCTCCCCCTTTTTGGTAATTGATGACAATATACACAATTTTGAGAAGAAAGAGTTTTGTGGATATACTTCTTATTTGAAAGTTGTATATCACAATAATTTTAATATCTTGCAATTTAAGAGCATGGAGAGAGTATTTGCATTTTTGAGAATAAAACAATGATAACTCCCCCTAAATCTATGCATCCATGATAAAATTATTGCACAAGAGATATGAGCATTTCACAATATTTCCAGAATTCACATAGACGCATACACAAGCATTTTATAGCATGATCAAAATAGTCCATTACATCACATCATGCCATCCACATAGATAAACATAAACTAACCATCCACATAATATAGCATACATAGTTCATTACAACCCATAGCATAAAATAGATAAAAGGTTTATTGTATTCTTTCCCAATTTCTTCTCCTAGATTTCTTGACATGCATTAACTCATGATGCATCCTTTTCTTTAACTCCATCAATACATGATGGATCTTTACTTGACTTGATGATCAACACATGATCATTTTCTCTTGGACATGCATCAACTCATGATGCATCCACCACTTGATGATTTTCAACACATGAAGTCATCTCAAGTCTTCCTCATTTGTGGAATCTAACTTATTCATCCAATTCATAGAAAATGTTAGTCCACAAAATAATTGCCATCACTTACCAAACTTCACCGTTAACTTATAATGAATGGACTGGATTCTACAATCTTCCCTTTTTGGTAATTCATGACAATCTCGATAAATAATGAGATAAAAATTGAATTGCGAGTATATAACATATACACAATAATTGTATACTATATAATAAGCTTTCAAAGCAAAACTTACTCACTTGGTTATCATTAATCATCCAACCATCAACATATAATGGAGAAACTAGATGACAATCCGATTATAAGTATATATGAACTACACAAGGTATATATACTGAAGGGATATATTTCAAAGTAAAGATCCTTAATATGTAAAAATGGAATATGGATCAATACTAATGAAAACCACAAAACATAGAGTGAATTTCCTCTAAATGTGTGCATATAAGAATGTATTGTGAAAGCATATACACATATTTAAATTTGACTTATTTGGTGATGTTCATTCTATATTTTAGATCTGAGGAATGCAATAAGATAAGAATATGGTATTGAATGCATATCTCTTATGTTTTTCACCTTTTCATCTAAATGAGAGTAAGCAATTATAATCAATAAACATATTAGTCTCACAATTGTGTTTGTTATTATCACTAAAACCAATTCAATGGAGCTTGAACTTACAATCGTCACCGATCATTATCTCTCTCCGGTAAGGCTTAGGCCAATTGCTCCTCCGACCATCTCCACCACTTAAGTAAACTAACCTGACCTTGTTTTTGACTTGTCTTCCACCTCAGTGGCCCATCGCCATGCACATCATTGTCGCCACTGCTCCTCGCCGTCCAGCCACCCTAGAGCTTCCCCAACATCGCCAACCCCCTCGGTAGATTCCTAGTAGTCCCTAGATGCTCATGCATTAGTTTAATTTAGAAATGCACCAGCATAGCATGGTCTTCACTATAGCCGTTCATGGCACCACCGCAGGAGACCTCATCATCGCTGCTCCCGTGACCTTTGGTCCCTAAGCCAAGCCCCAAATGCCTTACTTCCTCACCTTGAGCCGAACCAATTTGTCTTAGCATGAGTGTATACCCTTCATAGTCATGCCGTAGTTCACCAGAGGACAGCCACCGCCTCTCACCGTCGCATGGCCACCAGCATCCACCAATCTGGCTCCCATCACTACCCAGAGATGCGCAATGACACAGTCGTTCTATTTTGACCATGCTAACGCCAAGCCATAGCCTCTCTCACCATCACGATTATGTGCATGCTTGGATGCAGCCACAATGTGTATATCTTTTATTTTGCAAAATTGTTTTGTTGAAAAAGTTGGGATAGCATGTACGTGTCGCATGTGCCATGCCCATGGTTGGGAATTGTTCGATGATCACAGCCAGGGAGGGGTGTGAATGGAAGTGTTTTACTATTATTAAATATTATACAAATGTTATTTCATGTCAACCGCTCTTTATAATTCTGTTGTAAATTACTACTTATCGATATTACAAATGAAACTTGTTTCATGCTGAAAATAACTTGTAGCACAGAGCCTTACTTATTGTTAGTCTTGTATTTATATATGTTTTGATACACTATAAGTCTTACTGAGTACATAATGTACTCAAGCTTCTTTAAATAATTGTTATTCAGAGAATGAGAAAGACAACATGCTAGCGATGCGTATTTTACCCTCGGCGTCGGGGATTTTGACAATTGGTCTTTCTAGGGCCTAAATCTAGTCAATTGTCTGTGGGCTATGGTGGCACATCACTGGATATTTTTGCTTATTTACTTATCTTTCACTACACTTTACTCTTGATACTTATATTTTATTTGGGTAGTCGACCCTATGTTGTAAACTTTAATTACACATCATTTATATATTGCCCTTTTGTTGTAAATTAATTAAATACGATCTGTATGGATGTGATCTCGATGTTATGAATGTGTGTACTAGTCACTGATCATGGGACTAGTACGGAACACATCTGGTGATTTTGGGTATTCAACGCCCGGGGTCCCTCTAGCTTGGGACGCGGAAATTTTCTCCGAATCTTGCGGGAATTTAATTGTTTCATGTGAAATTCCAAATAGGCCATAAAGTGAAATATGTTTCTTATTCCTATTCAATTATATTTTCATCCAAAAACTGCTAGTATGACTTATCCCTCGATTAATTGTTTTCCAACTGAAAATCACTCTGATGCTAATGTTAGACCGTTAAATTACACTTATGGTTCATCTGAAAAACTAAAATAAAGGCCACTTAGCTGCTTTCAAGATCCACAAAAAAAAAATGGATTGCAGTATGTCCACGTGCCAGCCATGCAAAATACAACACCAAACTCCTACTCCTACCTTTCATGTATTCCGCTGTAATCTTCTCAACAAAAACATGCTTTTTTTTTGCTTCTGAAGAGCCTTAAGATCGGTTCAAAGAGTGGAGCATTTGGGAGGTTGGCCAGTTAACTTTTGAGTTCAGGGAGGTATGACAACCAAACTCAAAGATGAGGATCGAGAACATTACGTTGCCCGAAATATAGTACGCAGAACGCGCAGCTACGAAAGGCACGGTGCCTGCCAACTTCCCGCCGTTTTCAAATCGCAAGACAGCGACTGTTAAGTTCCCTCCATTTTCTCACTCGCTGTATATACACCAAGCTTCTGTTCTGTGGCCAGAATTTAAGGGTCTAGCTCAGACACACAGGAAGAAACGTACACCTGATCCGAGCAAACTAAAACATGGTGGCTTCCACCTCTGGAGCCCGCACTTGCAACCCTAGCGTTGCACTTCCACGTGGCAACTGTCGCACCATCAAGAACTCCTTCGCACCCTCCTCGCCGGCGTCGAAGCCATCGACGCTGAGGATCGGAAGGCAGTGGATGGAGCTCCAGGGCGCCCGCGACTGGGACGGCCTGCTGAACCCGCTCGACGGCGCGCTCCGCGGCGAGCTCGTCCGGTACGGGAAGTTCGTCCGCGCCGCGTACTCTAGCTTCGACTTCGACGGCCGCTCCCCGTCCTATGGCTCCTGCCGATTCCCGAGCAGCTCCCTCCTGCGCCGCTCCGGCATTCCAGAGACAGGCTATGAGGTCACCCGCCTCCTCCACGCGGCGTCTAGCTCGGCGCCGAGCTGGATGTCGTGCAGCTCGAGCTACATTGGCTACGTCGCCGTGTGCGACGACGAGGACGAGATCGAGCGGCTCGGGCGCCGCGACGTCGTCATTGCGTACCGCGGCACGGCGACACCCAGCGAGTGGGTTGACAACTTCCAGTCAACTCTCACCCGCCTGCCGACCACTGCGCCGCAATCAAGTGATGCCGGTGAGGAACCGATGGTAGAGAGTGGGTTCTGGAGGCTCTTCACTGTTGGGAAAATAGTCCCACATGGATTGTGGGAAAGAAAAAAGCACAACTTATAAGTGTGAGGGAGCCTCCACCCATTGGACTAGTCTTTTGGGGGGAGAAGGCCCAATACCACTTATAAGGTTGTTGCTTAAAGGGCTTGCTTGCGGGTAGCCCGTGGGCTCAGATGCGTGAGGTGCGCAGCCCATTTAAGACACAGGGACGGGGCACGGCGCGTCTGGTCGTGGCGTGGGCATATGACACATGGCGCGTGTGGGCCGTGAGCGGACACGGCATGGTATATGCGCCAAAGACTGGACGTCGGACGTGTGCTAACAGTGGTATCAGAGCGAGGCACCCAACATCTCCCAGAAGTGCGGTGTGCACAATCCATGTGTGAGGGGGAGATTGTTGGGAAAATAGTCCCACATGGATTGTGGGAAAGAAAAAGCACAACTTATAAGTGTGAGGAGCCTCCACCCATTGGACTAGTCTTTTGGGGAGAAGGCCCAATACCACTTATAAGGTTGTTGCTAAAGGGCTTGCTTGCGGGTAGCCCGTGGGCTCGGATGCGTGGTCGCGGCCCATTTAAGACACGGGGACGGGGCACGGCGCGTCGGGTCGGGCGTGGGCATATGACACATGGCGCGTGTGGGCCGTGCGGACACACGGCATGGTATATGCGCCAAGACTGGGCGTCGGGCGTGTGCTAACATTCACCTCCCGGGCAAAGCGCCGCAGCGCTGCGATGCAGTGCGCGGCGAGGTGCAGAGAATCATCCGCGAATACGGCGGCAAAGGCATGCCGCCGTTGAGCATCACGGTCACCGGCCACAGCCTCGGCGCAGCGCTCGCGGTGCTCACCGCCTACGAGATCAGGACTGCAGCCATACAAGACGAGGACGACGCGCCGATGGTCACGGCCGTGTCGTTCGGCGGCCCGCGCGTGGGCAACGCGGCGTTCCGGCGCCGGCTGGAGGAGAGTGGCGGCAAGGTGCTCCGCGTTGTGAACTCGAACGACATCGTGACCAAGGTGCCGGGGTTCTTCCCAGTCGACGATTGCAACGGCGCCCGAGACGGGTCGGCGAAGACGAGAAAGTCGACGGTGCCGAGGTGGCTGCTCTCGAAGATGGGGTGGGCGTACAGCGACGTCGGCCGCGAGTTGCGGCTTCGCAGTCATGGCTCGCCGCCCAACGTGGTCGCGTCGCATGATCTTGATTTGTATCTCAAGCTCGTGGCTGCGTGCACAGATTAACACGTACCAATCTAACTGTGTAAAATGGCGATTCTTTTGTACAGACAGAACAGGAATAGTTAAAGAAAATTTGCTGTTGACTTGTGCCACATATTCACGGAGGTGAAAGAAAAAGTCGGCAGAATAGCAGAATTTTATGAAGTTTTTACGATTCGTGCGGTAAAACTTTCAGAAACATTTGATTGTCAACGTGTTTAAAATTATATAGATTGACAGTTAAAAGTACTTTCATAATAGTAAATTTTTATTAATTTAAACTAATGTAAAGTTAGGAAAAGTAATGATTGAAGCCACACATGTAAGTAGTCAAGAATTGAAGGAGTGCATATATAGGAAACTTTATAATTGATAATACAATTGAACATTTAAAATTCTACAGTATTTGTCAAACAAAAGAAAAGAAAAGAAGAAGACAGAAGGAAAGCGGGCCGGCCCAACACAACACGACCGTTTCACCCTACACACAAGGGAGCTTAGGACCCTTGAGCTTGAACGGACCCACACGCGTGGTTTAAAATTATGCACTGTCCAAATATTAAGTTTTTATTAATTTAAGGGAGTGTTTAGGTATTACACGGATATTTTCTTTCTAACTATCATCTAAATTTGTGACCATTGGATTAGAGAAGAGTTCCTTGTTTTTAAGGAGGGAGATATTTTTTCAAAAAGAGGGGAGAGAATTTATGGCCATTGAATTTTTAATCCAATAGTCCTAAATCTAAATGATAGTTAAGAAGAAAATATTCAGATAATGCTTAACAAAACCCTTAATTTAAACTAATGCGCACACGCAACAGTTCAAAATGCAAAAGAAGGAAATTGCCACAGGCGTCTTGCACCTCTGAGCCAGACCCATCCACATCAGCGCACACACTTCGAGACATATTTTTTTTCAATCTAAAAATTCGGATGCACTTAAATTTTTAACCAAGTGTTCAATTCGTAATCCGTTTGAAACATCGTGTTCTTTATAATGAGATCTTTAAAACAAGAACTCGCTTACCTAGATTTAAACTTAGTAATGATATCATATAGTATATATTCCGGATAGAACAAAATGTTCTATATATTACTCCCTAAATGTTTCATTAGTTCATGAACGATGTTTTGGTGCATATATTTTGAATCAGGTATGGAGATTAAATCGGGTGAGTGTTGTATGTTCCGGAAAGTAAAATAAAATGTTTTACACATTTAATTTCGAATGTTCCGCGCATAAGTTATAAGGATGACAGGTCCAATGCTCTATGTGTTTGAATTTAATATTTCAATTATTCATCAAACGATATTCCAACAGTTTATCATGATGTTCTATGCATTACGTTTTAAGAGGTAATGGACAAGTGCTCCATGCATTTAGTTTCAGCGTTCAAATAATTTGTTGACAATGTTCCAACAATTTATCAATGATGTCCAAAAGAAATAAAAAAATATGAGGGACTAATCAAACGGCTTGCGGAACAATTAAAAACTATTAGTGAAATCAGTGAAAAAATTTGTAGAATAAATAAAAAATATTAATATAAAATAGAGAAAAACAGATACGAAGACGAGGGACGACCAAAAAACTTACTGCAACATTCAGTGAAAACCTTGAAACTAGATGGAAAGAAAAAGGAAAAAAAAAAGGGTATGTAGGCTAGTTAAGGCCATGGCATAGAGCAAGAAGTGAAATTTGTAAAGAAAAGAAAAGAAAATCCGGCGTGCATGATGAAAATAAAAACGAAAGAAAGAAAAAGAAATTCGGCCTGCATTCTATTCACGTGGGCCCCAGTCCCGCTGCCTACATTCGGAAAGAAATCTGGCCCACATCCGGTTCATATGGACCCCAAGCCTCCTAGGACTAGGAGCCTGCGTTGGATTCACGTGGACCCCGGGGCGTCCATATCAAGCTGTTAATGGGCCGTCGGCTGTGGGCTGTAGGGTGGGCCGCGCGACGCTTTTCGCCGCTCGCGCCGCATACAGGATTTTCCACTGCCGCTTGCCTGCCTACGTTTCCTTGCTGTCTCGCGAATTGAGTTGTCAGCGGTGGCTGTGAGGCCGTCACAGCTTCCAAGGCACAGTGGCGAAGCCAGGGTACATACCAAGGGGGCCCAAGCGGACAATCAGAAGCACTAAAAAAGATGTTTGGCTATACAACAACAACAAAAAAAATCTATATCTGTTAACTAAAATTTAGCTCTATGGCTACTAAGCAAAATATCAATCATATAAAATAAGGACTAACATTGCTGCAATTTTATTCTCAATGCAAGTATCTCTAGTCTTATTTGACCACCCTTCGTCAGAACTTACTCTGTCAATTTTATTAGAACATGGCAGTATGGCGGCATGATATTTTTCTTTTGGTCATATACTAGCTCACTTCAAGCCTTGCAAGGGATGTTAAGTAAATGGAACTTTTTTTAAGTCCCCCACTCTCTAGTCTCTAGGCCCCATTTGGAATGTGGTAATTTTTCCTGTGAATTTCTTGTGAAATTCTTGCGTTCAACCGAATGACAACAGAGAGGGGGTGTGAATGGTGCCAATTCAAAATTTCCCTTAAGTGTTCAAGATTCTATTATCACATAAGTACAGAGTTACATAAAATAGAATTTTTATCCAAAAATTCAAGGCAAGTCACTCAATAACACAAAACCTTGAAGCCAATACTTCCTAGCTGTATAACCGACTTAGAAATAGAGGTTTGGCCGGCATTGTAGCACCGGTCTTACCAGGGTTACTGTAGCATCTCCTGATTTCACTGTTCATAGCGGTATCGCCCTGGAGGTTAGACCGCCCCTTTTATGGAGGTCAAACTGTTATATATATAGAGGTCAAACCGTCGGGGGTTTTTAAAGCATATTTTGCTCCATTTTAATCAGATCTTCCCTTGAGATTATTTGTCTTTGATTTTCATAGCTTCTATAGTTACTGGAGTGAAGAGTGTTGCTTCTGCTTAAAGGAAAATATTTTGAAAAGCCTTAAATTGAATTTGGTCTCCTATTCACTCTCCTCTAATCGTCATACTCGATCCTACAATGCAACCCAGTGCTCCTATCCGGTTCAAAGAAATAAATTGTACATAGAAATACATCTACTAGTTTGGTTTATCTGAGAAATCTGCATAGATACACTACTTTGCAAGAGCACTAGTTTCTGAAATGTGAATCAACAATGCCTATCTTTGCTAGTATTATGACGAGCAAAACAAAAAATATTTATCGTAACCAGAAGATTTATGTTTATATATTCATTATATATTCATTGAATCATGGGATTGTCGTGCTGCCGCGGGTATGTGCATGGATCGACTCTGTTCTTTGCTGGTGGCGTGAGTGAAGCCGACCCGTACAGTGCACAACCCGGGCCGGCGACAGCGACACACCAACTGTCGTCCATCCCTGCCGCTGGCATCCGTTAGCAACGTCAAAGCACGAGGTGCTGCCCTCGCCGTTGAATCGTTTACGTCCCATTTAAGCTGCGATCAGCTTGGCTGATGCTACAGTGACAGAGGCTTATTTGGTACTATTCATAAGTTTCATCTTTTTCTGAAAATTTAGCTTTTTGTTGAGCTTTTTTGCCGGTTCTTTTTTTCCCGTATTCGTTTGTATTATACGTAATGGGCTAACATATTATTTTTATTTTTAAATTTTTTTAAATTTAATTATACAAAATAAGCCTCTGTCAGCTACAGTGTTTTTTTCAGCCAGCTACAGTGTTTTCAGCCATAAGCCACGGGCTTTTCAGCCATGTTGATCACAACCTTAAGGCTGGGATCGTTTTGGTTTCAGTTTTTAACTTTTGGCTTATTTTTTACTATTTATAAATTTTATTTATTTTTTTTCTGATCTTTTGATTTTTTGTTGAGCTTTTTTGCCGGTTCTTTTTTCGTATTTATTTGTATTATACGTAATGGGCTAACATATTTTTTTATTTTTATAAATTTAATTATGCTAAATAAGACTCTGTCAGCTACAGTATTTTTTCAGCCAGTTACAGTGCTTTTCAACTATCAGCCACCAAAAAAAGCCCAATTGATCACCACCTAAATCTGTTTTTAACCGTAAGTGTTATTTTTAGCTGAAATAGGCACCACAGCGGTTATTAGTTTTTAGTTAAAAAATGTTTAACAAAAACAAAAATAAATAAAAATTATTATATCTTCATAAATAATATGAAGAAAAAATACGTTAAAAAATTAACACTTTTAAAATAGCTCCTATCTTTTGAAAACTATAGATCAGAAAACAAGAGCTATTTTAAACGGGGCTACTAAGCGTGGTAACATCTATCCATCCATCCATCCGCCGCACCCATGGTGTGATGGAGTGAGTCAGCGTGACCGCTTTTTTTTTTCCCCATTTCACTTTTGGAGCGACGAGGAGGTAAATACAAGAGGACAGTAACGGAAAAGGGGGCCAAGTTTGAGGGGTCGAGAGGAAAGTAACCCGAAGGCACTGGCACCGGCAGCGAAGGCCATAAATGGTCGTGTTTCAATGCGCTCACCACCCTCCTCTGACACGCATGCATGGCGAGCGAGCGCGCGCGCGGCCGGCGGTGCACGAGGGAACGATGCGGTGAGCGCTTGTGTCGTGCATCACTCCCACTCTTTACACCTTGGCCCCTGCTCATCGCCTCGTTAATTCCAAGCTTTACCTTCTAGGTTCCAGTGGAATTAACGTGTTGCCTCTCTAATTTTGATTTTTGTCTTTTTTTTCTCTCTTCTTTTGCATTGTTTGTTAAGATATAATAGTGTTTTTATTTTTTATTTTATTTTTTAAAAAAATGAATAACTCAAAAAAGCAACAGTTATTATATTCCAATTTTAACCAAAAGTTAACAGTTGAAAGATAAAAACCGTTAAAAAAACTAGATTGAACGGGTATATATGAGACTAATTCTAGCCGAGGTTCTTAGTGAACCGTAAAAGTGGATCATCTAAGAGCATCTCCAAGAGATACTCTTAATATTTAAATTTTAGAGTTGAAGGGTAAGAAGTAGCTTCAACAGATTCCCAAATAAACTCCTAAAAATGGGCTCTCGCTCTCTACTTATAGAGGATGATCTAGGCTCTTAATACTGTTTTTCTGGTTTAGGGTATCTGTTGGAGGGAATGATTATTTTGGGATCTTATATCGTAGTTAGAATCTATAAAAAGAGATTTAAGGTGTAAATTTATTAGGTATCTCTTGGAGATGCTCTAACAGCGTTTTCTAAATATGACATCTATGCGTACACTGACCCCTCTTCAACATATATATGTTACGATACAACATAATATTTGTTGGAATAACTTATTCAACCGTATTATTACTTATAATTACGTACAACGTCTACGTAGGATCTCATGTACGTCGAAGTTTACAACCACGTTGCTAGTTATTTTTCTTGCTACGATGTTCCGTAGAAAACCATGTAGACATATTGGTGGTATATCATATACCTTACGCAGTATCCCCCTGATGGACAGTTTTATGCACGGCCCCAAAAATACTACTGTACATTCTGACATGGAGTCAGAGGAGGGGCTGATATGAAATTGAAATTAAAAACCGACATTGGTAGGCGTAGTATAACATCCGAGTACTTAGAGCAGGTACAATAAGACTTAGTCAGCAGACTATAGCAAATATAATATCAACCAAATCTTACGTGGTAGAGAGAGAAAGGAAGAGAGAGAAGGAAGCTGACTACTAAATTACAGCTAGCTATAGCACGTAAAAATATGCATTTCACTCTCTTACACGTGGGGCCAAATAGTTATTGTAATAGCTACCTTATTGTATGAACTATTTTTTTGAAAGCTATAGATGAAATAGACTAGTGTTATAGTCATTAGTTGACTATACTATTGTACTTGCTCTTACTTGTTCGTTCAACATCTCCCTGTACTTACTGACAAGTGACAAAGGGTATTTAATTCCCTCTTTGGCCGGTCTCGTAAGAGTCGGATTTCATTTCACAAATCTGTTTGAGAGCAGCAGAGGGAAAGGCTTCCGGCGGCAAAGGCGAAAGGAAATAAAAGGTAAGGAGATGGTTCCTGTGTTTATTAGCTTTTGCTGTAGAAAGAGGAGGAGGCTCTCTTCTTCCTCCTCACTCGTCTCTTCTTTCTCTGGACCACAGGCTAAATAGCACAGCCCTTGGTTTTTGCACACACACACACACACACACACACACACACACACTCTAGTGAGCCTATGTTTCTTCCACTCTCCTTAGCACTTATACTTTGTGCGAGTGTCTGCAGAGATATTATATATTGCAGTGCAGGCCATTAAGTGATCTTCAGCAAGAAGGCATTTTTCTTCCCCTCTCTCACTCCCTGTTTTCTTTTGGGAGAGCAATGTTTCCTGGCTGCTGCCGCCTTCTTGTTGTTCTTCCCCTGATTTGAGGCTTGTGTGTTCTAGATCTGTGAAGCCTCTTGTGCTTTTGGTGGGATGAGTAAGGAGGAAGTCCTCAGGTTACAGGTGAGTTTTTGCTTCCTCTCAGCTCAAGCGGTAGTGCAGACATTCGATGTTCCTTCTTGTTGTTGCTGCCATTTTCATCAGACAGGCTGCTTGCTTTTCGTTTCACCTGTGACCTGTGTCTCCTTCCATGCCTCCTGCTATGTTTTCGTGAAACCTCTTTGTGTTGCTATTTTGGTAAACCTGTGTTCTCTGTTTCTCCCAAATTCCCAGACTTGTGTGCTGAAAGTGAACATCCACTGTGATGGGTGCCACAAGAAGGTCAAGAAGATCCTCCACAAGATTGAAGGTAAAAAAGAAAGATTTTTTTAAAAGCAAATTGCTCGAGCTCTATTCTTGTTCATTGTTTTGCTCTTTTTTTCTAAGGGAAATACGTTGAATTCATCTGCAGGTGTGTACCAAACCAAGATAGACCCGGAGCAGGGGAAGGTGACGGTGTGCAGCGTGGTGGATCCGGCCACCATCATCAAGAAGCTGAACAAGGCCGGCAAGCCGGCCGAGCTCTGGGGCTCCAAGGCTGGCTTGACCAACCAGTTTCAAAAGCTCCACCTTGACGGCGGTGGCAAGGGCCAGCCCAAGGACGCCGGCGGCAAAGGCCAGAAGGGCGGCGGCGCTGGCGGAGGTGGCAGCAAAGACGCGAAGATGGTAATGCCGCAGCTGACGCCACAGCAGCTTCAGCAGCTGCCGCAGCTGACGCCACAGCAGTTGCCGCAGCTGACGCCACAGCAGCTTCAGCAGTTGCCGCAGCTGACGCCACAGCAGCTTCAGCAGTTGCAACAGCAGATGCAGATGAAGGGGCTGAAGCTGCCACAGTTCATGGACGCGAAGATGCCGTTCGCGGCGGCCGCGCCGATGAAGGACCCTAAGCCCGTGAAGTTCAACTACCCCGAGGACGACTACGGGGACGACGGTGGCAGCGAGTTCGACGACGAGTTCGACGACTTCGATGATGACGAAGATTTCGACGATGAAGGCCTTGACGACGACATTTATGATGATCCCAAGATGATGATGAAACCCATGGCCATGCCACTAAACGCTGGCGGGGGCGACAAGAAGGGTGGCAACGGCGGCGGCAATGGTGGCAAGAAGGGCGGCAACGAGATCCCTGTGCAGATCAAGGGGAACGCCAACAACGGCGGCCGCGGCGGCAAGAAAGACGCAGGTGGCAAGCAGAACCAAGGTGGCGGAGGCGGCAACGGCAACGGCGGAGGTAAAAACGGAGGCGGTGAGCAGCCGAACAACGCCAAGGGCGGAGGAGCCCCGAGCGGCGGGAACCACCCGGGCCAGGGGAAGAAGGGCGGCGGCGGTGGCCCGATGGGCGGCATGCCGCCGCAGCAGGCCACGATGAGGCCTAACATGATGGGCGGTGCCGGTTTCCCCGGTATGGGCCCGATGGGCGGGCCCATGAGCATGCCCATGGGCCACCCCCACATGGGGAGCGTGCAGGGTGGTGGCGGTGCCGTGCAGGGCATGCCGGCCGGAGGCGTACCGTCGGTGGGGTTCTACCAGGGCGGCGGCGGCGGCATGACGTCCAGGCCTGAGATGTTGCAGGCTGCTGCGGCGGCCGGGAATCCCATGGCGCAGCAGCAGTACATGGCATTGATGCAGCAGCAGCAGCAGCAACAACAACAGCAACAGATGATGATGATGAATGGCCATGGCCACCACGGCCACGGCGGTGCCGGCGCGGCAGGGTACCCGCCTATGGGCTACGGGTATGGGCGGCCGCCGATGCCGTATCCGATGCCCTACCCGATGCCGCCACACCCGCACGCTGAACCTTACAACTACTTCAGCGACGAGAACCCCAACAGCTGCTCGGTGATGTGAGGGGAGACGCTTCCTGCCAACGCCTCTCCCCCCTGCTGCTTTGTTCAGAGTTCAGTAACCCAGCCGGAAGGAACCTCGATCTCAGGTCACAGGTGATCATCATCATCATGGTTCAAAGACCCCGGATCGATATGCATGGGAAATGAGTCCCATCTAGATCGCTGCTTTTCTTCTCTCTTCTTTTCTTTTTTTTTTACTTAGCTTATTTTCATCTTTTCAAAAAGATCTGAACTTCCTTGAAGGCGAAAGTAGGTATAGTAATTATCTATAGTTGTCATAAGACATGATGCTTTTATAGATCAAGAAGGTGGTGCGCGGTGATTTCCTTCTTGCTCCATAATGTGCAAAACAATGTATTATTGTCGGTGTGCTGTGCTGTGGATGCGTAGTGTAGCTAGCTCTTTCTTGCATACTACTATACTAGTGGAAAGTAGTCAACTCAGTTCTCTGCCTGCCGTGGTGTGAGAGAAGAAAGATATCCATCCCATGGTGAAGAAGATGACGTTAGTCGTGGGAGCAACGGAGGGGATTATCACGACGATGGTTACGGTGGTGGTGGTCCATGTGAGGAGGAGCTGCTGCAGTTTTGGCTATGGCTCTTTGACCCGATCTTTTGAACTGTCTATGATGATTTTTATCTGTGCTTTTTAAATTGGCAGCCGATAGCAGAGATATGCACCGGGTATATGATTTAAGGCGCAGAAAACCGTTTAAAAAATTCGCTTTAAAAATGTCTCGTTCTTTTGAACTACAGAGCATTGATAGGGTAAGAGGGCTGTACCCTAGCAGCTGCATTGAGTTGGCTCACACCAGAATTGCACACTTCAATCCTATGACCACAGTAACACCACTGTCTGCCGAACGCGGCTTCCCTGATCCTTTCTCCGTGTTTTTGTCGACGTGGCAAATATTCAGAGTATGTGCTTTGGATGTTTATCACGTCGACGAAAACACAGAGGAAATACGAAGAAGGGAACAGGGAAGTCATTTTCCTGCCTGCCTGGTTCTTCCCGTCGATTGATTCCACGCCCACTACCGCGGTAAAAACCATGCACAAGTCAAGAGTTTGGCACTTCCAGTACTGAAGCCTTGAATTACAGTATCATATTATCCACCACCTTCTCTTTATGTATGTTGATGGTACTAGTATATATCTTAAGAGTACATTCGTGTTTGCTCAACGCGTGGTATTTGTGTATCCGATGCTATAGATTCGATGTTCGTTGTCGCGCATGGCGGATCCAACTCCGCTGGATTTCGCGGAGAAACACCAACTCTGCTACTTATCAGGGCGCCTAATGGTTGGGACCAGCACGAGCAACGATGATCGCTGCGCGGATTACATAATTCTAACGGCACGAATAGACGCTAAACATGCCGTGCCGTGGATTACTATCATTTACCACGCCTCCAAATGGAACTCAACACGTTTAGCCCAGATTCGTGGGGTCTGTTTTTTTCTGCTGCGGCTTATGACTTTTGGTTGAAAATTTTGAATTTTGACTGTTTACGGTACATATTATGGAGAGACAGATACTCACTTGCGATTTTGGCTAGTACAGATGTTGGGCTTTTAACGTGTAGATCGTTTAACTTGTAAACCCCGGCTTAAGAAAATAATCCGTTTGAAAGTTATATACTGTAACAGAAACCAAAAGCCGATTTTAAAAGCCCAAAAGAGCAGGCCCTCAAACGATGATAGCTTTTGGTTTCTCAAAGTCAGAAGTAGTTTAGAATATATTAGTTTCTTAACACAGTTTCTTTGTTTGTTTATTTCTTTTTTACTTTTTTTGTATTATCTGTAGAGATATAACTGTGTGTTTTTTTTAATTGAGCAGATGTATTTCTGCCCGAAAAAAAAAATCAAAACCACGACAATTTAAAACGGACCTTAAGCTACGGTTCGCCGGTCGCCATGATGAGCTTGGAATGAGCAGACAGCTTTTATAATTCTCCTCGCGTTCGTCCAAGTCGGCAAGAACTTTCTTCAAAGCGATTCAGTACACAGTCTAAAGTGAGGCGAGTGATGGAACCGAATGGAATGGAGTGCTACAATTGTGCTACTCTATGCAGGGTATGTCACACCTCAGAAAAAGTAAGCGTAGGTGAAAAAAAAAATTATGCAAGCTCCGGGCCATGTTTTCGGGGCGCACTGCACTGAATCATTGCAGAGGAGTTGTTGCTTGCTTGTTTAAAAATATAGTGACATCTAGCTTTTGGTTGTGACACTGCACTTAAATAATATTACGGCAGTTATTGATTTTTTCTAAGATATTCGATTTAACAAAATAGAAATAGAAATATCGTTATATCTTTACGAATAACGTAAAGAAAAAAGAGAAAAAAAAATACTACGTTAAGAAACAAATATGAGTATAGGGTCTCTTCTTTTCCTCCGAAGCTAGCGGTTTTTGGCTTTTGGCTTTTGCTACGGTACCTAACTTTCAAACGGGGTATTTTCTCAAGACGGAGTCTACAAGTTAAACGATGTACACGTTAAAAGCCCAGCATCTGTCCAAAATCGCAAGTGAGTATCTCTCTCCGTAATCTATACCGTAAACAGCAAAAATTTAAAATTTTTAATTAAAAACCATAAACCGCAGCTGTTGCCAAATAGGCATAAGACTGTTTTTGACTTCTGAGACGCATCTTAAAATGGGCCTCAAAGTGATTATAGCTAGTGTGCTAGATAGCTGTCGAAGTATAGTATAGAGGTGAGTCGCTTTATCGCGGCAGGAAGGAAGATGGTGTGGTGTTGCCGCAATTATAGCGGCTTTAAACGTAGGGCCCGGCTGCATCACGCACGCACTGTAATAATCCTGCCGTGCCGTAGCCTGAACAATCAACAACGTGTTCTTGTTTCTCTCGGCAGAGAAGTACATGAGGACGCCGAAATAGTCTTATAAATAGTTCTTGAACGGATTGTTCTACGAGAAATAAGATAGGCTGGTAGGTTTGGGGTCCGTTGATTGAGAGCACCATTGAGTCCAAGAGAGCTCGCCAAAAAAGCAGGTTAGTCTGTACTGTTACCGATTTAGACTCCTTTTAGTCCTTGCAGACTGCTTGCCTCGTGGTGCCCAAAGCCCCAGACTGGAGAGATGTGATCATTCTGCTGCTGAAGTTATCAAATGAGGTTGAAGCTTCGAAAGCAAGAGAGGAATTGAATTGAATTCTTTGTTGTTCAACGCTATGCACCTTCTTCTAGTGCTCCTACAGCGTTGTGAATATTTATATACCTCAGACTTGTGACTTGTCTAGCTTAATAAGTTCAAGGAGTAGATGACAAGCTGCAGATGAAAGCTCCATTCAGTGTCAGTGCCGTCATTTGAGTCGACGCCCCCAAAAGGTACGAGAGGAATTGTGGAATTCAGCCACTGATTTGACGCGTTAAGTTTTCTTGGTTGAGAAATTAAATTGTTTTTACAAAAACAATCGAGATATAAGCCGTCAGGGTAGTAGTACGATGTTTAGCATAGGACCTTCAGGTCGCTTGTGTGTTGCAAAAATGTGCAAGCAAAAGCTGGATTAGTTGCAGAGGAGCACAGAATCCTGTGCTTGCATGTATTCCTGTTCAAGTAAGCTGCATACAGGCGCAGCGGATAACGACTCGATTTGGGCTCTGTTTTTTTCTAATGACTTGTTTTTCATTGTTTAACATCATAGCCAGTTTATTTTATACTATAGCCAGCCACTGATGGTTTTTTATATAATTAAATTTTAAATTTTAAAAATAAAAAACAGATTAGTTCATTATGAACAATATAAAAAATACGAAAAAAGCTAAAAGATGAAAAATAAGAAATTAGAAGCTAAAAAATCAAAAGCTGAAATCCGAAGGTCTGGTTGGATCTGAGCACAATAAATTTCCAACCGCCTTTGCATCCATGTGCATCTCTCTCTTCGTCGGGTCTTCGGCGCGCATCAGGGGCCATCACAAGCCGCCTCCACCAGCGACTGTGAGCGAGCGGCGCCGCGATCCGGTCATGGGAATCCCTGGATCTCCACTAAGATGAGCCTGCCGATACATCGATCGATCACCACCGACACAGGCCACGCTACCCACATCAGTCAACAACCAACAAGGCTGCTAAGAATAATCAAAAGGCGAGCATGGACGCCATGGAACGATCTGAAGACAGAGATCGTGGGTTCCTTTGCGAATTCTCCAAAACCGAGTGGCGAACATGTCCATGGGAAAAGAGAGGAGCAATCGCGAGTGTTGAACAGGAAAATGCAGCAGCTAGCTAGCTAGCCAAAGCCCCCTGATGTGAAAGCAGGATAGCTGGTACGAAAACGCTTTGGCGTCGCGCAGCTGAGCGCTAAAGTGCCGACCACGGCGTCGTCAGTTTGGGTCGAGGCGCATCGGAATGCTGGCTCGCCCAGGACAAGCTCCGGCAGGCGGCAGGCCTGGACGCAGGATTGTTTATATGGATGAACAGCAGCATCATTCAGCCGGGGCATGTGACTCGCTCGAGATGACTCCAGTGCCCGTGCGTACCCTCGTCGGCACCGCGCATGCTCGACGTCTCGGGTTTAGCTGCACACGATGGCAGTCGAGCGGACGAACCACTCGTCGGTTTGATTGAGGGAATGTTCTTTTCGGCTGCAGTTTATGGTGTTTAATTGAAAATTTTGAATTTTAGCTGTTTATGATATAGATTACGGAGAAATAGATATTTACTTGCGATTTTAGATGATACATATGTTGGGCTTTTAATATGTAGATCGTTTAACTTGTAAACTCCGTCTTGAGAAAATACTCCGTTTAAAAGTTAGATATTGTAGCAAAAACTAAAAACTGATAGCTTGCGAGGTAAAAACATACAGGCTGTTTGGTTGCTAGCCACACTTTGCCAACAAAAATTGCCACATTTGCCTAAGTTGAGGTGCTCAAATTCTTTGCCACACCTTAGCAAGTCTAAGGGAATCTTGCCACACTTTTTTGAGTCATTGACGCGTGGAACCTAGTTTGCTGGAATGGAATCTTGTCATAACTGTGGCTGCAACCAAACAACTTCTAAAGTTAATCAAATTTGTCTAACCTTAGATGTGATAAACTGTAACTGATAACCAAACACCCCCATACCCTTAATCTAAGGGCCTGTTCCGCGCGATCTGTGACGAAAGATTCTTCCAACCTACTCCTCAGCTCGCTCCTGGCTGGCTGGCTGGCTCGCTAGCTCGCGCTAATTGACGCGACGCAAGCTCGCTGACACAGTAGTGCAACCAACCATGAAGTAGCAAAATGTTCACTAGTATACCACGACTTATTAACTGCATACTTTTCAGTACCGTACCCACGTCATATCTAGGGACATAATAAAAAAAAAGCACGAGCCTTGCGACCTACTCAACCTCGGCTCGTTGGAGATTGATTCCGATTTCCGAGCTTGAGAGCTTCAACAACTCGATTAGTGCTACTTTTGAGGTGCTTATTTAGGTTAAAAAGACTGAGCACCTAGCTTATTAGCACGGTCGAGCTTCAGCGTAATTAAATTTTTAAAAAATAAAAAAGAAAATATAGGTTATATCATTCCATACAATACAGAAGAATAAGAAAAAAAAGAAAAGATAAAAAGTCAAAAAAAGCTAAAAGTAAAAAAAAAACGAAATTAAGAAGTTTGAAGCTCAAAACTAAAGCTCTAATGAGAACTACATTTGTACCGGTTTAGATGACGATATAGTACATACCAATCAGTACCTAAATGGTATTGATAACTCTACTTAACTAACACGATGACATTTACAATGTATGATCTCCTCCGAGAGAAAGGCCTGATAGATTCTTTTGGACTGTGGTTTTGACTTTTTGACTTATAGTTTTTGAATTCTCGTTGTTGATAGATTCTTTTGGACTGTGGTTTTGGCTTTTTGACTTATAGTTTTTGAATTCTCGTTGTTTGTAAGAAACAGTATATAGAGAAAAATAGTCGTATGTAATTTTAGGTGATATATCTGAATTCGATATAGTGTCTACTATAATATATTTGTAGATTTATTTTGAAAACACGTGTAGTTTAAAAACTATTTACTGCAACGCACTAATTAGTGCATGTCATGGCCATACATACGTGGCTCTATACTGCAACGTACCAATTAGTGTATGTCATGTTCCAACTTCGAACGGTCTAAAAATCGGGCAAAAGAAAGTGAGGGAGACTTAGGGCAAAGGCCGAAGAATATGGGGGTGTTTGGTTGCCAGTTACAGTTTATCACATCTAAGGTTAGGCAAGTTTGATCAACATTGGGAGTTGTTTAGTTGCAACCACTATTGTGGCAAGATTCCCTTCCAGCAAACTGGGTCCCACGCGTCAATGACTCAAAAAAGTATGGCAAGATTCCCTTAGGCTTGCTAAGATGTGGCAAAGAATTTGAGCACATCAACTTAGGCAAGTATAGCAATTTTTGTTGGTAAAATATGGCTAGAAACCAAACAGCCCCATGGTCTGGTAGCCTTTGTTCCTTTGACCTTTGGGGTGCGCCTCGATATCCGTGCCCTTTTGTTGGCCACTCCTACGTCCCATCATCCAGAGGTGCTGTCTGTCAGTGTGTGTTTGCTGTTTGGGCTGGGCGGATGCTTGATGGCGTGCTCACTTCCTAATTGAGAGAGAATCTCGTGGAAAAAAGTTAGGCATGCCCTTGGTTCAAAAAAAAAAAAAGAGCTACGCATGCTAATTTCCTCCGGTTCCAGTCCCCGGAGCATCTGACAATCTCAAAATACCATTCTGGCTAACACAATCTCACAAAAAAAAACTTGGTTGGCTAGGTTTGAGACTTGACACTGTGACAAAGACGGAACAAATAGAAACCTGTTTATAAATGATGAGTGAGTTTTTAACACTAGTATAAACATTTGTTTGAATAAATTAAATATTGATAAACTATTTAAAAAAGCTATTTTGATAAATTATTATAAAATAATGATAACAAATTATACTGTTTATTTATTTGAGAAAAATTATAAGCGATAAAAAGAGGACTGGCCGATGTCTGCTGCTCACCGCAAGCAGCAAGTTCGCTTGTACCTTTTCTGACCATAATTCAGTGGTTCAACCAAGTATCCTCCGACATGCCCCCAGCTACCGTGGTCAACGCTAGTACACTTGCTTAAACGCGTATCCGGTCCAATAAACTGGTCCGTGTAAAAGCGTGACTAGATTAGTTTCAAAGCTATGATTTTATTATTTTTTATTTTAAATTACTATTATTTAGTTATTTAGAGATTTTAGTTTAAAAATTATATTAAAGTTAAGTTGATTCGTTCATATTTTTTTATGCTCGACATGCCATGGTCGTGGTGCCGTGGTTGATGTGTCGTGATCGGGATGCCGTGGTCTATGTGCTATGGTCGTGACGCTGTGGTCGAGGTGCTGTGGTTGAGTCGTCATGGCTGTGGAGCCATGGTCGAGACGCTGTGGTTGAGTCGTCATTTTCTTATTCTATCCCAAAAGTCTTTTTTTCCTTTGTTAATCTAGATACATCTTAACCATTATAATTTAGACAAGTATCAATTAGTGGTATAGATCTTTTTTTTCTTCGATTAATATGGTAATTTTTATTCTTTAATAGCTTGTTTCTATTTTAATTATATAATAGATTCCTGACAGTACATGTGGATGCATGGTCAGAAACTATGTAATGATAAGATAGGGTCGTGACTGCACACATCACATCCGCGCAAGCGACCACAAGAATCTCCCTGGACAACTAGGAGTGAAACATCATGGTCAAGATGCACTGGTCTAAGTGGCAACAAAATAAGTAGAATATGAGTTTTGCTAATTTATCAGCATCCTGGTATTTGTAAGAGATTAGAATTTTCTGGTCCCTAGATATACTAAGGGGCTGTTTAGTTGCTAGCCACACTTTACCAACAAAAATTACCACACTTGCCTAAATTGAGATGCTCAAATTTTTTGCCACACCTTAGCAAGCCTAAAGGAATCTTACCACACTTTTTTTGAGTTATTGACGCGTGAGACCTAGTTTGCTGGAAGGGAATCTTGCCACAACTGTGGCTGCAATCAAATAGCTCCTAAAGTTGATCAAACTTGTCTAAACTTAAGCGTGGTAAACTGTGGCTGGCAACCAAACACCCCCTAAGAGATGTGCGCTTGAGCTTTTGGATATTGATCTGATGGACAAAATCTTGACTTATCCATTGAAGAGATCAGCAGTCAGATGCCCTTAGACTATTTGTTTGGGTAAAAGAAAGCATAGGAAGTACTCTATGTTCTTGTTTACTTAACTTCTAAGATTTCATGTCGTCAATTTTTTTTTAAAAAATTGACTATCAATAGATTCAAATTTATTTAGATTAGCTATATAAAAGTTATATTATTTGGTTTATCATTTAAAATACTTTCATAATACTAGCCAAGTGCCTATACGTTGCAACATATTTCAAATAATTGATAACGCAAATTTTAAACTCTTAAACAAAATACCACACAAATTCAGCAATACTTGGATATTTTAGAAAATGAAACCAGCCAATGAAGAACAAATTGCCAAGAGTATTCGAACTAAAAAAAAAGTTGAGAATATGCAAGGGTTTCGTGTTGCTTTAAGCACCTGTTGTAATAAATGCTTGTAAAAAAACTGCACCCCAATGAATTTTTATAGATACCACCAACCCACCACTACAACACAAGGAGCTACTCACCTGCCAACCATTTTTGGCAAGGGAGTGGTGTAGATAGAAGCGATGATAAAATATTATTGCTGTAGCTATAGTCATCTGAGGTCTAAAAGAAAGAAGAATATTAAAATAGACAGACAAGCTTAGCAAACTTCCAAAATAAATGAGATTCACTTAAGAGGGAGAAGAAAATTACATACAGTTTCAGTCTAATCCCAACACCCCAAATAAATGAACAACATAAGAGCCGAATTTCTGACTCCTTGTTTTCAGTAATACCATCTTTCCTTGATAGGGAAACTTCTAATTCTTCCCTGGTGAAGTACCAAGAGTACATGTACTCACATGATGATTTCTCAATGATATTGGATTCCACACCCGCTCGGTGTGTTTAAGAAATCCTACCAGAGTACCCCTCTGCAACTTACCTCTGAAACCTTCAGAGGAAGTTGTAGAAATAACTCTTAGCTATTCGTATACTAGATTTTTACCACTTGTGCTAAACAACTTGCAGAGGCACGAAATTTAGATAAGAACTATCTATGCCGTACAACGACATACTGCTAGAGTGGAGCAAGAGACATTATACATGTAAGGAAATGACAAACAAATATATACAAATGATAACTAAAGTAGACATCTTGTGCAAGGACCTATTCCCTTGATAGCTTGCTATAGCTGTATTCACTAAGCCCTACGCCGTAAATATTTTTTCCTCTTTCCTCACATAGAAGAGGAAATAGAAGATCTTTCTTCTAGCTATCTTTAACCAGGCTTATATGGGCATTGCGGTTGGTTATGGTCGATCGGCCCGGCAGTGGCATTTTCTCAGGCTGAGCTGACCCTCAATCCCCAAATCGCATCTAACCCTAGCAGTCACTACACACACAAGCCACCAGGAGTCCAGGACAGCAAGCAGTGGCAGCCAGCACCGGCAGGAAAGGAGACCAGGTAGGCACCAGCAGCTCCAGGGACTAGGCTCCGGCTCTGGCTCGGCACAACGGTGCAACCGCGCCTTCGTGGCACCGCCTAGAGCCCTGGACCACCTCCGCCATTTTGAAATTTATGCCTTCGCGGCTCCGCCCTATAAGTTCCTCTCTCTCTCTCTCAGTTCGCAAATCGCAGCGCAGGTTGCAATTTCTCATGTGCTCTGCAGATCCAGATCACGTAGAACTTGTAATTGGCAGTTCCTTCCTCAGTTCGCAAATTCGTTGTTGCATATCTAGATGGGGGGCTACATCTTCATCCAGATCTATGTGTGACCGTGGCTTACTTGTTCTTGTAGATCTACAGCTCCTGAGTATCACTCGCTGGACAGCTTATGACTATACATCAAGTGGCTAGATTTGATATTTTGCAGACCACCTTTGAGGATGTTTTTCCATCTGAAGCAACTACTGTTGAGGAGTACCTGCAACAGGTGAACACTTAATATATCTCTGTTACTGCATTGTCTCCTGAATTTCATTGAGTGTACCATGAATTCTATGTTTTCAGCTTCATGAAATGGCAATTGTCTCATCCATCCAAGAAGCACGAAAGGACAACTTAAGGAGTTTTAACAATTATATGATGCAAGTCCTTGAGGTTGGTTGCTTTTTCTTACTTTTCTATTTGATCAGGGCTAGTAGCTGTGGTAATGCCTTTTACATTGCAATTTCTTGGATCAACTTGGTATATGTTAAGAGTAGTTTGCCAAGTTTCTGCACCATCCAAACTTTGTGTTATTTGTCTTAACATGTTGCTCCTTTCAGAAAGCAACAGTGTTTGTGATAGTGTTGTAATTTGGTTTGATGTAACTATTATCACTGTTCTACCATTCAAGGGACTAATGTCTTCATTTTTCATCGCTACATTTGTCACTTACTATAGTCTGCTTGGCGGTGCATGTTTTGAATGATTTTGCCGTTCAATTCTAAACTTGTATAATATCTTTGTTGTAGCCTTGTAGGATGACTAGCAGAAGGAGAAGCGAGACTTCTTACTGACGGGGAAATAGCAAATAAGGGCAGAATTAGGAAGGTATGTAACTGTCATTAATCTCTATAATTTACCATTTAATTCATGCCATCATGCTCGCCTTATGTTGCCCATTTCCTTGTAAGAAATCATTAATTTCTATATTATATATTATTATATCTATATATGCGTATCGTTGTGTCAGTGTTTTGAGAGAAATAATGTGTCGTGGTATTGGTGTACCGTTAATGATGTATTCGAGCAACATAGCTCTAAAGTTTGAACACCCATCCTAAAAATCCTGGGTCTACCACTGAGTACAACAAGATGTTATTTTGCTATTAGATGGTCATGTGATTAGATATCTCAACTATCTGTCATTATGTTGCACGTGCTTGCAAAGCTATAGATGATTGCAACATTGTGGATGTGGAAGAAAATTAGAGCTCATTGTGACCTAGAATTGGAACAAATGTTATTTTATTTTGTAGTTGATACTTAGTTATGTATTGTATGCATGTTCTATCTAGCATTATTGCTGACTTCGGAAGTCTAGCCTCTATACTTTACCCCACTAGTGACCTAGAATGAATATAGTATACTAATATATAGTACATTATCATGTGGAAAACAATGGTTTGTTACTATCCAAGTTGCCGCCATTCACATATTATATGAATGTGTTCTACTTGAATTTGCTGCTAAAGTTGTAGGATATTCAGATCTAACCGAATTGAATAGATATTTGATTCAAATTTGTATTTGTTACAATATTCGATTCATATTTGTATTCGAGAATGTTCGAATTTATATTTGTATTCGACGATAAGGACACTATTCAATTTGTTTTCGTTTTCAAGAATATTCAAATTCGAATTCGTATTCGTTACAACATTCGATTCGTATTCATTTATAAAAGACGAATACAAATATAATAAAATACTATTTAATTTGTATCCGATTTGTTTACGCCTCTTGCTATTCCAGTGCAATTGCTCATTAAACTAATTGCACTGATAAAGGTGATAGCTCAACTCAAAATAGAAAAAAAGGTGATTATGAAATGTCATACTATTCTACTTTAGAGTAAAAAAAATACTAAAAAATACTGAGGAGAATGACTTGAACCTTCCCGTGTTTGATCTTTTTTCCTTGTACTTATCATCAGTTACCTATTTTATACGATAGTGTGTAAAGTAGTAGTGTTGGAAGAATTACTGTTGGTGGGGGACGCTGGAGCCTGGAGGAGTAGTAGGTAGGTAGCTAGCTATGAATTTGAGGATGGGACAACCGGACAAGGCGCACATGCATCTGCCTCGGGTGGCCCCCTCTTCCATGCAATTCTGCCGCGGCCCCATGCTGGCCGTACACGCATACTAACCCATGTCCATTCTCTATCTTGTTCTCGGTCTCTGTGTGTGTCAACTGTAAGCTATAGGTTTTTTCAGTTTTGAAAAGCTATTTTTTTTTATTTTTTATATTAATTAGTTTTAAAATAAGGTATTTTAAGATAGTATCTATAAATTAATTGTAATATATATTATAGTGTATCAACTAAAATTACACATGAATTTCTTCTACTATATACTTTCTTTTATAAATAGTTAAAAAAATCATAAGCTGAAGCTAAAAAGAATATGCCTATTTTTGTTGGCCGCTCAACGGCATGCCTCGCGCATCTTGCACTAATCAGGTCAAGCTGTTAGACTGCGTGAGATTTGTTAGGAAACCTAGACGTAGGCTTGAAACATAATAGGCACATCACCATTAGACTATAAATATAGAGCATTATTGGCTATTTTATATACGAAATCAGAAAGAAAGCAATAAATAAAGACAAGGAGTTCTCTCTATCTCTCTGTATTTCAATCTACTATTTTCTGTCTTTTATAATTAATCTTATTTTATATAAGCAGAGAAATCGATCGAACTGGTCACTACCTCAACAAGATTTTCACCGTGCACGCGCCTTGCACACGTAAAGGATTCGGCTACCAGAGGAGTTATCGTCCAGTCCAACTGCAGATATTCTCCACCGGCATGTAATCTTCCAATTAGGAATAACTTGCTTGTAATCTTCTTTTATTTGGTTAGTTCGATCGGTAGGATATTTCCCTGCGCCGCCCCGTGTACTGATACACTCCATTGTTCACCTTAGTGGCGGAGCTAGGATTTTTTTAGAGCTTAAACGTGCCGCTGGCCTAAGTATAACTAATAAGCGTAAATATATAGATGAATAATAAGTATCTCTGTTTCACGGTACTGTAACCATCCTCTTTAGTGTTTAGATGACAGAATTAATAGCAACCATGTCCTGTAAAAGAACAAAATGATATACCAATTTAACAGTAAGCTAGACATTACAATGGAAAGGGACACATCAGCAGTGCACTCATTCTTGGAAGCCTTTGATGATAAAATAGATTAGTTAGGCTTAGGTCATTCTAAAAAATTATGGTAAGGAAAACTATCTCGACAAATATATATATATATATATATATATATATATATATATATATATATATATATATATATATATATATATATATATATATATATATATATATATATATATATATATATATATATATATATATATAGTGCCTAGGCACCCACATCCGATACACGTGTATGATTGATATTTTTGAGTTTGGGTATGAAAATATTTTATACCCTTGATATATTTATGGTAAGTAAGTTTTGAACTACTTTTGAGTTCAATGCGACTACAGTGAGTATATACCATAAAAATAGTTCAAACTAATTAAACTGAAGTTGAATCTAATTTTTTTTCGGAGTTTGACATCTCAAATATACTTTTTTATGGGTATATGAAGATACCCACATCAAACGTTGCGAATCTTAAAGCAAATCAACGGTATTGATATTGGTGCCTAGGCACCATGATACATGAAACACTCGTCTATATATATATATATATATATATATATATATATATATATATATATATATATATATATATATATATATATATATATATAACTTACATCTAAACTTAAAGAATACTATTTGGCTACTGCAGCTGAACAAAATGGTTACACGAATGCAACTTGGAGACTTACAAGATAAATGAGTTGTTAGACTGCTTATGTGACAATTCCTACCAAGCTGTTGTTCTATCGATTAATTGAGAACAAAGAAAAGGCCGCATGTTATTAAGTCCATGCCTCATATCAATCTAGAATGTGTTCACCATAACAAATACGCGAGCACTAAAAGGAAAAAAATGCAATACAACACTAGAACTACTACTTATAATATAATAATAACCCCTAACTGAAGCACTAGTAATACCAGTTTCATGTATATTTGCACATTTTGTTTCACAAAACAGAATTCTAACTTGAGGAGCTAGATGTAACTGCCACCATACAAAAATTCTAACCGGCGCCTGTTGCCCGGGAACTCGGCGATGGAGGTACGCAGCCGCGATGCTCCGCATCCTTCATGGCTCGTCGCCGGTGAGCCCAGGCAGCCGCCCAGGCTTGTTGGGAGGTGGCTGGGTCTCTGATTCAATGAGAAGATTAAGGTTTTGTTTGGATCCCTTGACTAATTTTTAGTTACCTAAAGTTTAGGTCTAGTCCATTCAAGCAGGTGAACTAATACCTGGACTAATTTTTAGTTCATCCCCAACTAGCTATTAGTTAATTAGTTGGCAAATGTGGACTAATTGTGGACTCAAAGGTGGTACCAAACAGCAAAAGACGAAAATACCCCCGCTATGACTATCCTTTCTCCACTACTCCACATGCAACACACTAACAAATATAGGAGTATAAATGTCTTTGCCCATGAAAGTCACCACCTTTTAGTCCATGTATCCAAACAGCACTTGACTAATTTTTAGTCACCTAATTTTTAGTCCATCAACTAGTGAACTAATAATTAATTCTAGGCGATCCAAACAGGCCCTAAGCACGTCACTATCAGACCCCACGGTTGAAAACAGTCAACAAAATAACAAAAACCGTTAGGAATAATTTTCCTGATGGGGAACCGTCAGGCAAATCCCCTCAGGTCTAACTTGTTGGAAAATTTTAATTGTCTAATGGTTAACCGTTAAGAAAATTATTCCTCATGTTTTTACTATTTTGCTTATGGTTCTTTTGCCCGTCCATAAAAAATTATTTGTCCGACGGGTAACCTAATAGTTATTAACACATCCTTAAAAAGAAATTGGCTGACGTGTATTCACCATCAATAAAAATTATTATGATGGTTTCTTGCACGTTGATAAAAATATTTGGCTAACGGTTATCTAACGTCAATAAAAATTAAATTGATGGTTTCTTGCACGTTGATAAAAAGAATTTGGCTGATGGGTATTCACCAATAATAAAAATTATTCTGATGGTTTCTTGCACGTCAGTACAAATTATTTGGCTGATGGTTATTCACCATCAATAAAAATTGTACTGACGGTTTTCTTGCACGTCCATAAAAAGAATTTGGTTTGCGTGTGCGTTACCGTCCAGAAAACTAGTAGCCCAGATTTTAGCAACAACGGATCAATACCGGAGTTCCGAAACATATTCTTGATTCTCCCGGTATGGAACCGATAGAAAATGCTTCTGATAGTATACATTGCCGGAGAGGAGAAAGCTCAGAATCTAAATAACACAGGTCGCGAGGAGAACTGGAGCCGGCGGAATTTTTCTTCTGTGCATCAGGAGAAAGCGGCACGACGGCCGGCAGCAATCCGAAATCCCATTTAGCCTGGTTGAGATTTCGAATTCATCCCAAAATTCCTTTATGGACTCGGATTTAGCTTACGCAAGCTTGCCCTGAAATCCTCGAAGGCCGAACAAGGCAAGGTGAGCCGTGTGCGCTAATTCGTCACTGTTTGGGCTGTTTGGTTGTCCTCGTAGGAGAAAAGAGAAGATTTTCCGTACGACAGGATTGAGTTCGAGTCCAATCCGATAACACACGGGAGACGGCGAAGAGTTAAGAACCGAGTCTGTTTCGTATTTACCTTTGCCTCCGCCTACAAATCAGTAACACATTCGCATGTTCATGCGTTGCGTTGATCACGTACAGGTCCGCCGTCTCCGTTGCATCCTCTTCACAGAGAAGCAGCATTGGCATTAGCAGGAGCAGGAGCAGGTGCGTTGGTGAAAGTTGCAGATGGACGCCCCCCGCGCGCGTCACCTGCCGCACGGGGCAGACGCCGCCGCTCCTTGGATGGCTGGCAGCCCGATAGGGGCCCTCATGGCTAGGATAACGGCGATGCACAGGTGCTTGCTGATCCTTTAATGGCGCTGGGGTGGTTGCTCGATCAAATGCAAGCAGCAGCGCCGCCGCAGCGGCAGCAAGAACAAGTCGACAATGCGCGGCAGCTGAACGCCGTCATGGGCATTGCGCAGTGCGACGCGTACAGAAACGGTGGGTTCGGCGCTGTGCCGGCATCGAGCGAGGCCATCGAGGGAATGCAAGAGACGACCGTGGGCGAGACGAGGGAGGAGAATTGCGCGGCGTGCCTGCAGGTCTTCGAGACAGGCAACAGGCTCAGCAGGTGCCCTGCTCCCGTCCCTTCCATGGGGGCTGCATCTTCGACTGGCGGCTGCCCACTGAACTGCAATTGTGGCAGGCAGAAGGTGGTTGAGCAACTACTAGGTGACGAAACGCCGGAACTGGCAGTTGTACTGATGATTGAGTAACTTATATGTACTACAACCAGTCACAAAATATTTTTAAAAAATTACAACTCGATACAGTGTTACTTCATATTTTGAAAGTGATTGATGATATTATCATCACTAATTTATAAAAAAAAAAACTCACGCTCAATATATGTAACCAAATAATCATTTAAGTATTGTTCACTCATGCTATTTCTTAATTTGTTCTTCATATGATTCATTAGTTCTTCATATGATTCATTACCAAAAATACCCTATCTACATTTGCAGTATCCATAGGAAGGATCAATACCAATTTAAGCAACAAATAAATAAGTTTATAGTGATTATGCTTACTTGTCTCAACAAGTTTAATAGAGAGCTCACTGAGATTCTTCACTTCTCAAAACTTTATATCTTGGTGCATGTCAGTAATAAATATGTTAATTTGCAAAGAAAGTTAGATCAATTTGTGTTCAAGAAATCTTTATGAGAAAACTTGGCAAGTTTAAAAACTTTATTCTTGTCATATGAAGCAAATGAATCAGTAAGATGTAAAGATACCATTAAAAAGTAGCTCTGTATTAACTTCATCAAACTTGTCATAATAAGTAAATATATTAGTAGGAAACAAAGATGCATTGGAATTTAGAAATAAGCAGTTGTAACAATTTTAATCAACCTACTATTGAGCTCTTGAAGTTGCATATCAATGATACCTAAAAATATTTTAACATGGAAGCGATGAAAATTCTTTACTTTTTCAAGGAAACACTTTGGTCTCTCTTCAGGCACATAGAAACCATCTATGTCAGAAACTTTGATGCGACGCTTAACACAAAAAGAACTGATATCCTTGAGAAAAGTTTTCTATGCATTATCCTCCTGCAACAATTGCGGTTGAAGCTTAGTCATGTATACAAGCTCAACCGCATTAACAATATATCGATCCCTGAAAGCATGGCATAAATCATTTGAGTGTCCAAATGTGGTTAGTAATAAATGTGCATTAACCTTTTACATCGCCCTGCTCAACTTAGCTTTTAGTTTTAGCTTTAGCTTCAAGCTTCTAGCTTCTTGATTTTGTCCTTTTCTAACCTTTTTGGGTTTTTTTGCCTTTTCTTTTTTGTCCTATTCCTTTCCATGTCTGGGATGACGTAACTTTTTTCACTTTTCCTTTTCTAAATTTATTTACACTAAAAAGCATAACAACAGTTATAGTGTAAAAAGGTTCAGAACAATGCTGCACAATGCAAAAAAAAGGTGGCAGTTTGCAGCCGACTTGTGCAGCACCTAAGCATGTGATGCTTCTTACATGAATTTTTATCAGGGTATTGATAAACATCATCCGGATTTTTATCATAGGAAACAGATTAATTCTCATAGAATCTGGAAAAAAATTTCATGTTCTAAGCGAGGCCTCCAAGTCCGAATCCGAGCCACACATGGATCGGATCATTGCCCCTAGCGCATGCAGTATTACATTGGCCTCCTCCTATAAATCTAAACTACTAACATCGCATCTGCATCTTTCGCATGTCACAGCTATTCCCATCCAGCAGTAGATTCCGCGAGAGGGGAGCACGCGGACGTTTGGGGGATCAGGGCTCGCGCTTGGGGTCCAAGGGGGCTCTCGGATGGGGCAATCTCCGCGGCTGATTCGCCGGTGGTTTCCTGATGATTGTGACACTTTCAGTTCTAGGGACGTTAGGTTATCCTCGTAACTGTTTAGGATTGTTCAGCTGCGAGTACTATAGATGAGTGTACACTGGTGCCAAAGCAAACTTAAATGTAAAAACCAAACTTTATTATAAAAGTAAGGTTTAGCAGCCAAATTTTTACATAAAGGGACGTACAACCCAAAGTTATATTACCAAAAGAAACTCTACAGACAGACCTGAGTGTAAAATAAACCCTAACACCAGGCGGCAAAGAATTGCGGCTGACGGTGCTGTCAAGACAGGGGGGGCGAGGCTGCATGGGTTTTGACTGAGCGGCGGCGGCTAGGGGTGAAAACGGATCGGATAGTTTCCGCCGGATCCGGACGGATACGGGTTGTGTCGGATCGGATTTTTTTGGATAGTTTTTGGATCGGATAGGGATACAGATTTTTTTATCAGATACAGATACGAATACAGTAAGCCTAGTATCCGTCGAATACGGATACGGATAATCCGGATAATACAAAAACGGATGTTCGGGATTTTAGCCCATAACCAGCTAGCCCATAATGAAGCCCATACGGCCCATTCCCACTCCACGCGCGATCCAGCCATCCGTTCTCAGTTCTCACTCCCTGCATCATGTCATGTGTATTCTATGAATTGCACGTTGTTGCTATTTATGTAGTTATGTTATGATCGACTATCGGGTATATTTTCATTGTGGATGAAAAGACTATGCTTGTTTAGATTTCATGAATGTTTTGACAAGATGAATTATTTACGTATTTTCGTTAATTTTGGATGTATAGTTTAAGGGGTTTTCATGTTCCGATAAATATTCGTAACCGTATTCGTTTCGATTCGTATTCGATCCGTATCTGTATTCGATATTATTCGTATTCGTATTCGTATTCGAGTTATCCGTATTCGTATCCACATCTGAAAAAATATGAAAACAAATATGGTAGAGGTATTATCCGTTCGTATCCGATCCGTTTTCACCCCTAGTGGCGGCGGCAGAGACTGGAAGGCGCGAGAGAGCGTGCGTAGCTTGGTGGCGAAGATAGGAGTCGGGCGGCGACGAAAAAATCGGACGATAGTGGGATATTTCGGTCGGTGAATAGTAGCAGCGCGAAAACTCACAGGGTAAAGAGGGCTTGGGCGGTTAGGATTTGAGGAGAATTGGTTAGAAAAGCTCAAAGAATTAAATTCAAAAAAAATTCTTAATTTTGCTAAAAATTCGGTTTGTTCCGATGATGACCATGCATACCTCCTCCTCGCCGCCGCAGCTGCCGCCCGCCGTGCCGGCCTCCGTCGAGCAAGGCCATCGTGGGCGTATGAGTCCGCAGAGTGCCTCCAGGGTCGATCTCGGCTGTAACACGAGCGCTCCAACTGACCGTTGATCGAATCATCTTGTTTTAGCTTGCTTAATTAGTATTGTGCCAACTTAGGATACAAATTGCATCTGGCCAAGAGGGGTTAGGTTACTTTTCTCGAATTGCTCGGAGTCATATTTATCACAGTGATTGATTACTGTGTTCATAGGCTCGTAGAAGATTCTTTTTTTAAAAAAGAATTATTATGACAAAATCTTTCTAAAAAAATTATCAAACTGGACCTAGCCCTTCTCCAAACGATTTCAGCTTCTGGTTTTCCGAAACCAGCATGTTGGCTTCTTAATTTTATTTTTTATGGCTTTTTTGTTTTTTGTTTTATTCTTTTGCATTGTTGAATGATATAGTGGTTTTTTCTCTTATTTTTAATTATTTTTTTATTTTTGACTTTGAAAAATCTAACGGCCACTACAATACATTTGTAGTCAAAAGCTGATTGCCGACGCTAGAAACCGGGGCTTTTAATTCAGTTGGAGCAAGCCCTAATTGGATGAGAATAGATTAGGGATGGGTTCTTTTAAGCTTACGGCTTGTCTTTTTTTAGAAACAAGCTTTTAAACGAATTGTCTTTTCAAGATAAGATCTACAAGTTAATTATAGTAGGTACTATCCTAACTTTATATCATCAAAATCACGCATAAGTATCTTTCTCTATACTCTTTCTCACGAGTAGATAGAATTTAAAATTTTAAATAAAATACCACGTACTAAAAAAATCCATTCTAGAATCCTGGAGGGTTTTAGTGCAGAAAGCAGTATGGAGAAGACGAGAAACTGACGAGAAAATAAGCCCCGTTGGTCGGTTGGTGTGCTTGTTTGGAACAATGCTGCCTGAAACATTTTAGCTGGCTAGGTTTACCAAGCCGTCGAGTCGGGCTGCGAAAACCTTCAGTCAATTTTGGGATTTGTGCTATACCTAGTTACCTGACTTTAGTCCGCTTATTTCAACCATAAATTAGCTTATTTCAGTATAACCGAATGGCACTTTATGTCAACAAAATCAATCTACTTGTATAAACTAATTTTTGGCTGGGTTCAGCGTGACTCGTTGCTTTTGCTTTTGTACTTTGCTATAGTAAGTATTAAACAATATGCCTTCTCAAAACAAAATTTATAAGTTAGTTGTAGTAGACATTGTACCGACTTTAGTTATATCAGCTAAAATCACATACGATTGTCTCCCTTTTTATAATCTCTCTCACAAAAAGTTAGAATTCAAAAGTTATAAACCACAACATACCGTCCAAAACAACCCACTGAAAGCTCAGGGATGATCGGCCTATGAACTTTTCTCATGTAACTTGGGACTTGGGAGCAAGTATACTTCAAAAATGGATTTGATATATGCATGGCCAATTGGCCATTGTGGTATTGCTCTTGCAACATGATTCTTCGTGATATAACACACAAAATATATATATGTGTGTATGTATGTATGTATATATGTATATATGTAATTATTATAATGTGCGCAGGTGTAGAATACACGTCAAAAGTCAATAACTCTATATATGTTTAGCAGTAACTTTACTCACATACGACAGTAAGTTTCTGACAAGTACATGTGTAGAATAGTGCAACCGTGTATGTATAACCACTAATCTGCGCGCAAGTGTAAAATGTGCGCCGGAAAGTTACTACCGTTTGTGAGTGAAATTACTGTCAAACAAATTTAGAGTTACCGTTAGTACACAACTGGGTAGTAATTCTACATATATTTCATAGTAACTTCACTCACAAATGGTAGTAACTTTTGGTGCGAAAACTGGCATGCATGCGCACATTAGTGCAACCGTGTATGTGTGTGAATGTATATATGTGTGTGTGAAGATGATCCTATACTTTTCTCTTAAATAAGAGTAACACTAATATCAAAACACATAAAGAGATAAATAATATCTATCCATCATTTATTATACTTTAAAAATTATGTAAATTACTGGTGAGAAAAGCAAAAGGAGAGAAACACCTTCTATACTTCTTTTTTTATATAAAAAAGGGGTATATAACAATAAAATAAAATAAACGGCCCCATTAGTACTTGTTTTAGCGATCATACCTCCCTTAGTACTTCTTAAATTGCATAGTCTACATGTTATTGTACTTTATTTTATCACTGTTTTATGGATTAAATTAATCACAACAGTGCCCCGTTATCAGGCAGATCCATCGTCCCCATCTCGTGTGACCGATCGGTCGCTGCATGTGTCTATTCCACTGCCCCAACTTCTCCGAGCGGGAGCAGGGCCGCTGGGCCGGCCTGCGGCTGTTTATGCAGATGGAGCCTGCAGCCCGCAAGATTAAGGTGTCACTCGATTAAGCTTAAAAAACTATTTATGGCTAAAATTATACTATATCTAGTTAAAATTATATTTTACCTGATGGTGACTTATTTGACGTAACTAAATTTATTTTTTTATAAAAAAGGTTAGCCCATCACGGACAATACAAACGAATATGGAGAAAAAAGAATGGGCAAAAAAGCTCAAAAAAGCCAGAAAAAGATAAAAATTGGAAATAGTAAAAAATACGTCAGAAGTTAGAAGCTCAAACCGAAATGAGCTAGGCATAGAAGGATAACCAATGATCGATGAGGGGATTCTTTTGGACTGTGATTTATACCTTTTAACTTATGTTTTTAAATTTTGAATGTTCATGAGAGAGATATGAAGAGAGAGACAATCAATTTGTAGATCCCATCTTGAAAAAATGCACCGTTTAAAAGTGAGTTACTGCAACGCCGTACATTAGCCATGAGTAGATTCGAACCCACCCGACTCTCCCATAGAAGACTATTGACGAGGACAACAACCATGCCTACCGTCAGGTGATTGGTAATTGGACTTACAGCTGTAAAAAAAAGCTCGAGGCGTTATATGCTCGATTCAAGCTTAACACGAGCTCCAAACGAACTAAGCTTGGGTTTGATGCCGAGCTCAAATAGCTCATTAGGGAATAAATTTTTTTAGCCCGTCTACGCTCTATCCAATTTCAAAATTGATCGTGCCTCCCTGATACTCTTAAGTCAACCCTAGCTACTCGCATCAATTCTTTCCCTAATCCTTCCCCTATGGCCTCAATCTCCTAGTCCCGCCACTCCACCCACCTCAGAAGCCGCCGCTTCCCATCCCACGCAACCGCATCTCCTTCCACTCCATTGCCCCTCCTCGATTCCTACCCCGTCGTCTCCCATCCAACTCCTGCCAACTGCCAACTGCCGCCTCGCTCCCACCCCACTGCCTCCCATCCCACCGACAATCAGCTCAGTAACATTATGGTGCAAGTCTCCAAGCGACAACACAGTGAGCTAGCGACACTCCTCTCCTCCGCCGCCGCCAAGCATCGATGCACTTTGCCTCTTCATTGCAAAGCGTGATTGTCAGACCCAGATTTTACAATCCGGAATCTTCTGTGATTCCACTGCACTATTCCCTGGATCAGTAGATAGTGCTCACAGATTACAGTTCTGAATATCAAGGTACATACCATGCGGAAGCGTAAATATAATAGTAAACTTACTCATGGGCCGATTAGGCGAAATCATTAAATTGCAGCGAATGAAGAACGGCACACAGGTGGGACCTTCAGACATGCCCCACAGCACCAACCGAGGTGCGCGACCTAGCCCTTGACATCTTCATCTTTTCGCCATCTTGTCCAATCTTGTTGCTCAAAGTAGGTGATTTGATTCTCGATTCTGAATTTTGTCGCAAAGCGAGTGTAAGCACTCCAACCCCGTGCTTCGCGAGCCAATACACAGAATGCAAATAAATAGTATGCATGGCTTAACGAAGGAGAGCCTCGAGTTATTTTATTTGCCAAAAATCACTTTTAGTAGCATCATTACTATTATTTAATCAAAGTGTTATTATTGCTACCTAACTCCACACTACAATTGCCAAAATTGACTTAATCCACCGAAAATGCACTTTCTTTATTGACTGCTGTCTAGAGCTCCAAACAGCAAGCGACATCATTTATTTAATCCACCGATCATACTTTGTATTTTGAATTACTAATAATCCAATCCTCTCATTACTCTTCATCAGCTCCTGACCTCTGAATTCTAATGATTCTCCAACATAATCACTTTCAAATCCACCGATATCATTCGTATTCAATCCTTTTCGTCATTGATTCAAAAACCATAATCCAATAATAAATCTCATTTTCCATTATCTATCACTAGCTAATCCACAAATATACCTCCACCGAAAATTCAATTTACCAAGATGATAATCTACCAATTGTTATGAATCCTCCAATCTTCTCAGAAATTCAATTCATCCCTCTAGTAATTGATCAACTCCTATATATTCCCATTATCGCCAATATCTTTCAAGAATTTATAGTAATCATTAGTGTAGTAATCCAGCAATTTACCTTTGCACTCCCTAATTCCCCAAAATCGATTCACTATTATATATCCACTAAGAATATCACTAATCATAAATTATACTCCAATACTTGTATTATTTCTCCAAATTCCTGAAAATTCAATTAGATCATCTATCTAGCCTATCTATCCAGCTGGACCCTACTAATTTATTTCTTCCAGAACCCACACTATCGTTTTCTTTTTATAATCGACACTGAATCCACCAATACCTTTATGTGCATACTAAAAACAACCATCTCCTTTACTCACAACCCTGTTTATTCCTCCCATATTTTAGTTTGTAAGATTAGTAATGCCACTATTTAAAATACAATACATAAAATTTCCTGAGACCTAGCAGCTTTGGAACAAATCATAATGTTCAAGGAATACTAACATGATTTTCCATACATATGGCATCACACCATATGCCTAATATCACCATAATTTTTCCATACATATGGCATCACACCATATAACATCTTTCAGTGTTATAGCCGCTTAACTTACCACTGCGACGACACCCAGGACAACTCAAATCAGGGCCTTTCTCTGCCCTCCACTTTACCATTCCCATTCACAAAATTTTTGAAATAGAACTATATCTGGTTAAGTTCCCATGTCTGCCCTTGACCGTGGGCACGGCTATTCGAATAGTTTTGACTCTGCAGAGTTTGTACACTTTCACCACAAGAGACAATCAACTCGTTGCCCCACACGATTCCTTAGTCATGTGGTTGAGCAGACTATCACAGTGACTTTTCAAAGTACCTCGCCCCTTCCATCATTTCACCCTATGGGTCGTTCCCACTTGCGGTGGGTCCCATACGTTGTGCGGGATGTTCTCCTTCTGAACGTCTAGCAGCTAGCTACGTCCCCTGCTAGCCCACCACAGTAGAACTTCACTCTCTGTGAGTGTCCCATTCAAGCCGTCACACAGACTGCCGCTTGCACTACCCCACACCTCCTCCTGGAAGGATGACTTTCAGGGTCCGGTAAATCTACTAAGCCAAGTTATATTTTACAGACTTGTGGTTGTACTGTTTTACACGGGTTGACATGACAAGATTCAGTCCTTAGTGGTATCTGGGCGGTTCTACCACAAAACCACACTCTCGTGCACACCTGCACCATACCCCCGAACCATCCGCCCAGATAAACAAGCAATTTGAGGTTTTTGGGAATATAAAATAACCATTTTTAACATACACCAGTCATTACCACCATGACTGCCCAACCAATTTTTCTCAGGATTAAAAGTGATGCTTGGACGCTCTTGCGCCCACAAGTATCTAAGCAAAACTAAGCATGACATATAATTACGGACTTACTTTTGAAAAGTTACCATTATAATTTTGCTAAGGAGACAAGGTTCACATATTCGAGCATTCCAAAGGAGGTGTAATATTAATCAAGCAAACAATGGGCATCTAACTAAAATCTTAAATTAACTTGTATTTGCATATAAAATAATAGCATGCAATTTGATAATTTAAACCAAAGTAGTTTGCAGAAAACGTAGGTTTAACATGATCAAAGTATTGACTCGCCTAACGTGGTTTACCGCGGTCTTGAGCTCACACAATGCTTTCTCCTGAGCTTTTGGTCTCTATCTTCACTTTGGGCTTGATCTCGTTGGATCCACTGAATCTTTACGACCCCAGTTTCTAATTACGCGACAAACGACTGAATCCAAATAAAAGCAAATAACTCAAAAGATCCAAATAAATCTGAATAAACTCAATTTGGTTTCATTTTGAGTTAGTAGGTGATTCGAGTGATTTGAGACAAGGCCAGAGGTAGATTATGATGACTTGATCCTTTTTATTAATAATCTCTTTTATTATTTTTGTATTTATCAAGAAAGTTCCATGAGTTAAGTTAGACCTATGAATTGGTGTATGGGTCAGGTTAAGTATCATTTTGTCGAGCGTTAATATTCCGGGCATATAGCACTTTGTGATACGACATTTTATGCACCTTAAGTTATCCTTATGCTAAGTTTGATTTGAGTTAGCGTCTAATCATACGGGTCCCGTCTTGCTATTTATACATTTATGCTCAATATTATTAGGTATTAAATCAAGTGCTAAGATTTAATCACTGGCACCATTATCATTCTGTCTGCACCTTTGTTATTATTAAGCTTGGCATTATTTTTAGTTTAATTCTATTTTACATAATATGTAATCAGATATTTAAATAGTAAGTAGACTTATTTTAACTCCTAATTAAATTTTCTATTTCCCTAAATTATTCCCAAATTATCCAAAATTTTCACTAAAATTCATATGAGCTCTAAAATTTCTGGTTTCAGTTCCATTGGATAGTTCTTCAATTTAGATGAATTTAGAAATTTGCCTCACTCAATTTGAAGTTAAAATGAATAAGTTATGCTCACTTAAAGTTCTCAGTTTGATTTAATCCCAAAATTACCAAATCCTGAGAGGTGGGTCCCACTGGGTAATTTTTTTAATTCTTTTACATTATTTTTATTTCCATGTACAGTATCTATGACAGGTGGGACCCACTCGCTTTTTTTATTTGTTTTATTTACATTCCAGGATGCCACTGACATGTGGGGGCTATTCACTGTACCCACTGAAAGGTGGGGTCCACATGTCAGTGGAAAATGCCCGACTTTCACTTCTTAATCAAATCTTGTCATTACCCCCTAATTACTACCATTATCATTTTTAACTACGCCTCGATCGGTGGGGCCTGCGGTCGATGGGCGCTCAGTCAGCGACCACCGACAGTGGGGCCCACCACAACCCGAAATAAAATGTAGAAAACTCAACCCGGCGCTGCGGAGCCGGAGGCTCGAACGTGCGCGGCCGGGGAGTTGGGAGGGGGAGAAGAGAAACAGCGCAGCTAGCCAAGTGACCTCTCAGTTGTTGCTTACCCTATAAGGCGAATATATTCCTTTGAAGTATCCCGCGGAGAGAGCCGGGCAGAGGAAGTCCGGGCCGGGGAAAGAGTGGTGGCGCCGCCGGTGAGGGATGGCTGGAGGTGTGCAGCTAAGTCCCAAAATGGGTTGCCCGACTTGCAGTGATGACTATGGAAGTGCCGGCGGGGTCTGAGAAGCGCGGTGGCGGGCCGGCGGCGAGCGGTGGCGGCAATTCGGAAGGAGCTCCGGTGACCGAGAGCTACGGGCGGTGAGGTGCTCCGGCGGGGGTGGGGTTGCCTTCGCGGTGAGCCAGAGGTGGTGTGGTGGCGGTGAATTTGGTTTTAATGGCTTGGACAGGTGGTTTGGAGCTCGCCGGAGTTGGGGAGAGGTGCTCGGCTCGCCAGCGATTGAGGGCGTTTGAGCTCAATTGCTTTCGGTGGGATGGAGAGGGAGTTGTGGCGATGCGAATGAGGGGGTTCCCCCGACTTTATAGGCGACGAGCGCGGCTGGCCACAAGCGGGGCGACCGTGTGGTCTTGTCGGGAGCGGGCGGCGGTGGCAGACGGTGGAAATGATCGGGCAGCTACGGCAGATCCTGCAGAGGGGTTCGGGGCGAGACACTTCGCTGTCGGCTGCAGCTTTTGCGCCACGCACGCGCAGAGCGCAGGAGGCTTGCGCCACGCGGCCGGGCAGTGCGACTGGGCGGAGGGAAAGCTGCGGGCGGTGGCGCCGTACCGGGGGCGGGGGATGGAGCCAGGGGCGGTGGTGGTTTCGCAGGCGCTCCCATCGGGTGACGGGACGGCTCGGGCAGGGCGACGGCTGCGCATGAGCGCCACGGGCGGAGGAAGGCTGTGCGCGGCACTCGGGAGTAGGAGGAAGAAAGAGGAGAGGAAGAAAGGAGCTGGCACGGGACGGGTCCAGCAGCAGAGAGAGGAGGCACGGGCGGGTACTCGGGCCCGCGGGGCCAGAGAGAGAAGGCGGTAGGGGTGCAAACGGGTCGGGTTTTTCCCGACCGATCCGGTTGGTAGCGAATTCGGTAAACTGGTTTGGTATCCGGTCGGATTCGGTTTCGGATACGGATACGTGTAAACAGATTCGGTAGCGGATTCGGTATAGTTAATATCCGACCGAATAGCTTCGGTATTCGGTAAATCGGATATTATCCGAATGAAATCCGAATAGGTATCCGAAACAAAACGGCGAGTTCAGACTTCTCCGGGTTCTCCCGCCTCGCGCCACCTAGGGGCATCCACGCGACCACGCCACGCGAATCAATCGCAATCACTCAATCAGGCTCCCGAGGCGTAGAAGCAACGGGAAGCAGTGATGCAAACCAACCCAGCCGCCGTCTCGATCTCGCCGTCTCGCCGTAGGCAACCCTTGTGCCCTAGGCCCCCCCTCGATCTCGCCGTCTCCCCGCCGCCGGCGCCGCTCGTCGGAGACGCCCTCCTCCGCCGCCGGAGACGCCCTCAAATCTCAGAACACGGCCTAGGAACATTGTCAGGTCAGTAACACACTGCTTACTGAGTTCATCTTATCTAAATGATTCTGGGTCATCTTTGCCAAAGATTCTTTGGTGGGGTTTAAACATGAGATATAGCTGTATGCTGGTAGCCTAATCCATTACAATCGAGCTGGTTGTGGAATGCATGTTATATAAATTTGAAGTCCTGCATACATTGAATCAGTCATTAATATAGCATTTCGAAGTAGCAAAAGGTGTTACGTTGCCACCTTGGTACAGATACAAGCCGATGTAATGATACATCTATCACCGATGATTTCTTTGATGTATCGTCTCTGCTTTTTATTTATGTACGTCTGCTTTTTATTTATCGCTTTGCATACGATTTTCAACCAAATACTATATTTTCAAGTTTATCTGACCAGATAAAAATTATTAAAATACTATACTACCTTTAGACATCATTTTTTTTTACCGGATATAGAACCCAGATCACCAATCAAACATGCCACCTCCATGAATGACGAAGCGCGAGTGAGACCCGTTTTTTTCAGTGATACTATAGCACATGTTTCTCCTTTCGCCTAGAAAAAAGAGGGTTGCTGTAAGATCGAGGAGGCCGACTAGAGGGGGGGGGGGGGTGAATAGGAGGTTTTAAAATTTTCGTCTAATTCTAATTAGCAATTTTAAACTTGATGGATTGATAGAGCAAGACAACACTAACACTAGCACAAGTAATCGACTAAGAGCAATAACGAAAGGTAGAGAACAACAAATGCTACTTTAACTAAGCAAGCAATCAAGTGATATGAATAAAGAGCGATGCTTGGAAGAATATGATCACAAGAGAGCAAACCACAATTTGACACAATTACTTTTTACCGTGGTGATCGGAGACTTGCCGGTCTCCCCTAGTCCACGTTGAGGTAAACCCGAACGAATCGGACCGGCTCCACGAATGAGCCTAAGCACCTCGATCACTATTGGATGCTCTTTCCTCTCCGGTAGGCGAGCCCAAGCCTTCACAATCTTCCGGCCTTCTCACAATCTTCTTGAGAAGATCACCAAGCTCCGCTAAGCCGTCTAGGTGCCGGCAAGCACCAAGAGAATAGACCATCGCGGCTTGACCTCACTCAAGTGCTCAATGGATCAACTAGAATGCAATGCACTTGAATTTTGGGTCAACTACCTCAAATGAATGCACAAGAGAGTGAATGAGGTGTGAGAGGTTGCTCTAGGCTCAAATGTATTCAATGGATGTTCAACAACATGTCCAAGTTCGGTGGGGTGTATTTATACCTCACCAACCTCAAATAGCCGTTACAATAAACAATCCTGAAAATTCAGAAATCCGTACTACCGCAGCAAAACCGCGGTACTACCGGACCCTAGTGACCGGTCGAACGGCTATGTCGAGAGTCGGTAACCGTTGGTCAATGAGTGCGGTACTACCGCCGTTGAAACTGCGGTATTTCGACGTCCGAAGTTCCGCCCCAAGCCCGTATTTCCGATCTCAACAAGACTAAGTCTTATTCTCGGTGCTCTCGAAAAACGTTCGCTCAGTGTCCGGAACTTCGCACATGCGGTAGTTCCGCAGTAAACCGCGTACTTCCGCTTTCCGAGAGGCTAAGTTAAAGTCCGGCGCTCTGAAATAAAGTTCCGCTCGAGTGCCCAGTATTACCGGCGATCCGGTAGTTCCGCAGTCAAACAGCGGTACTACCGCTTTCCGAGACTAAGTCTTAGTCCGGCGCTCTCGAAAAACGTTCGACCGCGCGCGGTACTATCGGACCTGCAGAGTTCCGCCTAATACACGCCGAACTACCGGATTTTCGACAATGCACAGATTTGAATTAGTTTTAATTTCTAAGTGCATGCATGATCCTAAATTGATCCAAAGGGCACATTTGAACATGATCAAGCAATCACCATGATCCTCTTAATAGTACGGCGTCTATCCTATAATCCGGTCTTCCAACCTAACTCCAAGACCGGTAAAACAAAAATAGATACCTAAACTGTTTATCTTGTCGCCCTAGAGATCTTGAATCTTCATGGGATATTTTGTGAGCCTCTTTCTTTGCTATTTGAACATATCCTTTCAAACACTTAATGCACACATTAGTCCCATATTCACATAAATTCATTAATTACCAAAACTAACATTTTAGGGGCCTAGATGCTTTCAATCTCCCCCTTTTTGGTAATTGATGACAACAAGAGCAATTTATGAGAAGAATTTAAGATTTGGATATACTTCTAATTTGCAAGATGTATATCACAAGGATTTTGAAATTTTAGAAATTTTTAGAACATGGGGAATTTTTGCATTTTAGGAACTAATAAGAAAGAGCTCCCCCTAAACATGTGCATCAAATTTTGCAGGAATTTAATAGGCATGATTTCATCATAGCATCCATAAGGATACGCAATAGACAGTAAAACAAGCATCGCATTAAGGGCAAGACATAGTTCATTACAAAGCATCGAAATTAAAATACTAAATGACCACGAGTTTAAACCACACAATACGCATTACATGGTTCATTTCACCATACATTATTACAGCGATAGATAAGACTTAAAACTAAAACTTCTTCTCCTAACTATTTCTCCCCCTTTGGCATCGAAATACCAAAAAGAGGAGCTAGTCCTGAGCTGCACTGGGAGAAGGAGGACCACGGCGACGAGTGCGACGACCATAACGAATCGAGAGAGGCGGTGAATCGCACTCTCCAAGGCGATACGCGATCGCCAAGGGAAGACACGGTGGAGATCAAGACATCCCGGCGCTCCTCCACCGAGTATGGCGAGTAAATCGGGAAAGCGACACGCCGCCTCGCCTCGGGAGGAGGATCAGCAACGCTCGATGCCGAGGCCGAGGCCGAGGCCGAGGCCGAGCACGGTGCAAACAGAGCAGAAGGGAGGCTCGCACGCGCTTGTATGGCTTGTGAGGGGTGCAGAGTGCTCCTCGGTATCCAGTCTTCCTAATGATCACCGCCATGATGAATGGAGCAAAGTTGATCCTTTTCTGTTTGTCATTCTTATTGGCGTCGATCCCCCTGATGATAAGATTCACCACATCAAACTTTTGGCCGCGCATAATGTAATCAATTACATTCCACGCATGGCCACGAATAGCATCATAATTTCCGCTCTTTGGAAGAATGGTGTGGTTGATGATCCTGTTGACAAGGCTGGGAATAGGAAGTAAGCCATTTGTCGTCCCCAGTGTCCGTTCAGCAGCTTGGTCATAATACTCTGAATATGCAGCAATAGGAAGAGCTCGCTTGCTGAACACCTTCTCATATGCACTGGTTTCTGTCCCAAGTGCTAGCTCAAACTCGTGCCTGGTGCACTCAATAAACTGGGTCCCTGTCATCCAACTCAGATGCTCAAAGTTGGGAGAGACGTACAGGGTAGCGTAGAACTGTCTGATCATGTTGTCCATGTAGTTGCATTTGAATGCAACGAGTTGATGAATATCGGCTCGCTGAAAGAGCTGATAGGCACCACTGAACTTGTCGATCTGCGACAAGTGATCCCAGTCCACATACTTATGGGCAGCAAATTTTCGGGCTGGACCATACATCTCCTGGTACACCTTCTCTTGAAACTTTGAATGAAATTGGGGGTTCATTGAGTCTCGAGGGCGTACATACTGACTTCGGCGACGGAGAATGGCATAATCTTCATTAGTGATCTTGTCGAGGTCCACTTCGTGGTCTGCAGTTACCTCAGGCATCTCCTCATCTGGGTCTGCATATTCCTCGCTCTCATGCGAGGCCTCAGATTCGCTCTCATGCGAATCCTCTGAGTCACTCTCAGGGTCGGAGGCGGGACCCTTGCCCTTGTGCGCCACTGACTGAGATGCAGGAGTCGAGGAGGAGGATTGACCTGCCATGCCCCCATAGGACTTGTGCGAGACATTCTTCATCCTTGGCATCTTCAATGACACAATAGGATAATCAAGGTATGAAGTAGAGTAAGCGAAAGAAGGTTTGAAATTGAAAGCAATGAATTTCTGCTGTTTCAGGAAAAACGGAAGTACCGGCGGCAAAACTGCGGTACTTCCGGGAAATCCGGTAGTTCCGGCATTAAACATGCGGTACTACCGGGACCCCGGAAGTTCCGGCCGCTTCGACCGGTAGTTCCGGTTTTTCTGGACATTTCTAGGGCATGACAAAAGTTGAATCTTTTGGGGTATTTCTTGGATTGAATCCAGTGCATGTTTGTATAAACATTCCAATACCCTAAACAAACTGTTTTGCCCAAGAAAATTTCAGCGAAAGTCATCACATTTCAATTTTAACCTAAACTCCACCTAGGGTTCTAAGAACAAGGTAAAAAGTGGATTTTGATCCGATTTACCTTGTGAAGTCGAAGGAGGAGAACCCTGGGGGTGCAAATAATCGCCCAAAAACGAAGAACTCCCCTCGGATTCAAAGATCGGGAGAGGAGAGAGTTTCTTGGGAGAGAGAGGGTGGAGGAGAGGAAGAAGAAAGGAGTAGGTGGCGCGGTTTGGGAGGAGTGAAGAGGGGAGAGAGAGAGAGAGAGAGAAAGGTAAAGAGTAACGGTTGGAGGAGTTGGCGGTTTTGAAAACCGCAATTAATCCCGCAGAAGGCGGTAGTACCGCGCGTAACACGCCGGTAGTACCGTGCTCACAGAAATTTCGGAAGTTCCGCGGATTTTACTGCGGTAGTTCCGGTTTTTCTGTCCGGAGCGGAAGTACCGCACAATGAACTGCGGTAGTTCCGGATTTTCTGGAACTTTTCAGGATTTTAGATTTTGAACTTGAAATTTTGCAAATGATCCCTAGTTTTGCATCCAACTAAAGTCATTCAGGATCATTATGCATCAATTGAGCTAATGCTATATTTTGAAACTAATTTTTATGAAATTAAACGAATTTTTGACCAAAATAGGGGAAAAACCAACAAAAGTCCATATGAGCACAACAAATGAGCAGAAATAGATGAAGTAAGATTTCAAGCTACATTTGAGTAGTCTATGACATTTAATTCATTCCTCAATTTGCAAAAGCGGCTTTCATCTAATGGTTTGGTGAAAATATCCGCTAGTTGATTTTCGGTTCGAATGTGGCTAATCTCAATACCTCCCTTGCTCACATGATCTCTCAAGAAATGGTGGCGTATATCTATATGCTTGGTTCTTGAGTGTTGAACGGGATTATTGGATATTTTGATAGCACTATCATTATCACACAAAAGAGGCATCTTATCAAAATTGATCCCATAATCCAACAATGTTTGCCTCATCCAAAGCAATTGAGCACAACAACTTCCCGCTGAAATATATTCGGCTTCGGCGGTTGAAAGTGCTACGGAATTTTGTTTCTTGGATGACCAACACACTAGAGATCTTCCTAGAAATTGGCAGCTACCCGAGGTGCTTTTTCTATCCACTTTGCATCCCGCATAATCAGAATCCGAATATCCAATTAATTCAAATTTTGCACCTTTGGGATACCAAAGCCCTATGCTTGAGGAATGCTTTAAATATCTTAGAATCCTCTTTACGGCCACTAAATGGCACTCTTTTGGAGAAGCTTGAAAACGTGCACACATGCATACACTAAACATAATGTCGGGCCTAGATGCGGTAAGATAAAGCAAACTACCAATCATGGATCTATAAAGCTTTAAATCTACCGACTTACCTTCTTCGTTGAGGTCTAGATGCCCGCTTGTTGCCATGGGTGTTTTGATGGGTTTGGCTTCTTCCATTCGAATCTTTTGAGTAGATCCTTCACATACTTTGTTTGGCTTATAAACGTCCCATCTTTAAGTTGTTTGATTTGAAGTCCAAGGAAGTAGCTTAGCTCACCAATCATCGACATCTCGAATTCCTAGACATCATCTCACCAAATTCTTTGCAAAAGTCTTGATTAGTAGAACCAAATATAATATCATCAACATATATTTGACATACAAAGAAATCATCTCCAATAATTTTTGTGAATAGAGTTGTATCTACTTTACCAATTTTAAAGCCTTTTGATACTAGAAAGTTACGAAGGCGCTCATACCAAGCTCTAGGAGCTTGCTTTAAACCATATAGTGCCTTTGATAATCTATACACATGATTAGAGTATTTTGCATCTTCAAATCCCGGGGGTTGTTCCACATATACTAATTCGGAAATTGTACCATTAAGAAATGCACTTTTGACATCCATTTGAAATAATTTAATGTCAAAGCATGATGCAAAGGCAAGCAAGATTCTAATTGATTCAAGTCTAGCAACGGCGCAAAGTCTCATCATAATCTAAGCCCTCGACTTGAGTATAACCTTGAGCTACTAACCTTGCTTTATTTCTTACCACAATTCCGTTCTCATCTTGTTTGTTCCGGAAGACCCATTTTGTGCCAATGACATTGTGCTCCTTGGGTCTCTCCACCAAAGTCCAAACATCGTTTTGGGCAAAGTTATTCATCTCTTCATGCATAGCATTTATCCAATCCGGGTCATCTAATGCTTCTTCTACACGCTTAGGTTCAAGTGAAGATACAAAAGAATAGTGTTCACAAAATGAAGCTACTCTAGAGCGAGTTTGAACACCCTTACTTACGTCACCCAATATTTGGTCAATTGGTGATCCTTAGCTATTGCATTGTGAATCTTGAACATATTTTGCGGTTGATCTTTTTCTTCATCTTCAATAACTTGAACATCGTTTATTGTGGAAGAGGAGGGTGGTTCCACTTGTCTAGATGAGCTTGGTGATGTTGGATCCTCTTTTGGTTTGATGTCTCCGATTTGCATGTTCTCCATTGCCTTGCGAAGACTTTCATCTCCTACATCATCCAAGTTCTCATGCTCTTCTTGAGAGCCGTTAGTTTCATCAAATTGAACATCACATGATTCTTCCACTAAACCCGAATTTTTATTAAAGACCCTATAGACTTTACTATTTGAGGAATACCCTAAAAGGAAGCCTTCATCACATCGACTTTGAAATTTTGAGAGCCGAACACCTTTTCTTAGAATATAGCATTTGCAACCAAATACTCTAAAGTAAGAGATGTTCGGTCTCCTTCCAACAAGAAGCTCATAGGAAGTCTTTTTCAAGAGTCGATGTAAGTAGAGGCGATTTATGGCATGACATGCAGTGTTAATAGCTTCCGCCCAAAACTTGTCGGAAGTATCATATTCATCAAGCATTGTCCTAGCCATTTCAATCAATGTTCGATTTTCCTCTCTACAACTCCATTTTGCTCCGAGTGTAGGTTGTGGAAAGTTCGTGCTTTATTCCAAGTTCATCACAAAATCTTCAACTTTTGTATTTTTGAACTCGAACCATTGTCACTCCTAATTTTCTTTATTTTTAAATCAAATTCATTTTGAGCCCTTTTGAAAAACTTTTGAAAATCCCGGAGGTTTCACTTTTGTCATTTAGGAAGAAGACCCATGTATATCTAGAGTAATCATCCACAATGACTAAACAATAGCTATTACCTCCAATGCTCTTATAGGTTGTTGGCGAACAAATCCATATGTAAGAGCGCTAATGACCTAGAGGTTGACATGATACTTTTGGAAGGATGAGAATTAGCGACTTGTTTTCCGCTTGACAAGCACTACAAAGTCGATTTTTCTCAAACTTTACATCCTTCAAGCCAACCACTAAGTCATGCTTAAAAGCTTTTAAGTTGAATCATTCCCACATGACCTAGCCTTCTATGCCACAACCAACCCAAAGAAGTTTTTGCAATTAAACAAGTTTTCAAACAAGACTCATTTGAAGAAAAATCTACCAAATAGAGATTCCCAAATCTAAAGCCTTTGAAGACTAGTTCATTATTATTATCTTTTGAGATTACAACATTTTCTTTTGAGAATGTGCATGTTAAGCCTAGATCACATATTTGAGCAACGGATAGCAAGTTGAAATTTAATGATTCAACTAATGATACATTAGAAATGGAAAGGTCGTTTGAGATAGCGATTTTACCCAATCCTAATACCTTTCCTTTGCTATTATCTCCAAATGTGATTTTGTCATTGCTTCCATTCTCAAATGTGGTGAACATCTTCCGGTCTCCGGTCATATGTTGAGTGCAACTGCTATCCAACACTCAATGCCTTCCACCGGTTTTGTAGTTCACCTACAAAAGAAGATCAAGTTCTTTTAGGTACCCAAATTTGTTTGGGTCCTTGGAGGTTAGTGACCAAGGTCTTGGGTACCCAAATGGATTTCTTTTTAGCACCCAAAATTGAGGTGCCAATGAAATGAGCAATAATATTTCCATTTGTGGTTTTTCTAAGCATATAACATGAATCATATAAACCAATGGAATGCATGTTATTCTTTGAGCAATCACTTGGCATATGTCCAATGCACCGGCATTTTGTGCAATACTTACCATTTTCCTTTACAAACCTTGGAGGCTTGTATACCGGTTTTTTACCCTTTTGGGGGACATATCCAAGTCCCTCTTTGTTGAAAGAACATCTTTGATCGCTTAGTAACTTATCAAGGGTTTCCTTTCCCTTGTAAGCTCTCTCTAGGCTTTTGTTTAATTTTTGCACTTGTTCTTTTAAATTTTTGTTTTCATTAGCAATGATATCATCATGAACAAGATTTAGAGCATTTCTAGAATCTACACTTGATGAACAAGGTATGACAAGTAGATCATCACAACAAGTAGATATGCTAGACTTTGAAATTTCTATACTAGACATTTCATTCAAGATATTGCAAGTAACTCCAATGCTAGTACTAGATTTGTGATTTTCTTGGAGAAGCAAATCATGAGCTTCCTTTAGCTCCTCATAAGAGTCTTTGAGAGAGGTGTGTTCTCTCTTTAAGACCTTAAACTTTGATTTTTCTTTTCCAAGAAATTCATTCAATTCAACTAGCATATTCATCAAGTCATCATATGAAGGCTCATCATCATCAAGCAAGTTTACCTTTTCTCCTTTAGCCATAAGGCATGTAGGAGTGGAGAATAGTGATGGAGCCTCCTTGATTGCAATGCCCACAAGCCCTTTCTTCTTGGGAGATTCGTCCTCGCTTGAGTCGAAGTCCGAATACTCCTCTTCGGAGTTCCACTCACCAATATGTGCTTCATTCTTGCCATCCTTGTGAAGCTTCTTGAAAAGCTTCTTCTTGCCGTTGTAGTCCTTCTTCTTTGATGACTTCTCCTTGTCATCCTTCTTTGTTGGACATTGAGAGGCAATGTGCCCCTTCTCATCACATTCATAGCAACGAACGTTGCTAAACTTCTTGTTGGAGGAAGAATGCCATTTCTTGGTCTTCTCATGGCTTGTACTCCGAAATGGGCGTCTTCTCATGAACTTCTTCATTCTTCTTACTAGAAGCGCAAATTCTTCTTCGGAGTCCTCCTCATCATCTTCTTCGGATTCTTCACTCATTACCGCTTTAGCTTTGAAAGCGGTGATCTTCTTATTCTTGGAAGAGGATTGCTCCAAGAGCTCTTCCTTGTCTTTCTTGTATAGCTCGTTGGTGATGAGGTTGCCCAACAATTGCGTTGGTGTCATTCTTGCCAACTCCGGTGAGTTGAGGAAGAGAGTCACCAACACTTCATATTTCTCCCAAGGCCCTAAGCATCTTTCGAACAATATCAAGATCGGAAAGATTAGTTCCAAGGCCCTTAAGCTCATTCACAATGTTGTTGAGCCTTGAGTACATCTCATTAATGTCTTCATGGGGCAACATTGTGAATGTCTCATATTTGATCCTAAGCCGATGCAATTTGGCCTCCTTGACCGTGGATGTCCCTTCGTGTATTTCCGAAAGGGTAGTCCAAATAGCATGAGCCGTCTCAAGATTGCTCACCCTATTGAACTCATTCGCGTTCAAGGCTCCAAATAGAGCATTCATAGCTTGGGCGTCTAAATGAGCATTACGCCGCCTTGATCCGTTGGGTGATCCGGATCAAGAGCCATAACGTAACCCTCATTTACGACTTTCCAAATTTGAGGACTCATAGCCTTTAAATAAATAGACATTCTAATTTTCCAATAAGCATAATTTGAGCCATCAAATAGATGTGCCTTTCCTATTGCTATACCCTCACTAGCCATCCTTTTCTCTCTAGACGGTTAAGTCTAAATTTGAGAGACCAAGCTCTGATACCACTTGTAAGATCGAGGAGGCCGACTAGAGGGGGGGTGAATAGGAGGTTTTAAAATTTTCGTCTAATTCTAATTAGCAATTTTAAACTTGATGGATTGATAGAGCAAGACAACACTAACACTAGCACAAGTAATCGACTAAGAGCAATAACGAAAGGTAGAGAACAACAAATGCTACTTTAACTAAGCAAGCAATCAAGTGATATGAATAAAGAGCGATGCTTGGAAGAATATGATCACAAGAGAGCAAACCACAATTTGACACAATTACTTTTTACCGTGGTGATCGGAGACTTGCCGGTCTCCCCTAGTCCACGTTGAGGTAAGCCCGAACGAATCGGACCGGCTCCACGAATGAGCCTAAGCACCTCGATCACTATTGGATGCTCTTTCCCTCTCCGGGTAGGCGAGCTCCAAGCCTTCACAATCTTCCGGGCCTTCTCACAATCTTCTTGAGAAGATCACCAAGCTCCGCCAAGCCGTCTAGGTGCCGCAAGCACCAAGAGAATAGACCATCGCGGCTTGACCTCACTCAAGTGCTCAATGGATCAACTAGAATGCAATGCACTTGAATTTTGGGTCAACTACCTCAAATGAATGCACAAGAGAGTGAATGAGGTGTGAGAGGTTGCTCTAGGCTCAAATGTATTCAATGGATGTTCAACAACATGTCCAAGTTACGGTGGGGTGTATTTATACCTCACCAACCTCAAATAGCCGTTACAATAAACAATCCTGAAAATTGAAATCCGGTACTACCGCAGCAAAACCGCGGTACTACGGACCCTAGTGACCGGCCGAACGGCTATGTCGAGAGTCGGCAACCGTTGGTCAATGAGTGCGGTACTACCGCCGTTGAAATCGCGGTACTTCGGACGTCCGGAAGTTCCGCCCAAGCCCGTGATTTCCGATCTCAACAAGACTAAGTCTTATTCTCGGTGCTCTTTGGAAAAACGTTCGCTCGGTGTCCGAACTTCGCACATGCGGTAGTTCCGCAGTAAAACCGCGGTACTTCCGTTTCCGAGAGGCTAAGTTAAAGTCCGGCGCTCTCGAAATAAAGTTCGCTCGAGTGCGGTACTCTGCGATCCGTAGTTCCGCAGGTCAAACAGCGGTACTACCGTTTTCCGAGAGACTAAGTCTTAGTCCGGGCGCTCTCTGGAAAAAACGTTCCGACCGGGCGCCCGGTACTACCGGACCTGCGGTAGTTCCGCCTAATACACGCCGGAACTACCGGATTTTCTGACAATGCACAGATTTGAATTAGTTTTAATTTCTAAGTGCATGCATGATCCTAAATTGATCCAAAGGGCACATTTGAACATGATCAAGCAATCACCATGATCCCTCTTAATAGTACGGCGTCTATCCTATAATCCGGTCTTCCAACCTAACTCCAAGACCGGTAAAACAAAAATAGATACCTAAACTGTTTACCTTGTCGCCCTAGAGATCTTGAATCTTCATGGGATATTTTGTGAGCCTCTTTCTTTGCTATTTGAACATATCCTTTCAAACACTTAATGCACACATTAGTCCCATATTCACATAAATTCATTAATTACCAAAACTAACATTTTTAGGGGCCTAGATGCTTTCAGTTGCACATGTTTTCCTTTTATTTGTTAGATACAGTAAGTAAAAAAATGCAAAGGAAAAGGCAGTGCATTAGAATACCTGAACTTGATGTTGTGACTTGTGATCAATGTAAGTGGCCTCAAGGGCACTGTAGTTTTTTTTATTTGCATTAGTGCATTTAGATCCAAAACCACTTCAGTCACAGTTCAGAGTTAACAGCACAAAACTGCCATCATGATCCGTAGCATAATAATTAATATAATAATAATTATGTTTCTTTTGATGTCTGTTATTATGAAAGTGTACAGGCCATTTGTGTGTATTTTGCTTTTGTTGTGAGTACCTGACGAGCTTGTATAATAAAGTTTTCTATCTGTTTGATATGTTTCTTCTTTGTTTGTGTTTTTTGTTCATCAGGAGAGTATGGTTCATCTTTGATAGTTTTCAGCATGAATTTTGTTTTATTTTAAAGGAGTGTAAATTTTATTTATTTGATGAGGTGGATGTAAGGATGCTTATGGTACCTTTGCCTCTTGCTTTTCAGATAAAAGAATGTGGATCCTTTTAGAAGTGAGAGATGTTTGAATTGTAAAGATTGCCCTTGCTGGGAATTGTCTTAATATTGGCACAATGTCAAGGGTACCAAAATGGAAGATCGAAAAGGCCAAAGTTAAGGTTGTATTCCTTGCAATTCCATGCCACAAATGTAAGTTCGATACATTAATTTTAAGCCCATTTCTTTGCTTTCTTGGTGGTAGTTAACATAAAAATGATTAACCATGTTATCTGATTACCAAAATGACTCATAATTTTTGCATGTTTCTGCCATCCATCATCCATGTTTGAATAATCTTTGTTAGAATAGGAATTCCTTATATGTATTTTCTTACATGTACATTACTTACATTAATAGAAATCTCCTCTACATCCATATATGGAACTAAAGTATAAGCTTTTGAAACTAAAATATAAGCTTTTGGAACTGTAATCATCCGTATTATCCGCCTATATTATCCGTTTCCGAGCCGAATCCGTTACATATCCGTCCCGACGGTACCGTATTCGAAACTCCGAATATTTCGAATTCGTATTCGTATCCGATCTTACCGTATTCGACTCCGAATCCGGAGAAAAAATGTGGGTTAGGATACGGTTTAAGCAATATCCGTCCGAATCCGATCCGTTTTCACCCCTAGAAGGCGGCACTCGGGCCACGCGGCGGCAGGGGAGGCGCGGCCGGGGCGCGGGTCCGCCTGGCAGGAGGAGAGGGCGTGGGTGGAGGCGAGCTGGCGCACGGGAAGGGGAAGCTGGGCCGGGCTGCTCGGCCGGCCTGGTTTCCTTTCTTTCTGTTTTTTGTATATACATATACATATATATATATATACATACATATATATATATATATAACATTTCATTCATTGTTATTTTTCTGGCTTATTTCATTTTGTATATTTTATTTCTAAGCTTTCACTTGCAAAATTTGTATACGCATATTTATGTTTGTATCTTATCCATTTACTCTTGTTGCTATTTATGCTATTTTCTCTAAAAAGATATTTTATAACCTAATTCAAGTTTTTCGCTCTTTATACTGGATCATCTTTTTAGATTCGTTTTTAAAATTTTAAGTTTCTATCATTTGCATATATCCTTTATGGTCTTACTCAACAAAAATTTAGGAAAAACCGATGAAGACTCAAATTTCAAAAGAATATATTGCGAAATAATTCAAAAGCTTCACATTTTCAAATTTCAAAATTTTGAGATGTTACAATGATGCCCTCTCACCCACCGATGTGACTACCTCGACATGATATCGCCATCCATCATCTTTCAACCAGATATGAGTATGAACTATTCCCCTCACCCCTCCTCTTTTGTTGATGCGAATAACAAAAATTTGTAAATTTGAATTTGTTACTCGAGTCGAGTTTGAACCTATTCGAGTTTGGGCTAAACCGAGCTCGAGTCTAGATTTAAACTTGAATCCTAACTCTGATTGTTAGAGTCTAATCTTGTTTAAGTTTATGTTTTCTTGCCGTATCCGAGTTGCTTGCCGAGTATACGAATACGTATACGAGTTGTATACCTGCGTCCGTTTCCACGGGAGTTAATGAGTCCGGTTTAGAATTTGAGTCGGGTTGTGTATTTGCTTTAAAAGGCAAGCCTGTAACGTGGTGTGATGAGAAATAAGAGAGCAGAAAGAAAGATTGAGAGAGAGGTAGTAATCTGTTGTGATCGAGTGACTAAAAGGGTGAGAAGAGAAGAAATAAAGAAGAGGAAGCAGGTTGGCTTCAGAGAAGAATAAAGAAGTGGAAGTAGTGCATGCGATGGCTCCAGCGGCTCCAACACACGAGCGGTATTTCTTGGGAGGCAGGGTCATCGCTCTCCACGTCACGTTGATCAGGTGCCAGTCACGGCGACAGAGCTTCACGTGAGGACAGAGGACGCAGGAGGCTTCGTGTGTTCCTTCACGCATAAGGGAAGATAAATTGTAACACTGACTTTCTTGAGCTTCTAGCGTGGCTCGCTTGAATTCAGCTCGTTTACAAGCCTAATCGGACCGTCACCTTCTTCCTGGCGTGCCTAGATTATCCGGCTCCAGTGCCACGGGACGAGGCTCATGCCATCATACGCCTACAGGTGAGGGGCATCAGAGAGGGGAGATACATAGTCGATGGGACTTCTTACGGCAGGGTCTTGATGAGATGCAGCTCCCTGACGCTGCTGTGGATGGAGTGGTGGAGGAGGAGGCATACAGGCACAGTCGGTTCGGCGGTGTCCCAGCCTCGGGCAAGTCCACTGCGGGCTGAGGGGGGTGTGCTCCTTGTGCCCGCTGGATTTTGAGGCGGGCAACAAACTCAGGATGATGCCCTGCTCCCATTCCTTCCATGAGTACTGCATCTTCGACTGGCTCCAGGTTAGTCATGTCTGCCTACCGAGCAGCAGCAGCTACCGTTGTTACTTAATGGTACCAAGTTAGGGGACGAATTGGTCAGACTCAGCAGCTTGGTATTAGGGTTCAGAAGTACTCTGCTCTGAGCAAAATTTTATTTTCAATCCAATACTAGAAGCTAGACGTCATGTTTGTTTCTGCTAATATTATCTACCAGAGCTTCTGCTGTTGTTACTTGTGAACAGCTAGGCTACAAATAGGCCATTACTACAGTTTGAATAAATCCTTGTTAATGCATTGTTGTCGTATGACGTGTGTAAATGGTCATTTTGGGATCATATCCCCTTTCCCCAAGTTAAAGAGCAGTCGAATTAGAGGTTGCCTTTGCCTGCTTGACCTGAAGTCCGTGAAATGCAGCAATCTGCAACCAATCAAACACAACCATATTGACAACGGATAAAGTTTATTTGGTACAGAGCTACATTCAACTGATCACAATAGGTCTCTTATATTCTCAATGAGTCACTGCAATCTCAACAACTCGGGATACAGATACACACAACGCACTGAAGTGCTTGCCATGTTGTCAAGACTTCTCTTATGAAGATCATACAGATCAGTTGCATGCCTGATATTATGTTTCACCATGAATAAAGGTTTGCCCAGCGACTCCTGGAGACCAAAATCGCCTCCTAATGCAGTGATGTGAGAACTGTCGACCCTTCCACCTGCACATAGGAATTCATACGGGGTGAATATTGCATTAAAAAAATGTTCAGATGAGGCGCAATTACTTTTAGAGACAAGGAAGCACTTGAATGCACAATTTCCCTTATCTCCCGTGGTGATTTCTCTATCTGTTCAAGTTAGTACTGTGTGTATTCATATGAATATGCAGTTCTTAATGATCTTTAGTCCTAAAAGTACTCTGCAGAGTGTAATGCTCATGTGAACTTCCTTGTGACTGCCCCAAATTGATACTAGAGACTGCATAATCAATGCAGCTCTGATGAAGCATGTCAAAACTTCATCCTTCTTCAGGTACTAACATAACAAGCCAAAGAAACACTCCCCACTATTTCTTTGTAAGTAATAATGTTTTACCTTGAAAGTTGCACCACAAATTTCTTCTTCATTTGCAGGAACAGCAGTCACCTTGTTCTCGGGATTCTCATAGCACTTCAAGCCTCCAAGGGCATCAGAGTAGAAGCAACCTGCAGCCAGTATGAAATTAGTGAACAGAACCAAGAAAACTCTATATACTAAGATATAAGAAAAAAATCGGCACATGGTCTAACATTGCATACTAAGCTAACATTACCTTGAGGAAAAGGTGCCAGTGACTTGCCACATGATCCTTTAAGCAGGTCAATGTTGTCAGAGAAGGCAACACAACCATCAGCAGTTATCCCCCAGAACAGTGGCACCTTACCCTCCGGATCCTGAGAAAACAAATCCCAGCACAAGAGCAATTTACAACCAATAAGCCAAATTGCCAAATCACTTAGCATTACTCATGTAGCAACAAATGTCATGACTCTAGTGCCTAGTGATGAGCAAACTTACAGATGCCACAAGTAGCGAGGAAGTAGACTTGTCGAAGAGCACAAACGCGTAGCTTCCAGTGAACTGTGAGAGCATGAAGCTAGCAGGGTAGGGCGCTCTGTCCCTCAGCGTCTTGTATGCCTCGATCACCAGGACCACCTCATTGGCGCCCTTGGACAGCCCGTACTGCTGGTTCAGCCTTCCCAGATTGTCCAGGACTCCCTCGAACAAGCAGAAGATCTCGTCCTTTGCTGCGAAGGACCTGCACAGAAACGGTTGTATGTTCTCAATGAGCAACTGTTGGATGATGCATACATCTTGACGGTATTATCAAAATCTGAAATTGGCATGCAAAACAGCATTAGTATGCCTGAATTTTTTACCAAACATTAGTATGTTTGGTGCCTAGCAGTTCGGCTCTTCAAAAATGACTGAAGGACCAGGTTCTTCAGAATGCAAAATTAGGTGCAACATCGATGACTACATGCAAAGATGCAACTAACATTGAGAATTAGATATCTGAACTTGCTGAAAAAGGCCAAAGATGTTTTGTACTATAATGAATGTTGTAACCGAGTGGAATTCCTGGGATGCTACTTCTTCAGTGAAAATGCCTAGTACTGGATAAGATGAGAACAAAAGGCAATCAGGCCCCACAAATCATAGCGGTGCATTGAAGGACCATATGGGCCACCTAGTCCATCTTTCCTTCCTTTCCTTCAGATCTGTGGGTATCAAAACCGGAGAGGGTTCTCCGGTAGTCCGGTGAATGGTGATAGGTATTGACTGCTAAGTGCCCTGAACTGAAACATGTTAATAGCATATTGATAGCTAAAAAACAAGACATAAACTAAAGATGATTTTACAGTAAGCAACCTAGTATCTTGCCCAATACTGTCACGAGCAACCACACGCACCCATCTTTTTTAAAAAAAAAAAAGATCATGAACTTGTCCCTTTTCTTAGACAACAATCAGCCCATTCAGCTTTCATCAGCCGCCTGGCAAAGAATATGAGGCCCGTTTGTTGTCAAGTCAGTTGACACCTTGTCTGTGTAAGGTGGTGTGATGTGGACGTGCAAATTACAGAAGATGCTCTTGCCTTCTTCCATTAGTATATGTGACAAATGTCCATGTCAACATGAACATCGATGTAACTTCCTTTCCATTTCTTCTTTATTTATGGTGGCACCAACCATTTGACGCCAGGAACCCTAGAAATCTAACGGAGATATCGTAGCACCGTGGCAAGAGAGACCTGGTTTACAGGTTACCGTAGCGCCATGGCAAGACCGCAAGAGAGATCTAGTCGTGCGTTTTCGTTTTCTCGTTCATTTGGTTTGATACTTTCTGAATGAACAAACACACACTATAGCTAAGATTCTTGCCATGTTCCGTAAAAATCCAACTGGCTCAATCGTGTAGTGCGCTACGGAGGGCCTGTTCTTTTCGGCTGTGGCTTATAGTTTTTGGTTAAAATTTTTGAATTTTGGCTGTTTACGGTACAGATTACAGAGATAGAGATACTCACTTGCGATTTTGGCTGGTACAGATGTTGGGCTTTTAACGTGTAGATCGTTTAACTTGTAAACCCCGTCTTGAGAAAATACTCCGTTTGAAAGTTAGGTACTATAGCAAAAACCAAAAGCCGCTAGCTTTTGAATTTTGGACGCTTTTGGCACTGTTGCTGTCACAAATTCCAAAAATGACGTCGGTGAAAACAAAATTCCAAACCTAGCCCCCAGCCGACCGCACCATTTAACCGAAAGCTGACACGTGGAATGGTGCGGTCGAGCGCACGACACCGGTGGTGCGCTCCGACCGCACCATTCCACGTGTCAGCTCCAGGTTAAATGGTGCGGTCGGCTGGGGGCTAGGTTTGGAATTTTGTTTTCACCGATACCATTTTTGGAATTTACGATAGCAAAAGTGTTAAAAGCGTCCAAAATTCCTAGCTTTTGAGATAAAGAACATGCCCAGAATTAAGTGAGAAACGATAGGTGAAGGAGAGTTGGTAGCTTGGTCCCTCACCTACAGGCTACAGGAATGGATTAGGAGGTCGTATTTACTGCTCACTTTGTCTTAGGAAAGCAACATGTCCTTAAATGTGGAGAAAAAACTGTGAAATTATTGACAAGATAGATGTGAGCACACCACCGGGGTTATTACTGTAGATGAAAGCTTTTTTCAGATCGGTGTAACACATCCCAAACACTAATTCATTCAGACCATATGTTTGATGACTATGGTTGATTTACCCTGTGAAACAATCAGATTTAGAGACCTAACTAAGCAATAGCTCTTTTTGAGTTGATATCGGCTCTCAGATCTCGTGATATGAGCACCGGTGGCTAGGAGAGCCACCTCATCAGCCATTCCGGTGGGCACAAAATTTATTCACGATGACTTCTGATTTTCAGAAACCAAAAGTCATTTAGATCATATTAACTTTTTAACATGACTTTTCTTTTTTTCTTTTTTAATTATCCGTAAAGATATAACGGTATTTTTTGGGGAGTGCATAGGCATCACCCGAATATTTTCTTCTTAATTATCATTCAAATTTGTGACCTTTTAGATTAGAAATCAAGAGACCCCTTGTTTTTGAAGGAGGGGGTAGAATTCAAGAAGAGGGGGGAGAATTCATAGTCATTGGATCTCTAATCCAATGATTCTAAATCTGGATGATAGTTAGGAAAAAAAACATCCGGATGGCGTTTAACAAAATCCTTTTTTATTTTCTATTTTTCTTTAACTGAATACCTTAAAAAAATAATCATTGCTATTGTGTTATTTCAGTTAAAAGATAAAAAGTATAGCTAAAAAGATAAAAGACACGGCACTGTCCTAAAGCTGCGCCCATCACGCAGTGAGGCCAAGAGCAGAGAACATGATGCAGTCGCAGCGTGGCAAGCTTGTCTTTCAACCGCTTAGGCGCTTACCCCACCATTAGATAGTTTTTTTTGCAGAGCCTTACACGGCTAAGGAAGAGAGAGAGAGAGAGAGAGAGAGAGAGAGAGAGAGTAGGTTGTATGCGACCATATTCTGGACTGTAGTCTGGACCATGGCAACTGAAGCCTCACCACCATGAGGCTTCACTGACTGAAGATCAAAACCAGAGTAACTGACCCCCGTTTCTTGGGAAGAACTACCAGCTGATCTATGCATAGAAATCAATTCTTGGATCCGTCCTTAGATCTTGCGAAAGTCAGAGAACAATAGCTTAGTTTTTAGCTAGTGCTAATCTGTAGATAGAGTTCTTAGCACTCTGAAAACAGAGGAGCATATACCTTGGGCGGAGGAGGGACTGGTTGGCACGGGAGTAGGCGAGGTGGCCGAGGGGGCCCAGCTGTACCGACACGGCCGGCTCGGCACCGCCCAGGAAGCGGTTCACCAGCTCCGCCGCCTTCGTCTTGGGCGACGGCGTCCGGCTGCCGGCCGCCACCAGCTCCGCCGGCACCTCCACCACCTCGCCGCTGAACACCGCCAACATCTTGACCTGCACCGGCCAACGACACAAAAACTACACCAACTAATCGATCAACCCACGCTGCCTCCTCGGATGGATGACGCCTCTCAAAGGAGGAGGAGAAAGAGTTTAACACGGGATGGAGAGACGGAGGAGGAAGGTCGGCGCTTATGTAGCCACGGACCCAAGTCCGAGGCCCCTGTTTTCGGCTTAGGACGCGGGACCCACACCGCGTTTCCTACCGTGTTAACCCTCGATTATCCAATTTCTCATGTTGGTTTTGCTCAACAAACAGAGATCTCGTGCACACGGATGCGTCCATTCCCTCTTTTTACCGCTATTAATCGTGTGTCGCCATCTAACCCATGAGAATGAGTGCACATATCAGACACGGGCAGTTAGAGCTTTATAAGCTTTTTCCAGAGACAAAAGTTAGAACCTTTGGCACTGCTACGGACGATTGAACGGCGAGAAATGCGCGAGATTAGAAGAAAACGGACGCGAGAGATGTCTAGAAAACTGCATCCGCTTCGCGGATGCTAGTTTGATCATGAGGCGAGGGAAACGCACGACGAGAGACTGGAGCGGAGGAGGAGGCGACAGGTGAAGTGGTGCGCGGCAAGCGGGGACGAACTAGGCGACGAGGATGGCGATGGACGCATCGCCTGCGATGTCTTGTGAATGACACATCTGCTTTTGTTCGCATGCGGAAATGAAATGCGACCAGGAACGCCCAGCGGCATTTTGGCCACTTCGAGAAGATATCGCCGGACATTATGATTGGCATTTATTTTAAGTTTATGGTTTTCGTCGTACAAACAAAAAAAATATTTTTTATTTTTTAAAAATAACTTATTAAGCTCGTGAAGACAATGCATGTAAGCATGATTAATCGGATGCACAAAAAAAAGTTTTTTTTTCCAACTGGAGGCCCTACATTCTTTACTCATCTTGTTAGAGCAACTCCAGCAGTAGCCCTCAAAACAGGGCCCCTACTTTTCATTTGAGGCTCCTCTCTTTTGAGCCCTGTTTTCTGTCAGATTCTCAGTGAGCCCTCAAAACAGGGCCCCTACTTCTTAATTCTCTCTATTTCCTCACACACTATATGCATATGTATGGGACAAAAGCACAATACATAATAAAATATTTATGATTTCACAATGAGGGACAATATTTAAATATATGAATTCAAATACGAATATTCAAATTTAAATTCAAATTTCTGAATTTAAATTGAAAGCACAAAGTTCATCACATAACATTCAAATTTGTTCCGAATTCAAATACGAATATTCAAATTTAAATTCAAATTTATTCCGAATTTAAATTGAAAGCACAAATATGAATTCAAATACGAATATTCAAATTTAAATTCAAATTTGTTCCGAATTTAAATTGAAAGCACAAAGTTCATCACATAACATCCAAATTTAAATTCAAATTTGTTCCGAATTCAAATACGAATGTTCAAATTTAAATTCAAATTTGTTCCGAATTTAAATTGAAAGCACAAAGTTCATCACATAACATTCAAATTTAAATTCAAATTTGTTCCGAATTCAAATACGAATTCAAGTACGAATATTCAAATTTAAATTCAAATTTGTTCCGAATTCAAATATGAATTCAAATACGAATATTCAAATTTAAATTCAAATTTGTTCAATTTAAATTGAAAGCACAAATGTTCCACAAAAACGAGGAAAGTGAAAAATGAGAGCCGGAGTAGGGGGCCCCTAGGAATGAGGGGTGGGAGGGTGATTTGAGGGCCTCCTCAAATTTGAGGGCTCTAGTAGGGGCTCTGCTGGAGCTTGTTTTTTTTGGCTCAAATCCTCAAATTTGAGTTTTGAGGGTTCAAGTAGGGGCCTTCTGGAGTTGCTCTTAGCATGCGCAGAGGCGTCCAGCATTCTTCTTCCCTGCAGTGATTGCTTTCTCCGCTGTTTTCGCACAAAGCCCCCACGCCCCATCTTGTCTTATATTAGCCATGCACTGCATAAATATTCAAGGACAATCCATGTTAACACGTCTGCCATTGATATATCGAGTGAGTTGTCCTCCACCTATTTAAAGTTTTGGCACGTCTACATTCATACTCTTTTAAGAGGCACTTGCCATCAACGTAAACGTATGGTGATATTAAATGCACTTTTATCGCTTTGTGGATACAAAAATTCTCACGGTAAGGCCGTTCTCAGTGGAGAGTTTCATGGCGTTGTTTTCAAGACTGCCACATCATGTAAAATGAAATAAAATATAGATAAAACATCCATTCTCAATGCATAGTTTCATTCTATTGTTTCATAGACATTTAATTTCATGACTCATATAGAGTTGGTAATCGTGCCAAGTGAGTTTCATCTAGATGAAACTCACTTCTTCTCTTTCTTCTTAAAAATGTTGCCATATCATCAAAAATGTCTATGTGGTAGCCTATTAAATGCAGATGAAACTCCCACTGAGACTGGCCTAATATATAAAAAATCCTACAAAATTTCACATTGATTAATCAAGAGAAAAAAATATATATATTCATCGCTTGTTTTGGTGAGACAAGATTATCACGTTGTAAATTAATAAGATATAATAGTTATTACAATGGTAAAAAACAATTATAATTTTAATCATAGGTATTAGTGTTGTATAGCCTAGCTGTAACCATGTAAGGCAATTCGGCTAGTTTAGGCGAAAGACAGAAGAGAAGGATAGGCATCAAAATGCATGTGTGTGTGTGTTTTTTTTAAAAAAAAACAGGTATCTACATTTTAGTGGTGTGCCTTGTGAAACATTACCAATTTCAATAATGGTTTAGAAAATCCTTTTGTTGTTAATAAGATGTTAGAAAACTTTGGAGTATCTCTTTGTATGACAATGGGTGGGTTTGGAAAGACTTACGGTTTTGACTTATCCTATTTGCTACAGTAACTAGCTTTTAAATGATACGTTTTTTTAAGGCAGAGTCTACACATAGATTGTAGTACAAGCTACACCAATTTCAGCTATACATGCCAAAGTTGCATGCAATTATTTTTCTCTACTTACTACCTCTTATGAATAGTTCAGAATTCAAAATTTCCAGTCATAAGCCACATCCCCAAAAAAAACCATCCAATAACTATCAATTCCATGCTAGGTGTTAATCACAATGCAAATGAAAAGTGTTAGGCGGGTTTTTTTTCATTATATTGATCAAGCAATTGATACAGCTGATAACAATCCACCACCACACGCAAATTAGTGGACAGAATAAACTAACCCTTTTTCAAAGAGAACGACTGACATGGCACTACAAGTTGCTCCGGTCCATTAGACATTCTTTCCCATGTAATGCTGTGTCATGAAAATGACTCGCACCGAGACTTCTCAATCCCGTTTGGTACTTGGGAGACAGTACAGAGGTCTTCATGTTATGTATTGAGTATCTAATTTTGTTACGTTTTGTTATCGAAATCTGAATTTAATTTTATGTCATTTATATTATCTGATTTTGCTGGTAGGTTATCAGTGATTGGACCGGCCGTGGGTGGCAGTTGTATCACACGTAGTTAACAGTACGATTGCCCGACGATGTCAACTACTCTTTCCCGCAAAGGAGACATCATGAAATTATTACCAGATGCCGGGCATTCATGCCTAAACTCCGAGCAGTTCACTGGCTGCCGTGTTTTCGACCAGTGAATATGAAGAAATTTGATGGGTTCCAGAATCCCATTGAGTTCCTCTAGATTTACACAACTATGGTTTGGATAGCAAAAGGTGATGAGCACGTCATGGCAAACTATTTTCTGATGGTGATTGAAGGATTTGCTCGATCTTGGTTGCTCAACCAAACATTCGAGTCGATCTACTTATGGCAACACCTCTGCGACCTTATGATGGCCAACTTCCAAGGTACATACAACCGTCCTGGGAAGGAGGACGACCTACATCAAATGCATCAAGGCAGCGATGAGACCTTACAGTAGTTCATCCGATGCTTTAGTCAGGTTCGTAACTCGATTCCGGAGGTCTATAACACTACTGTCATCTAGGCATTCAAGCAGGGCGTATGCAACAAGAGGTTCATAGAGGACATCGCTTTGAATCCGCCGACCTGTCACCGAGCTCTTTGAGATAGCGGACTGTTATGCAACTGCTACTGAAGTGATTGAATCGACTAAGTCTATTGGTCAGGTCAATCGAGGTTCCAAAGAGCAAGGTAAAAGTAGTGGGAGGAAGGAGAAGTCCAAGAAATCGAAGAACAAGACTACCGGTTAGAAGCCTCACACTGGAAATCCAAAGGAAGTCTTGGCCGTGGGTGATAAAGAGCTACGCAACTCCAAGCAATACTCTAACTGGGGCAAAGGGAAAGCACCCGTGCGGAAGGACAAGTCTAGATGGTGCCATTTTCATAAGAAAGAGGGGCACGATCTTCACAATTACCGAGTTTTCTAATGGAAACTTGAGGATTATTATTCTGGCAAGGGCTCGTTTCCAACAATTGAGGAGTTGGGACAGTCAAGAGGTCAAAAGCATTTTGATGAAGATGAGGATATGCCTTTCCAAGACCCAAAGCACATTATTGAGCACATATATGGAGGATCGTCCGCATACGAATCAAAATGATAGTATAAAGTAGCCGAACGAGAGGAAAACTCTGTCGACCCTACCCTTGTCAATAATTTACCTAAGCGATCAGAGGTCACTATTTCTTTCGAGAAGAGTGACTGTCCGATCCCTTCAACTCGACCTGGTTAGTTTCCGATTGTGGCCAAGCCCACCATCAATAATTGTCAAGTGAATCGCATGATGATCGATGGTGGCAATTCTTTAAATATTTTATTTATTAGTGCTCTGGATGAGATGCAAGTTTCTCATACCAAAATAAAGTATGTACGATATTTATTTTATGGAATCGTATCGGGTTCCTCAGCCAAGCCCATTAGCCAAGTTTGGTTCTCCGAGCAAATTCAGGACAGAGAAAGTCTCCTTTAATGTGGTCAACTCTGACATAGCGTATAACACCATACTTGGACGACCAACCCTGGCACATTTTCTGATAGTTGCTCATTATGCATATCAATATATTAAGTTACCAGGTCCCAAGGGAGTCATCACAGTTCGTTGTGACAAGAAAATGGCACTAACATGCGATTGCAAGTCCCTCGAGATGGTCAACCAGCTACCAACTCATGAAGTTACCAAAGCGTAGCCTTCGAGCAAGCACTCGAAGCCTAAAGCCACGCCGAAGCCGAACGAAGAAGTCAAAGAAGTTCCTCTGAACCTAGCGGAGCCTTTGAAGATAGTTCGCATCGAGGTTACTTTTGACCCCGCATAGGAAGATGCCTTTGTCACCTTCTCCAGGCAAATGTAGATGCATTCACATGGTAGCCATCCGACATGCATGGGGTCCCCAGGGAGGTGATCGAGCATAGGCTAGCTCTATGGCTTGATAAGAAGCCCATAAAACAGAAATTATGGAGATTTACACCAGATTGGCGAGATGCTATCAGATCAGAATTGGATAGGTTATTAAAGGCAGCCTTTTATAAGAGAGGTTGATCACTCAGAGTAGTTGGCTAACCCTATAATGGTTAACAAGTCTAATGGTAAATGGTGTATGTGTATAGACTATACTGACTTGAATAAAGCTTGTCCAAAAGATGATTTTTTTGCTTCCTCGTATTGATCAGTTGGTTGATTCTACTGCTGGTTGTGAAATGTAAAGTTTTTTACATGCATACTCTGGTTATCACCAGATTAGTATGTCTTCAGAAGATGAAGAGAAGACCACATTTATCACGCCATTTGAAGTATTTTGCTATGTCAAAATGCCATTCGACTTGAAAAATACTAGTCCAACATTTTAATGTTTGATGCAATTAACCTTTATACATCAAATGAGCCAAAAATTAGAAGCCTACGTTGATGACTTGGTTTTAAAAAGAATCAAATGACTTAACCATGTTTCATACCTACAGGAAACCTTCGACAATCTTAGAAAGCATCGCTTGAAGCTCAACCCCGAGAAGTGTGTATTTGGAGTCTCCTCAAGAAAATTACTCAGATTCTTTATTTTGGCAAGAAGTATCAAAGCAAATTCTGAGAAGATCAAGGCCATCGAACAAATGCCAGAAACTCACTGGGTGCATGGTGGCTCTAAGTCTTTTCATTGCACATCTGGGAGAGAAAGGCCTTCCATTCTTTAAGTTTCTGAGGAAGCACGAGGGTTTCGAGTGGTCGAAAGAGGCCAATGATGTTTTTGAGGATGTCAAGAGATATCTTACGAGTGATCCCATCCTGGTTTCTCCAAAACCAGATGAGACCACTGCACACCTTACGATTGCTGATCATGACCAGCAAAAGCTACGACTATTGACCAGCAGAAGCTACGACCACCAAGTCATAAAAGTCTCTACCGACCACAAAGTCATAAAATCGACTGCTGACTACCAAGTCGTAAAATCAACTGCCGACCACCAAGTCATAAAATCGACTACCAACTATCAAGTTGTAAAATCGATTGCCGACCACCAAGTTGTAAGAGCACCTACGACCACCAAGTCGTAGACCACGAGGATGACAGCATGAAAGCAATCATCTATAAAATCCTCAAAAATCAAACTCAACCTCTACACAAACTCTAATGCAAAGGTCAATTAGTTATCACAACCATAGGGTGACCTTCACATGGTCTCACAATCTGTGTTTTCACTGTGTGCACTAGCATGATCCTAGACTAGTGCAGAATACACAGGAGAGTCTGGATTTACATATTTGGATCTTGACACATGTAATGAATGCATGTATGCATGTATATTTGTATTTATGGACGTATGCCCATAATGAACGTGTGTATGATTGCACATTTGTATTCACGCATGTATGCCTATATTGAACGCATGTAGTAGTCAAAGGCTGGTTGTACGTACGTTGGTGTGTTGTACTTGAACTGCTCGTATTTTGCAACTATTTCGCAACTGTACGTGCTTTGCAACAATTTCCCAGTTGTGCTTGTTTGTTTTCATGCATCTGGGTGCATTAACTAGCGCAATTCAGCTTAATCAGCAAAAAACCTAAAGCTATTAGCCTAAAAGAGCACTACGACTTCTCTACCAGCTGTTACTATTTATAAACCAAAAGCTATCAGCCGAAGTCAAAAGCCGCCAGCCGAAGCAAAAAAAAAAACCCCCTTTGTATGCTGAGGTTAGTGAATAGGCGAGCAGAAGTAAAGAAAGCAAGTAGCTTAGCTTGTATGCAGAATGCAATCTGTATGTTTTATACGGAGGCTGCGAGTGTTAGCCTAGGCGATCAGAGTTCTGGGGCTGCAGTGAATGATGTGAATATATAGCAACGGCGAGATGATTGGCTGCTGTAAAATTGAGGCTCGCCGTGGTGACTGTACGTAATTCTGGAATTTGTATGCCTGAGCGCGTATAGTTTCTGTTGCTCCGGTAGTTTGACTTGCATATTGGGGTATTTTTATCCTGCGTAGATGTAGATCCTTTGAGATTGCTGCCAACCACGCCTACCATATGGTGTTACATGTTGGGGGCATATATTGTGAAAATGCCATAAATGTTGTAAATTTCGTGAAAATCAGTCTAGAAGCTTCCAAAAATTCTCAAAAAAACTACCACAGTTTGGGGAGGTCATGCTATGCATCTCCACAAAATTTCAATAGCAAACTTAGTCTCATTTGAGAGAGATGAAAAGGTGTGTTTTTTTAATCTTGCGCATGCAATTGGGTTTGTTCTACAAATTTTGTATGGCTATCGAACATTCTGCTAACTTTTTTTAGATTTTTTGGAAATTTCTAAAACGATTAGCATTTTGACTGGATACGCACCCGTGTTATATAGCGTAGATCGAACTATATGTTTCGTCGTCTCCATTTGAGTTCAGCTGCTACACTTGCTTGTTCCTGGCGCTGGGTGTGAAATGGTAGCGGATAATCTGTTTTATCCGATATTTATATTCGAGAAAATACGAATGTGATAAGTAAAATCAACATCTGAATTAAAAACAAATACAAATACAGATACTATCTGAATTTTTTGGTGAATGCAAATACGAATATGGTTTATAAAATGGCGGCGAATACAAACACAAATATTATCTGGATTTACAGTAGAATTTAGCAAATGCAAAACACATCGTAAGTCCAGCCCAACTGGAGAACAGGGGAGGGGTTGCTGTCCTGGAGTGCTAATGCTCCAGTTCGTTTTGAGGGAGAAGGTGACCAAATTGACAAGGCCGTCTCATGATCTTCCAAAGGATGCAAGCGCCAGTGATCGGTAGATGCCTTCAAGCCTTTTGATACTAGTGATATGGAACGAATGTAGTATATTATCACTTGAAAAACAGTGGTTTGTTATGATCCAAGTTGCCACCATTCTCATATTGTATAAATATGTTCTACCTGAATTTGCCACTAAAGTTGTAGGATATCCGGATCCGACAAAATTGAATAGATATTTAATTCGAATTCGTTACAATATTTAATTTATATTTATATTTAAAAATAGTTATATTCATTTATAAAATATAAATACGAATATAGTGTTCCACTGCGTTGCTGCTTTGCCATCTTGCTCCTTCTTGTGGCAACAATATGAAACTGTGAAAGCGAACGGGCCGGACCACAACACTCTTTGTTGTTGGGCTGAGGCATGCTACTCAACCCAACAAATCATCAAACACCGTGCCACCCAACACACAAAAAGAGCTCTCTACCAAAAGTGCCCTGGTTTCACCACTCAGACTCTCGTCAGCATCATCAGTCCCATTCCTCCTGTTTTTTACCCACTTTTACTACATTTTGTGGTCGTGGACGGGTAAGATCTGATCCTATTCTTTTAGTTTTCCAACGACTTTTGATTTTTAATTTATCTTACCAATTACTATTTATTAGACTAATAAGTTGCAGCTTAAAAGAACAGACCCGTTGAATGCTTCATAGACTGTTGGCATCGGTCTGCCTATGATAGAGATGGCAATGGGTACCCGATATCCGAATACCCGACGGGTTTTACCCGATAAAGAGACGGGTATGGAAAATTTTATGTACCCATGGGTACATTATTGGGCGAAATCCTATACCCGGGTGGTAGAGTGCGGGTGTGGTATATACTACCCATACCGCCTACCCGCGTAATGAATACCGCATTAGACAACTAGACATCCCACTCAAATGTTAATTTTATTATCTACTTGTTGTTGATTGTTTATTTGTTTGTCATATGTTGATATGGTCATGTCAAGTATGTTTATGTGATGTACTAATTTTGATCATTAGACGTTTTGTGCTTGGCATGTATGATTAATGAATGTCTAAATTGATGATATTCTTATGTGTTGAACCGGGTATGCTTGCGGTGCAGGTTACCCGTCGGGTAGTAATACCCGCGGAGTGCGGTATGGGTAAATTTTCCTACCCGCGTGCGGATACGGGTAACCCGACGGGTAAATTTACACCTAGCGGGTACGGGTATGGAATGGCAATACCCGATGGGTATTTACCCGTTGCCATCTCTAGCCTCTGATGACCCAATTGTCTCCTCGAGCCGAGGACCGAGCTTTGCTCAGCTGACAAGCTTCGCCGTCATACGAGTTGCCCGCCCAGTTTGATCCCTAGATCGGCCCCGATGCCTCATCTCACGTATGCCTGTGCGTTCAATGAAAGAACGCATATCCATATTCTGTGAGGTACTGGATAAATTTTGACCACCGCTTAAGGTAGCGTTTATTTTGGCTTTTTCTAAAGGCTTTTAGTATTCGTCTATTGACTTGTGACTAAAATTGTAACATAATGGTTGTTAGATTTTTCTAAATAGTTTAATTAAAAAATAAAAAATATTATTATATCTTTATGGATAATACACAGGAAAGAAAGAAAAGGTAAAAAAAGCCGAACAAAGAAAGAAAAAAAACGAAATGCTGAAGCCGGAATCCGGAATGAACCGGGTAATTTCAGTGGCGTGGGGTGCGTAATCTGAAAAAAAAAAGTCTCCTCGAGTCGTCCGCCTCCCAAGTCCGAACCAACCACGACGCACGCGGCCACCTGCAGCGATGGCCGTCGTGGAAGAAGATGCGGCGCCGCCAGCCGCCGCTTCCGATCCTACCTCTGGTGAGTGGGTCCCCTTTTCGCTCCCCGATCCTCTCTCCCAGTCCCCCCATCCTTCGCCCTGCGCGGCTGCTGCTTAGCGAATGCTCCTTCCTCTTGTTCCTATTGGTGGCTCGGAGCCTCCAATTAACCTGGAGTTGTTTTGAACTTTGATGTAAAATTGCAGCACGCTTTTCGTTCTTATTCGGGGGAAACAAAATAGGCACCTAGATATAGGTTCCTTGCTAGTTTAAACCATATTCGATCTAAGGACACATGATTCAAATCATCTTTGCATCTCACTGAGAAACACAAAGGCTCAAATCAAACGATATACTTCATGATTGTTTTGAAGTGAAGCTAATTAGTACTATTACATTGCGCTTTAATGAATGCGGAAAACAAGTTCAAATGAAACAGCACAAGTTCCTTAATTTGATTGCAACTCTCTATATCACAACTCAATACTAAGATCATGTATTGCTATTTCTGGAAATCGCTTCACACTTTACAGGATTGAGTAATTTTACTTGATACTAATAGGCAGATACAAACGATGCAAATTTGTACCAAGATGGAGAGTAATTTCAAAAACCTCGGCTTCCCCCTTGATTCTTGACCTATGTTCTGTTTTTTTAGGTTCTAGTGATAATGAGATAACAGTGGAAGAAGCTTCTTTTGTGCATCCTGAACCTCCCCAGGATGGCAATGCCCCACCTGTGGTTACCACTGATATGGAAGTTCTCCATGATAAAGTTAAGAAGCAAGTCATTAAAGAAGGCGATGGGAAGATACCCTCAAATTTTGCTACATGCTTCGGTAAGTATGACACAAATAATTTGTTCGCCTTGTTATTGTTGTTGATTTTTAGAATGATGTCACCAATTTATACTACCTGCCCTAGCATCTGTCTTATAATCACAATTCATGTATTGTTCAAAGGTCTCACGCTACAAAGTCATTATGCACATAGTAGGGAAAACATTTCTAATGTTTTTTGAAGGGAAAACGTTTCAAACCTTACATGTTCATCTACGTTGTGTGAGACACTGGTAATTATGACCATGAGATGACACTCATCCCCTTTTCAGTTTCCGTACAGACAACTGGTTATGTGGGCATACAACATAATCTCTTTATGTAGGATTGAAGGCGGTGACTAGAGGGGGGAGAGATATAGGAGCCCACTCTTTTTCGATCTCAAATTGAACCTCCGGGCATGTAGCGGATGATCAAGCATACAAAGCCTACAAGCCCACACTACAAAAACCGATCCCAAACACTCTAGCGGTTTGACCGTTTGGCCGGTTGGACCACTCGGGCCGGTCTAACCAGAGCTCGGGCAAAAGCAGGGGGCAGCTTGGTTCTAGCCCCCAAAAGAGCCAATTCAAATCGCAGCTCCAAATCTTATGAAATTTGGTACAAACCTTCATAAGGATGTCATGAACTTATTTCAAATAAAAATCAAGAAGATCAATGTCAAAGTTTCAGCATTTATCCAAAACAAGGAAGGTTGCACAAAAACTGGTCCAAAACCAAACATGGAGTCAAAAGTTTGCTCGTGGGCTAAGGATGGTCAAGATAACCTTAGATTTATTCTCGCACATCCTAGCAAACAAGAGATATCTCCACCACTTAAATGTCCTTGGTACCAAGAAGGATCAAGGAGAAAAGGAAACATTAAAAGCCAAGCCAAATCAATATTTCAATACTTGTGCAAAGTGGGGAAAGATTTGGTCGAATTTTGATCTCTATTGATACTTGGAGATGAATGTTTACAGCCACTCCCTGGCCATTTCACAAGCCTAAGGATGGCAACAAGCTCATGACCAAGAGCCACAACTCATCTCAGAAATGTTCTTTCCAATATCCCTAACTCCTCTCAAAGGCTTAGCACTAGCCCTTCCAAAGCTTATCACCTAAGTCACCTCTCTCCCTCCTTATATATAGAGGCTCATAAGAAAAACTCTAACCAGCACCTCTAGTTGGTTTCATCCACTTACATGGGTTAATCCGTTAACCCAACACAATACTGGGTTTTACATTCACACAAGCACGCTTCTCAAAGCGCACACAAATATTAATCCGTTAGTGAATCAACACTTGATCCACATAACATTTTCAGTACATCCTTGACCTAGACCACCTCTCTTACACCTCCTTGTGCTGTGGTTTGATCAAGTCCCAACTTTTCGGTTTGGGGCAAAAAATCGTTTTGCCCCCAAACCACCTTCCATGAAGCTTCTCCCTTTGCCTTGAAGCAGCCTCATGCTTCATCTTCAACTCCATGTGGCCCCAATGACTTGTTGTCAAGCCTCTCACGCATTCGGATCCCACCGAACTGTCCTCTCTTGCAAAAGGGCTCAAGTCAATTGGTGCGTCACATGCTTTTCCTCGCACCATGACGGCACTAGACTTACCCGACCGCATAGAACTAAGCTTCTCCTAGAGCTTAGTCTCGGCCCCTTGCCATTGCTCATTGTGTCCACTACTGGTAGCTCCTGCTCTGGTTTCTTGTCTTCCTGGCTTGAAATTACTCCGTTAGCCTTAGTCATCTTCCGACGGCATCTTGATCACTCTAGGCCTTAGCTCCTGTTATGAACTTTAGTTCGGGATCTCAGATTGTAGGTATGGTTAGCCAGGGAAGCAGCAGTTCCTTCCCAGCGAGGCACTCCTTGCCTCGCCGTGGCTTGGTTTGCTACCCAGAATCTAGGGTTTAGGGAGATAAGAATTCTTTATTACTTGATTACCTCTTCCGCCTAAGCGCAGGAAGATATATATATGTTACAACCCAGAAACCGACTCCTAATCCACTTCTTAACCTGAGACCGAATCCTAACCCACTTCTTATCTCAACCGAAAGCTTTCCTAATACAATTCAAAAGAAGACTGGACTCCTAGATTGATACGACAACGTGGGTTAAGTGGACTGCTTGGACCGCTTGCTGTAGCGTCTCCCCCAATAAACATCCATAACATTTCCCCCCTCCTGAGGAAACAGCTCGTCCTCGAGCTGGAAGGTTGGATAGCGGCTTTTGAATTCATGAACCGGTACCCAGGACGCTTTAGCGGAAGATTGGCCCTCCCATTGCACAAGGACTTCCCAGGTGTCTTTACGAAGGCGCGAACGGACGATCTGTGACGGTGTGGGCAGAACCCGACCATTGAGCATAGCGGGTAGCGCTGGAGGGGTTGACGGTGGTGAGCCACTGAATTTCTTGAGGAAGGCCACATGGAAGACATTGTGAATCCGTGCCGACGGTGGAAGCTGAAGTTTGTATGCCACCTGACCCACTCGGCCGATAACTTGATAAGGTCCGTAGTATTTGGGTGACAGCTTAGAAAACTTAGCAGTAATACCGACCGCTTGCCGATGGTGCAGTTTGAGCAGGACCCATTGGCCCACCTGAAATTCAACTTCCCGATGAGTTGTGTCATAGAAGTGCTTCATGCGCTGCTGTGCCTGGGGTAAACGATCCCGGATGTCCAGCAGAAACTCATCACGGGAATGTAGCATTGCCTCGACCGAGGAGAGTGGAGTTGATCCTTCTTTGTACGGGATTAGTGCTGGGGGAGGCCGCCCATAGACTACCGGAAATGGGGTGCAGCGAAGAGCCGAATGATATGAGGTATTGTAACAGAATTCCGCCCAAGGAAGCCAGCGCACCCAGTGCCGAGGACGATCCCCGCTGAGACACCGCAAATACATTTCGATTGTCCGATTGACCACTTCACTTTGGCCATCAGCTTGTGGATGAAAGGCGGATGTCATATCCAGAGACACGCCGGCCAACTGGAAGAGTTCTTTCCAAAAGGTGCTGGTAAAAATGGTATCCTGGTCACTGACAATAGATTCGGGAAATCCATGTAGGCGCACAATAGAGTCAAAGAATGCTTGAGCCACGGATTGAGCTGTGTAAGGGTGTGCCAATGGAACAAAATGTGCATACTTAGAGAACCTATCCACTACTGTCAGTATAACAGACTTCCCATGTACGCGAGGAAACCCGTCAATGAAGTCCATGGAAATATGAGACCAAATCTGATGTGGAATTGGTAGAGGTTGTAACAATCCAGCGGGATGGAGATGATCCACTTTATTGTGTTGGCAAGTGCCGCAACAAGTCACATGATCGCGAACCAGCTGCTTAAGTTGGGAGATATAGAAATCTTTGCGAATGCGGTGTACCGTTTTTTGAATCCCCTCATGACCGATGGCATGATATGCGGATATGATCTGTGCGATGTATGCAGACGACGATGGAACAAATATCCGGCCATTGTATAGGAAGAATCCATCAACCAAGGACCATTGTGCAGGAAGTGTTTGTGCAGCCAACTGAGATTGTAGTTGCTGAATTTCCGGCAGGGAGCTGATCTCATCTTTAAGCTGAGTAAGTAGTTGGAAGTTTGGCATTGAGAGGGCTGACAGGGACATGCTTTCATCTCGCCGAGATAAGGCATCAGCTACTGTATTTGTTTGACCAGGCTTGAATTCAATGTGGAAATCGAACCCGAAGAGTTTGCTGACCCAATGGTGTTGAGGAATAGTGTTCAAACGCTGGTCTAGAAGATATTTCAAACTGTAATGATCAGTACGAACAATGAAGGACTTCCCCCAGAGGTAATGGCGCCAATGCCGAACGGCTTTGACCAGGCCGATGAGTTCTCGCTCATATGCTGCTAATTTGGCGTGGTGGGGTGGGACTGCCCGGCTGAAGAAAGCAATAGGTTTGCCTCCTTGATGAAGGACCGCACCAATACCACTTCCAGAGGCATCGCATTCAACTATGAAGGGTAGGGTGAAGTCTGGGAGCGCCAAGAAGGATGGTGTACAAAGGGCTGCCTTTAAAGCCGAAAAAGCCGCGTCTGCCTCTTGGGACCAACTGAAGCCATCTTTGGTGAGTAACTGAGTTAGGGGGGCCGCAATAGACCCAAAGTGATGTATAAACTTGCGGTAGTAGCCAGCGAGGCCTAGGAATCCCCTCAGTTGACGCGGTGATGTAGGAATTGGCCATCGTTGAATATCCTGCACCTTGGATGGATCCATGGAGACACCCTCCGTGGAGACAACGCGACCCAAATAAGATACTGTCATTGTCCCAAATGAACACTTTGATTGTTTCAGAAACAGTTGATGTTGCCGAAGAAGAGTAAGGACTGTGCGAATATGGCACAAATGCTCCGACCATGATTGGCTGAAAATGAGGATATCATCAAAGAAAACCAACACAAATCTGCGAAGATACGGCTGGAGAATCGCATTCATCACAGCCTGAAATGTGGCCGGTGCGTTGGAGAGGCCGAAGGGTAAGACTAAATACTCAAAGTGGCCGTGATGCGTTCGGAAAGCTGTCATGTGGATGTCCTCTGGATGCATTCGGATTTGGTGGTAGCCGGATCGTAAATCCAATTTGGTGAAGTACTTGGCATTCTTCAATTCATCTAGTAACTCATCAACCACAGGAATCGGGAATTTGTCCTTGACGGTGATGGTATTAAGAGCACGGTAGTCCACACAAAGGCGCCATGAATTGTCCTTCTTTTTGACCAGAACCACTGGCGAACTGAAGGGAGACGTGCTGGGTCGGATGATCCCTTGTGACAGCATCTCAGCACATTGTTTTTCAATTTCATCCTTATGGTGGTGGGGGTACCGATATGGCCTGACCGCGACCGGTTGTGATCCTGGCATCAGATGAATTCGATGATCGAACAGACGTTGAGGTGGTAAACCCGATGGCTGCTGAAAAATGTCATGAAAGTCCGACAATAGATCGGCTAGTAAAGCTTGAGATGGATCAGTGAGCGCAATCAAGCGAGAAGATGGCCGGTGCGGAATGCCAAGAAATTTCACTTGATGTCCCTGATGCCAAAAGGACATTGACAGACTTGAAAAGTTCCAAAGGATTGGTCCCAATGTGCGGAGCCAATGAACTCCCAAAATTAGGTCGAAATCTTGAAGAGCTAAAGCATAGCAGCTGATGACGAACTCTTCTTGATCAATGGAGATCGGTAAAGACGGGCAAAATCCCGGGCAAGGTAGCCTGTCTCCATTGGTGACTGCAACATTAATGCCCGTGCGATCTTGCAAGGGAAGAGCGAGTAGCTGAGCGGCGTCCATGCTGATGAAGTTGTGGGTAGATCCCGAATCGACCAACGCACAGAATGTTTGGTTGTTGATGACGATTGTCAGTTGCATAGTATTCCCAGAAGAAATTCCCGTCAATGCGTGGAGGGAAATCTGAGGGTTGAGCTCTTCCATACCATTGTCGGGGACATCATCTTCATCCAATATCTCAATCCAGTACAAGCGCTTGCATCGGTGGCCTCTTGTAAACTGTTCGTCACAGTTAAAACAGAGACCTTTTTGTCGGCGATCAGCCATCTCAGAAGGAGTGAGGTGCCGAAAAGCTCGCTGCGGTGCATGTCCTGTGGCAGGCGCAGGAAGGAGCGGCACCTCCGGTGGTTTAGGTAGCAGCGGTGCTGTTCGTTGTGCTGGAGAATACTTTGGTGTCGACTGTAGTGGATTGGAGTGTTGCTGACGAAGGAGTAAGCCTGAATTGTAAAGCAACTTGTAATGCCTCTCTGCTGCTTTGGCCAGACTTATTGCTGTATCCAACGAAGACGGGTTTTGCAATTCCACATCTGACTTGATGAGTTCTCCCAATCCCGCCAAAAACAATCCAACTTCATGTTCCGGAGAAAGATTGTCCGCTCGACAGAGAATCCTATAGAATTCTTGTGCATACTCCTCCACTGAACCTGTTTGGCGAAGGATAGCAAGTTCTGAAACCGGATTTGACCTAAAGGGAGGACCAAAACGCAGTTTGCAAGAACTTTGAAACCGAGGCCAAGTCGGAATCCCTTCTGTGTGCTCCAGTTTGTAGTACCACTGCTGAGCAATACCCGTCATATGGTAAGTTGCTAGCCAGACTTTTTCCTCCTCTAAAGTTCGGTGACCACGAAAGAACTGATCACAGCGAGCCAGCCACTCCAACGGATCGGAATTGCCATCAAAAAGAGGGAAATCGACTTTATAGAACCGACCTGGCGGAGGGGTTGCGGATTGAGCACTGGAAGGATGTTGTGCCGGAAGGATTGCAGACTTGGTGCCCTCACTTGGAGATGACGCGCGACCTTCGAGAGCCAGGACGGCGGCTTCCAGATTAGCATGGGCAGTAGATTGATCTTCCTGCTGCTTCAATATCTTGCCCAACATCTCCTTCAATTCTCGCAATTCTGAATTGATAGTCTCAGAAGCCATGGAATCTGATACCAAACTGTTATGAACTTTAGTTCGGGATCTCAGATTGTAGGTATGGTTAGCCAGGGAAGCAGCAGTTCCTTCCCAGCGAGGCACTCCTTGCCTCGCCGTGGCTTGGTTTGCTGCCCAGAATGTAGGGTTTAGGGAGATAAGAATTCTTTATTACTTGATTACCTCTTCCGCCTAAGCGCAGGAAGATATATATATGTTACAACCCAGAAACTGACTCCTAATCCACTTCTTAACCTGAGACCGAATCCTAACCCACTTCTTATCTCAACCGAAAGCTTTCCTAATACAATTCAAAAGAAGACTGGACTCCTAGATTGATACGACAACGTGGGTTAAGTGGACTGCTTGGACCGCCTGCTGTAGCGTCTCCCCCAATAAACATCCATAACAGCTCCCCTAGTTTAGTCCCGATCCCTTCCGCCTCACCATGACTTAGCTCCAAAGTCTTACAACCAACACTAACAAGCAAGTCATCACGTAGCACCGCACGGCACAAAATCATCAATTGATATAATTGATGAGTCAAGAATCCTTACCTCACACCAAAGCATCTCTGCATTTTTTGACACGCAATGCATAATACCCAATGACTAGCCATCAAGCATTCGGTCTCTCTCGAACTGTCTGTACGTGCATCGACATTATCACTTGATGCACTACATGCACCAATTTGCCTTTCCACGATCTTTGTCTTTTCTGTGCTTCCCGCTTGAGCCACGTAGCCTCACCTAGACTTACATGACCACTTTAGACTTCAGCACCCCGCCTAGTCCCGGTTCATTGCCGTTGATTGCTACATCCTTTAAGCTACCTGCACATCCAAAGATCAAGCAGCCATGTCAAACACAAGTTCTATGCACTTGACTCATATTACTAAAACAATGCAACGTTCTGCACCCAAGCAACGGCACCTATGCCGTGCACGCACTCAAACATGTCCATATCTATTTTCATCTACACCCCTGACACATCTGCTCCTGAGACATAGGTCTGACCGTCCTCCCCATGGCGGTCGAACTGCCTTGATTAGAATACCAACCACTGGCCGGTCTAACCGCCTGGCTGGTGTGACCACGACTTCAATGCTGGTCACATTGGTCTGGTCCAATAGCCACCATGGCCGGTTGGACCGCACGTGCTTAATTCCAAAAACGTTCTCTGAAAAAAGCAACCACCAATTAGAAATCGGTCATACTACACCAGCGGTCTATTTGCTCCCAAAATCTGGTCACACCGGACCCACCGGTGATTGGTCTGACCGCTCACTTCATGCTGATCAAACTGTCAGATGCAGACAACAACTTTGGAAAGAGTAAACTCTCCAAAAATTAAACTCAAACTTTGACAAATCTTACACATCAAAATAGAAAATTCATCACACACCATGGGATGACCTCCACATGGCCTCACACTTTAATTTTGTACTGTTTGTGTCATCTTGGATTCATATGCTGATCTGCTTCTCTACCTTCATACTTGCATTCAATGTTGAAATTGATTGCACCTTCCTGTTTATCTTTATTCTTTCAATGAGTAATGATATCTATTTACTTTGTTGCTCTAATATTTAGCTTTGCTCATTTGCTATCTATAGGTGGCCTACTTCCATCATCTGTATAGGCACATTAATATATGAGTTATCTGTTTGTTGTCTGGATGAAGTATGCTCGTGTACCTTGTCCTTAATATATCAGCGCACCAGCCTATCTTTCTTTTCAGAGCATGTATATATCTAATTATTATTCAGTGGTTTGAAGGAGAACAACTGCGAAATAATGGTTGTTTACTTGTTTCTAATCTTTGTGTTATAGTGCATTATAGAGCATGGGTTGGAAGCTCTTTGCATAAATTTGAGGATACTTGGCAAGAACAGCATCCAATTGAAATTGTCCTTGGAAAAGGTACAAGTAAATTTACTTCACTTATTTTATGCTCATTTTCTCTTTGCTGCATACATGTCATTCCATATGATATAAGGTTGTAACCTGTAAGATTCAGACTACAAATAACTTATTTTGCACACTATTCTGGCTTTCTAGTGCTGCAATGATGGTTCTAAGAAGAAAGGTTGTTGAAATCAGTAGTCCCGTGAGTAACTGGTTACTGTTCACACCTGCTTGTGCTATTCTAATAAAATGTGAAAAGTTGGCATTTGGATTACTTTAAAAAAATCACCTGCTGACTGAGCCTACAGAATAACTATCCTATGATCATTCATCTGGAAGTTATCAATGACAATTGCCTGCAGAGTAACTTTTTGAAACTTTTGTTCTCATCATTAGAGAAAAAGGAAATGACTGGTTTGGGCATTGGTGTTGGTAACATGAGAAGCGGAGAACATGCATTGTTGCATGTTGGCTGGGAGCTAGGTTATGGGAAAGAAGGAAGCTTTTCATTCCCAAATGTCCCTCCGATGGCAGATCTTATATATGAAGTTGAACTCATTGGCTTTGATGATGTCAAAGAGGTAACGACAAACACCCTCACCCATCCCACCCCCAACCAAAGAAAGGCTTAATAAAAATAGAGGATAAAACAAACAAAAAAATTGAATGAAAAACACCAAATAGTGCATCGTCAGTATGTCTTGACTATCTCTGATAGTAGACTCAGATGATCGGTAGTTGATTATCATTTTATATACCCTTTCTCAAAATAAAACTGGATTTTTCTCAAAGAAGCTTGTAATCACATTGAGATGTCTGAAAAAATCAGGGGAAAGCCCGAAGTGACATGACAGTAGAAGAGAGGATTGAAGCAGCAGATAGGAGGAAACATGAGGGTAACGATTATTTCAAAGAAAAGAAATTTGAGGAGGCTATGCAGCAATATGAGATGATTAGTGGCCTGCTTTACTTCCAATATTCTATCAATTTTTATTTGTTGAGATACTCCAATGACAGTGATATACTGCTTCCTCTTTTCCAGGCCGTTGCGTATATGGGAGATGATTTCATGTTTCAATTGTTTGGGAAATACAGAGATATGGCTTTGGCTGTGAAAAACCCCTGTCATCTCAACATGGCTGCATGCCTTATCAAACTAAAGAGATATGCCGAAGCTACCGCACAATGTAGCATCGTATGTTCTTCACTTAGTCTGTAGAACATTTCATGACCTTCACTCTTTAACTCATTATTTACTAAACATGGGGTCCATCAGTTTGGTTTTTGTATAGCATTGCATAAAGTAGATATTCAATTTGATATTCAAAGTTTCAAACACTGTGTTCATCATTAGTATCACATAGTGCCGATATTAAAGTAGCTTAGTTCACTGTTCACCTGCTTTTGTTTTTGCACCTCGAGTAAAAAAATCTTCACCAAGTAGTTTAGTTCACCTAATATTACTGATTTGATGAATGATCAATTGCATAATCCTATTCTTCAGGTATTGTCAGAGGATGAAAACAACGTGAAAGCCTTGTTCAGACGAGGAAAAGCTAGAGCCGAACTTGGTCAGACAGAATCAGCAAGGGAGGACTTCCTGAAAGCCAAGAAGTATTCGCCAGAAGACAAGGAGATCCTTCGGGAGCTTCGGTTGCTCACTGAACAAGATAAAGCTTTGTACCAAAAGCAAAAGGAGTTATACAAAGGTCTCTTTGGGCCAAGGCCTGAACCCAAACCAAAGACGGCAAATTTCCTCGTTCTTTTCTGGCAGTGGCTCGTATCCTTGATTCGTTATCTCTCTAAGGTGTTTACACGTAAGAATGATTAGCATGATCTGTCTAGTCTAGGCCTTGTGTGCAAGTGCTATTGGTAACACTGACAAAACCTGATGCTATATCCCTTGTGGTTAAGATCCCCCCTCCTCTGTAACTTATTGAAAATCGACTGCTTTGATTTGTTTTAGTACAATCAACTAGTTGAAATGCACAGTTGACTTTATAATTTATGGTATACATTGAGCATTGCAGGTATGAAGTATTGTTAGAAACTTGGTCTGGCATCATCTTCTTATTACTGAGGATTGGTGCTGTAGTTTCAGAATATCTTTCCCATTGAATCTGTGTTTTTTACTGATCAGAAGAATGATGCACCAGGGACCCTTTTTCAGACAGGTACTCTTTTCCGCTCTTTAGGACATAAAATCTACTGTTATAAGAACAAGCTTCTCATGCGCCTGCCTGGCTGCCTTTACAAATACGGAGGAAATTCGGAATTCGTATGCACATGGCGGCAGGCATGCACCTGATGCGGAATGTGACGGTTGGGCTAATTTGCTCCGTCTTGAACTTGGATGCGCGCGGCGCGCGCATCATCAACTACGAGACTCTGCATGAAACCATCAACACGTTGCTCTGCAGAATTTTTTTAAAAATAATCCGTTTTTTATTCGAAATAACATAAATATACTCACGCCAATTTTTTTTACAAGAATGGCCTGCAGACACTCAATCGTTGGGCGACTGCAACCTATCGTCCAATGGCTATGCGACACGCATGTAGTCGGTGGGCTGTTGGGCGGGATGAGCGACTGGAACGTATTGCCAAACAGTCAGACGACTGAAAGTCCTGTCGTCCGACTATTCAGCGACCGTAACTGAGCCCATTTTTACACAACTGGCCCTCTCTGACTGCGCATGGAGGTAAATAACAATTGTAGGTAGGTAATATTTATCAATTTTTGTCTATTAGTTGTATTTTTTTTGGAAAAAATGGATGACAATGTCGGTTGATCTATTTATAATTTTTATAGATTATTGATGGCACAAAATATGTTAGATTCATGATAACATTTTGCGATCGTCGTATGTTGTTGCGCTGTAAGAAATTTTGTGAAATTTTTTTGTGAGGACAATTGAGATAGCAACGATTGGTAAGTATGAAACTAAATGATATTGTGATACATCTAGGAATTCGTATATAGAGGAGAACTTGTTTTTCCATGCTGTTGGGTGCCTTGCTACACGAAGAATTGAATGCGAAAAGACAAGAAAATGTGCTTTTGCAAATTAAAATAGACTTCATAATAAAGCTGAAAATAATATGGCATGCAGGATTTAGTTACATGCATAAGAAAGAGTATCATGCACGATACAATAAACCGAAATATTCCTACGATACATATGCGCCCTTTTGGAATGGAAGTAAATTCGACATTTAGGGGACTATGCAGAACGACTCGATCTATTGCGTAAACCGGGGTCATTTTCCTTTCCTTGCAAGCTGGGTGTTGAACTCCTTGGCGACCTCTTTGGTCTTGGTCGCTATTTCCCTCTTTTTCTCGCGCTTCCTCTCGTGAGCCTCGCGCTTTCTGCGCGTTCACACGTCGAGATGAGTTTTCGTCTCCCGACGTATACGCTCGGTTTGCTCATCGTTGCGGCGCTTCTCCTACCAAATCTCGTAGACCCTTTTGACATCCCACTCCTCGAAGTCGAGAATCCACTGGTCATGCAGGTGAATCTCTAGGTCGATCCACTTGCAGTAGCCACATAGCTGTTCTGAGGACTATGGGTAGACAGGAGAGGTTTTTAGTGCGTACTATAAAACAGAAATAGTAGGGGGAACACACTGTAATTGGTCCTTACCAACTACCGATAGCTGCTCATATCCCGACGGCGATTGGGATAGTCATACGAGTAGTTTGTGCAACCCCATTAACGCATACCTAGGCTAAGCCGCTGCTTAGACTTAAAAAATTTGCATAGGTCCCTGCGCCAACAGAGGGGCGGTGTCTCCCCCTCTGACGGGTGTTACAGCGAACACTCAGTTAGAATGTTTGGGATGGGGTTGCTACTACAGGGAGCTTCATTGCGAAAAGCTGACCTCCTATCACGCTCCGCTTGTTCGGCCTGGGCCGCAGTAGCCCTTGCTTGTTCATCGTGGGCCACAGCAGATCTTGCTAGCTCGTGGGTCTCCTTCCATTGCTTTATCATCTTATCTCGTTGCTTCTTCTAACTCTTGTCCATCCTGACTTGGTGAAACAAGCTCTGGTATAGATTGGGTTTGGTTGTTAGTGTTCTGTTCTAGATCTCTTCCACCTCCTTTTATAAGCCAAAGGGTTGGCATGGTATGATTAATTTCATGTGAGTAGCCTGTGAGATAGAGTGTTGCCTTGTTTTTTAGAAAAGTTGCTGGTGAAAAACTGCCCCGTCTTGTCTTGTCACTACGTAAATCTGTACCCTTTGGTCCGGTCACTGCGTAAAGCTACCCCGTCTGGTCTTGTCACTATGTAAAGCGACCCGCCTGGTGTAGTCACTGCGCAAAGCTACCACGTCTGGTCTTGTCACTATGTAAAGCTACCCGCCTGGTGTAGTCACTGCGCAAAGCTACCACGTCTGATCTTCTCATTGCGCAAAACTACATGGTTTTGTCACTGCACAAAACTGGCTCGTCTGGTCTTGTCACTTCGCAAAACTACATCCTTTGGTCTGGTGAAAGATCATGCTCCATTTAAGTTGGTTTTGGTGATAATGATAAATGCATTTGTGAGAGTAATCTTGTTTATTGATTATGATATTACTTAGTCTTATATGGATGAAAAAGGTGAAATCATTGAGATATAAATTTGATATCTTTATTATAATCTTGTTGCATTCCTCACATCCAAATATATGATTAAATGACAAATCTATATGTGAGACTAATATGTTTGTTTAACTACATTATTGCTTAATCTCATTTGGATGAAAAAATGAAATCAAAGATTTATGCATTCGAAATCACATTTTTATATATTAGTGCATTCCTTAGATCCAAAATATAGATTGAACTCTACAAATAGTTCAAATTGAATATGTACATATGTGTTCATTATATATACTTGTATGCACACATTTAGAGGAGTTCACTCTATATTTTGATGTTTCATAAGCATTGATTCATGTTTCCTTTAATACAAATATTTAGGATCTCTACTTTGAAACACATCCTTTGAGTATATATAACTTGTGTAGTTCATATATACTCATTTGCAATCGGGTTGTCATCTAACTTCTCCATTATGCATTAATGATTGGATAATTAATGATAATCGGATAAATAAGCTTTACTTTGAAATCTTATCTTAGAGTATACAAGTGTTGTGTACATGTTACATACTCGCAAATACAATCTTTATCTTATTATTTGTTGAGATTGTCATGAATTACCAAAAAGGAAATATTGTAAAATCTAGTCCCTCCATTATATGTTAATGATTAAGTTTGGTATTAATGGCAATTGGTTTGTGGACTACATTTTCCATGTGTTGAAGATCATCAAGTCAAGATGTGTGATGGAAGATGGCTTCATGCGTTGAAGGCCATCAAGAAGAAGATGCATCATGAGTTGATGCATGTCCAAGAGAAGATGATTATATATTGATCATCAAGTCAAGTGAAAAACTATCGTATATTGATAAAGCTTAAGTAAAGGATGCATCATGGGTTGATACATGTTAAGACGATGACCCAGACTTGAAGTAATGATGTATGTCATTAAGCTTGAAAAGGATGCTCAAGACAAAGATGTAACTAACTAAGGCTAACGATGTGTTTCTAGTTTTTCACCGGTCTTGGTGTTTAGTTGGAAGACCGGGTTGCTAGTATAAGTTGTCGTACTATTAAGAGGAGTTATGTCTAATAGCTTGAGTCTCATTATGTGTTGATAGCTCAATATCACTTGCTCTAGCTCTCTTTAGCATGATGTTTATATTTGTGAATGTGTTTTATAAATAGTTGAAGCTTATGTGTGAAATCCTTATAATATGGGACTATACATTGCGAATGTGTTTTGCAAGTGTTTGAAGTCCATGTTTCCTATTCCTTGTAGTATGAGGCTTATATTTGCAAATATGTTTTGCAAATGGTTGAAGCACATACACAATCCTTGTAGTATGTGACTTAGATTTGCAAATGTGTTTTGCAAATGACAAGAGTCCATGTACCTATTCCTTGTATTATGATTTCAAAAGTGTGCAAATGTATTTTGCAACTTGTTGGGAATTATGTTTAATCCTTGTATTCATGATACTATAACTTGCAAATGTGTTTGCAAAATCTGTTGAATTATCTGCACTTGTCAGGAAAATCGAAACTACCGTTGTGTATGTAGTGGTACTACCGGAGGTCGGAAGTACCGGCTCTGTGTGAGTCGTACTACCGGATATCAGAATTACCAGCATGTGTTGTATGGTACTACCGGTTGAGTGGTCCGAATGGCTCTATGAGAGTGGTCCGATTGGCCAGTGAAAATACCGGCTCTGTGTGAGCGATACAACCGGAAGGCGGAAGTACCGGCATATGTTGCGCGGTATTATTGGACTTCGGAAGTTCCAGATTTTCCTACGGTACATTTTTTCCAGAGAGACACTTGTGTGGTGGTCTTCCCCTCCCTGGGAAAGCAGTAGTTCCGCATGTGTGGAGCGGTACTTACGATGAATAAATAGCGAAACTTTTGATTTTGACTATAATGGCTAGTTTTTCTGACCGTTACGAGGGAGCCAAAATACCGGCCTCATAACGGCGGTACTTTTGATTTCCCTGATTTTTCAAGGGTTTGGCTCCAACGACTAGTTTTCTTGTGTGGGGTATAAATACCCCTTGTGGCCGATTGGAGAGATAGTTGCTCAACTTATTTCTATTTCCTTGACCTAGTGTGAGCCTCTCCTCTCAATTGTGTATGTTTTGCACCTTGTGGGCAAGAAGAGTGATCCATTTGAGCTTGTGCATTCGTTGCACGTGGTGAGAGTCAAGCAAGGGGCTTGACTTATTACTCTTGGAGTTTGCCGACTGCTAGATAGCGTTGGAGGCATCATGCGCGGTGATCTTCTCAAAGAAGGCTGTGAGAAGACCCGATGAAACTGTGAAGGTTGGAGCTCATCTACCCAGAGTAGAAAAGAGCCACCACAAGTGAATTGAAGTGTTTCGGCTTAATTCATAAAGTTGGTCCTATTCGTTTGGGCTAACCTCAACGTGAACTAAGAGAGACCGGCAAGTCTCCGAACATCATGATAAAAAGATATTGTGTCTTTGTGCTTTGTTTTTTTGTGCTCAATTTACTTTCAAGCAATTTACATTCATAGAATTAAATTGATTGCTTGTCGTCCTAGAATTACAAATCTTTGACATAGACTTAAATTGTTGGTGTACTTAGGTGAACCAAGTTGATTTAGGCTTTGTTTGTGATAAAACTAATTTGATTTAAGCTTCTGCATTATATACTTGGTTTAACCAAATAGCTTAAATAGAATTTAACTGAAATATTTAGAAATGACTATTCACCCCCGGTAGTCAGCCTTCTCAATCTTACATCTGGTCACTGTGTAAAGCTACCCCCTTTGGTGTAGTGGCTGCGCAAAGATGCCCCATCTGGTCTTGTCACTATGCAAAGATGCCCCGTCTTGTATAATGACTATGCAAAGATGCCTCGTCTGGTCTGGTCACTGCGCAAAGCTGCCTCGTCTGGTCTTCTCGCTGTATGAAGCTGCACCCTTTGGTCTTCTTGTTGCACAAAGCTGGCCCGTCAGGTCCCGAGGCCAGTTCTCTCTAGGGCAAAGCTGTACAAAGGTAGCACATGACCTAGTTTGTCATAAAGCACACTGCATCCCCCCACGAGCTATAAAATGCACACCCCACCCTCTTGATTGTACGAAGAACTACCTTCTCCATCGTAAAGTAACATACCATAGCAGATGTCGAGGGGCCAGTCGAACATGGGTCACCAAAGGAAGATATTCTACTGGAAAGGAGGGAGGACTTTGGCCCTAATAACTACTTGATGTCAAACATGTGTGCTCAACTGATATGGCCGAAATGTAGACACAGGGAGAACATGGTTGTGTAGGTCGCGGATGGCCATTTCAATGGCAGATGTCATTTCTTCCGATGCCCACACTTTGGTGTACAATTATGCAATCGTCTATTTTGTATTACTACTAATAGAGTTAGTTAACCTTCCTTTCTAGCAGATGGCGAAATGTGACTTCGTTCGCTGGATCGATCCTCCCCCTAAACGATACATTGTGAGGTACGTGGATACATTGTGGGAGCGAATTTTTCACTTAGAGGCGTGGATTGAAAATCTCAAAGAGGAAAATAATGACCTCTGTCAACAGATGCAGCACGAGAGGGGCAACAAGGAGGTCATCAACATAGGAAGTTCGTATGATTTGACGTGCTGCCGCGCAAACCCTAGCTGCATATGTACGTGCCACTACAATGACGGCCAGCCACTTCTGAGGTGCCCTCCTCTGCAACACTTCATATGGGTAGCGTGAGGCACATTCTACCTGTAGGCACGCACAGAGAAGGTTGTATCATAGCACTCTCCCTTGTTGTCTGTGGTTTTGTTCAATGTCGTAAAGCATGTAATTAAATGGTTTACGCGTTAGTGTGGTTGCCATTTATTGAGTGGACTATTCCAGTGGTGCGTCGCGTGCGTTGAACTAGAGGCATCAACATGGATCGAACAAACAGACATCGTAAAAAGGAGTACAAATAAGAACACAACAGTATTGCAAACATCACATAGTTAGTAAGAAATGTAAGTATTATAGGAACAACAAAAGTATAGCCAGCACTAGACCACCCCAACAGCACCCCCCCTCCATCACCACCCTGGCACCCTCCACGTCCTCCCGTGTGGCCCCGCTTGGCCGTCTTCCGCAGCGCCGGGTGTCGGGCCCCAACAAGTAAGACGCTTAGGAGACCTACGCGCACGAGGTCCCAAAGCTGAAGGGGGGACTGCAGTGCCACCTATGTGGCTACTGGTGCACCGCTAAGCTGTGGCCAGGAGAGAACCTCTAGGGGTGTGGGCTGAGGTCCTAGGCCTATCGCCTGGTCAGCCCAATCCACAAAGTACCGGTCTGTGTCCTCCTGGCCTAGGGAGACCACAAATCCCTTAGGGGGTGTAAGACCTGCAGTGCAAATATTGTTAGTTTGTCAAGTAAATGGATGGGAGAAAACAAAAGGAGGCACGACATACCCTCTGCTAGCACCATGGCGTGGTCAAGCCGTCCGGAGGGACGTATGACACGTAGTACACACCCTGCGTGGGGAAGCCAAAGAAGTCCGGAGGACGCATGAACTGCTATGCTGGCGGTGTACAGGGCTGTGCCCAGACTGGCCCCCTGGCCTCGTCAGGGCATGGCGGATGTGGCCATGCATAACCTCTCGCGCGGTGCGATGCCAGACAAGACGGTGCTGGCGAACACAGCGAGTGTGCACTAGGTGGTGGTGTGCAGCCCTCCGGGAGCCTAGTGCATGACAACAGGGCAGCGACACGTGCACCTAAGGCTAGCACACGATGGAAAGCCTTGACCACCTCCTCGTATGTGAACTCCACACCATTGGTGATCCTGTCCCCTAGGTGCGAGAGTCCCTCCAAATCGCAGCATCGATGTTCACCTGCAAGGAAAACACGAAAGGGTGAAACCTATTAGTGTGATTGCCAGAATCAAATATTTAGAAATATGATGTAACATACCACGACGTAAACGTCTCGCATGAGGTACGCGGGGTACATGTCAGTCAGTGCTGCGACGTGTGGTGGGGATGGGTCGACGTCATGTATCAGCTGGTACATGTCCGAGGAGTGCACCAATGAAGGTACTCATTGTACACACTGCGGTCGTAGGGGGTGGCCTCCTGAGTATGCACTACGGTCGTAGGGGTGGCCTCCTGCACACAGTCCTACAGCGCGCCCACCCACTGGGCTATCCACGCCTCCATCTTCGCCGTCCAGTCTGTGCCATGTTTTACTCCCTTCCTAGAGTGCCTGTAGGAGGTAACATTTGGTTAGAAGTCATGCAATGAATTAGCAGTAAAAGGAGAGACATCTGCGATGGTAACTCACGTGTGGACGTTGTTGGGCACAGGTCACCCGACTTGTACTGGAATGACTTGGCGTAGGCCAAACTGGCGCATGACATGATGTGCCGCGTAGTCCTCTATGAAGACATTGAACACGAGCTTCCTCTGCATCGGCTAGAAAGCCCAGTCGCACCAACGCAATGAGGATAGCCCATTAGGAGCGCGGCTCTCCAGCGTGGCTAGGTTAACGAAATTCATTTTAATTCAGTAAAAATAGGAAGCATGGTGACAGAGCCGTCCACGCCGCCATGTGGGATTCCATGTTTGAATTGGCAATAGAAGATTATTTTCTGCAATTTTTAAGTGATAGTATATTTATGTCATACTAGTTTAATACACGTACTTTATTACCGATAAAAAAACATATGAGCCAGCATGTCAAACTGCTGTCACTAGGTCTGATCTGCGCTACTCTTTTGGCTAGGGCTGTGCATTTGGTTTGTTTGAGGAAATCGGTTCTGTTTGTATGGTAGTTATGGTAAATACGGTATGATTACTTCGGTAAAATACGGTATTCTGGATAATACAGTTCGGTATCAGTAAATCCTAATTTATTTCAGTGTGGTATCAGTAAATACCATATTTACTAAAGTTGACGTGAATTGCGAATGATATAGTGAGACGACAATATATATGGAGTATGGAGATTTAACAGGTAACTAAGGTTCTAACTTGTAAGTGAGTAGCAAACTAGCAATGCAAGTGTGCAAGTAATGAAGTAATACTGCTAGCCATTGGATGAAATGTGAGTGGTTTAGATTGAGGGAATAGGGAGGGGAATATGGAGAGGAGTATATCTGTTCTGCAGCCTGCAGGGCCCGCTGTCAATATTAGATTGTATTACAAGTTTATTTTAAAAAACAGTTCCTTAGAACCATTTTTCACATTCATTTGATCTAATATGAAAGAATCGTGACAAAAAAGCCATTAGTCGCTTGTTCTAGATGTACGAATTTACTTGCCAAAGTTGACATGATAATCTTGTAGCTGTAAATTTGCAGTCCTTAGTTTAAAAAAAATGCACAATAAAACTACGGAAACCAAGCACGGAGCAAACCAGACCTGACTTGCTTTACGACGTGGCTCAGTCATCCGGCAGAGTCGAGCTGTGAACCTGCTTCCACTTGGGCCGTCCGTGGCTCCACCCGGGCCCTCCGCTCAGGCGCCAACTGGCAATGTCTCTTCTGTTGGGAAAACACCTAACGATCTGCACGTCCAAATCGCCCAAGTATTCTATTGTCAGATAGGAAACAGAGCTGGACTGAGACGGCAAAAAGAGAGAACAGAGTCGTAACGAGGCGGAGAGTGTTTAGGGCAATTTTTCTTCATTTTCTTCACTCTCTCTCTCTCTCTCTCAATTCACTTATTTGATCTTACATGCTATATATAAGCACGGGCCTCAACTATTATGCCGACTGCCCACGTCGCTCTGCTGCCTGCCCACTCCACTCAGCCGCTTGACCGCACCGCTTAGTCACCTGCCTACAACTGCTACAATGATCGCCGTTTGCCCATGTCGAACAGTTTACCGATCAAAGTATGACCTTCGTCATCCACGACAACCCGTACTGACGCCTGCTACAATGATCACTGCATGACCATGACCATTGCTTTATCCTTGGCTTGTCTTCGTCCACGGCACTGGAGCATCAACCATGCACACACAGGCTGTGCTACGACTACGGACACGCAGGAGCTACGACGACGGCGCCTACGGCCATGTCGCTTATAACCATGGTGCCTATGACCATGGCTCCTACGACCACGCCCACAGGCTCTACCACGGCCTGCCTTCGAACGCTTCTTCGATCAGTGCTTGTCTTCGCCCGCGGCACTGTAGCTACGACCACTGTAGACACAGGTGCCATGACCTCGACTCTTATGACTACCATACTGGTCGTTATGACCACACACAACATGGTAGTAACGACCACACACAACCTGATCGTAACCAACCACGCACACCACCTGGTCGTAACGACCACACACACCAATCACTTTCGACCACACACAAACTGCGGTCACTCTGACCACTCGCACCAACCGTAACAACTACACACAATGTGGTCGTAACTGACCATACACACTGGTCGTAACAACCACACACAATGTGGTCATAACCGACCACTCACAACGTGGTCATAACCGACCATAGCGCATCATCTCGATGCTTCGACCTTGGCTTCTGTGACTGCTTCGACCATGCCTGAGCACCGACCGTGGACTGTTGGCTAGACCTTCGACCGTGGTTTCGACCACGGCACCGACCAGGCCTTTGACCACGCCATCTTGCGTGTGGCTTCAACTGTGGCACCGACGACCACGTACAAATCATCAAGATTGATTCCAATATTCTCCCCCTTAATCTTGATGGTTTGACTCACCGATACGGATCACCTGTATCTTCTTGCCACACACAGAAACTTCTTGTCTTATGCTGTGGCCTCTCACCAATGTCTTCTCGACATCGTTGTTGTTGGTCTCACACCGACTTCTCCTAGCAGCGGCATCACACTGCTACTGCTCGGGCTCACGTCGAGGTGCGGTCGTTGGCTTCATGCTGACTTCTCCAACAACGATAGCTTCACACCACCATCTTCGGTTCCCTGTTGAACCTTCACGCAACAGCTTTGCACTGCTGTTGGCATTGTCAGTCTCACACTGACTTCACCCTGCAGCGGCATCACACCGCTATCGACCACATGTTGAAACTTCAGATAGTAGCTTCACACTTCTGTCGACATTGTCAATCTCACAACGACCTCTCTCTTACAGCGGCATCACACTACTACTGCTCGGCCTCACACCGAGGTGTGGTCGTCGGCATTACACCGACTTTTGTTGTCGGCTTCACACCGACCCTTCCAGCGACGATGGCCTCACACCACCGTCACACTTCTCGAATCTTCACATAAGGGTCGCCTCATTATTACTCTATATGTCACAAAGTAATGCCTTCACCTCCTTTCCTTTTTCAGGACACTCGTATGCAAAGTATCCTAACTCTTGGCAGTTATAGCACATCACCTTGGTTTTGTCAAACTTTCTTCGACCACCGCCACTGCTATTACTGCCAGAAGATCCCTTGCCATTTCTCTTTGACAACCAAGTCTCACACTCGGCCTTGGTGAGAAGCTGATGCTCCTCATCCTCCTTGTTGCTTGCCGACGACTTCCTACTGCCGCCTTTCTGCCACTACGACCACTTAGTGTGAGTGAGGAGGAACTATCCACCGGTGTTGGTATTGATAGCACGATGACAGATTCTCTCCTCATACGCTTTCAGCCACACTATGGCCTCTTCAAAAGACATCGTCTCCCAATCGGAGTATTGTTCAATTGAGGCGACCATCAAGAGGAATTTGTCGGGTGCTGAGTCGGGGAGCTTCTTCACGAGCGCTGGGTCCTCCAGGGTTGTGCCGAGCACGTTGTACTTGCTCACCATCCTGCTCAGCTTCTCGACAAAGTCGTCAATGGACTCTCCCTCCTGCATGTGTAGCGTTCCAAACTCGTTTTGCAGAGTTTGCAAGCATGCCTTTTGCACCTGGTCATCCATGAGGTATCTGGTCTTCAGTGAATCCCACACCTCCTTTGCTATTTTCTTCTTCGCCACCTGTAGAAGGATGTCGTTGGGTATGGCTTGGAAGATGAAGGCCCACACCGACTTGTCCTTCTTCACCTCTACGATCACTCCGGTTGGTGGAACGATGGCCTCCCAGATCCCCTGGGCATCCATCAGCGCCTCCATCTCAATCGCCCACGCAGTGTAATTGGAGGATGTTAGCAGTGGGTAGTGGAAGGGCACATCGTCACTCTCCTTCGCTGCTTGCTGCGCGCTGGTCGCCATCGCATTCGTGCTGTATTTGGGCTTGCACCATGCTCTGATACCAAGTGTTGGGAAAACACATAAGGATCTGCACACCCAAATCGCCCGAGTGCTCTGTTGTCGGACGAAGAACAGAGTTGGACTGAAATAGCAAGAAGAAAGAACAGAGTCGTAACGAGACAGAGAGTGTTTGAGGCAATTTTTCTTCATTTTCTTCACTCTGTCTCTCAATTCAGTTATTTGATCTTACATGGTATATATAGACACGGGCCTCAACTACTGCGCCGACTACCAACGTCGCTCTGCTGCTTGCCTACTCCGCTCAGCCGCTTGATCGTGCCACTTAGTCGCCTGCCTACGACTGCTACAGTGATCGCCACCTGCCCATGTCGGGTAGTTCACCGACCAAAGTATGACCTGCGTCATCCACGACCACCCGTGCTAACGCCTGCTACAGTGATCGCCGCATGACCACGACCATTGCTTCATCCTCAGCTTGTCTTCGTCCACGACACTGGAGCTTCAACCACGCACACACAGGCTGTGCTACAACTATGGACATGCAGGAGCTATGACCACAGTGCCTACGGCCATGTCGCTTACGGTCATGGTGTTTACGACTATGGCGCCTACGACCACAGCCACAGGCTCGACCACGGCCTGCCTCCGAATGCTTCTCCGATCAATGTTTGTCTTCGACCGCGGCACTGCAGTTACGACCACTGCAGACACAGGCGCCATGACCCTAGCGTTTACGACTACCATACTTGTCGTTACGACCACACACAATACGGTCGTAACGACCACACACAACCTAGTTGTAACCGACAATGCACACCGTGGTCGTAACCCGACCATGCACGCCACCTGGTCGTAACGACCACACACCAGTCGCTTCCGACCACACACAAACTACAGTCACTCCGACCACTCGCACCAACCGTAACGATTACACACAACATAGTCGTAACTGACCATACACACTGGTCGTAATAACCGCACATAACATGATCATAACCAACCATGGCGCATCATCTCGATACTTTGACCTCGATTTCTAGGACTATTTCCACCACGCCTGACCACACACATCGCCTTTTTATCTCCAGTCTTCCGCGGTTGTGTCTCCTCGATCAGGCGCGATCATGCTGCCTCCAAGGCCGCGTCCCGGATCTGATTGGCGTCTGTACGCTATACGCGGTTATGCTGTGTGTTTGCCCCGTGCCTAGTGTGTGGAGGAAGATGACGGCTAGCTCGTGTTGCACTTGGCAACGCCACCTTGCCACTCTACCTTCTCGTGCAAAGATCAAAAGTGCAATCGGGTCGGATTCGAACGGATATCCATATTTTCCCCGGATTCGGTATCGAATGCGGTCAACTCGGATACGAATATGAATTTAGAATATACAGATTTTCGAAAACGGTAAGATCAGGACGGATACTTGACGGATTTGAATCAGACAATAGATAATATAGTAGTATAAAGATTAATATAAAAATATATCATTTAAAAAAACTCGTGCCCCACGACGACATTTGCTTCCCTGTTCGTCAAAGCGAGACGGCATTTGCTTCCCTGTTCGTCAAAGCGAAACCAAGCAAGGGAATCATTCGATTTGTTCGTTCTCCTGAAACGGGAAACGGAAAGAAAACAAAAGCACACAGCAACCCGAATGATTCCTGAAACACGGCAAGTATGATGGAGCAGTTGGCATCTTCTCGTTTGGTTGGACTCCAAGCAAAGTGTAACAAAGGCCTAAACATGATACATAATCCTTCTTTACCATTTGTTAATTGAGGATTTAAGCTTTGGTACATGGCCATGCATGCATGCCAGTGACTGACAAGTACACTTGTCTGCCTAGCTAGTCGCATCCAGTAGACATGCAACTGAAGTAACGGATTTGATATACGGCACCTGACTAATTAACTCCAATTGAGGTTTTGAGGAGATCAATCGAGGAACAAGGAGGAGGAGGATGCGCTGCGACGACATCTACTCGAGGAACTCGACGACCTACCACTTCTGCCATGGCGAGTCTTCCCGCCCATGGTACGTCTACGCCCTGGAGGCGCCCAACGGCCACAAGGCGGAGGCCGCCATCTTCCTCGCGTCGGCCGTCATGTTCGTGCTCGGCGGCCTCCTCTTCGGCCTCAGCCTCTTCGGCCGCCTCTCCGGCCGCGCAGCCCTCAACCCCACCGTCCGCGTCTTCCTCTACGCCTCCTTCTCCCTCTTCCTCCCGCTCATGTCCTACATGTTCTCCCAGGCCAAGGACGAGGCCAAGCTCCTCCAGCCGCTGAACGGTGGCGACCAGCGCCTGCCGTTCCGCGCGCACGTCATCCTCATCTGGATGCTCCTCGTTGAGTTGCTGCGCAAGAAGGTGGACGCCATACTCGCGGCCATGAGCTCGTCGCCGCTGCGGGCCGTCCACCGGCAGAAGCTGTGGAACGCCATCGACCAGATCGTCCGCATTGCGTGGATCGGCTACCTAATATACTCCTACGTGCATGGATTACGGAAGCCGTGGTTCATGATCCTCTGGGTTCTCACCCTTATCAAGGCCGCCCAGAGGGTCGCCGCTGTGGAGCTCGCCAATCGCTCCTTCGCCGTCGGCAAGAACGCTCACCTTGTCGTAGGATACACTGCCCAGATGATAGAAGAAGAGGAGAGAGATGATCAGCAAACGACAGGCACTGCACTTCTGAGGAAGTGTTGGTACGTGGTCATGGGGGAGGAGAGGCTCCAGAAGGAAGCGGGCCCCGACGGCTACCGGGTGGAGCTGCCGGAGTCGGAAGAGAAGGATCCCATCACCGTCGGCCACATATGGGAGTTCGCGGAAGGCGGTGATGGCAAGCCGGCCGACCGCTTGCTTAGTGACCATCCAAAACTGAAAGATCTCTGCCTCTCCTTCGCGCTCTTCAAGCTGCTGCGCGCGAGGTTGGAGAACCTCCGGGTCGACGACGATGTGGCCAGAAAGAACCACGACCTCATTTTCCGAGGACTCGGTGCCGTCAGCAACGAAGATGTTGCCGAGAGGGCGTTCCACGTGATTGAGCTTGAGCTTAATTTCGTCAGCGACTACTACCACTCGGTGGTTCCCGTGGTGCTGTCGAGCCCATGGTTCTTCGTGGGCAACTACATCTTCGTGCTCCTCATCGTGGTGAACCAGGCTATCATTGTGCTCTTCATCACCGGCAATGGCCGCCTGCTGCCCGTCATCGGCTGCCTCGCCCGCGACGTCGCAACGCTGTCGCGCAGGGCGAACGACCTCTTCAAGTGCCTCGGCCACAAGCTGCTCAAGACCATCATCATCGTGTTCTCATCCTTCAACATCCTCGTGAGCCTCCTGCTCTTCCTCACCTTCCTGCTGATGGAGGCGTGGGAGTTCGTCGTCTACGTGCTCTCCGACTGGTTCTTGGTGTCCCTACTGTGCCAGTACGCGCGCAGAACCAAGTGGCAGTCGTCGCGGTGCGTGCGGAGAGCCTTCGGCGCGCTGCTGTGGGTGAAGCGGGTCGGCCGGCGGCGCGCCGGCATGCGGTTCAATCAGGTGTGCATCCTCGACCTCCGCCGGCACACGCCGTGGGTGATGGTATCCAAGGTGCTGCAGCACCGGTTCCTCGGCATGCCGTCGGTGCCCGTGCCGAGGGAGGTGAAGCACGCGATCTTCGCGTCCCTCAGGTCCAGAAACGGCGAGCCGCTCACCAACGGCGTGGCCGTGCTGCACCGCCGTGGCTACCCTCAGCTCCTGTGGGCGTGCGAGAGCAGAAGCATTACCGAGGTCATCCTCGTGTGGCACATCGCGACCAGCCTCTTCGAGATGAAGAACTCGGCCGCGACATCACGCCTGGAACAACCGAGAGCCGAGGAGACGGTGGCGACGACGCTATCCAAGTACTGCGCGTACCTGGTGGCGTGCGCGCCGGAGCTCCTCCCGGAGGACCGGGAGGGTTCGGAGCGCGTGTACAAGGCGGTCAAGCGGGGCCTCCGGGGCGCGCTGAGAAAGAAGCGGCGGCGGAGCAGGTCGGAGAGCAGGATGGAGCGCGTGATGAGGATGGAGAGCCCCGAGGAGGTGGCGAACATGGGCTCCGAGCTGGGGAAGCAGCTCTTTGAGGAGTGCGGCTTCGACGGCGACGCGGCGCAGGGGTGGGCGCTGCTGGCCGAACTGTGGACCGAGCTGGTCGTCTACGTCGCGCCCTCCGACAACATCGAGGGCCACGCGGCGGCGCTGGCGCAGGGCGGCGAGTTCATCACGCTGCTGTGGGCGCTGGCCACCCATGCCGGCATCGCCCGCTAGTTATGATTAATGCCTCGTTTGGAACGCTTTCAAAATTATACAGGATTTGAATCGTTTCGTGTGAAATTTCTACAAAAATTCATGCGAAACAACTGAATTCCTGCAAAATTCACATGAAATTAGAACGCGGCCTAAGAGCAATTTCAGCAGGGCTCCTACTTGAGCCCTCAAACCTCATATTTGAGGGCTGACGCAAAAATAGAGGTCCACCAGGGCCCTACTAAAGCCCTCAAAAGTAGGGGCCCTCAAATCTCCCCCTCAAGCCCTCATTCCTGGGGTCTGGATGGAGCCCCTATTTTTCTGTTTTGACGGTTTTCACTCGCGCGCATCGACAGTTCTGCGCCGCCGCCTGCCTTCGCTCGGTTCCTCTTCCCCTCCGACGGCCTGCCCCGCCCAAATCTCGCCACCGCCCGGCAGCCCACCCCTGCTCGGCCGCTCGTCTTCCCGCTCCCCGCTCCTCCGTCGACTCTAGGCCGGCGGTGGAGGAGAAAAGAGGCGCCGGTGGCCGAAGGGGTGGGGGAAAGAAGGGAGGTGTGCGCGAGCATGAGCAAGGTGGTAGAAGCTCACTTGAGCTACCGGGGCGGCCGGAAGGAGGCCGGGTTGAGCCGGCGACGAGCACGGGCAATGGCGCGGGGAGGCGACCGTGGCGGGGGAGCTCGCGTGGCGGAGGACGCCGGCCGGCGGTGTGGGAGGCTGCAGGGTGCCGGGGTGCGGCTCCCACCGAGCGGAATCGGTCCGGGGTCGACCGATGGGGAGGCGGCGGTGAAAACCGCGGCGGCCAGCTGGGGGTGAGGAAGAGTCAGCCGGGGGTTGAAGGTGGGCGAGGGCGTCGTCGAAGAGGGCGAGGAGGTCGGAGGAGTGGGTGGCTGATGAGGACATCCTTTCCATGCATACAACCATGCCGACTCCATATCAAACTGAAACTATGATACAAGGACCAATGACTAGAGCGCGAGCACGCTCGCTAACCATCGTGAATGCGTTCCTAAGTTTGCATACAAATGTTTCAAAGAATGGAATACTACTTAATTCTTGTGATGATTTAATTGTCCTTAGGAACCATGGGGAAGAACCACATGAGCTCAAGTATAGAAGTGGAACCGTCAGCGCAAACCAAGTCCTGTTCACGAGTTTGACTCGGATTCGGCCTTGTTGACAGCGCCTACTTCAAACGGCCGTAACTTTTGATCCAGAAGGTTTCTCGGGGCCCATGAGTACTTGTTGGAAAGCTCTTGAAGTCTACTTTCAGATGGATCCGGCCTCACCTACAAATTCCATCCGAGTCGACCAGAAACTGCAAAACAATTCACGTCGCTTTTCCAGTCCGAGTCAAAGTGGGCCTTGGGCCTTGTAATTCGAGTCCTATTCGGCTTCCTTGTGTTTTGGCCGACCCTCCACCTTCCGTGACCCTTAAATAGGCAGCCGCACCCTCTTCTAGGGTTGAGTTTTGTTTAGACTAAGTTAGCTTTTGCTGCTTTGCCTTGTACTCGCGCGTGTCGGCTAGACCGCCCGAATACTTGTCTTCGAACCCCACCGCTTTCTCTTTTTGGATTGAATCTTACATCGTTATTTGCAATTGAGTTGCTGTTCATCTTGTTCTTGCTTGTTCTTCGATTGCTTGCAGGAAGAAGAACCTCGTGGTTAGGTTGATCGTGCGCCGACAAGGTCACGAACAATCTCTGAGTTGGTGTATCGATCGCTAAGGCGCAACGCCCCGGATGGTTGTAGTCGGGTCGCCAACGCCATCTCTTTCCCAATCGAATCTACCACTCTCATCGAAAGATCGGGACCCTAGTGCTATCGGTTGGTTCTAGTTATCCTTTGTTCACTCTCACCCCACCTATAGCTCCACAGATTTGGCTACCACCTCACGGGGACTAGCGACCAAGGCAGCGATACACCCAATTTCCGGAGATATTGTCTTGACTTGTCGGCTGCCATCACCTCCGCTCGCTGTGGTAAGAACTTGTAAGAGCTTGACAGAACAGGTTGAGAGTGTGCGACTTGATTTAACCACATCCCAAGTTGCGGGTATAACCTGCAGTTTTATTATTTTTATCTTCTTGGTTTGTTTCTTGTGTTCTTCTAACAATGTCGAGAACCGAGGACTGCGGGCAGCGCAACATTCCCCTCGGACTAGGGGCATCATACAACACTTTGAGCGCCAAATGAAGCTGCACATCAAGGACTTGATGAGGATGTACGGGTCACCAACGAACGCCTTGGCCAATTGGAGGCCGCGCAGATCGACACCAACACTACGCTTGCAACATTGGAGGCTTCCGTTGGCACCATCAACACCTCACTTGCTGAGATTTTGAGACGCCTTGATGAGAGGGGCCGTGCATCTCCGCGCTGCACCGACTCGGCGTACTCGTGCCAACATTGGTGTCTTGGGCAGCGGGGTGGACGAAAATGGTGGAGACGATTATGCGGTGACATCGAGATTGATGATGATGAGGACGCCACCGCCAACGCCAACCACGCCGGGCGAGGTACGTGACAATGATGAATCGCTTGGTAAGATTAAGTTCACTATGCCACTTTTTGATGGAAAATATAACCGATGCTTATATCACTTGGGAATTGGTCGTTGATCGAAATTTGCTTGTCATGCATTCCCGAAAACAAAAGGGTTAGGGCTGCTACTAGTGAGTTTACCGATTTTGCGTCTGCTTGGTGGAGTGAATATTCTAAGAAAATCCTTTCACCATACCACAAACTTGGGATGCATTAAAAGAATCATGCGAGCTAGATTTGTTCCTCATATTATGCACGTGATTTGTTACATAAGTTGCAACAATTGAGGCAAGGTAGTAAAAGCGTAGAGGAATATTTTCAAGAATTGCAAACAGCATGCTGCGTTGTGACTTAGAGGAAATCGAGGAAGCCGCTATGGCTAGGTTTATGGGTGGTTTGAATCGGAAATTCAGGATATCTTAGCTTACAAGGAATATAATTCTATCACTCGCTTATTTCATCTTGCTTGTAAAGCTGAAAGAGAAGTACAGGGACGACGCGCGAGCACTAGGACTAACGCTTCGCAGTCGTGAAACATTTGGTCTCAACGTGCATCCGCCGCACCATCAAGCCAACCCCGCACCTTCTTCCACCAACAGCAAGCCACGGTTGTCATCATCAAATTCGCATCTCGGGCATCCGGCAACAAAGGGGCAGCCCAAGCACATGCAAAGAGCTCTTCGTCCGTTGCATCTACGGGACGAACAAGGGATATCCAATGTCATCAATGCAAGGGTATGGCCATGTGAGGAGTGAGTGCCCAACCAAGCGTGTTCGATTGTGAGAGATGATGGTGGGTATTCTTCGCTAGTGATTTGGATGAGGATACATATGCTATGCTTGCGGTGACCATGCGGTAGTGGGAAGGAGCAAGAAGAAGAGCACATTGGTGCTGAAGATGCAGAGCGCTATGAGAGTCTCATTGTGCAGCGTGTGTTGAGTGCACAAATGGAGAGGGCGGAGCAAAATCAGCGGCACATCCTTTTCCAAACAAAGTGCGTCGTGAAGGAACGTTCATGCCGAGTGATAATTGATGGAGGAGCTGCAACAACTTGGTGAGCTCCGATATGGTGGAGAAGCTTGCGTTGAACACCAAACCTCACCCACACCCTTACTACATTCAATGGTTCAATAACAGCGGCAAGGTGAAGGTAACACGAATGGTGAGAGTAAATTTTGCTATTGGTTCTTATCACGATGTTGTAGAATGCGATGTTGTCCCTATGCAAGCATGCTCTATGTCGTTAGGTAGACCGTGGCAATATGATAAAGATTCACTGCATCATGGTAAGACAAACCAATATTCTTTTGTGCATCATGACAAGAAAATTGTGTTACATCCTATGTCTCCTGAAGCTATTTTCAAAGATGAGATTGCTAGAGCTAGTAGAGAGAAAAATCAGGAGCATAATAGGAGTGAAAATCAGATTGTTGCAAGTGAACTTGAGCAACATAAAAAGAAAAACTCTAAATCTGTTTATGAGAATAAAACTGAGATTAAATTGAAAGGTGCATGTTTTCTTGCTACTAAGTCTGATGTGAATGAGCTGGATGCTAGTACTTCTATTTTGTAACATCCTGATAAATGTAAATATTAAATTATGAAGTTTTTGGATTATTTTATTTACTTTTTATCTTGAATTTGGAGTTTCTAGTATTGTCTCGAAAATTATGATGAAAATTCCAAAAGTTAAAGAGGAAACAAACATGTTAAAAAAAAAATTAAAAATTTAAATAAGAATCTGAAAAGATGATCTAGAAAGGAATGGAGGAAATTTTGGTTTAAACATAAAGCCCTCATTTTAAATAATGCCATAAATAACAAGGAAAGCAAATAAATTAAGTACCAACAATAGTTAAAAATATTTTTGTTAAGTCCGTAATGTCATCAGAACTTCGTGAATTTTTCCTGAATTTTTGGATGTGTTTTCATATTTTTCGACCTTGTTGGAAGTTTTGTAATTCTAAAAGCTAAAATAAAAATCTAGAAAAATTAAAAACTCAACTTACCCTCCGCGCCACTGACGGCCGGATCAGCCCACGCCGCCGCTCCATCCCGCTTCCCCTCCTCCCGCCGCCACTGCCGTCCCCGTCGCGCGACGCGCCGCCGCGCCCTCCATCGCGCTGCCCAGCCCGCGGCGCAACGCGCCGCCCGCCTCGCCATGTGGGCGCGCGCCGATCGCTCGCTTCGCTGGCGGTGACCCGCGCCCACGCCTCGCCGCCTCGCGCCCCAGCGCTACCGCTTCCCGACCGGTGGCCCCGCCGCGTCTTCTTCCCCGCTCCTCTCTTCTCCACGCGCCGCCCTCGCGCCGCATTCCTCTCACGCCGCCGTAGCGAATCCTCCCTCTCTCTCTCTCACCTCCAGGGCAATCCACAGGAGGGGGAGTGCACCTTTCCCGCTCTCTCTCTCCCACAAAATCTCAGGGAGATTTGGTTCTTCCCCCTCCTCCAACGGCAACAGAACGGCGGCCTCCGCCCCCTCGCCGCGCGTCCCCCTCCTCTCGGCTATAAAAGCCTTGCCTGGGAGCTTCAACCGCGTCGCAGCTCCCTCCTCTTCCCTTCCCTAGCTGCAATAGTACCGAGAAGCCTCAATCTCCCGCCGGCGCTCGTCTTCCCACTCCGGACGGCCGATCAGCCAAACCAGCCGCCCGAGCGACTTCCTGCTGGGACCGCCTGAGCGTCACTAGCACATCCCTGCCTCCCCGCGCCTCGTGGTCTCCACTTCGCGGCACCGAAGAACCTTCCCGAACCTCCGCCGTCGCACGCCGCCGGCCCGCCACCGTAATCCTCTACCCCAGCCGCCTACACCAGAAGCTTCCCCATCGCGCAAGGATTACATATCACGCAGCTCCCAGCCCTCTCCGGCCACCACTGCGCGCGCGCCGCCGCTTTCTTCTTCCTCACCCCGACTTCTCGGCGAGCTAACTCAAGAGGTATACTTACCCTTATATGGTAAGCAACGCTCGGTCGTCCGAGTGGCTTACAGCGTTATCCCTCCCTCCCTCCTGCTCCCGCGTCGCGTGTTCGAGCCCGGCTCCGCGCGCACGGTTGAGCGATTTCTTTTATTTTCATTCATCGACAGTGGGCCCCGCTTGGCCAAGATAAATGAGCCGGGCGGCCGACCTGTGGTCCCACCTGGCCGATGCTGGCACGATCAAGATCGAGCCCTGGCCGACAGTGGACCCCATGAACAGTAACCGGACCCACTTGTCAACGACACAGCAATAAAAGAATTAAAATAAACAGAAACTGACATGTGGGACCCACTGTCAGAAATTTAATAATTTTTGGAATTTGCTGAACTGAGAATTTCAAATAATCATAACTTTTTCATTTTAACTCCAAATTGGATGAGACAAATTTCTAAATTCATCTAAAAGCAAGATCTATACAATGGGACTGAAATCATAATTTTTAGAGTTCATTTGAATTTTTGGTGTTATTTGGTTTGATTCACGCTCTTCTTTTGTACAAATTTTGGGCGACGTTAAAATAGCTTACGGCGCAAGAAGAAGAGTTCGAGGCAGCGACACTAGAAGCACCAGAGAATCCGGATCCCGACCACTGTGACCAAGGCGAGTCAATACTTTGATCATGTTGAACCTACATTTCTACAAATTACTTTGTTTTAAATTAACAAATTGCATTGCTGTTAGTTTTATGAAAATGCATGCTAAATTTGATATTCTAGTTATATACCGTTGTTTACCTTGAATATTATTACCCCCTCCTTGAGTATTTGAATGTGTGAACCTTGTCGCCCTAGCAAAAATATAATAGTAACATTTCGAAAATAAGTCCGTAACCATATGCCATGCTTAGCATTGAATAGGAATCCGGGGCAAGAAATTGTCCCGAGCATCACATTTATTCATGAGAAAATTTGTTCGGGCAGTCATGGTGGTAATGACTGATAAATGTTGGATATGATTATCTTATGTTTCCAAAACCCCAACATGCTTTAATATCCAAGCGGATTGGTTCGATGGTGTGAGAGTGTGGTGCAAAGGAAGCACAGTGTGGTGCGATGGAAGCACAAAGTGGTTAGTGATAGACCGCCCAGATACCACTAAGGACTGAATCTTGTCATGCCAACCTGTACAACAAGACAACCACAAGTCTGTAAATTACAACTTGGCTTAGTAGAATTACCGGACCACGAAAGTCATCCTTCCAGAGGCGGTGTGAGGATGTGCAAGCGGCATGCAGGTGACGGCTTGAATGGGACACCGATGGAAGGTGAAGTTCTGGCGTGGCGGGCTAGCGGGGTAGGGAGCCACCGCTAGACGCTCGTAAGGAGAACATCCCGCACAACGATGGGACCCATCGCAGTGGGAACGACCCATAGGGTGAAATGATGGAAGGGGAGGTACTTTGAAAAGTTATCGTGATGGTCCGCTCAACCACATGACTAAGGAATCGTGTGGGCAACGGGTTGATCGTCTCTTGTGGTGAAAGTGTACAAACTCGCAGAGTCTAAAACTATTCGAATAGCCGTGCCCACGGTCAAGGGCGACAGGGGAACTTAACCGGATATAGTTCTATTTCAAAATGCTTTGTGGATGGGAATGAAAAAGTGGAGGGCGCAGAGGCCCTAGTTTGGAATTGTCCCGGTGTCGTCCCAGTGGTAAGTTAAGCGGCTATAACGTCAAGAAGAATTGCTATATGGTGCGGATGCCATGTAATGGTGGATAGAATCTGAATCACTATTATTACTGCATTCAACATATACGTGTGTTCAAAATGCCAAGTCTTAGGGAATTTTTATATAATTGTATTCAAAAGCACTCTTCGCAAAAGAAAATAAACCTGAGCCATCCTTTGATTAGCCATACATATTATATCTTGCATTCCGTGTGTTGGCTCGCTGAGCACGGGGTCGGAGTGCTCACGCTCGCTTTGCGGCAAAAATCCAGAACCAGGAGCGCAAGACCACTACGCCTACGAGGAAGCTCCCGCTACGGAGGAGAAGAATGACGAAGGAAACTAGGGCGCAGGCTTCGTTGATTAGACATGGACAAGTGGACATCCGGCGTTGTGTGCACGTATATTACTGGTTAGCTGGTGACATATAATGCACACAGTACCTTCCAGTCGCTTGCCTGTGGATTTGGGTTTGCTTCTGCTATGTTTCCGCTGTGCATGTTTGTAATAGGGCAATTGGCCTGATCGGCCTCTTTTGTAAACTCTATCACCCGACGTGGTGTATTTCAAGTTATGTAATATAATGAATGTTTATGCGATGTATGAAATGATTCAGCAATGTTCCTGTGTGCACTAACTACTGATCCAGGGATTAGTGCAGTGAAACACAGTAAGATTCAGATTGAAAAATCTGGGTCTGACATATTTGCTATGCCTTACTTTGCAAACAAGCTTTATTTTCATTTGAGGAGGTACCTTCTTCTGTGCCTCCTGCTGTCACTAATCTTTTGCAGGAGTACATGGATGTCTTTCCAAAGGACATGCCACCGGGCTACCACCACATGAGGGATTGAGCACCGATTGATTTGATTCCCGGGCATCTTTGCCCAATCGTGCGCCATACAGACCAATCCGGAAGAAACTAAGGAGATTCAGCGTCAAGTTCAAGAATTGCTTGATAAAGGTTATGTGCGTGAGTCTCTTAGCCCTTGTGCTGTTCCGGTAATTTTAGTGCCTAAGAAAGATGGATCATGGCGTATGTGTGTGGACCGTAGAGCGATCAATAACATTACCATTAGATATCGTCACCCTATTCCTAGGTTAGATGATATGCTTGATGAATTAAGTGGCTCTATTGTCTTCTCTAAAGTTGATTTGCGTGAGTGGGTACCACCAAATTCGCATGAAATTGGGAGATGAATGGAAAACAGATTTAAAACTAAGTTCGGTTTGTATGAGTGGTTAGTAATGCCATTTGGTTTAACTAATGCACCTAGCACATTCATGAGATTAATGAACGAGGTTTTGCGTGCTTTCATTGGTAAATTTGTAGTGGTCTATTTTGATGATATATTGATATATAGCAGATCACTAGAGGAACACCTTTGCCATTTACGTGCTGTTTTGATGCTTTACGTAATGCACGCTTATTTGGTAACGTTGAGAAGTGCACATTTTGCACGGATCGAGTCTCTTTTCTTGGCTATGTTGTTACTCCACAGGGCATAGAAGTTGATCAAGCCAAGGTTGAGGCAATACAGAGTTGGCCGACTCCTAAAACGGTCACGCAGTGCGAAGTTTTCTAGGACTTGCTGGATTCTATCGTCGCTTTGTGAAGGATTTCAGCACCATCGCTGCACCATTGAATGAGCTCACTAAAAGGGGTGCCGCTTGCTTGGGGAAATGCACAGAAGACGCCTTCAACACATTGAAAGATAAGTTAACACATGCACCATTACTCCAACTTCCAGATTTTAGTAAGACTTTTGAGCTAGAATGTGATGCTAGTGGAATTGGATTGGGTGGTGTGTTGTTGCAAGAAGGTAAACCTGTGGCATACTTTAGTGAAAAATTGAGTGGGCCTAGTTTGAACTATTCTACTTATGATAAGGAATTATATGCTCTAGTTCGAACTTTAGAGACATGGCAACATTATTTATGGCCCAAAGAATTTGTCATTCATTCGATCATGAGTCATTAAAGCATATTAGAAGTCAAGCAAAATTGAACCGTAGGCATGCAAAGTGGGTTGAATTCATAGAGTCTTTTCCTTATGTCATAAAACACAAAAAGGGAAAGGAGAATGTTATTGCTGATGCATTGTCTAGGAGATATACCATGCTCTCACAACTTGACTTCAAAATTTTTGGATTGGAAACAATTAAGGAGCATTATGTTCATGATGATGATTTTAAAGACGTGTTGCTGAATTGCCAAGAGGGAAAAACGTGGAATAAATTTGTTCTAAATGATGGATTTGTGTTTAGAGCTAACAAACTATGCATTCCAGCTAGCTCCGTTCGTTTGTTGTTGTTACAGAAGCGCATGGAGGTGGGGTGATGGGGCATTTTGGAGCGAAGAAGACGGAAGACATACTTGGTAGTCATTTCTTTTGGCCAAAGATGAGACGTGATGTGGAACGCTTTGTTGCTCGCTGCACTACGTGTCAAAAGGCTAAGTCACGACTTAATCCTCACGGTTTGTATATGCCTCTACTGCTCCTAGTGTGCCTTGGGAAGATATTTCTATGGACTTTGTTTTAGGACCGCCTAGGACAAAGAAGGGAGGGATAGCATATTTGTTGTTGTGGATAGATTTTCTAAGATGGCACACTTCATACCATGTCATAAAAGTGATGATGCTTCCAATATTGCTGATTTGTTCTTTCGTGAAGTTGTTCGCTTGCATGGTGTGCCAAATACAATAGTTTCCGATCGTGACACTAAATTCCTTAGCCATTTTTGGAGAACTTTATGGGCTAAATTGGGGACTAAGCTGTTATTTTCGACTACGTGTCATCCCCAAACTGATGGGCAAACTGAAGTTGTGAATAGAACTTTATCTACCATGCTTAGGGCTGTTTTGAAAAAGAACATTAAAGTGTGGGAAGAATGCTTGCCTCATATTGAATTTGCTTATAATCGTCGCTGCATTCTACTACAAAGTTGTGCCCTTTTGAGATTGTCTATGGCTTTGTGCCTCGTGCTCCTATTGATTTGCTACCACTTCCATCTTCGGAGAAGTTAAATTTTGATGCTAAACAGCGTGCTGACTTGATGTTGAAATTGCATGAGACAACCAAAGAAAATATTGAACGCATGAATGCTAAATATAAACTTGCTGGTAGTAAAGGAAGGAGGCATTTAACTTTTCAACCGGGTGATTTAGTTTGGTTGCATTTGAGAAAAGAAAGATTTCTGAATTGAGGAGGTCTAAGTTGATGCCTAGAGCTGATGGTCCTTTCAAAGTGTTGGAAAAGATTAATGACAATGCATATAAACTTGAGTTGCCTGCAGATTTTGGGGTTAGTCCCACCTTTAACATTGCAGATTTGAAGCCATACTTGGGAGAAGAAGATGAGCTTGAGTCGCGGACGACTCAAATGCAAGAAGGGGAGGATGATGAGGACATCCTTTCCATGCATACAACCATGCCGACTCCATATCAAACTGAAACTATGATACAAGGACCAATGACTAGAGCGCGAGCACGCCGCGCTTAACCATCGGTGAATGCGTTCCTAAGTTTGCATACAAATGTTTCAAAGAATGGAATACTACTTAATTCTTGTGATGATTTAATTGTCCTTAGGAACCATGGGGAAGAACCACATGAGCTCAAGTATAGAAGTGGAACCGCAAGCGCAAACCAAGTCCTGTTCACGAGTTTGACTCGGATTCGGCCTTGTTGACAGCGCCTACTTCAAACGGCCGTAACTTTTGATCCAGAAGGTTTCTCGGGGCCCATGAGTACTTGTTGGAAAGCTCTTGAAGTCTACTTTCAGATGGATCCGGCCTCACCTACAAATTCCATCCGAGTCGACCAGAAACTGCAAAACAATTCACGTCGCTTTTCCAGTCCGAGTCAAAGTGGGCCTTGGGCCTTGTAATTCGAGTCCTATTCGGCTTCCTTGTGTTTTGGCCGACCCTCCACCTTCCGTGACCCTTAAATAGGCAGCCGCACCTCTTCTAGGGTTGGGTTTTGTTTAGACTAAGTTAGCTTTTGCTGCTTTGCCTTGTACTCGCTGTCGGCTAGACCGCCCGAATACTTGTCTTCGAACCCCACCGCTTTCTGTTTTGGATTGAATCTTACATCGTTATTTGCAATTGAGTTGCTGTTCATCTTGTTCTTACTTGTTCTTCGATTGCTTGCAGGAAGAAGAACCTCGTGGTTAGGTTGATCGTGCGCCGACAAGGTCACGAACAATCTCTGAGTTGGTGTATCGATCGCTAAGGCGCAACGTCCCTGGATGGTTGTAGTCGGGTCGTCAACGTCATCTCTTTCCCCAATCGAATCTACCACTCTCATCGAAAGATCGGGACCCCTAGTGCTATCAGTGGCCAGCGGGAGGCGCGCGGCGAGGAGGGGAGCGTGGAGAGCGCGGCAGAGAGGGAGGGGCCCGAGCGGGGAGGGGAGCGTGGAGAGCGCGGAGAGTGTGGCGAAGAGGAGCGTGGAGAGCGCGGCGAAGAGGGAGGGGCCCGAGCGGAGGCGGAGGGCGGGCGAGGCGAGGCGCGCGGCTGCGGCGGGGCGTGGGAGCGGGTGGGCTGAGAGGAGAGGAGGAGGCGCGGGTGGAGGAGAGGAGGAGGCACGGTGGACGAGCAGAGAGCGCACGGGTGGAGGAGAGGAGGGGTAGAGAAATTTGAGAATGACGAGTGAGCTCTACATGTCATTCTCAGTTGGAATGAATTTGAGGACCCTGATTTGAGGGCTTCTGCTGGAGTTCAACTCAAAAAACAGGGCCCTCAAAAGTAGGGGGAGCCCTCAAATCAAAAGTAGGGGCTCTAATTTGAGGGCTCCTGCTGGAGTTGCTCTAAGCATTGCAGACTTCGAGCTGGTCCTGAGAAAAAAAAAGTTTGTCTTGCTTTGGGTTTGCTGAGCTGTACCTATTAGATATGCTTGCTTCCTGTTGTCTGTTATCTGTGATGAGGAATCATCGCTAGCGAGTTTAGTTTAATCGATATTTTAGGGTTTTGTTAAATATTATCTAGATATTTTTTCTAATTATTATCTAAATTTAAGGACAGTTGGATTAGAAATCTAAACACTCTTGATTTTTTATTATATAAAAAGATAGATTAATTATAAATTAATATAAATAGTAGATTGAACCAGAGAAATAGAAATACATAAAAAGAACTTCTAGCCACCTTCGCGGCGTTCGATGACGACTGTGGCGACTTCGTGGCCAGGGCCGGCCCTAAGGGGGGGCGAGAGGGGCGGTCGCCCCGGGCCCCCAAAATCCAGGGCCCCCCCATATACTATGTAGAGTATATACACGCAACAAATAGAAGGCATGGTTAAATACTTTAATACTTATAGAAATGAAGGGTTTGCTTTGAGTATGATCATTGCCAAAGATATTGCAGCTCAAATGAATGTAGAGCCATCATTTCCAGTTAAGCGGCGTGTTCTTAGGAAGAAACAGTTTGATGAAATTGATTGTGATGAAGCAGTTTTGCAAGCTGAAAAGGAATTTGAAGTTAATTATTTTTTTTTGTTATGGTTGATATGGCAATCAATTCATTGAAAAGTAGATTTCAAGAACTCCAAACATTCGAAGTATATTTGGATTTTTAATGAGTTCAACAACATTGAAGTCATTGGATCGAATCTGAATTAAAAGAATGTTGTACAAAATTTGCGAAACTTTCTCTCTAGATGGTTCCTCCGATGTTGAGTTAAATGATCTAATTTCTGAGTTAAGTGTTATGCAATTGACTTTATCAGATAAACCAATGTCTGCTATGGTGATCTTTGAGTTTGTCAGAGAAGCGGATTGTTATCCTAATATTTCTATTGCTTATCGGATTTTATTTACTATGCCTGTGACCGTGGCATCAGCTGAAAGAAACTTTTCAAAGTTGAAATTGTTGAAGAATCATTTAAGGTCAACAATGTCTCAAGAAAGGTTAAACGGTTTGACAACTTTATGTATTGAGAAGAAATTATTGGATGAGATTGATATCAATACCATCATCAATGACTTCGCATCTAGAAATGTTAGAAGAAATTTTAAGGTAATATCTATGAACTCTTTGATGTGAATTTTTCTTTAATTAATTATTTGTTGGTAAAATTATATATATATATATATATATATGTATGTGTATGTAGATTTATATTTAGATATTTATACTAAGGTCTCTATTTCTAATTTCGTCCTGGACCCCTAAAATCCTAGGACCGGCCCTGTTCGTGGCAAGCCCTCTCGGATCCAACCCGGACGCGTCCGCGCCACCCGCGCCTCCGCCGGCCAAGTCCAACGCCTGGGAGAAGCCGCGGGGCCCGCTCCCGCTCTCCCTGTTCGGCGCCGACGACGAGGAGGACGGGCAGGAGGAGGAAGGGCCGACCGAGCCGCCGCCGCCGGCCACGGCGCACCAGCGAGCCCCATCGATCTCCTCCAACGGATCGCGCGACGCGGATCTGAAGGATCTGATCGCCGGCCTCTACGGATCCCAGCCTCGCTCCACCCCCGGCGCGTCAGAGGCGGAGACACCAGAGGGCGCGGATGACGACGACGAATTTGGAGATGACGATTGGGAATTCAAGGCCGCGACGTCCTCAGCTGCTGGCCACGATGGAGGCGAACGAGAGCATGGGAATAGGATTGAGGTGAGCCTGTGTTATTGTGATGGTTTTCAATCCGCCGTGCTACCTTAACTGTCTTCGTCAAAATTTCATGAGATGTTGAGCCGACCGCATAGTGACATCAAACACTATCTGAAAAGAACGAATGAATTTCCCCGATACAATGTCGCACTCACAACCAACCTGATGAATGCAACTATTTTGTGCTCCCAAGATTCTTCGGATGGCATTATCGCAATACAGCGTGGTATTTTGAAACTAATGAAATGTAACACTTCACCGAATGCAAACAGGTGGTAAGTGAAGTAGTTTGCAACTCTTCTTTCTTGTTCTAATTTTCAGCCAGGTAGATGTGAGAACCCTCAAAATTATTTAATCAAAATACATTATTAAGAAGGGAAAATTTGTTCAGTAGCACTGAAAGGTCACTGCTTTTGGAAAACACCACCGAAAAAACCGGGCTCCGGAAATTACCACTAAAAAATACAATTTTCTTCGGGATTTAGCATTCTGGACAAAAATACCCTTACCCCTATTCCCCCTCCCTCTTCCTCTTCTCTCTGCCCATCTCCCTCTTCTCCGTCCGCCTCCCTCTTCCCCCACCTCTTCGCCCCCGGCCTCCCCGCCTCCTCCCTCTCCGCGCCTGCCATGCGCCCTCCCTCACATCCCCCTCCGCTCCTCCTCCTCCGCCCCCATCTCCCTATTGGGGCAAAACAGAGGGACAAAGTGCACGATCGAGCCGCGCGCGCGCGCAAGGGGTGGCCGGGAGGCCGGCAAATGGAACCGTGAGGGGCAGGGATGCTAGTGGGGAGGTGGCGCGGCCGAACGGCCAGTGCGGCGGCAAAGCGCGGCAATCGATGCAGCCGGCGGCGAGGTAGGCTCTGGCGGCGCGCGCCGGAGAGGGAGAAGGAGGGATTTCAGAGACGGTTAGGTGGGTGCTTACCATGCTGTCTATTGAGTCGGAGGAGGCCCGAGGTCGGTCGGCGACGGAGGCCATGGGCGGCGCAGGGGAGCTTCACGGTGCCGGCGAGCTAGGGTGGAGGAGGAGCTCGCGTCGATCGGAGGAGGTCCGAGGCGGTGAGAACATTCTCCCAGTGCGAGGAATTGAAGGGAGACTCGCCGAGGAGGAGCGGCGACGGCGGAGGCGCGCTCGGCGGCGGTGAGGAAGATGGGTCAGGCGGCGAGTCGGAGGCACCGGGGTTCGATTAAGTGAGGGAGGGGGTAGAGGAGAGGCACAGACACACCGTGACGCAGATGGTTTGCGGAGGAGATGGCCGGAGCGACCTGGGCGGCATGAGGCGGCGGTGGCTGCGTATGGGCGGAAGAGAATTGGCGCGCGGGGAAGAAATGGAGGGGCGCCGGATGTGAGGGAGGGTGCATGGCAGGCGCGGAGAGGGAGGAGGCGAGCGGCGTGAGGAGGGGGAGGCCGGCGGCGAAGAGGTGGGGGAAGAGGGAGGCGGACGGAGAAGAGGGAGATGGGCAGGGAGAAGAGGAAGAGGGAGGGGGAATAGGGGTAAGGGTATTTTTTGTCCAGAATACTAAATTCCGAAGAAAATTGCATCTTTTAGTGGTAATTTCCGGAGCCCGGTTTTTTCGGTGGTATTTTCCAAAAGCAGTGACCTTTCAGTGCTACTGAACAAATTTTCTCTATTAAGAAACAATTAATACATCGGTGGGAACATTAGAAGAGAACTACTAACAAATTGAAAATTCCACATTGAAATAAAATGAGAAATTATTATAATGAAAAATCTGAATTACAAAAACTGCATACGTACAACACCACATATAAGTGAGATGTACATAATTTCAATCTCAGATTTATGAAAGAATAAAGATTTCAAATTTAAGATTTACAACTCCCATCCATTTTAATTTCATCTCATCCAAACAAATGGAACTATACAAGTAAATTACATCGAAATTCATCTACGAAATGTACATGTAGAGCAGAAGAGAGTATGAACCTGTCCATGGGACGGAAGGATCCAAAGGTCTCGAGGCTTCTTTGATTTACTTTGCTTTACTTTGCACGTGTTTTCGTTTCATTGGGTTGTTATGTAAGTTACTGTGTACAACAGTGATTCAATTCTCGTGACTTTGAGTCGTGATAAGTATACTTGTCTGCCTATCCAGTAGACACCGCAATGGATTTGATATACGACACCTGACTGAGGTCTGAGGTCTAACCAAGGTTCTAAATCTCCGGATATATCTACCGCTATAATCGGATATAGCTTCTGAGCAGCTTCGCCGCTAGGAAATTTCACTTTTGCCGCTACGTTATCTCGGGCGCTATTAGCCAGCTATAGCTGGATATAACCGCTAAATGGGCATCATCTCGGGCGCTATTAGCCAGCTATAACGGGATATAACTGCAATCAAGTACTAAGCGTCTACTAAACTTGATGTTGTTGTTTTGTTTTTGCTAAGTAACGATGTAACAGACTAGCAGTCTTGTTCTTTTGATGAACTATTTATGTCAAGAACAACCCTGTGTATGAGGTATGAACTATGATCATGTGAACTTATGTAAGTATTGGAACTCAGAATTTATGTGAACATGGAATGTTTTTGTCCAGATTTTTTTCAAAACCGCTAAACAGCTTAGCTGCAGATATATCCAGCTATAGCTGGTCATAGCTGATATAGAGCACATCCGCTAAAGGGCATAGCAAGATATTTTGAACACTGGGTCTAACTGAGGTCTGAGGAAATGGATTTAACTCCAACTGAGGTCTGAGGAGATCGAGGAGGATGCGCTGCGACGACATCTACTCGAGCAACACGACGACCTACCACTTCTGCCACGACGAGTCTTCCCGCCCATGGTACGTCTACGCCCTGGAGGCGCCCAACGGCCACAAGGCGGAGGCCGCCATCTTGCTCGCGTCGGCCGTCATGTTCGTGCTCGGCGGCCTCCTCTTCGGCCTCAGCCTCTTCGGCCGCCTGTCCGGCCGCGCCGCCCTCAACCCCACCGTCCGCGTCTTCTTCTACGCCTCCTTCTCCCTCTTCCTCCCGCTCATGTCCTACATGTTCTCCCAGGCCAAGGACGAGGCCAAGGGCGACCAGCGCCTGCCGTTCCGCGCGCACGTCATCCTCATCTGGATGCTCCTCGTCGAGCTGCTACGCAAGAAGGTGGACGCCATACTCGCGGCCATGAGCTCGTCGCCGCTGCGGGCCGTCCACCAACAGACGCTGTGGGACGCCATCGACCAGATCGTCCGCATTGCGTGGATCGGCTACCTAATATGCTTCTACGTGCATGGATTCCGGAAGCCGGGGTTCATGACCCTCTGGATTTTCACCCTTATCAAAGCCGCCCAGAGGGTCGCCGCCGTGGAGCTCGCCAAGCGCTCCTTCGCCGTCGGCAAGAACGCGCACCTTGTCGTGGGATACACTGCCCAGATGACAGAAGAAGAGGAGAGAGATGATCAGCAAACGACCAGTACTGCACTTCTGAGGAAGTGTTGGTACGTGGTCATGGGGGAGGAGAGGCTCCAGAGGGAAGCGGCCCCGACGGCCTACGTTGCGCGGATACTTCACAAAACTCACGTACCGGTATCGGATACTGTACCGGATACGGATACTGCCCCGATACGCGCCGATACGTATCCTGCACGTATCGGTGATTTACTGATTTTTCAAAAAAAGAAAATAATTCCCGATACTTCTCCGATACTGCTCCGATACTTTTCCGATACTTGTAACCTAATTTTTCCCCTCCACCCCCCACAACCCACCAGATCTATTCCCCTCCCGCCGCCTGCACGGAAAAGATTCCGCTCGCCCGCCTCGGCCGCTCACGGCGCTGCCTCGGCCGCCGCGCCGCTCTCGCTCTCTCCCCATCCGCCGCCGGGCGCGAGGCCGCAGACGCCCGCCTCGGCCGACCGCCGCCTCGCCGCCTCGCCACCTCCACTCGACCAGATCTACTCCGACCGCCGCATCCGCCGGCCGCATCCGCCGCCGCCTCTGCCGACCGCCTCGACCGTTGCATCCGCCGCGCCTCAACTGCCGCATCCGCGCCGCCGCCTTGCGTCGCATCCGCGGCCGCCTCGCCGCCGTGCATCCGCTGGCCGCCTCGCCGTCACCTGCGGCCGACTGTCGCATCTACCGTCCCGCTCGCTGCCGCCGCTGCCGGCTGCCTCGCCGTCACCTCGCTGCCGCCTCGCCGTCACCTCCGCTTGCCGCCTCAACACTCGCCGCCGCCTCCAACCGCCCTCGGCCTACCGCCTCGCTCATCATCGCTGCCGCCGACCGCCGCCGCTCTGCAAGTATCGCAGATGTGCTCATTGCATTGCAGCTTTGCTAGCCATCTCACGTCATCGCTATACTTCTATATTTTATTGCTATACTGCTATTTAGTATTTAGTTGCTATTTGTTGATTGAATGTCCAATGTATTGATGACTCAAGAGGGGCGGTGATCGATTATTTACTAAGTGGTCATCGAATACTTTCTTTACTACCTAACTATCAATCATGATACATGATTTGTGATTCTGCTATTTATTTCATTATTTGTGTGCATGTGTTTATCTATTCTGTTATTCTTCGCAGATGGTTCATTATATTAGTCTAACAATTAGGAGGCCAGAAAGGAGAACTGAAGTACCAAGCAAGTTGCTACATGCCTACATCAATATTAAGGTATTCTCGGTTTCTCAATTCTTTATAAGAATTCATTAATTTTTTATTTTTATTTTTATTATATATATACACACGTATCGCCGTATCGGTGTTTTTAGGAAAATGGCGAATCACGGTATCGCGTATCCGTATCCGTATCGGGATATCTGGGTAACATAGCCGACGGCTACCGGGTGGCGCTACCTGAGTCGGAAGAGAAGGATCCCATCACCGTCGACCACATATGGGAGCTCGCGGAAGGCGGTGAAGGCAAGCCGGCCGACTGCTTGCTTACTGACCATCCAAAACGGAAAGATCTCTGCCTCTCCTTCGCGCTCTTCAAGCTGCTGCGCGCGAGGTTGGAGAACCTCCGGGTCGACGACGATGTGGCCAGAAAGAACCGCGACCGCATTTTCCGAGGACTCGGTGGCGGCCCCGGCGGCGATGCCGTCAGCAACGAAGATGTTGCCGAGAGGGCGTTCCACGTGATTGAGCTAGAGCTCAATTTCGTCCGCGACTACTACCACTCGGTGGTTCCGTGGTGCTGTTGAGCCCATGGTTCTTCGTGGGCAACTACATCTTCGTGCTCCTCATCGTGGTGAACCAGCTATCATGGGGCTCTTCATCGCGGCAATGAACGCCGCTGCCCGTCATCGGCTGCCTCGCCGCGCGACGCGCGACGCTGCCGCGCAGGGCGAACGACCTCTTCAAGTGCCTCGCCACAAGCCGCTCAAGACCATCATCATCGTGTTCTCATCCTTCAACATCCTCGTGAGCCTCCTGCTCTTCCTCACCTTCCCGCCGATGGAGGCGTGGGAGTTCTTAGTCACGTGCTCTCCGATCGGTTCTTGGTGTCCCTATCGTGCGCGATGCGCGCAGCCCAAGTGGCGCTCGCCGCGATCGTCCGAGAGCCTTCGCGCTCTGCGTGGGTGAAGCGGTCGGCGGCGGCGGCGCGCGCATGCGGTTCAATCAGTGTGCGTCCTCGACCTCCTCGGCACACGCCGTGGTGATGGTCTCCAAGGTGCTGCAGCACGGGTTCCTCGGCATGCCGTCGGTGCCCGTGCCGAGGGAGGTGAAGCTTGTTGGAAAGTCTTAAGACCTCCCAGGATCTTTTACGACCGGTTAGAGTCGTTTCGACCGTAAAGATTGACAATGATCGTTCCAAGAGCTTATGACCAGTTTCGACCGCCTCAATCACTTCCGATCGCTTTTCAACGTAGTCGTAAATGTATTTGCGCGATTTACGACCACTCGCAATATCGCCGCGCCTTCCTTCACCGCTCGAGATACCGTGATCGTAACCTTCACGATCACGCAGTGATGCTTGGCGATCATCGCTCACCGTGGTCGAACCCCGCACGACCACGTTCACTTCCTTCAACGTGGTCGAGTCGCCCGACCACGTATTGTCTTCTCGGTGTAGTCGTAGCTCGTTACGACCACCTTCGACTCCTCACGACCACCTTCACCGTGGTCGTAGCCTTCCTCCACCACATCTTGCGCAATCACACGACAAAAACAAAGCTCTGTGTTTTTCCCTCTTTTTGGTCTTTTCTCAATTGCTTGGTACATAGAATACATGGCTCTAAGCCTCTTTTTATACCCGGCTGTTCGAATTCAACACGGATTCTCAAACCTACTCCGACTCCGAGTCTAATACGACTTCGACTCTGTTTCCAACTACGACTTTGAATTGCGGCTGCAATTCGACTTCGATTACACCCAAATTTTGCACATGACTCTAAAACAAGACTATTTACAACATTCTCTCCCTAATCTTGGTTTTCGACTTCGATCATGCCAATTTTCTTCCTCATCTCTGAAAACTTTATCCGCCCCAGCGACTTTGTCAATATGTCTGCTTTCTGTTCTTCGGTTCTGATGTAGTTGATAACGATCTTCCTCTCTTCGACACAATCTCTGATATAATGATATCTTGTGTCTATGTGTTTACTTCTATCATGTAGAACCGGATTCTTGCTCAGCGAAATAGCCGATTTGTTATCAACCCTAAGTGTTACTTTCTGAATTGCTTCATCTGACAATTCATTCAACAGTTGAGCGAGCGGACTCACGGCAAGATCGCGCTTCGCTGCGATGTATTCGGCTTCACAAGAAGATAATGCAACCACTTTTTGCTTCGAGATTGCCACTGATCGGACTCTCCCAAGCACAAACATTATGCTCTGCCGTGCTCTTTCGATCGTCGACATCTCCCGCCATGTCGCTATCACTGTAGCCCGTCAGCTGCAACGACTTCCCATCTCCTCTCTTGTACTGAATCCCGAGATTCAGAGTACCTTTGATGTATCTCAGGATGTGCTTCACGGCATTCATATGCTCCTGAGTCGGTTTCTCCATGAAACGACTTACGTATCCGACCGCAAACGAGATGTCCGGTCGGTGTGCACCGATACCGTAGACTTCCGCAATGCTCCTATAAGTCGTAGCATCAATTGGTGATCCCGGGCTGTCTTGCTCAATTTCAGATGATTCTCCATTGGGGTTTGACATGGATTGCACTCTTCCATACCAGACTTCTCCAGGATCTTTCGAGCGTATCCCGACTGACAAAGTGTTATGCCGTTGTCGGTTTGATTGACTTCAATGCCGAGGTAGTAGCACGAAGTCCCAAATCGATCATTTTGAACACTTCTTCATCTCCTCTTTAAACCTCATAATTTCCTTGGATTTGATCCGGTGATGATCAAGTCGTCCACATATACACCCACGATCGGTCTTGACTTTGCGTCTCCTCTCGTGTACACAAAGCATGTTCGAGTTATTCCTTCAAACCGAGTGTCGTAAGGCTTTGTCGAGTTTCAAATTCCATGCACGTGGTGCTTGCTTGAGTCCATAGAGAGCTTTGTTCAACTTCAAGACTTTCTCGCCTTGCTTTCTGGATCAAAACCCGCGGTTGAGAGACATATACCTCCTCCTCAATGCCTCCGCTCAAAACGCGTTTTCACGTCCATGTGATGAATTTGCCATCCACCATTTGCTGCCAACGCAAGAAGTAGTCGTATAGTCTCCATACGAGCTCATCGGGCAAAGACTTCTTCGTAGTCGATACCTTGTTTTTGAACATACCCTTTGCCACAAGTCGTGCTTTGTGTTTTACGACTTCTCCTCGGAGTTCTTCTTCACCTTGAAGACCCACTTTAAACCGACGCTCGATGACCCTTCGCAAATCGGTGAGTTCCCAAGTGTTGTTGTCTTCAATTGATTTTAGTTCTTCCCGCATTGCAGCTCTCAATATTCATCTCCTTTGCTTCTTCATAGCTTTGGGTTCTTCTACTGTTGTGTACTGAATGACTCATCCGATCAGATCGGCTCGGTTTGAGCATAGATCTCATCAATGCTCCTCATTTTCGGCACCCTGCCGTCTTCTTCATCTTCAGTATCAGGTGAGGCTTCCTGATCATTTGCATCAATCGTGTCCGAGCTTTGAGGTGTGATCGTAGCTCCTTCCTCTATTGTCGTATTGTCGGTGTCGACCTCTTCGACATCGAAAGTTATCCACTTCGATTTATCTTTCTCAATGTCTTGATGTTCTTCCCACTCCCAATGTTTGTCTTCTTGAAAGACCACATCTCTGCTTACATGTAGCCTTTTTCGACCGGGTCGTATCACCTATATGCCTTGGTGCCTGGTTCTGAGCCGAGGTAGATCATCCTTCTGCTCCGGTCGTCCAGCTTCTTCAGGTAAATCGATGATCTCACATGTGCCAAACAGCCGAAGACTTTCAAGTGATCGACGTTCGGTTTTCTTCCCGACCACAACTCGTATGGAGTAACTCCATTTAACGACCGTGTGGTTGCACGATTTAGCAAATAGACCGCATGTCTTACGGCCGCCCAAAACCTCCGGCGGTATCGATTCTTCGAAGACTTCGTGCGGTTTCGACCACGGTTCGGTTTCTTCTTTCTACAACTCCGCTTTGTTGAGGTGAGTACGGGCCGTGAAGAATCTTGCAATGCCCTTCTCTTCACAAATTGAGTCAAACTCTTTGCGAAATTCTCCTCCTCGATCGGACTGACCGCTTTACCCTCTTGTCGACTTCGTTTCCGCAAGAGCAATAAACTCGAAAGTTCGACTTTGCCTCATCCTTGCTCTTCTCGCATGTACACCCACATGGCTCTAGAGTAGTCGCCCACAACCAGCATGAAGTCACGGTTTCAAACGGGTCGCGGGGTGTGATCGGTCTGCATAAGTCGACGTGAACCAGCTCGAGTGGTTGCGAAGCTCTAAACTACGTTTGCTGTGGGAAGCTGCTACGAGTTTGTTTCGCCACCAGACAACCTTCGCAGACTTGCTCTGGGTGGTCGATTTTCGGTAATTCGACCACCATCTCTTTCTCTGCCATTGTTCTGAGACTTTGGAAATTTATATGACCAAATCTCTCATGCCACAACCAGGCGGGATCTTCAATTGTGGTCTTCAGACACTTCTGCTTGCATGTTTCAATCTTGATTTTGTACAAACGGTTCATGGTCCGTTGCACCTTCATCAGCAGACGCTCACTGTGGTCGAACACCTTCAGATGGTTGCCTTTGAGCTCGATCCGACAACCTTCTTCGGTCAATTGTCCAAGGCTTATGATATTGCTCCGAAGACTCGGTATGTAATATACATCCGAGAGCTTTCTTCGACTTCCATCTTTGCATTGCATCAGGATTGTGCCTCTCCCTTTTATCTGAACAGTCGAGCCGTCTCGAATCTGTATTTTTCCGAGCACACTCGTTTAATTCGTGAAACATCGAGTGTGTGCCCGTCATGTGATTACTTGCTCCGTTGTCGAGGTACCACCGACTTGTGTCCGCTCTCCCGCTCCATCGGACTTGGAAAGACTCTCTCCTCATTCAACAGAACCATTGTCGGTTCGTCTCACAAAGTCAGAGCGACAACAGAGTGTTGGCTCTTTGTGCTCGTAGTTTGTGCCAAGTTTGCTTCTTCTACCTTTTTCTTGCCCCGACAATTCGCAGCATAGTGACCATACTTCTTGCATTTATGGCACTGGATGTGGCTCCGACATTCGGCAGCGTAGTGCCCAAACTTCTCGCACGTGTAGCACTGGACATCAGATTTGTCGGTCTGATGGTCGCGGCCTCCACGACCACCTCCTCGACCACTTCGTCCACGACCTCTCTGATCGTAGCCTCAACCTCGTCCATGAGACGCACCGCGGCCGGTCGATGTGCCACGGCCACGACCACAACCACGACCGCCCCTCGATGACGAGTCTCCTCGGTCTTTCGTATCTTCTCTTACGAGCAGCACTTGCTGACCGTTGTCTTCTTGATAACTCTTTAGGAGCTGCTCGTGTGCTTTGAGCGCTCCGGTTACCTCCTCAATCTTCATCTTCGAGAGGTCTTGCGAGTACATAAGCGTGGTTACGACCGGAAGAAACTTCTCTGGTAGCACTCTCAAATACTTCTTCACCCCCACCTCATCTTTCAAGTCGTCGCCGAGAGATTTGATCTCGTTCACGACTTCGTTGAATCGACCAGAGAACTCTTCCACGGTCTGACTCTTCCCCATCTTCATGGCTTCAAACTCACTTCTTAGGGTTTGAAGTCGAACTTTCTTCACTCTATCTACTCCTTCATGCATGGTTCGCAGAGTAGTCCGCACTTCCTTCATTGTCTCTTTGCCGACTAGTCGCGCATCATTGAGTCGAGCACGACTTGATAGATCGCCGCCATCGCCATCTTGTCGAGACGATCATCGAGGACCTTGTTCTTCTCCTTTGGTTCGACTGCACCCGGGCGCCTTGCGCGATCATGTTGACCTTCATCTTCATCGCCTGCACGGATAGTTGTCCGAATCGAGGATTGGGTGCTCGCAACGACACGCTCGCTTCACCGTGTCAGCCATGTTTAACCAGGGGCTCGATACCAACTGTTGGAAAGTCTTAAGACCTCCCAGGATCTTTTACGACCGGTTAGAGTCGTTTACGACCGGTAAAGATTGACAATGATCAGTTCCAAGAGCTTATGACCAGTTCCGACCGCCTCAATCACTTCCGATCGCTTTTCAACGTAGTCGTAAATGTATTGTAGCGCCATTTTACCACTCGCAATATCGCGCCACGCCTTCCTTCACCGCCGAGATACCGTGATCGTAATCTTCTACGATCACGCAGTTGATGCTTGGCGATCATCGCTCACCGTGGTCGAACACCCGTACGACCACGTTCACTTCCTTCAACGTGGTCGGAGTCGCTTCCGACCACGTATTGGTCTTCTCGGTGTAGTCGTAGCTCGTTACGACCACCTTCACTGTGGTCGTAGCTTTTCCTCCGACCACGTCTTGCGCAATCACACGACAAAAACAAAGCTCTGTGTTTTTCCCTCTTTTGGTCTTTTCTCAATTGCTTGGTACATAGAATACATGGCTCTAAGTCTCTTTTTATACCCGGCATGGCTCTAAGTCTCTTTTTATACCCGGCTGTTCGAATTCAACACGTGTTCTCAAACCTACTCCGACTCCGAGTCTAATACGACTTCGACTCTGTTTCCAACTACGACTTTGAATTGCGGCTGCAATTCGACTTCGATTACACCCAAATTTTACACATAACTCTAAAACAAGACTATTTACAACAAAGCACGCGGTCTTCGCGTCCCTCAGGCCCAGAAACGGCGAACCGCTCACCAACGGTGCGGCCGTGCTGCACCGCCGTGGCTAACCTCAGTTCCTGTGGGCGTGCGAGAGCAGGAGCATTACCGAGGTCATCCTCGTGTGGCACATCGCGACCAGCCTCTTCGAGATGAAGAACTCGGCCGCGACATCACGCGTGGAACGACCGAGAGCCGAGGAGACGGTGGCGACGACGCTATCCAAATACTGCGCGTACCTGGTGGCGTGCGCAACGGAGCTCCTCCCGGAGGACCGGGAGGGTTCGGAGCGCGTGTACAAGGCGGTCAAGCGGGGCCTCCGGGGCGCGCTGAGCAAGAAACTGCGTCGGAGCAGGTCGGAGAGCAGGATGGAGCGCATGATGAGGATGGAGAGCCCCGAGGAGGTGGCGAACATGGGCGCCGAGCTGGGGAAGCAGCTCTTTGAGGAGTGCGGCTTCGACGGCGACGCGGCGCAGGGGTGGGCGCTGCTGGCCGAACTGTGGACCGAGCTGGTCGTCTACGTCGCGCCCTCCGACAACATCGAGGGCCACGCAGAGGCGCTGGCAAAGGGCGGCGAGCTCATCACGCTGCTGTGGGCGCTGGCCACCCATGCCGGCATCGCCCGCTAGTTTTGGTTAATACCTCGTTTGGAACGCTCCCGGAATTTTACAGGAATTGAACCTTTTCGTGTGAAATTTCTACAGAAATTCATGCGAAACAATTCAATTCCTGTAAAATCCGCGTGAAATTAGAACGCGGCCTAAGTATTGCAGACTTCGAGCTGGTCCCGAGAGAAAAAAAGTTCGTCTTGCTGCTGGTTTGCTGGGCTGTCCCTGTAGTGCTGTACTAAGTACCAGACGCATGCTTCGTGTTAACTGCTTCCGTTATTTCCACAAGGAGAAGGAACGCTCCTTTCCTCTTCACGTCCGGACGTCCCCCCGGCCCCCTTCCTCGACGACGACTTCGATTTCGGTGACTTCACCTTCGTCTCCCTGGTCGGCGATGACGACGAGGAGGACGGGTGTTAGGAATATTTCTGTTCTGGACGTCAGACGTGGCCTCCTCTTCTTCCGTAGGACCCACTGGTCCTTGCTTTCCCGATGTGATCGACGGGACGCCTGCGCCCTACATGCGAAGACCTTTGCTGGACTTCTTGCTCTTGACGTAAAGCGGCACCTCTGCTTTGGAAGTTTGGTCAAAAAATAGTTCCATGAAATATGTAAATATCAAATCTAGCCTTTAAAACATCGTAATTCTGTTTCTAGCTCTCTTTCGATCGCATATTTAATTTAACAATGACACATAGTAGTCGTGCGGTCGGCGACCGCACGACTACACTGTTCATACGAGTCGTGCGGGGTCGGCGACCGCACGACTCAACTAGCATCGTGGCATGTGCCAAGTACCCTCCCTCCCATATACATTCTTCTACTTCAAACTTGCCCAAAGTTTTCTTGGATCAACATGCATGATACTGGAGGAATTCGTGTTTGATTTTTAGACAAGTGAAATAGTATCCATCCTATCCTATGTCTGGAACATTTCATTTGGTTGGCAGCTGCGACTGCCATGTATTGTCACTAAATTAAATGTGCGATCAGGAGAAGGCTAGAAACAAAATTACGTTACTTTAGAAGCTAGATTTGGTATTTACGTGCTATAGGAATCTACTTTTGACCAAACTTCTCTGCTTTGTTTTGTTGTAATCTTGTAGACACCACGCGATGCGTCCAGCGCTCTGCCCTCTGGAGAGAAAAAAACACAACGCCAACAGTAGACCAGCTTTTCCGGGAGCAAAGCGCTGCCGTTTTCTTCTATTATTTTTCTTACATTAAATCTGAATATACTGTTGTTTTTTTATTTAGAGCAAACAACTAGTTATGCTCAATAAAAACTCTATGTATCCAGAAGGTATAATAAAAGAGTTCTGGTTCGGTACATTCGCTTGTTCTCAGCCGCCCAATACAGCTCATCCAACGGTTCTCATGATCTTAACACCTCTGGTGTCTCTGAGTGGTGTGCAGGAGTGGTGTTAGGTGCAGTTATACCCCCTCGTTAATTAACGGCTAGATGCAGTGGAGGTGTTAACACCTCCAACACCTCTACGTGGACCGAACCAATTCTCATAATAAAAATCAACTCTAATATCCATAACAAATACTTTAACATAAATTCTCCGCGATAACATACCATATCAAAATAAGATTAACCCTATCAATATTGCAGCAGATCCTTCCATGTAGGGCGCCGCCGTCCCGTCGGGGAAGCAAGGAGCAGTAAATATGTGGGTAACGGTCTGTCCTTTTTTGCTACGGTTTCTGGATTTTAAGAGCAACTTCATCTCATTAGTCATTTCTCCCTCTCTATTTCTTAGTATGAAGAGGCTAGCTATTATTTTCAGCTCTCTATTTAAGTTAACATTCCAATGGCCTAGCTATTTGAGAAGCGAGTGAGGATGCGCTCGCCAAATCTAGCTAGCGGCCGGGAGAAAATAGCGACTCGATAAAAATGAAGAGGAGGATAAAGAACCGGTTGGAGTCCATTTCTTGAGTCGTATTAGGTAAATATACAATAAAGAGCGGAATAAAGAACCGGTTGGAGTTGCTCTAACTGCGACTTGTGACTTTTGGACTGTTTGTACAAGAGATTACAGAGTAACAAAAATTCACGTGCGATTTTTTCCGATACAAATGAAATCAGTAAAGTATGCACTATAATTAACTAGTAGACCCTATCTTCAAAAAATACTCCGTTTAAAAGTTAGTTACTGTAGAGAAGCTGAAAAGAACAGACCCTAAATCGAATTATATAAACCATTCTTTCCATGGTGAACCAAAACGGATATTTCCAATCACCTTGTATATCAGTCTATTTATGCTGGAGCGTGATGCAGCACATTGAAGATTTGAAGTGCACAAGCAGCACCACCAGTGTGCTTGTACAGACTTGTAGATTTTCGACTTGAAAATTTGGAATACAGATAGAGCCACAAAGGGAAGTTGTATTGAGCTGTTACTTCTTTCTGCAAGCTCAGGTGTCTTTGTTCTCTCCCTAGTCCATACCTGCGATTTGCTGCTATAGTAAAACTGCAGCTGTCATGGACGTTTGTGTGGCCTTGTGGCTCACTACCGTCCTAGGTTGCATCTCTACGTTAGGGCTTATCATTTGGAAATTTTCCTTACAAGTAACAATGCTTGATGACACAAAAATCTTCAATGGCAGTAGACAAGATGGAAATGATACACCTTAAGGCATGTGCGTATGTAACATGTAACCGACCATAAACTGACAGCTTCATGAAAAACCATCGTAAACAGCGCAAAATTGTAGACAATCACAATCAGATTGACTAAGGGCAGATATGAAAAGAAGCAAATCGAACAGACGTAAGAAAATAATCATCAACCGTGGCAAGGGCATAGTATCGATTTCATTATTCCATCCGCCCCTATTAAGTGGTACACTGCTCATTTTTGCAAATTTTCATAACTAGATAATTGTTGTCTGGAATGTAAGGCAAATCCTATGATGACACCATAGGAAAAACTGCTCATTTTGCAAGCTATAGGATTATATGTAACCAAGAAGTAAACGTTTTGGCCTAGTCAAAAATCTGGTACACCATGCCAATAGTATCGAACAAGCACAGGCTAGTTGCCTAATCGTCCAGCTCAATGATCTTCACAACCGAGGCATCTCCCACTTTCTGGCAGACAACGACACGATCATGCGACTTGATCACCCCGGAAGCTTTACCATGGTCAAGAGCAACCTTCAAGACTGACTCATTAGTAGCGCTGGTAGATTCAGCCTGCAAGGCAAACACCAAGCCAGAATTCATTAGTTACTAGCCAATCCGACTAATAGTCATCAGTTACGTCAAAATCAATTCAGCAATTCTCATTACGCAATGCAAATACCCAAACCAATTCGAGATGAACAAAAACTTAATATTTGTTCAGGAGTTGAGACAGAATCAGTGCATGAGCATAAGCTGTAGGATAACACCAAACCCACAAAAGAGTTCAATTGAGGGCCTCAGTGGTCTGCCCTAGCCTTCAGCTGCTCATTGCGCTTACAGTACATAAACCAGATAAACCAGCCTATCAACCAAGTCTGAAAAATGTTTTGGCTAACCAAGCTCATGAGACCTTACAAACTGTTTGGAGCTGAACTTACATTCTAGTACTATTGCTTTCAAATCATTTATCATAGGTAATTTATTAGCAATAGTGTCACGTGATGCAAGAAAGAATACTAAAATGTGAGGTTAATACAGGTGGGTATCTGTAGTACGCTAGTAGCCTAGTGCTAGTTTCTGAAAAGCATCTAAATTTTATATGACATGTTATGACAATAGCAAAATTGAAAGGATGATAATCCTTTAATAATACATAGTTTAATCCTGGGAATATGCACTAACAATGCTGATCTGCCCTTATCCAGTTATCCTATTCATTAATCAGAACAAGGATGTTGATCCCAGCCATGGGCTAATAACACAATTTGGTTTTTCATATTATATTTCATGCTCATCTACTAGACTTGATACGTACTATCACAAATTGCAAGAATCCATTCTTCCCCCCATGATACGGGTCATGTGTTTTGCAAGTGAACAAATCAACCAAGTATGTTTTGCATAGATATGTTTTGATTCCTGTAGCCAACATGGAAAGCTAACTTACTGGGTGCCGTGGATCAGCAAGCATTGGAAAGAGGCCTCTAACTATGAGCGATTGTCTTGCCTGCAAGATAAGCATACAATAAATTTGAGCTACAACATTGCCAAACTTCAACATATGCCTTCATAAAAAAAATGAAATAAAAAAATCAAGGCTCTCCCCTACTGTTTCCCATGGAAAAATATTAACAAAGAAAGTGTCCCACTAGAACTGAAAAAAATCCACAGATGCTGTATTGAGCAGGTGTCCATAGGAACCAAGTACCAGGGAAGATAAAGAACCAATATTTATCAGCATAACTTACGCCAAGAGGTAGCAAGGATGTTGCATCTATGCAAATCATAAGGTACTGTACGAACTATCTTTTCCTAGTATAACATGAGACAAACTGATATATTGCTCCGTATTGAGTTGCACACTGTTGCATGGTTAAATATTGGATGTCGTCAAGAAAAACTTCATAAGCCCAAAGTTATCTTTTACAAATTGAAGATCAGTGTGCTAATGTTAGACATTGCCCAGATTGCACAACTAGAAAATATAATGTACTACAACAGTGCACAAACATAGAATGAAAAAGTTGTCCACGTACTTCAAATGCGCCGGTGAAACTCCACCTTAGTTGGTTTGTTTTTAGACGAGGAATGACAACAGACAGAACAGGCATGGTGGGCCTGTACTTTGCGATTAATCTGCAGATAGTACAGATTATATATGAGATTACTTCCATTAAACTACAACCCTATATAAGCAATATTCATTTCTTTCTACCTTGCAGCCCGTCCAGATGAGGTGAAGCAAATAATGACAGAGGCCTTAACTTTGATAGCGGCTCGCACCTGGAAAATAGGCATTGAACTATGTCAGACTTAGAAGTCAAATATTTCATGAAGCATTTGTGGTGCTAAATCAACAGAAGACAGAAAACTGTATCCCATGTGAACAGTAAACAAAGGTTGGAACAGGTGAAGAAACAAAGAACGTACTGCAGAGGAAGCAATAGACTCCAAGTGGGTCATGGGTTCTCCCACATATTTCACAGCTCGCTTGAAGTATAAATCTTGGTTGAAAACCTTCTCAGACTGTGAAACAATTGATCAACATATATCGCTAAATCAATTATGCTAACAAAGTAGAAGCGGAGAAGGAAAAAAAAAGCAGGCAGCTGTGAATTTCCATTAGAGCAAAGATTTACTTGCTGAAATGCATCAACTGTTTATCAAGAAAACATAAGAGCTAGAAATAAAATTCACCTCAGCACAAATTTTGCCCACTGTCGAAATAGTCTCGACTGGATATAAACCACGGAGAGTCTCAGCACCAAGGAGAATGGCATCACTCCCTGAACAAAAGTTAAAAATATGTGGTTCATGAATGATTTTTTTTATAATAGTCCCTATTGGGGGGTGCAATAAGGAGCAGCTGTATGTCAGAGCCCATGTCATGAACCAGGGTAAACACCACCAAGAGGATGGCCGGATGGCGTCGGCGTAGAACGAGAGGGAGAGAGACTAGAGATTTAGGCGAGGAAGACTATGATAATTCTCTGCTTGATTACAATAGCATGCGGTAGCCCTCTTATATAGGCGGCTCCCCCTAACAAATGGAATCTAATCCCAATTATATCTCTAACTCATATCATATCTCTAACTCTATCTCTAATACAAGGAAAGTAATCTCTAACTCAAATGGAAACCAATCTCTAATTCCTAATAATACATTGACTGGGCCTTGAGCCCAAGGCCCACATCCCTGACAGCCCAAGTCTACCCATGATCTCCAAAAGGCAATTAACATCATAAACAACTCACCATCAAGTACTGCATTTGCCACATCGGTTGCCTCCGCACGAGTAGGCCTGAGGTTGTCAGTCATGCTGTCCACAACACGAGTAACAACAGCAGGCTTTCCAGCCACGTTGCACTTGTGCAGAGCAGACTTTTGAAATAAAAAGACCTACAATATGGGTAGGTAAAGATCAAAGATCAAATAAACTAGTACTAAATCAAGGTTAACTATTGCATCTTGAGATGAAAAGAATGCAATTTATGGCAAAAGCACTTAAGGATGTGTCACTAAGCTTCTATTGTGGAGGTGGCCAGCCAGGCCAGCATGCACAATTGCAGCAAATGACATGGAAAATAACAGATGCCTCAATTAAGCGATCCCTTCTGAACTGCTGAAAAATAAGTTGAGATAGCCAACCTTTTCAGGTGGAAGGTCAATTCCCAGGTTTCCTCTTGAAAGAATGATACCATCTGCCTCTTGCAGGATTTCATCAAAATGATTCAAGCCCTGCAAAGAAATAAGGAGTGAATAGGTGGAAAAACAAATGAAAGTTGCTCAAAAATGTTAAAGGGGTATCTTGAAACACCTCCACATTCTCAATTTTGGCGAAAATCTGAGTTTGACTGAGATCACCTAACTTCGAGAGGAACTCCCGTGCCTGCAATGCAGGAAAATACTAGCACTGTTGAGAACTTTCTTCTCAAGTAGGAAATGCAAACAAACAGGTGATACTATATTCGAATATAGCAATGCAATATTTTCAATGGAGATGACAACTGCTGAGGAAACATAGATATTACTTTGTAGCACAACACCCAAAGAGGAAGTTTGAAGAAACTCAAAATGCATCCATAGTATAATTAGTTACTTGCCTGCCTCACATCTTCTGCGTGTCTTGTATAAGACACAGAGAGGAAGTCAATCTTGTTTGGAGCACCCCATTTTCTGATAACCTGAAAACAGCACATGCTCAAAATTCTTAAGATCAGTTAGAGCAAGGGCACCAACTTAGCAAAATATTCTGGTTTTTTTACTTGTAACACTGTTACAAAGGGAGGTTCTGGCAGACAGGGGTAAAGACATCAAAACAACAATTACACAAGGAGATATCACTATTCTGGGAGGAATTCCGTACATCCTTGTCCTCATCAGACAGTGTGGGCAAGTCAATATGAATCTGGGAGCAATGCAATGTGAATAGTGACCCGGCCAGGGTAGCTGTGTTCTTGATCACACACACCACATCGTCTCCTTTAACCTCAGAAACCTACATCAGGCAGATGAGAGTTTTGGTATCAGAAAATGCAAGCAACAAACAACATCCTACTAACAGGCATATAGAATATCAAACAAGCAGAATATTTAAGTGCAGCGTGCCAAAGACTTTTACCTGCAACCAAACTGAAGTAGTCTCGCTGCCTGTGAACAAATATTGCCCAACAAATATTGTAGCACCTGGTTTCACAGCCTGCGAAGAACAAAGGACAGTTTGGCACATTGACAAATGAAACGAAATCTATAGAAGGTTGACACAGGGCGATCTACTTGAAGCTACTTGTGTTTCAAATCGAACTCAAAAGCAACTAGGCGATCCAACTTCCATTGAAGCTGTTTCCCTAGAACCTCTGAAGCACGAAGACGTGTGTTTTGTGCTGTACCCGTGTCCAACATGGATACGACACGGACACGTGTCGGCAGCGTGTTGCCTGATTTAAAAATGAATTTGAAGTTTGAAAATTCCCGACACATGTCAGACACGGCGGGACCGTGAGTCCGACACGGCCTAGCCCACCATGCATAACCCTAACTGCATATGAACTGCTACCAGCGCCCCCACTGTCTGCTCCCCTCCTTGCCTCCCACCTCCGTCGGAGCCGGCGAGGCACAGCCTGCCTTGGCCCCGCCATTCCCCGCTGTTGTCTCCTCCCGTCCCCTCCTCGCCTCCCACCTCCATCGGAGCCGGTGAGCCACCGCCCGCCTTGGCCCCGCCATTCCCCGCTACTCTCCTCCGGCGAGGTATGCACCGGCGTTACTTGTGCGACTAGATCTGCGTGCAGTTGACGTTTTTTGGGTGTAGATCTCGCGGTATCTCGTTTTCCCGGATCCGAAGTGGCGTGGATCCATGTGAAGTTGCACCATGATTAGTATCCTTACACTGCCATTGTGCCTTCTTGTGGGGTATGCAGGGGAATAGAGCATGATTCGGTAGCAAGGATGATTCGGACATCCGCCCTCCAGTCTCCTCAGCCGGTCAGTCCTCTCTCTCCTCTCGCGGGTGTCGGCTCTAGGTCCTCGCATACTTCATCATCCCCGTATTTTCGTCGTCAAATCGAATATTTCCTCCTCCCCTCTCCACGCTTAGCACTCTGCCTCTCGTTCGCAGGTTATTCCTTCCCCAAATAATGACTGTTCATATCTTATTTGTGTGGATTGAAAGGTGCAGGTGTAGATTACTAGATTTTCAATTCTATTGTTGTGAACACCGATCCGAAATATAATTGACATTTTTGACCTAACAAGAAAGGAGAAAAAAGAAATGCAGTAAAATTAAGGGTGGATTTCCAGCATACACTTTCTGCTTTTCGAATTACAGAAAGCTTTTGCTGTCAAACAACATATGATGATAATGCTGTTACTAATGCAGTTGAGACATTCAATACTTCTAGGTAACATCCTATCCCTGTTATTAAAGATGCAACCTTGTTGAACGTTTGTTCATGTCAGTTCTGGTTTTTCCCCAGTGGCGCTGTTCACTTCATGGCATCAAATAATGACTCTGGTGTAAGAGACTACGACATGGAGAGATTCCAACTCTGCAAGCATTTTCAGTTTGACTGGCCAGTGAACTGAATGTAAGTCCCTTTAGTTATTCCTTTTTCCCCCTGCTTGTGTTATGGACATGGTTGGAAACTTGGAACATATCGTTTGCAGTTTGTACTAGAGATGCATTTTCCCCCTTTTTGGTACATATATGGTTGATTGCTGATGCACTTCCATTTTTTCATCCAGTATTTAGACGCTGTGATCAGAGCCAAAATTCCAAGTACTGTCGCCGTGATTACCAAAATAATTGATGAGGTACATATTCCAAGTTTACTTTATAGTTTACACTTTATATTATTTCAGTTTGACAAGCATGAAGAAACATAAAAATAAATACATATATGTAATTTATTCTTATTATTTAAATATATATATCTGTGTCGCTGTGTTGGTATTTTTGGGAAAATGGCGCATCCCCGTGTCGGTGTCGTGTCGTGTCGACGTATCTGTGTCCGTCCATCATAGTAGCAACCATAAGATTTCAAATAAATTACACAAAAATAAGTTACCTTGGCAAGTCCAGAGAAGTTGATTGGCAGCAAGTTGGAGGAGGCTTCCTGCCCCTGATCAGGGGTCAGTGTAACAAAACCGTTCTCTTCAAGGGAGATTGCGGCTTCACTCTTGTTGACCACCTGCAACTCTGGGCCGACCGTGTCAAGCATAACCTGCCCAAAAACGGACCCAAATGTCAGCTCACCTCAAAAGAAATCTCACATAGGTAGCAGTAGCACTGGATACGACCACAGCTAAACGTTGTCAAAGTCTATGTGACTTGCCGATTTTTGGTTGCCCCTCTTGTTAACTGGTATAATTTCATTATATAACAAGACAAGAGCGCGCAAAATGAATTGTAGTGTGACTAATAGAGCTAGGGACAGGAGGCAACTGAAGGGCACTTACGGCGCATAGTTTCTTGGTGGACTTGATGGCGAGCTTGAGGTTCTCGAGAGTCTCCTGGTGGTACGCGGCGTCGCCCCATGAGAAATCGAACCGGGCCACTGCAAACAAGCCACAATTGCAACAGGAAAAGGTTAGCTCAGCACATCCCTGGGGCAACAAGCAAGGAGAGGTGGTGGTGCTCTGGAAGAGACTGAGATAGTGACAACAACACGAACCAGACATCCCGGCCTTGAGGCAGGAGGAGATGGTGTCGACGGAGCGCGACTTGGGACCCAGCGTACCCACGATCTTGGTCATCGCCGGGAAAAAGCTCTGCTTTTTGGGTTGGTTGGTTTCGATCCATCACCAGCTAATCCACTCAATTAGGGTTCTCAGGGATCCCAAATCCTCGAACGAATCTAGCTAAAAAATGAGATTGCAAATAGCAGCAATGCTTACGGTCTTGGAGGGCTCGAGGATGGATGCCATCCGGATGGGCTCCTCCAGAAGCAGATTGGTCGAATGCATCTTGGTAGCACTCTTGCTCGCTCCTCAGATCAGATCGGGAGGGAGGCAGCTTTCCCCTCTTCTTCTTCTCCAAGGAGAAAAACACAGGTCGATGCGGATGCCCACGCCTAGTGCCTTCTCATCTCGTCACAAATCTCGTGTTTTACTAGGGAAAAAAATTGCTCTTCAGCCTCAAAGTTTAATGACGTTTGCTTATTTATTCAATAATATCTCACTGACACGTAGATTCAGAATTCACATGTCAGATATTATGGTGTAAATAAGCAAACACCATTAAATTTTAAGGTACATGAACAAATCCCCTTTTACTAGTGTACGTGGTGCTAGGACGGCTGCGGCATATGCCTCCTCCAATGGGCAAACGGAGCCCCCAACCGGTGGATTTTGACGGCCACAGCCGCTGGTTTTCTTCGACATACCCTGGTTTGGCCAAACCAACACAGTCTTGAAGCTTTTCAAAAAAAAAAACACAGTCTTGAAGCATTTTCCTTGCTGTCTTTCCATGCCTCGGTCCGTATCGTTCCATGTGCGGAATCATAATAAAAATGATAGGGTTTCACTGCTTCCCAACACATATAATTGCATGCATAGTTTTATCTCTGATATACAATGAAGTAGGTGGACAGTCTAATTTGAAAAAATTGATTATATACCCTCCATTTAGATGGAAATTGAGGATTTACCCTCCTAACCCACGTGTCAGTGACTTATGATGACCCCACGTGTCATTGAGATGTGGAGGGTAAATCCTCAATTTCCCAACTAAAGGGAAGGTATATGATCCAATCTTCTCGATTCATGAAGAACCATATAAGAAGATCCAAATTAATATTGTGATGAATCATTACCAAGTTTGTAAAGTGGATATTTCAATTTAGCAAAGTTTGCATTTTGTCAGTTTGTTATTAGGTAAACCAGTCTGACCGCTCTCTTGCTACCGGTCATACCGCCGTTGTTCTACCGGTTAGACCGCCGACCGATAGTACTGATGTTTAGTTGCCGTTACAATTTTCAGAGCGAGTTGTTTTCACTTTCTGTGACCGGTTTCTGGTTAACGGTCAGACTGGCCTCAAAAATTTGATTTTATAATTTTAGGAATTTGGTTATGGATTAATTTGAATTGTGTTTGGTCAGTGCGTTAATATTGCATGATGTATATTTTAGCTAACGTGAGTCAAGTTGTGAAGAAATCGTATCTAAAAACAATTTCTTTCTCTTTGGATGTGCAAGAAACTTTAGAGTCAACCATGATCAACGGTGAGAATCGGAGTTGAACTTATGGAGGAGCCGAGGCTCAAAATGGTCAAGAATGCCGGGTGAGATGGTTGAGATCAAGCATAGTATGAGAAAGACAAAAAATGTTAAAGGGAATATTTGGACGATGGGTTGTACTAAGTAGCTTGATCGGTCTAAGTGAGTCGTGGTCTAGTGGATCCAGAACGGGAGAGACTTGTGAAGAATCTAGATCCATCATTATGAGTTAATGACATGTGTTTGATAATTAAATTGTTAGACTAATATTTTTATTGCGATAGATGAATATATTATATCCTACGGTGGTGAATGTTTTGAGATAGCTTCATGTGTTTGATCATCTTCAAGTCAAACAAAGGTCATCATATGTTGATGACCCAGATTTGAAGTTAAGATGTCCATCATCAAGCTTCAAGAGGGTGTATAAAGCAAAGGTATAACTAATTAGGGCTAAATATGTATTTCTAGTCTTTTGTCGGTTTTGGTGTTTGGTTGAAAGACCGGATTGTTAGTGTAGGTTATTGTACTATTAAGAGGGGTCATGATTAGTAGCTTAAATGTGTCATACGTTGCTAGCTCATTTACTTGCTTTAGCTCTTTGTGGCATGATGATAGTATTTTTGAATTTGTTTTGAAAATAGTTGCAACTCATGCTTAATTCCTTTGTAACATGTGATTTAGAATTGCGAATGTGTGTTTTGCAAACTATTGAAATCCATGTTCTCTCCTTCCTGTGGCATGATGCTAAAATTTGCGACTGTATTTTGTAATGGTTGAAGCTCATGCAAAATCTTTAAAACATAAACTTAAGTTTATGAATGTATTTTGCAAAGGGTTCGAGTTCATGTCCCTAATTCTTGTCACCGCTCCGACCGCTGCGGTTCGACCGCCATGACACCCCCAGTCTGACTGCCAAATACCCGTCGGTCAGACCGCTTCTTGCAACTGGTTATACCGCTCCAGTGCTAAAGCTTCTTTCTCTTTGGTTCTTGAGGTTGTGTCAGACCCAGATTTTTTAATCCGGAATCTACTGTGTTTAACTGCACTATTCCCTGGATCAGTAGATAGTACACACAGTTACAGTAATGAATATCAAAGTACATATCATGCGGAAACGTAAATATAATAGTAGACTTACTCATGGGCCGATTAGGCCGAAATTAATAAATTGCAGCAATGGAAGAACGGCACACATGTGGGACCTTCAGACATGCCCACAGCGACCAACCGGAGGTTCGCGACCTAGCCCTTGACTTCTTCATCTTTTCTGCCATCTTGTCCAATCTTGTTGCTGAGGCGTGGTGATGTGATTCTTGATTCTGAATTTTGTCGCAAAGCGAGCATGAGCACTCCGACCCCGTGCTCAGCGAGCCAACACACAGAATGCAATATTTAACATGTATGGCTAACCAAAGAATGGCTTAGGTTTATTTTATTTTTGCGAAGAGTGCTTTTGAATACAATTATATAAAAATTCCTAAGACTTAGCATTTTGAACAAAAGCGTAATGTTCAGGAACATGCAATATTAATAGTGATTCAGATACCATCCACCGTTACATGGCATCTGCACCATATAGCAATTCTTCAGCGTTATAGCCGCTTAACTTACCGCTGGGACAACACCCAGGACAATTCCAAACCAGGGCAGTCCTTCGCCCTTCAAGTTTTCCATTCCCGGTTTCCAATGTTTTTGAAACAGAACTATATCCAGTTAAGTTCCCATGCCTGCCCATGACCGTGGGCGCGGCTATTCGAATAGTTTTGACTCTGCAGAGTTTGTACACTTTCACCACAAGAGACGATCAACCCGTTGCCCCACACGATTCCTTAGTCATGTGGTTGAGCAGACCATCACAGTGACTTTTCAAAGTATCTAGACCCTTTTGTCATCTCACCCTATGGGAAATCGCCCACTGCGGTGGGTCCCATATGTTGCAGGATGTTCCCCACGGCTACTAGCGTCGGGCTCCACTCCCTCTGCGCTAGCACGACTGGGAAACTTCACCCTCCACTCGGTGTCCCTTTAGGCCTTCCCTTGCCCTGCATAATTACTTCTCTCCCTATTAGTGAGATGAGTCCGAGTTTTCGATAAATCTACTTAGCCAAGTTGTACTTTACAGACTTGTGGTTGTACTGTTTTACACGGGTGACATGACAAGATTCGGTCCTTAGGGTTATCTGGGCGGTCTACCAATAACACACTTTGTGCTTCCACTGCACCACATATTCACACACTCGAACTAGTCCGCCTGATATTTAAGCATGTTGAGATTTTTGGAGGGTATAAAATAGTCATGTCAAATATACGATCATTCCCACCATGACTGCCCAAACCAATTTCTCTTGATTAAAGTGATGCTTGGGCGCCTTCGCGCCCATGAGTACCTAAACATTACTAAGCATGGCATATAATTACGGACTTATTTTCGAAAGGGTATTATTATAATTTTTGCTAGGCGACAAGGTTCTCGACTTCAAATATTCCAACGGAGGGTAATATTAATTCAAGGCACACAATGGAATATAACTAGAGTCTAAAATTAACATGTATTTGCATATAAATAACGCGTGCAATTTGATAATTTAAAGCAAAGTAATTTGCGAAATGTAGGTTCAACATGATCAAAGTATTGACTCGCCTGGCGGATTTACCGCGGTCTTGAGCTCACTCAAAGCTTTCTTATGCGATGGTTTTGAGCTTCCGGTCCTTATCTTCACCTCGATCTCGGCCTCGATTGATCCTTGATTCTTCTGGACTCCATTTTCTAATTACGTGCTAAGCAACTGAATTCAAATAAAAGCAAATAACTCAAAAGATCCAAACAAATTCGAATAAACTCAACTTTTGTCTTAATATGAGTTAATGTGTGATTTGGGTGATTTGAGGCAAGGCTGGTGGTAGAAAACGATGACTCGATCTTTTATTGACAGCTTCTTTTATTATTTTTATATCTATCGAGAAAGTTCCATGAGTCAGTTTTGACCTATAAACGAATGCACGAACCTAGCTAGGGTTCAATTTGTAGGCCGAGTACCGCCATTATGAATAGGGTTCCATAGGCGAAGTATATGACTTTTAACGTATCGAATTGATTTATACTGCTAGTAATTTGAAATGTATCATTTTATGTGGTATGTTAATCCAAAGACAAACTCTTATTTCATTGCCATTATTAACTAAATCCAGAGTGAGATTTGTTTATCGGTGACATACTAAGGGTGGGGATTATATTATAAATCATGACCTTCTAATTTAAACATGTACTTCTTTTTAAATGGTTACGACATATCGTTTAATAAATCTTCTGAAGCTGCTCGATTTATCGTTTAACTGAATCTACCCTTAAGATTTATTCTACGGCTGCCTACCAAAAGTTAGGGCACATATTTAATTTTTTTTTACGGATAATCTCTTAAGTTAAAGCCTCGCTTTTGTAGGTAACTACACTATTTAATCCATTGCCTTAATCTTAATTTTTTTTTGAAGGTATTTTTGATTGAGGTCTTTATCATTTTTTGTCACTAAACTAAATCATTTTTTTTTGTGCCTTCAATTGGTAGTTAGGCCTTCTTTAAATATTAAGCTATATTAGTTACTTACACAATACACAATCAATATTAACTCTTAATCTACCCTATTTTACACCTTAATTAAACTTATTAGCCTCTCTACATTATTTCCTAACTTTAACTTGGGTGCATTATTATCATTTTATTATTGTTATTATTGCTCTAAGTTAAAATTACCATCTAAGACTTCATGACCAGTGAGATATTAACAATAGTGCCTATATCTTTAATGGGGTATATGATGGATACAAAACCTTCACTAATATCTATATTTACATGGGTATACTTTTAGCAATTTATATGCCACTTAGCATATGCGCCAGTATCCGAATTGAAGATGGATATTAATGGTATACTAATTATTTCCGAGGTCTACTTAATCGTATGACAGGAGACTTTAATTTAAATCTCAATAGCTAAACATTAGTGAGCTAGTACTTACTTAATTTTTTTTATATGCCTTTAATTTTACATTTTGATGTCTAGGTAAATTTTACTTAAGTCTAAATTAATTACATTAGCCTCCTTGAATTATTGCCTCACCATTCCCTAGTTGAGATAGCTAAACAAAAATCAAAAATAAAATGTGGTAGAGTGGGCGTTCGAACCCGAGACCTCACGGTGGGAAGAGGCAAGGGCTGGCGCTGGTGACCGACTAAGCAACGATTGTTTTTTTTTTTGATATAGAGAATGGGTTTACTTAGAAAAGATAATGAGCAATGGGCAAAGCGGTGGGCGCAGCGGCCAAAAAAGCAGCAGCAGGTGGCGGCGCGAGGTAGGCGGCGGCGTCGCCGCGAGGTCAGTAGCTAGGGGAAGGTGGCAACCGGTGAAATGGGATCCTAGGGGCACAAGGAGCCGAGGAGGCGCCGGCGTCGGCCGAGAGGCTTCAAGATGGATCGGCGGCGAGGCTCGGCGGCGGCGGCGGAGGAAGCAGGCGCGGCGCGCGTGGAGGAAGGGGAAATCGTTGGCGCCGGCAGGAGTGAATGAAGGAAAACCTACCGTCGAGGTGGCGGAGCCGAGAGGAACCGAGGTTGGCCAGCGGAGGACGTGGCGGAGCGGGCATGCGCCGCGCGCGCGGAAGTGGGGTGGCGGGAGCCTCGGCGCGGTCGGAGGGTCGGGCGTCGGTAGCTGCTCTCTGCGAGGAATCGGAAACGTTGGCACGGGAAGTGGCGGTGGGGTGTATGGCGGCGGCGGCCGAAGTTTGGGGAAGACGGCACCAGTGAGCTGCGAAGGGGGAAAACCCGATTAGGCAGGGTGGAAGCAAGAGGAGGGAAGGTGGAGTGCATTGGTAGGCTCAGAGGGGCGTGGGCATTACCGAGATGGCCTGGCACCGGTGAGGGCCAAGGGAAAACGGCGGAGGTGGCGGCGAACTCTGGTGAGGTTATAGCAGAGGAGGAGGTAGTAGGAGGCTTTGGGGAAACGTATGAGGAGCTCAAGGGGGCTGGGCAGGGCTTAATATTGGGACGGGGAGAGGAGAGCCGGATGGAATTGCGCGGCAAGCGCTGAGGCTGGCACGGGCGATGCCGCGCGCAGGTGATGGCGACTGAAGCTGGGCGCAGGGCATGGCGCAGCGAAGAGCGGTGGGCTCGAGGCTGCTTGATAGATCATGGCGATGAGACGGGAGCTAGGCGCGGCGCCTGCAGCGGTGTTAGGGGAGCAGCGCACGCGATGCTGGGCGAGGGAGGAGGCGACGTGGAGCAACCACCGCCAAGCGAAGGAGGAAGAGAAAAAGGAGGAGACGGGGGAAGCCAGCCCAGCGGGAGAGAGGGAGGAAAAGGAAAAAGGGGTGAGAAAAAGGAGGGGCCCACATGTAATAGAGAGGAAGAAGGAGATGAAGGAAAAGAAAGGAGGCTTGAGCAAAATTTTATAATCTTGGATTTTCGACATTTGAATTCTAGCTCTAGTGTTCAGACTATTCTTGAATTTAATTGTACAATTTATATATTTGAGTTGTACTTTTAGTTCAACTATTTCCCTTTAACTAATTTATAAACCAGGTTTTGATTTCGTAGACAGAATTTTGGAGTTACTTTCTTAGGGTTAACTACTATGTAAATTATTTGTATTCATTTATCTAATTATTTATTTTTATGATTGCTATTTTGTGCTTGAGAATTATTTTCAGATATTATTTGCTCAACACTAAACTTAGGAAAATCCAAATAAGATGTTGAACAAAAATTCAAATGCTAGCAAGATGCAAATAAAAGTTTTTAAATTACTCAAAACTTCAGACATCCAAAATTCAGGATGTGACAAACCTACCCCCCTTAAATTAATCTCGACCCCGAGATTCCGATAGAGCAGAAGGAATGGAGATGAGTTATATTGGCTAGCAATAGGTTTTGTGGTATTGCTCGACGCACGTTCCTTAGCCTCACGAGAGACTAAAAGTCGCACAATAGGGGTTAGAACTTGAAGAAGTCAAAAGGAAGAGAGAACCTTGTTTTTTTTTGGATAGGTCGTAGACTTTCTAATACTTGCTTCTTGCCATTGTTGTCTTTACGTCACCGTAGAATGGAGTAGTTGCATCGTCTATCGGACATACGGTTGTATAGTTTCATATTGATAGGTGGGTAGCCATGGTATGTGCCCTAGGGGTAAGTGAGGGGAGAGGACTTTAGGATTGCAGGGTGACGACACACATTTCTATATGGCGGTCTTTTGTCCTCATCACTATAAGGCTCCTGTGTCTGCAAATCTTCTTGGTCGGATTCATCTAGATCTACTAAAGTATTATTACACCTTCAAAGTAGCCATACATCATATTAGTACTTCCAAAAGTAATTATACATCATAGTAGTTCTCCAACATACTCATCTACTCTTGCTACCCCCTTAAATAAATGGTAGCAGACATCATCATTCTTTCTAACTCCGGGCATGACAAGTCCTATGGCGATTTGGAGACTCATCCGTTGTATCTCACCGCTTTGGTCAGCTGGGCTCAGTAGCAATCCTTGGGGCAGTGGTCTTGTCCTTCACAGAGAAAACATGTCATCTTCCTCGTTGGACATTCTGCGGGCGGGTGGTCTCCTCCACAGTTGGGGCAGTTAACAGTACATTGGTTTTTCTCATGTCCTTTTGCTCCACAATGCCTACAAGCTATTAGGTTAGTGAGGCAGTCATCTGGGTAGTGATATTTCTTGCAGATATAGCGATGAGGGGACTGGGCAATTGTAGCAGTAATGACCAGTTTGCCCACAGGTGAAGCATGCCCCTCGTTTATCTTGGCGTAATGGAGGACAGGATTGTGCGACATGTCCGGTTTTACCGCACTCGAGACATGTAGCACTTAACGAAGCTTCTTGGTCTGTTGATAGAACTATGGTAGGTGTACCCCGTTCTTCTTTGGAGCTGCTAGGGTTTTCTTCGTTGGGGTTGAAGCCGGTGTTGGCAGCACCATCTCCTTGTTCTTCTGGCTTTTGAAGTGGGCAATTCCTCGCGTAATGTCCTGGGTGGCCACAGTTGAAACATTTGTCTTGCTTCTTCTGAGGGCACTTTCGGGAACGATGCTCAGTAGTCTTGCAATAGATACAAGGGGCCTTCTTTCGAGGTTTACTTGGCGCAGGGCTACTATTATCTTCATGATGATGGCTTCTCTCTGACTTTCCCCGTAGGGTGAGGGCAGGTGACGGCCTATACGTATGGTTGGGGTGATTGCGATCATCAATTATTATTCTTCCCCTCTTGCGTCTGGTTGTAGTAGTTGTCTTGTATCTATCCATGGCACAGTAGGGTTTTCCGAGAAAGATGAGAGGAAACGACATGAGATGAATGTTACATCGTAGAGATAAGATACTTCTAAACCCATACAAAAATTTTAAAAGAGCACTCCCGTGGAGCCGGGTGATCTTGAGCCACACAAATTTTTAAAGTAAGCTTCTCCCGTGCTGCGAAATAGGACGCCCGAGGGCAAGAAGGCAGTGCACAGAGCCAAATAAAGTCTTACAACAATACAACGTCTACATGGGAAAGGCACACATAATGGGGCACCGGGTTTATCTGCGTAGTCCGTTTTAGAACGAAACCACCTTATCTTCACGAATATCTTCAGCGTTCCTAACCTTAAATTTTTGGAATAAGGGTATGAGAAGATGATCAAATTTTTCCTTTTTAATTGATAGACAGATTCGTATTTGGGGGCAAATTGATATTAGCACTCATTCCTGTGGTATCGTTTTGAAGTTGGGGTAAAAGAGCTTTAGAAGCACAATTGGCTAGGGCAGCATATAGGTGAGAGGGAATCATCTAAGAGAGAGGAGATTGAGCAATACCACTTATATGTTTCGAAATAGATTTTGAAGAAATAATTCTAGCCATGAAACTAACGACCAGGCTAACTAGGTCACGACTGCGATCGATATGCTCGATACCATGCCCGCTGGACCAGATTTTTAATCCGGAATCATCGTGTTTAATCGCACTATTCCTGGATCGATAGATAGTACACACGATTCTGATAATGAATATCAAAGTACATATCATGCGGAAACGTAAATATAATAGTAGACTTACTCATGGGCCGATTAGGCGAAATTAATAAATTGCAGCAATGGAAGAACGAAGCACACATGTGGGACCTTCAGACATGCCCACAGCGACCAACGGAGGTTCGCGACCTAGCCCTTGACTTCTTCATCTTTTACGCCATCTTGTCCAATCTTGTTGCCGAGGCGTGGTGATGTGATTCTTGATTCGAATTTTGTCGCAAAGCGAGCATGAGCACTCCGACCCGTGCTCGTGAGCCAACACACGAAATGCAATATTTAACATGTATGGCTAACCAAAGAATGGCTTAGGTTTATTTTATTTTTGCGAAGAGTGCTTTTGAATACAATTATATAAAAATTCCTAAGACTTAGCATTTTGAACAAAAGCGTAATGTTCAGAACATGCAATATTAATAGTGATTCGATACCATCCACCGTTACATGGCATCCGCACCATATAGCAATTCTTCACGTTATAGCCGCTTAACTTACCGCTGGGACAACACCCAGGACAATTCCAAACCAGGGCAGTCCTTCGCCCTTCAAGTTTTCCATTCCCGGTTTCCAATGTTTTTGAAACAGAACTATATCCAGTTAAGTTCCCATGCCTGCCCATGACCGTGGGCGCGGCTATTCGAATAGTTTTGACTCTGCAGAGTTTGTACACTTTCACCACAAGAGACGATCAACCCGTTGCCCCACACGATTCCTTAGTCATGTGGTTGAGCAGACCATCACAGTGACTTTTCAAAGTATCTAGACCCTTTTGTCATCTCACCCTATGGGAAACTGCCCACTTGCGGTGGGTCCCATATGTTGCACGGGATGTTCCCCACAGCTACTAGCGTACGGGCTCCACTCCCCTCTGCGCTAGCACGACTGGGAAACTTCACCCTCCACTCGGTGTCCCTTTAGGCCTTCCCTTGCCCTGCATAATTACTTCTCTCCCCTATTAGTGAGATGAGTCCGAGTTTTCGATAAATCTACTTAGCCAAGTTGTACTTTACAGACTTGTGGTTGTACTGCTTTTTACACGGTGACATGACAAGATTCGGTCCTTAGGGTTATCTCAGGGGTCTACCAATAACACACTTTGTGCTTCCACTGCACCACATATTCACACACTCGAACTAGTCCGCCTGATATTTAAGCATGTTGAGATTTTTGGAGGGTATAAAATAGTCATGTCAAATATACCATCATTCCCACCATGACCGCCAAACCAATTTCTCTTGATTAAAGTGATGCTTGGCGCCTTAGCCCATGAGTACCTAAACATTACTAAGCATGGCATATAATTACGGACTTATTTTGAAAGGGTATTATTATAATTTTTGCTAGGCGACAAGGTTCTCGACTTCAAATATTCCAACGGAGGGTAATATTAATTCAAGGCACACAATGGAATATAACTAGAGTCTAAAATTAACATGTATTTGCATATAAATAACGCGTGCAATTTGATAATTTAAAGCAAAGTAATTTGCGAAATGTAGGTTCAACATGATCAAAGTATTGACTACTTTGGCGCGGATTTACGCGGTCTTGAGCTCACTCAAAGCTTTCTTATGCGATGGTTTTGAGCTTCCGTCCTTATCTTCACCTCGATCTCGGCCTCGATTGATCCTTGATTCTTCTGGACTCCATTTTCTAATTACATGCTAAGCAACTGAATTCAAATAAAAGCAAATAACTCAAAAGATCCAAACAAATTCGAATAAACTCAACTTTTGTCTTAATATGAGTTAATGTGTGATTTGGGTGATTTGAGGCAAGGCTGGTGGTAGAAAACGATGACTCGATCTTTTATTGACAGCTTCTTTTATTATTTTTATATCTATCGAGAAAGTTCCATGAGTCAGTTTTGACCTATAAACGAATGCACGAACCTAGCCAGGGTTCAATTTGTAGGCCGAGTACCGCCATTATGAATAGGGTTCCATAGGCGAAGTATATGACTTTTAACGTATCGAATTGATTTATACTGCTAGTAATTTGAAATGTATCATTTTATGTGGTATGTTAATCCAAAGACAAACTCTTATTTCATTGCCATTATTAACTAAATCCAGAGTGAGATTTGTTTATCGGTGACATACTAAGGGTGGGGATTATATTATAAATCATGACCTTCTAATTTAAACATGTACTTCTTTTTAAATGGTTACGACATATCGTTTAATAAATCTTCTGAAGCTGCTCGATTTATCGTTTAACTGAATCTACCCTTAAGATTTATTCTACACGCCCTACCAAAAGTTAGGGCACATATTTAATTTTTTTTACGGATAATCTCTTAAGTTAAAGCCTCGCTTTTGTAGGTAACTACACTATTTAATCCATTGCCTTAATCTTAATTTTTTTTTTTTGAAGGTATTTTTGATTGAGGTCTTTATCATTTTTTGTCACTAAACTAAATCATTTTTTTTTGTGCCTTCAATTGGTAGTTAGGCCTTCTTTAAATATTAAGCTATATTAGTTACTTACACAATACACAATCAATATTAACTCTTAATCTACCCTATTTTACACCTTAATTAAACTTATTAGCCTCTCTACATTATTTCCCTAACTTTAACTTGGGTGCATTATTATCATTTTTATTATTGTTATTATTGCTCTAAGTTAAAATTACCATCTAAGACTTCATGACCAGCAGTATATTAACAATAGTGCCTATATCTTTAATGGGGTATATGATGGATACAAAACCTTCACTAATATCTATATTTACATGGGTATACTTTTAGCAATTTATATGCCACTTAGCATATGCGCCAGTATCCGAATTGAAGATGGATATTAATGGTATACTAATTATTTCCGAGGTCTACTTAATCGTATGACAGGAGACTTTAATTTAAATCTCAATAGCTAAACATTAGTGAGCTAGTACTTACTTAATTTTTTTATATGCCTTTAATTTTACATTTTGATGTCTAGGTAAATTTTACTTAAGTCTAAATTAATTACATTAGCCTCCTTGAATTATTGCCTCACCATTCCCTAGTTGAGATAGCTAAACAAAAATCAAAAATAAAATGTGGTAGAGTGGGCGTTCGAACCGAGACCTCACGGTGGAAGAGGCAAGGGTGGCGCCGTGACCGACTAAGCAACGATTGTTTTTTTGATATAGAGAATGGGTTTACTTAGAAAAGATAATGAGCAGCCGGGGGCAAAGCGGTGGACGAAGTGTCGAAACAATGGCAGGTGGCGCGCGGGTAGGCAGCGGCGTCGCCGCGAGGTCAGAGCTAGGGGAAGGTGGCAACCGGTGAAATGGGATCCTAGGGGCACAAGGAGCCCGAGGGAGGCGCCGACGTCGGCCGAGAGGCTTCAAGATGGATCGCGGCGAGCTCGCGCGGAAGGCGGAGGAAACTGGCGCGGCGCCGCGTGGAGGAAGGGGGAAATCGTTGGGCGCCCGAGCAGGAGTGAATGAAGGGAAAACCTACCGTCGAGGTGGCGGAGCCGGAGAGGAACCAGGGTTGGCCAGCGGCGGAGGACGTGGGCGGAGCGGGCATGCGCACGGCGCCGGCGAAGTGGGGTGGCGGGGAGCCTCGGCCGGCGGTCGGAGGGGGTCAGGGGCGTCGAGTAGCTGCTCTCTCCGCGAGGAATCGGAAAACGTTGGCCTGGGGAAGTGGCAGTGGGGTGTATGGCGGCGACGGCCGAAGTTTGGGGAAGACGGCACCAGTGAGCTGCGAAGGGGGAAAACCCGATTAGGCAGGGTGGAAGCAAGAGGAGGGAAGGTGGAGTGCATTGGTAGGCTCAGAGGGGCGTGGGCATTACCGAGATGGCCTGGCACCGGTGAGGGCCAAGGGAAAACGGCGGAGGTGGCGGCGAACTCTGGTGAGGTTATAGCAGAGGAGGAGGTAGTAGGAGGCTTTGGGGAAACGTATGAGGAGCTCAAGGGGGCTGGGCAGGGCTTAATATTGGGACGGGGAGAGGAGAGCCGGATGGAATTGCGCGGCAAGGCGCTGAGGCTGGCACGGGCGATGCCGCGCGCAGGTGATGGCGACTGAAGCTGGGCGCAGGGCATGGCGCAGCGAAAGAGCGGTGGGCTCGAGGCTGCTTGATAGATCATGGCGATGAGACGGGAGCTAGGCGCGGCGCCTGCAGCGGTGTTAGGGGAGCAGCGCACGCGATGCTGGGCGAGGGAGGAGGCGACGTGGAGCAACCACCGCCAAGCGAAGGAGGAAGAGAAAAAGGGAGGAGACGGGGGAAGCCAGCCCAGCGGGCAGGAGAGAGGGAGGAAAAGGAAAAAGGGGTGAGAAAAAGGAGGGGCCCACATGTAATAGAGAGGAAGAAGGAGATGAAGGAAAAGAAAGGAGGCTTGAGCAAAATTTTATAATCTTGGATTTTCGACATTTGAATTCTAGCTCTAGTGTTCAGACTATTCTTGAATTTAATTGTACAATTTATATATTTGAGTTGTACTTTTAGTTCAACTATTTCCCTTTAACTAATTTATAAACCAGGTTTTGATTTCGTAGACAGAATTTTGGAGTTACTTTCTTAGGGTTAACTACTATGTAAATTATTTGTATTCATTTATCTAATTATTTATTTTTATGATTGCTATTTTGTGCTTGAGAATTATTTTCAGATATTATTTGCTCAACACTAAACTTAGGAAAATCCAAATAAGATGTTGAACAAAAATTCAAATGCTAGCAAGATGCAAATAAAAGTTTTTAAATTACTCAAAACTTCAGACATCCAAAATTCAGGATGTGACAGGTTGTTGCTTTGAGTTTAGCTTTCAACTTTAATTTTTACAGATTTGTAGCTGTTGGAGTAAGGACTTTGATAATATTTGAGGAAAATTTTTGTGAGGCACCATTTACCCTCTCTGTTGCCATCCAGTTCTACAGTTTAGGATTTAATCCATACCGCCAAGTGCTCAATGGGATGATCAACCGGTTATGATGACTAGGAGATGCAGCGGCTGACAGGCTATAGCCTAGGCCTCCAGGCTCTGGCGACTAGTGACTGCAAGCCTGCGACCAAGTAAGAGGGTGGATTTTGCTTTCGCACGAGCTCGGACAAAAAGGGAGGGAGGGAACGAGATGCTAGTGACTGGGGCAATAAGATGCGCGTACGGTGCGGTCTTTGCCTAATATCTTCTTTTTGTAGAGTGGCTTGGCTGGGCGAGCACATTGGGCCATGGTTGTGTCAGTTGGGCTGCACTTACGTATGCTAGGTTGCATGTTTGGGTCTTGATTGGTGCTATCTTAAGCCAATCCGCAGGAGCCGGAAGGCCAATAGCTTCAAGGTTTAGGCTGATCTCGTATCCTTCAATTTAGGTTAGGGTTCACACCTAAATTTATATCTCATCCCATGGATTGTAGGTCAAAGTACGAGCTATCAGCTCGCTTTGATTTCTCCTCCTCTTTTTTCTTTGCATCCTTTCGCTTCCTTCCTGTATGTCTCATCCCATGGGACCGTAGTTCAAAGTACGAGCTATTCGGTATACAAAGTTCAAAGTACGAGCTATTCGGTATACAAAGCAGCATTTTTTACGACTAATAGTGTCGACATGGCTGCCGGTTCACGTTCTTCTTGCACTTCTCCGTTCAAAATTGGGTCTCTGATGTTGGTTCTAGATCAAATAGTTGGTTCACCAAGACGCGTTGGTTCCAAATTACAATCCTGGACTCCTGGTCCTTCCTATTGTTCCCCTAACAAAAAGAGGGAAAATGAAAAAGAAATCCTGGTCCTGCTTGATAAGTACTAGTGTTTAGGGAGTGCCCCAGGCTAGGTTTAATCGGTCCATTAGGGCAAAGATTCATTATATATATGTAATGGCGTGGCAGGCCGACTGTGGTTATGCCAAGGAATTGACAGTCTTGTCTTTACTATTAGAGACCCTAAAGAGGATATTTGTGTAAATAAATTCTCTCATAACTATAAATATGACTCTAATATATCATGGAGAGGGAGAGAGCATGTTATGTATGAAACTGTTTCGGTAATAAAGTGTTGCTCATACTCTCTACATCTTTATTTACTGTGACTGTGAGTTCTGGACTTCAGGTATCACATTGCGGTCTTTCCATAACCCCATTATATAGAGTTTAACGCGTAACTACAACTACTAGAATTGATTAACCATTCTTTTTCTATCCGTGATACTTCGGTTATTCAGTCCAGCTTTCTTTAACAGTTCAACATGGAGTAGCACAATTGCAAATTTTCAATCAAAATACAAGATAACCGTCTCCATCGTGAATGACCTCACTGAAGAATCTGAGAATCTACAAATATAAAATACTGTGCTAGCAGTTAACAGAAACAATATGGACCTTTTCTTTAGACGTTGGAGAATTCTATTTTGTCTTCCCGTGTTTAGAGCATTTTTTATGTAGAAAAATGGCGTGGTTGTCGACGTGTATGGCCATCAACGAAATCAGGAAAATGCATATCAACCAAGAATGTGTTAAGCATAGGGCACACTTGAGCAGCATTGTAAGCGCATGTACTGCGACTGTTAATCGTTGCCTGGTCGCAGCATTTTATTGATAACTTCTGATTATAGCTGATAATTTTTTGTGACTGTAGAACCATATTTTAGCTATAACTGATGAATAGTACTAGCTGAGTGTATTATGTATAAAAGAGAACAAACGACGGTGCAACGAAAGGTACTATAACATTTGGGCCACCATATGACTTACGGAATTGTAATATAATAAAATATAAAGCACGTTATAACATACAAAAACACAAAATAGTGACAGTAGAAATGACTTATAAAAAATAAGACGTTCCTATTGGCTTTGGTTTTTGAAAATGGAAGCCGAAAGACAAAGCCAATACGGGCATGAATACTAACTATGAATATCACACTCCACAGAGGAAATTACGCAGATGCTGAACTAGTAGCTGAGACGACCATCCCCATCGTCTGTGGTAACGCCGATAGACGGCGACATTGAAATATCGTCCTCCGGAAGCGGCGACTGATCCACCGGTATGCTCTCGATCATCTTCACCGCGTCAGCCATGGAGGGCCTTTGCTCCGGCTGCTGAGCCACACATGCTAGCGCAATGTGCAGCATCGCTACCATCTCCTCCTCGATGTTCTTGTACCGCAGCAGCTCCACGTCGAACACCTCCGCGGTCCACTCCTCTCGCACCACCGACCGCACCCACTCGGGTAGGCTGGCCGCTGTCTGGCTCCTCTTATCTTTCCTTTGCATGTCGGCGTCTGGCACCGGTTGCAGGTGTTGCGCCGGCACCTTGCCGGTCAGCACCTCCAGGATGAGCACGCCAAAGCTGTAGACATCTGCCTCCTGGGAGAGTCGCTTGTTGTCTGATTGCTCGGGAGCAATGTAACCTCCAAGACGGGCAATGGCATGTGCAGGACTGAGTAGTAGAGCAAGACCGAAGTCCGCGACGCAGGCGATGCCATTCTTGTCGAGCAGGACATTGGTAGACTTGATGTTGCCATGGGGTATTGTAGACATGCGGTACTCCTTGTGGATACAGGCCAGCCCGCGTGCCGCGCCGAGCAACAACCTCACTCTAGTCGTCCAGTCCAATGGCGACTCTCCAGACATCCGATGTCCTGAGTCAGTTCATCAGACAATGGCAAGAGCATCGAAGCAGTTTCAGGTCGATCCCAAATAGCAACACTGAGTAATGCTTAGTAATTGAACAAGAAAAGATACCGTGGAGGCGATCGTAGAGGTTGCCATTGGGGAGGTAGTCGTAGATGAGGAGCTTCTCTTGCTTGGCGTAGTAGAATGCCCGGAGAGGGACAACATTTGGGTGGCGCAGCCGGCCGATGAGGTCCATGTACCGGTGGAACTCCTCGCGGGCGCAGGGGTTGGCGTCACGCAGGCGCTTCACGGCGACCATGCGGCCGTCTCCAAGCACCGCGCGGTACACGGTCCCCAGGCTGCCTCTGCCCACCATCTCCGCCGACGCACGCAGCAGCTCCTCCAGCGCGAACCTGCTCCTCCTCCCCTGCTGGTGTGACGTCGACGATGTCCAGCCACCTCTTGCCCTCTTGCCGGCGCTGCTATCGCTGCCGCCATCGTCGTCTTCGCCGCCCTCACCGTCCACGCCGAAGAATACAAGCTTGCTGCGTGCCCCGTCGCTGTCACAGCCGTCGCTGCACCTGCCCGCGCTGCCTGGGCGAGCCGGCTGCACTCCCTTGCTGCGGCCGAACAGCCCTCCGTATCCATCCTCCAGGCCGACGCGGCCTCCTCTTTTCCTTTTCTTGGCTGTCTCACCGCCTCCGCCGGCTGTGCTGCAGCAGCAGTACGCAACTACCAGTGACAGCAGAGCGAACACGAAGATGCCATTGCCGACGGCGATCCCGGCAATTGCGCCGGTGCTCAAGCCCCCCTTGCCAGCTCCGTTGTGTGACTCCGGTGTGGCCAATGCCGGTGAAGATGAAGCAACCGAAGACGAGGAGGACGCCGCCGGATTGGACGGCACCACGGATTGCGGCGACGAGGAAGGGACGGAGGACGACGTCGGGGCGGGCTCACGGGGCAAGAAAGAACAGGGCGGCAGCGGTCGCACGGGCCCGCAAAGACCGGCATTGCCGGCGAATGAGGCGAGGCCGAAGTTGGCGCGGGTGGCGTCGGGCACCCTGCCGGAGAGCTGATTGTTGGAGGCGTTGAAGTCGGTGAGGCGGGGTAGGAGGGTGGAGATGTCCGGGAGGAGACCGGTGAGCAGGTTGTCCTGGAGCTTGAGGATGAGGAGGCGGCTGAGGTTGGCGAGCGCGGCCGCCGGGATGGGCCCGCGCAGGCTGTTGTCGGCGAGGTCGACGCGGAGGAGGCGAGGGAGCCGGGCGATGGTGTCCGGGATGGCGCCGGAGAGGTCGTTGTGGGAGAGGTAGAGCAGCTTGAGGTTGGGGACGCCGAGGAGGAGCGTGTCGAGCGTGCCGTTGAGACGGTTGCCGCGGAGGTCGAGCGCGCGGAGCTCGCCGAGGTGGGAGAGCGGGTCGAGCGGGCCCCGCAGGTCGAGCGACGTGAGGGAGAGCGAGGTGACCCGGCGGCCGTCCGGGGAGCAGCAGACGCCGGTCCAGCGGCCGGCGCAGGCGTCGGCCGTGCTCCAGTTGGCGGCCAGGATGCCGTGCGCGTCGGCGCCGTGGCGGAAGATGGTGAGCGCGTCCGTGTCGCTCGGCTTCACCTCCGGCTCCGGCTGCGGCACCGCCGCTGCCGTCCCTGGCATTGTCAAGCTCAAGCACGCCATGATCGCCAAGAACTCCATGGAATACAATAACTGCAGAGCCATTGCCATTGTGCAACTGCGAGTATGGTCGGGACTAGATGATCCTTTGGCTAAGAGATTGGCACGGATGAAAGGGAATCAGTATCACTCAATCAAAACCATGATCTCTGCACCATCAATCTGCATTGGAGAAGAGAAAGTGTAGTGCTTTCTCCCGTGCAACTTTTGATTTTTGAATTTGACGGGTTTTTGAGCAGAGGAGTCTTTTTATTGTTTCGGTAAGTGATGTTGATTGGTCATGAGTCGCGACCCAGTGTCAGGTTGTCAGTACTGGATGCTTCTCCTTTTCGCTTTTGCTCTGTTCTTGTCTGCTCTAGGCCCCTTCCTGGCTATTCTTTTGGAACGATATCCTTGTCTTTGGCTGCACCATCATTAACAAATATTATTAATCGGAAGAAATCGAAACCAAATATCGATTAATCGATTGAAGAGCTGAAAAGTATACAGACGGAGCATGTACTAGCGTAACCTTCAGGTCAGAAAAGCACAGCCAACATTAAGCCGAAAGCCAGTCGCCCGAAAGCTAAACGTGATTTAGGGCCTGTTTGGTTCATGCTTAATCTTGCCACGCCTAACCTTAGTCGAGTGTGGCGTGCCACACTTTTTATGGCGTCCAAATTCCACGCCACACCTTAGGCAAAGTTAGGCAAAAGACTGAGTCTATGACGCGTGGGCCATATGGCTAACAAAGTGTGGCAAGCCACAACTGTGGCAATGAACCAAAGACCCACCTAAGAAATTGTGGCGCGGCTAAGATTAGGCATGAAAATTTTGGCTGCCAACCAAACAGGCCCTTACTATACTTTCATGAATGTCTTGCGTGCGCGAAAAAATAGTTAAGGTTGTAAGATTATTATGCTACTGTCGATGATGAGAGGCACGGACCAGCAAAGATTTTACCCGTGCTGCAGTCCAGTGTATCTCGTCACTGCGTCAGCCAGTTGCAACCATGAAAAAAGAATCGTTCAGTGTGATATTACCTTAACAAGAGACGGTGATGGTGGTAGTGACCTCACTTTAACAAGAGAGCAGGGCTAAATCATTACCCTCTTGGCCAGCGTGACAAGAAAGGTTGAAGGAGTAATCATGTCGCGCTTCGCGCTTTTGCCTCTTTTCCTCTTCTTTTGACGCTAGCGCTCCGTTACATCCCCCTCCCCCCGCGGTTATCTGCAGTATCGCAATTCGCAGATTGGACAAAATAGTAGCAGCATAGTCTCGACATATAACGAAGTCACCAGCATGCAGAATATTACAATGCAAATTGCGAAAAGACTGGCTGAATAGACCTCACGTCCAGTTAACATATGGACTATTTTGTTGTTCCACACTTCCAGATTCCAACATCCAAAATTCCAAATCATTGGAACAGTTAGTGCAAATGACAAAGTAAAATGCAATCTGCAATTAGGACATCACGTATCAGGGCGTCAGTTTGTCCATGATGAATTTCGTTTAACTAAAGGCAGAAATATCAAACTTCCAACTTTTCCAAACTAGTTTTAAACTGCGGAGAGATTTAAAAAAGAGAAGTTGAGGAGAGAAGTCTCTCCCTGAAAAATCAATTCCAAAACACAATTTCAGCTCGATGTTCATCCAGTCTAGCTAATACACAATGCTACAGCAGAATTCCAAAGTTGGTCGTTATTGCTTTAGACAGCTCTGATACACTTCCTAGGAGGGAATGGCAAATAAACTTCCTTCTGTTCACACTCCATTCTGCTTTTCAGTATACGTTATCTCATTTCCTGCACCAAGGAAAACATTGATGACCGTCAGTATCTGAAAGAACTTGGCCATAACTGAGTTCAAAGCAAAGGCATCAAGCCATCTTGAGCAGCTAAAGATCACAAAAGAAGAAATTCTTGTGAACAGTAACCTAGTCGTACTAATTCCTGTACATACCAACTTCAGAAAACCTGCAGTTGCATCTTGGACATTCATCTAACTCAAGTCTACAACTAATAAATTCTAAATTTTAAAAAGTTCATGGCATTGTGCCCTGTACAATTCAAGTTGTATTGGAAAACTTGATGGTAGCAGTATCCGAGTAATCATGAAGTTTACTTAACTCCAAGTGTGTTAATAAGCTGATAACAACACAAATGAAAGGGTTCCATGCCCAGGGGACGTAGCCAGGAAGAAATGTGCATTGAACATATTCACAGTGTGTGGCTATGCAATTCACTGTGGGGTTATCTTATGGTAGTGTATTCTGTACCAAAATCCATACTAGGCTTCAGTCCGGCTCCACAAATCTCAGGGCTATCTAAATACAGGGACATAGTTCCTTAAAATGAATTCAAATGTGCATCGAGATCGTTTAAAAAGAAACATCTGCCAAAAATAATTGGGATCCAGAGTACCTATAAGCTAAGACCTTTTATTGCAATCTCATACTACAAAACATATTGCATTTTTGCTGTTGGCTGCAATTTATGATAGTTTAGACTTCTTACAAAGCTCAAAGGATATCACACATACTGAATTTGCTGACATACCATGATTTACGGTTGTTTAATTCATTTCTTTAGACATGCAATTAAAAGTTCAAGTGCCTGAACTACTGGCCGTCAATAGGACTACACCTGTGCCTGAGCTGTGATTGCTTTATGACTTGTGGAGGAAATCAGGAAATAAGATTTTATTACAAATGTTCACTGTTCAGCATGGCTCATGCTCTACCTAATTGGTGTGTCTGTTTACTCCATCACTAGCTGCACCATTTACTTTTGAAATTCGGCGGCCAGGGCTGGGTGCAAAGATTACATAGAAGAGTTATGCATCCATTCAAAAGTACGTCCCCCTTATACTACATTATGTATACTGCATGAATAGTGTTTTCTAAAAATATTTAACTTGTGTAAGTTTGGATCTTCTCAACTCCATAAGTTACACTATTACTTCACAAAAAGTTGCTTTCTTACTGTGGAGCTCTGGTTCTACAGTACACAGGACAGGATTTTAAGTTATGGGCCTATTCTTTTTTAGCTTTTGGCTTTTCTACAGTAACTAGTTTTTAAACAGAGTGTCTTTTCAAAATAGAGTCTACTAGTTAATTGTAGTACATATTGTACCGACTTCATTTATATAGGCAAAAGCCGCACTTGGGTTTCAGTTACTTTGTAATCTCTCATACAAACAGTCAAAAGCCACAAGCTTCAGCTAAAAGCCAATAAGCCATAAGCCGCAGCCAAAAAAGAACATGCCCTATATTGCAACTAGTTGGAACTATTTGACTTGAACACAAATAGTACATAGTGCTTCCACTACGGCGCTACCTCACAGTACTTATGTCTTTAATTTGAGGAGCCCATTACCTGTAATATACACTGTACGGATACTTGACTGAGAACAATATTGTAGCCTACTAGCCTTGCATTTCTCAGAGTTGGTTCTTCCATAAGCTCAATGCCTAGATACACTTCGCACTCAAAGATTGGCTAGCCTTTATATGTTCAGAACATCTGCTGCTCCATTAGGATCAAACACTACAAATCTATAAACATTCAAAAAGCTGTAGCCTTTTTAATTGCTAACGTTCTAAAAAACTGTAGCCTTTTAATTGCTAACATGTGAATCAAAAGCTAAAACATAGGAACATAGGTAGCATTTTTGGTACCAAATTTTAGAGAAGTGACTTACAAAGATAGAAATGGTTGACTAATTGTAAAATGAATTGAAATACCAGAGCAACACAAATTCAACTGACCTCACAGAGGTGTGGTATGCATGATAGCCTCAAGAATTTTCTGTTCCAGTTTATTCTCAGCAACCCACACAGAGCTCTGCTTGCGCAAGAGCTCCCTGTGCTCCGCCTTCTTCTGCACTTTGAGCTTCTCTTTCTCCCTCCAGCTCTCCAGCTTCTCTGCTCTTTCTTTCATCTGTACATCATCTCATCTCAGTTACAAACACATCTTGCTGTATAAATCTCATTTAGCTTTACAGGCCAGTCCTAATGGTGCTTAAAGTGGTTGATTTTTTAGGCATGATCCAGAACTCAAACAAAGTTGGGTGACATAGTCATTCTACAAACAAGTAAGATATCCACTTAATCCTCAAACATACCCACATAACAGGCTAGCCAATGGTTCAACTACCAATAAGGCCGTATGGACTGGGAAATTCATCAAACAACTTATGTGCAAGGTGAACAATGCAAGAAAGGGAATGAGCACGAGAGGGAACGAGAATTACAAGGGCCTGGCGGAAGTCTTGCTCGAAGGCGCGTCGCTCGGCGGCCCGTGTCTGCGCGGCGGCGGCCTTGGCGGCCTTGCGCTCCTCGTTGGCGATTCGGGCGGTCTCGGCGCGCGCCTCCGCCTTGCGCTGCCTCTCGGCCTCCAGAATCTGCATCTCATAGGCGTACTGCCGCCGCAGCACCCGCACGTCGCGTGCGTAGCCCTTGCGCAGCCGCTCCAGCCGCGCCCACGCCTCGCGGGGTTCGCCCGCGGGCTCCCAGCTCCCCAGGTACTCGCTGGGCTTCGAGAACTCGTGCGGCTCCGCCCTGGCCAGAGACTGCGCGGATGCGTGGAAGCAGCGGAGGAGAGGGCGCAGGAGGTGGTGCGCCCGGGAGGGGGAGGAGAGCGCCATCGCTGCTGCGCGACAGATCGCCGTGGCGGTGGCTGGCGAAGTGGAGCACCGATGAGGCTTTACTAAACCCTAAACCCGGCGGCTACGTCTCCCACTCGCGGCCCGCTTGGCCGGACATCCAGACGGCCATGTTAGATGTAAGAGCCCAATATAAGTACGATCAATGGGCCCAATGTTCCAGTAATACTTTTACTATTATAAAAATATGAGTTAGCGGTTGGTCTATTCTCCCTCCTCTCTTCTCAGTCATCTGATTTGATCTGGATCATTCGTCTCTCTCCTGCTCTCTCTCAGGATACAACTGCCCATCCCCTCCACTTTTTCCATCTCCTCGAGCATTCTGGCCACCCTTCTATCTCTGTCGCTTGTTCTCCAATATTTGATATGTGAAGTTGATCAGGTAGTAAATTTCGTTTCACTATTTTTATGATTTCGTTGCAAACGTATGGATCTCCAACTAGTTACAACCAATGTACGAATTGATGATCCGTTCGTCGATGCGTTGTGACTTCGGATTCTTTTTTTTTTTGGCGAGCAATACTGTACACTGGATTCTGCTTTTCTGTTTGAATTTATATAAGTTTTAGTATTCTGCTCTACCCAGTTCGACAGAGTGGAGTAACAGTATTTAAAAAGATTGGCTCAAATTCAGAAAAGTACAGAACAAAGAATATACACGTAGCTGAGCCTGGACGAGGTCGCATTCGTTCTTTGCAAAATCCAACAACACCAAGAAATCTATCTACGCGGCAATACTACTAGCTGAGAGCCATATTCGTTCAGAATTCAACAAGATTCCAAACCAAATTAACGAGCACACATCAAATGCTCCTAGAAATCTCACATCCAACGCACATTCGCAGCAGCAAGCATAAAAAAGAACAAGCATTTTAACGTGACGGAGAAAATGGCGGCGGCTATGGGCCTGTTCTTTACCTCACAAGCTGGCGGTTTTTGACTTTTGCTATAGTACCTAACTTTCAAACGGGGTATTTTCTCAAGACATGGTCTATAAGTTGAACGATCTACACGTTAAAAGCACAACATCTGTACCAACCAAAATCGCAAGTGTGTATCTGTCTCTCTGTAATCTGTACCGTAAACAGCTAAAATTCAAAAATTTCAGTTAAAAATCATAAGCCGCAGCCGAAAAGAATAGGCCCTATATATCAAGGTTTGCAATAAACCACTGTGAGAAAGAGGCACTTCTATCTGAAAGAAAAAAGAGTGCGAGATAAAAACAATGGCAGGAATATGGCTTTCTAGTCCCAATGTCCCAATAACACGTAGCTAGCAGCGTGCTAATTCTATAATTCTCGCCCCAAAACAAACCACCTAAAAGAATGGAAAACGGCCTTCGATGACCCATCCTTTAATATGTGCAGTGTGAACTTCCCAGTGGTCATAGCTAGCCTAACTTTGTAATGGTTAAAAGTAAGGCTGCCTGGTGCTCTTTATATTTATCTAAATCTATACCTATACTATTAAGTAGGATATAGATAAAAAATAAAATGCATATTTAGATTTAGGTATGGAAAAAGTAATATCTACTTACCCATATTTATTTATACCTATTCAAATAGATAGTTGAGAGTGTACTTAGACTATCCAAAGGCTTGGACTGTCCATACTCAGTTATAGCTTTATATAAAAGTATGTAGGAGCCACCTGTGTACCTGTGCCCATCAATTTGCACAGAGTAGCTCCCCTACACACATAATCATTTCTAACAAATTTCAGTTGATTTCGTAAAACTTTTATGGTGTAAACGTGTGATTGAAATTTCAAATACCGAAGTTTTACGAAAACTTTCTATAAAAGCATGTGGGGCTATGTCTGCGTCTAGCCCTGCCAATTTGCATAGAGTAGCTCTCCTACACGCTGAATCATCTCTAAGAAATTTCAGTGTATTTCAGGAAACTTTTATGGTGTGAACGCGAGATTAAAATTCTAAATACCGAAGTTTTATAAAAACTTCTTTCGTAAGACTCTTTGACTTAACCTCTCATTTTTCTTTTCCTTAATTCACTGGGTTACTCAAATTCATTGGGTATACCCTTTTTTATTTAGGTATGGATAATATCATTTCAAATAGGTATGAATAAAATTAGACATAGATTTAAATTATCCATACCTTATCCAGTGGCACCCAAGTTAAAAGTATGGCCAATAATCAAACGCCAGCTTCCAAACGATCAGCAGCACTGCGTACCAACAGCTAGATGGGAAATTATCCATCCAGATTCCTCAGTGCTCTTCACGAGATACCTTCCACCTAAACAGAAAGCATGATCAGGCATAGTAAATCCAATCCTTGTTTGTAGAGATCAGGTAGGTACCCAAATAGAATATCGCCGTGTTTACCTGCCATAACAAATAGCCGCCGCCGCGCTGCACTCCGGTAACAAAATACAACGAAGTTCAAAGTTCATCATTGCCACTCCCGGCAAGCGCTACAACTCCAATTGGCACTATCAGAAGGCTGTTCACTTTCCTCCCAAGGGGGGCAGTGACCATGTATGTGCAGGCCACAGACTGAACATTTGAGATCAGGTGGTGGCTGAGGGTTCTTGCACTTGTGACATGCTACCTCTTTAGAGGGAGAAATTTTGTTATGTCACGGTGACACAAAGCGGTTTGTATCACGAACCAATCCAGCGCTGACATGTGACATGCAGTACTGTAGCAACCAATAAAAAAATTAGTTTTTGTACTGTTTTGTACTGTAGCAGACAGATAAAAAATATTTTTTTTTCCTCGTACCATCTATAGTACAAAACAGTAAAAAAATTTTATTAGTTTGCTACAGTAACACATGCCATGTGTCAGCGCTAGATTAGTTCGTGACACAAACTGATTTGTGCCACCGTGATATAACAAAATTTCTCCTTTAGAGGAGGGATCATTTGCCGGGAAGTGCATATTTGAAGACCCATCCTCTACCATGGAAGCCATTTCATCAAAACTGATTTCTTATTGATCAAAGCTTCCTGGGCAGTTACCACCATTTTGCAGACCAGTAGACATCCCAAATGTATTATCAAGCTGCGTATCATCAGCTTCAAGCTGCTCAGTGAATGAGAAATTAGTCTGTGGCCCATATTCCTCGGTCACAAAGCTGCCACAGCTGGTGTCATTTCACTGGCAATTAGCTGTGAAATCAGGAGGGGCAGAGTGGTAGGGATGGCTCTTATCTAAGCCCATCCGGCCTATTAGAGGCTAAAAGACTCAGTAAGGTATGTACAAGGATATGTATGCCCTTCTACAGGATACTCTACGGGGCACGTCGCAAAATACGCACACAGTACGACCGCACCATCTACTCGTGGGAATTCAAGATGGGAGACCTTGTCCTCAGAATGGTATTGCACGTGGCGATGGTGGGTAAGCTCGAATCCAAGTGGGAGGTCCCCTACAACTTCACAGCAGCTCTGCAGTATGGGGCGTATCGCCTCGCAACCCTTGAGGGGAGAAATCTCTGCTACACATGGAATGTAGATCGCCTACGGCGGTACTACGCATAGGAGAAAGGGCCACCCAGCTTTCTGGTAGCGCCATACTGCATGTGATAGCTCACCCGAGTAAACAGGAAAATAAATAAAGCCCAGTGTTCATGAAGAGACTTGTGTCCCACTTTTTCATGCGTACTGCACGGAGACTACAATCTCTGTGTGAACTCTACCGAGTTTAAATAAGACGCGTGGAGATTACTCTCCGCGTGTACTCTACGGAGTCTAAATCGCCGCGTGGAAACTACGGCCTCCGCACGAACTCTGCGGAGTCTAAATAAGACGCGCGGAGGGTAACCTCCGCACGCACTCTACGGAGTCTAAATCACCGCGCAGAGACTACAGCCTTTGCGCGAAATCTACGGAGTCTAAATAAGACGCACGGAGGTTACTCTCCGTGTGCACTCTACGAAGTCTAAATCGCCACGTAAAGACTACGGTCTCTGTGTGAACTCTACGGGGTATAAATAAGACGCGCGGAGGTTACCCTCCGTGCGCACTCTACGGAGTCTAAATCTCCGCACAGAGACTACGGCCTTTGCGCGAACTCTATAGAGTATAAATAAGACGTGCCGAGGTTACCCTCCGGCGCACTCTACAGAGTCTACTTGTTAATAGTTTTACTACTCTACAACATAATGAAATTGTTTTGAACATGGTAGGAAGAAGTAATTGTTGAAACATGACTAATGTGCATTTTGGAATGATATAGAAAAAAAAGACTGATTGGATTCTGCAACCATGAGGTCCAAGGAGATATTAGGCACCTGGGATTTGATACCAATTGTTACAAATCTAGCCCTTGAATTCTAATATTTATTTCTCGCAAATATTGCAATGCATAAACTGGTTACAAGCATCTCAATTTATATGCCTATAACTCCTAATAGCACACGACTAGAACTTCGAATTGGACACTACTTCAACTCGAATTACACCTGAAAACGAACTCAATTTACAACTAGGACTCTAAGTCAAGATTAAATCTAACAGAGTATAAATAAGATGCGCCGAGGTTACCCTCCGCGCGCACTCTACAGAGTCTACTTGTTAATAGTTTTACTACTCTACAACATAATGAAATTGTTTTGAACATGGTAGGAAGAAGTAATTGTTGAAACATGACTAATGTGCATTTTGGAATGATATAGAAAAAAAAGACTGATTGGATTTTTTTCAGGAAATTATAGATGTGGCATGCGCATTTGTGATTGAATCAAATCACTTAACACAGTTTGTTAATCATAGAAGTTACAAAATGCATTGCACTAGCATTGAAAAAAAGGAACTCATATGTTCAGTTCTTGTTTAGCCTGGATCGGACGCACCGGTGATGTCGTTGTCGGGAGGGATGGGTCAATGTAAATAGGCTGGGGAATGCTACTGCTCGAGGTAAATGAGCTGCCTCACCTGGTCACTAGACAGGTGGTGTTGCGTTTGGACATTGTCACTAGATGGGCACAGAGTCTTGAACATTTCTTCACTAGATCTTCTGTGGGCCATAGTGTAACTTTCAGCAGTTGACATCCAGTGATATCACCTGCGCAGAAGAGGCCATGGGTGTCGAAGGATCTGTTCTTTTCGGCTGCGGTTTATGATTTTTTTTTACTGAAATTTTTAAATTTTGACTATTTACGGTACAGATTACGGAGAGACAGATACTTACTTGCGATTTTGGCTAGTACAGATGTTGGGCTTTTAATGTGTAAATCATTTAACTTGTAAACTCGTCTTGAGAAAATACTCCGTTTAAAAATTAGATATTATAATAAAAGCTAAAAATCATCAGCTTTTGACTTAAATAACAGACTAGAAGTTTAACTATGAGACGATCGAGCGGCAGTTCATCTCTTCAGTGGTCCTATCAGGGGCCAAGCCGGACACGTACATTACAGAATATGGATATTGCTACAGCAAGCTGAAGATATCATCATCGAGTGTTGACATTTCCTAGACTAGATTTTCTCGGACGCTTGAAAGTCACAGTATCTATTCATTGACAAAATAGATACGACAAATGGCTCTCCAGGGTTTCCTCGTCCGAGACACATTGGCTACTATGAATACGAAAAAATATACTTGCGAAATTGTTGTGGACAGTTATTGAAAGGTACAGTATCAGCTCTGACTCCATCTTATGTACATGTACGGACCTACCAATCAATCTGTGGATATTGTATCACTTTCTCTATCTATAAATATATGTTGCGCGCAGTAGGTTCTGTACTATCAACCTTTTCAAACTTTCACTATTAATATTTGTTAAAGTATGTAGATTGAGTATATAAAAATAATATTATTAGATTTATCTTGCAAAATTCTTTCATAATATATATTATTTTATTATTTTTACTAGTATATTATAATAATAAATTATAGCCAAAGTCTTGTATTGGAGACTATAAAAAGTTAAAAAACGATCAAGATTTATAGACGGAGAGAGTAACAATTTCGCTTGTACACGTATAGCTACCTGCCTACGAGTACACCATAGTCCATACCACACTAACATGGTCGAATAACAGCCAGAATCCCTCACTGAAAAAATAAAGATCAAGAGATTGAAGGTTGTTAGGAGTACTAGTTACTACTACTACAAATTCCTGACTTTGCATTGAATACGACTAGCATGGAAGAACCACTGCAATGGAACACTCAAAATGCAGTGGTTGCCTACTCACAAATGAAGTCTATACAAGTCCAAACAGATCATTCCCTGTTACTTTGAAGCACTATAAGCGAGTTCCAGCTCCACGTACGTACTATACTATGTACAACGGAAAATAACAAATGATCAGCAAGTATCAGTCGCAAAGCCAAGATGAAAGAAAACCTTATTTCTTTGACTCTTATTTATATATATAGGGAGTGTCTATATAACATTTGATTGTTTTTGAGGATAAAATGACAAGCTAGGGCATCAACCTGCACAATATCTACTCAGTCCCATTTTTTTTCCTGTATCCGCCGTGGGATCAGTCAAGAAACCAAACAAGGAAAATACAAATATCAAAAGAAACAAAAGCTAGATCGCCTGGAGGCAGATGCTTCGTGTATGATAGCTAAATCCATCGACTTAAGAAGCCCTCAGATCAGAAACCTCTGGGGCGTTGCTACCACCTACAAGGTTAGCTAAGCGTGCAAGGCATGGCATCCTTACAGGTAGCCTCCCGGCAAAGTTGCGTGACCGCGCGTAGAGGGCGGCGCAGAGCAACGTGCCGACGGCGCACGTCGAGCCCCAGATGACGAACGTCTCCTGGTAGCAGCTGGCGCCGGTGCAGGTGTGGCTGCCCCGCGCCCCGGCCTCCCGCTGGTAGAGGAACGCGGCGAAGTAGCCGAAGCACAGGGAACCCACGGGGACGTTGGTCACCACGACGTTGTGGTTCACGCCGAAGTTCTTGGTGCCGAACAGCTCGCTCGTCGCGGACACCGCCACCGACGTGATCGCGCCCGTGCACGTGCCGATGATGGCCGTGCTCATGTACAGGAAGAAGTCGCTCGGGTTGAGCAGCAGGAAGAAGGCGCCGGCCATGGGCGCCATCAGCGACGCCATGGACGCCGTCCTCGATATGGAGCAGCCACTTCTGCGCAAACGAACAAACTAGTTAGCACCCGGGAAACAGAGAAGATCCATATCTTCTACATAGTAGTTAGCATAGCACGTCATCAAAAAATACTGCATGGATCTTTGAGACTAACTACAGAGTCTTTGAGCTTCCAAGATCGAACAAAAAAATTGCATGCTAGTTTAAGTATTTAATTATGAAAGTGTGTCAAAAGAATGATCGATGGCTTACTTTGCAGAGTAGTAGTCCAAGAAGGACGGAAGTAGGCGGCCGAAGAAGCCAAACGAAGACGACAAGGAGACCAGAGTGGAAGCCCGCCCGAGCCCTCGCGACTCGGCAATCTGCCCCAGGTTGTTGAGGAAGACCAGACCCAGGGTGCCACTGAACATGTAGCTGAAGAAGTAGAGCCAGAAGTCCGGGTTCCTCAGCAGCCGGAGGCCGCCGACCTCCTCATGGGGTTTCTCCGTGACGCTGTCTTCCTCCTTGGTCTCGAAGTCGGTGACCTCGATGACGACGGCCGCCTCCACGGCCTCAGCCCCGTCGGTGCCATGATCGTGGATCCTGTTCTCCCGCTTCGCCTCCCATATCTTGTTCATGCTCTCCCGGATCTTGAGAGCCGCCGGGATGAGTATAGGGGTGGCCAGCAGCACGCTGAGGATGATCATGTTCTCCGAGGAGGACAGCCCATTGGACCTCAAGCCTATGCTGCCGACCACGGCGAAGGCTCCGGTCGCGAGCGTGATGGCGAACATGACGAGGAATGCCGCGTCCGTGCTCGACTCGCTCTTGAGGTCGACCACCCTGAGGGACGGCGCCACCACGACCGTGACGAGCATCGGCACGACGGCATTGAGGAGGAGGTACGTCTTCGCCTTGGAGTTGGTCGGGCCGGGCATCGTCTCGGCAAGGCTCGTGTACAGCTTGGCGCTTAGGCCGAGGTAGCTCGTCGCGAGACTCACCGCGACGCGGCTGCTGGACGCGAAGTTCTTGATGCAGAGGAGGTAGCAGACGGTGTTGATCCAGCAGATGCCATTCCCGGCCAGAGCGGTCAGCACGAACAGGTGCCAGTACTGGAGCCCAGCGCTGTCCAAGAAGAGGTACTGGATGCCGTAGCCGACGAGGACGAACGCGGCGCCGACGAACGCGACGAGCCACAGGGGCAGGTACAGGGCCGCCACCCCGGAGAACCAGCCGAAGAGCTTGCCAGCGTCAGACGAGAAGGCGAGGAAGTTGAGCTGCACCTGGGTGATGTGCTTGAGCTCCTTGAGCTGCGACGAGTAAACCGGGAAGTCGAAGTTGGGGCCGTTGATTGTTTGGAGCCAGATGCTTCCGACCAGGCTCAGCCAGTGGGACGAGGAAGGAAAAGGCATGGTGAGGAGTCTTCTCTGATGATGGTGGCTGCACTTGAGCTGCAATGGCCTTGTGTCGGCTCAGTATTTATGCAATTCTGACGGAGCTAAATGGCTGAAGGACCATTCGAGAAGATCCATCCAGGGTTTTATTGTAATACAATATTATTATTTTAGAGGAGTAGAAATTTGTAAATTTGTAAACTTACAATTTTTTCTAGATAGCTTGTAGAAATAGATAATTTTAAAAAAGGGTATTGATAAACAGCATCCGAATGTTTTCTTTCTAACTATCATCCAGATTTGTGACCGTTGGATTAGAGATCCAAGGGCCACAAATTCTCCCCACCCCCTCCAAAAAAAATCACCCCCTCCAAAAAAAATTCTCCTCCCTCCAAAAAAAGAGAACGTTGGATCTCTAATCCAACGGTCTGAAATTTGGATGATTGTTGGGAAGAAAACATCCGGGTGATACCTATACACTTTAAAAAATTAGAGTCATGGGATGATTTGGTTTAACCTAAGTCAGTGTATATGTGTGGTATGATGTATGTTTCATTTAATGTGGGTTAGGTTATAAAGAACTTGTATTTGAAACTAATTTTTTGGTATTTGGATGTCCAAAGATACTTGGAGTCAATCATGGTCAACGACGATGATCGAGACTATGCTCATGGAGGAGTCGAGACCTAGAAAAAGCAATGATGTCGTGTGAGATAACTGAGCTCAAGCATGGCACGAGAAAGGCAGAAAATGTTGAAAAAAGTTTGAGCGACAGGTTGCACCATATAGCTTGGTTGGTCCAAGTGAGGTATGGTCCGGTGGAATCAAAATAGGAGAGACCCGTCAACGTATAGCAAGCCAGTGGTGCACCTACGCGTGGCAAGCATGGTTATTGCTTGCAATAGAGATGAATACCGGGTCAAGAAAAAGTATTTTGGTAAGTTGACCAAACTACTAGAAACTACCTTGAATCAAAATGGCAGTGCTTGGGAGAGCGGTTTAGGTCAAAGAGAAACTGAGAAAATCAAATTGCATTTAGGCTAAGGACTTAACACATTCGGGCTTATGTACTTTGCAAAGTTTGCATAAGTGTAGTATGAGTAAAACATGTGTTGTATGGGGTTAACAGATTTTTCCCCTATGTACTAAGTGGATAGTATCCATTAGAGTTAGATAGAGCTGGTTGCCTCATCTATTTAATAGGTTGGGATAAAAACTTGCAAGTTAATCATTCAAACATCCTAGCTTTATTCTTGAAGCCAAATGTTCTAGAGTTAGAGTTTGAGAAGTGTGAGTGTTGTGGTGGGCTTTTAAGTTTTTTTTATTGGGATAGGTTCTTAAAGTCATGATCTAATCTTGGTTCAAGTTTCAAGTCTTTTAGATCTACGGATCAAAAGTTTCATAAATTTTTGGATTTGAAATAGTATTATTTTTTACTATTCACCAAACAGAAATTACTGTTCACCAATTGTTTTGAACTGGTTTGGGTTCTTGATTTGGTGCCTTTTATGTTAGCTTTACATCCTAATTTTTATAGCACTGTAACTATCGGAATGAAGGATCCGTGAATACTTGGAGAAAATTTGAAGGCACCATTCACCCCTATTTGTTGCCATACCAATACTACAAGTGGTATCAAAGACTGGTTAATTCTTCTCACAGATATTAACCGGTTTTAGAAGCCATGGCTTCAAACAAGTATTCAACTAAGACGCCTATTTTCAATGGAGTTGATTTTTTTTTCTTCTGGAAGGCTCATATGCAATTCTACATTGAGGCATAAGGGCATGTAATTTGGATTAAAATCAAGAATTTCTATATGATGCCGATCGGTGACCAGGTTACACCTTATGTAGAGGCAAATAGCAAGGCTTGTAATGGGTTTCCCCATATATGCTAAGTGAATATTATTCATTAGGATTAGATGGTTGCCTTGTCTATTTAATGGGATGGGATGAAGACTTACAAGTTAACCATCTAAACATCCTAGCTTTACTCTTGATGCCAAGTGTTCTAGGGTTAGGGTTTAAGAAATGTGAATGTTGTGGTGTACTCTCTTATACTTTAGATGGAGTGGCTATAAAATATTCATTCTGAAGTAGCAATATATAAACGTTGTTCATCTCTCATGGATCTTCCTTTGGTTGATTTGCTCTTGATCTTGTTGATTTTGATCTCTTCTCTTTTCTTTTTTATCTTGCTCTGTGTCAAGGACATGTAAATGATGAAGATAACACATGGAGATCAATCCCGTCCATCTAGGCATCAAATTTTGTAAATTCTTGAAGTTGCCTAATTTTTGCTTAATTTATCCTTTCTGAGTGATTTCTTAATTTAGTTGATTTTGCCTCGATTCCTTGAGTGTTTTAGCTTGTTGTGACATGTAAAAATACATCTATAATCATCTTGGCTAAAAAATAGTCACGTCATGTCTAGCCTAGCACCGTCAGGTCTCCGGAGGTGATTAGGATTTGACAGGGATGACCCCGATCTTGAGCAAGATTCTCCTGTTGTTGATCGATCTTGATTGGTGTCTTCATTTTGAGTCCATTTCAATCTCTGTCTCCATCTCCATTTCCTTTGGATCATCGTGTAAGATTGGGGTGATAAAGAGGTTCCCTAGGTACTGCCTACTTGAATTCTTGATGTAGATCAAAGGTCTTGTGAGGCGAGAGTGCTTGAGAGCCTTGGTCTAATGGCAAGCGAAGAGGATGTGGATGGCGGGTATGTTGGGAGGAGGTATGCCATGGACGCAAAGGCGGTGGCTACCACAGGACGATATGTGGCATGGCGTTGATGCAGAACTAGATAATGACTCAGGATTTGAAGAGGAAGATGAGGTGATGGTGGAAGTTGACATTGAGGATGCAGAGAAAGATGTCCAATCTCATTGGACGACGCTTGCAATATTTGTCTCAAACTAATGTTTTAGCATTAAGGGTTTATTTGAAGAGATAGCAAAGGCTTGGGGTTTGAGGCATAGTATGAATTATAAATACTCAAAGGTAATCTATATCTACTTGAATTCCAATTTCAAGGATATTTCAATTTTGTGATAAGGGGAGGTCCTTGGATTCATAAGGGTGATGTTTTAATTGTGGCTACCTATGATGGTAAATCAAGGCCATCTTTTGTTGCCCTAACTTCAATTCCCATCTAGGTACAGATATTTGATCTTCTATAGCAATGATGACTGATTGGATTGGAACACTCTTCGGGGGCATGCTAGGTACCGTGAAGGAGGTAGATGTGGACAATAGTGGGAGGAACGTTGGATGTTTCTTTAGGGTTTTAGGTGGATTTACCACTTGATCAGCCGCTGAAGAGTAAGATTACAATAAAGATTAAGGGACAAGTAGAGGTGTCCAGGTTCACGGTGAAGTATGAACAAGTCCCTCATTTTTGTTTTTATAGTGGCTTCATTGGACATGTTGCTCGTGATTGCAACAAGGAATGCAAGGGGATTCCTAGTATTCACTTTGGTTTTGATTTAAGAGCTTCCCTATATAAGAAATTTGAACACAGGTGTTGGTCTGTGAATGCTACAGTAGCATGGTCTGTGGCATGGAATTTAAATCTGGGGAGAGACAAGCCATCTGATTCAAGGATTGTGTCACCATCTAAACAATATAAGGTAGAGAAATATTTTTAGATACCTCAAGATTCGCTTGAGAGAAGTTACGACGGGGAGAACACGGTGGATGATGAGGTGCTAGCAGAATAGGTTCCAAAATTACGGGTTACTCGTGAAACATAGAAGGAAGATGCTCCAAAGCTGGGAAAATAGGCTACTAAGAAGAAAGCCCCTGACACATGTGATGCAGGGTGCGTAAAGGTAATGACAAAGCAATGGGAGACTCAACACAAATATGTCAATCTGATGCAAGAGAAAGAGGTGGATTTACACGGATGGATACCCGCCCAACATTACTCTAGTCAAGATTCATGGCTTTGATTTGATCTCCGAATGCAACTAGAAACATATCTAAGATGGTGAGAAGGAGTCGGCCCGGTAGACTAATCAACAAGATTGCAGCAGTAAGCAAGGAACAGAGTTAAATTCTAGAGTACCAAAGGGTTCAAAAACAACCAAGATGTCTAAGGCCTATGTAGGCCTAAATCAGTCCCTAAGTTTAAACTCGACCACTATTCTTGGGAAGAGATTGCTAGAGGAGAAAAGTGCTAAACAAGCTGAAGGAAATGGAATGGAATTGGTGCTCAAGGATTGGGAGATGACAACTAAACCACGTAAGAAACGAAAAAACAAATGCAATTATGACAGATGCTGCTGTCAACTTGGTGGGTGCTCAGGATGAGTGATGAGGACATCACTTCTATTGATATGAACACCCCTCTTACTGCTTCCATGAATGATGGGCAAGGTCCAATCACTCGGGCACGTGCTCGTCAACTCAACTATCAGGTAAACTCGTTTTTAGGAGTCAATAATATTTCCGCTGAGCATTCGATACTTCCTAAGACTTGTGATTTTCTTGTCCTTAGGAACCATGGAGAAGAACCACGCGAGCTCAAGTGTAGAAGTGGAACCGTCAAGCGCAAGCCAACTCATATTCGCGAGTTCGACTCAGATTCGGACTGCTGGACAGTGCCTACTTCAAATGACCATAACTTTTGATCTAGAAGGTTTCTCGGGGCCCGTGAGTACTCGTTGGAAAGATCTTGGAGTCTACTTTCAGATGAATCTGGTCTCACCTCGAAATTCCATCCGAGCCGATCAGAAACTGCAAAACAAGTGGCGTCACTTTTCCAGTCCGAGTCAAAGTGGGCCTTGGGCCTTGTAATCACACTTAGACTATTTGGGCCTGCACTATTCATGGGTGTACTGTTCACGTGAACAGTACCCGTGAATAGTACCACATCCCCTTTGTTAGATAAGTGCGGCCTCCCCACTCCTATTTAAGGAGGTCGCACTTTAGTTTTCCTCGGGTTTTCTTAAGAGTTTATTCTGCTTAGCGGTTTACGCATGTTCGGTTTGAGGAACCCCAACTTGTGAACTTAATATTTATTCGCAATTTCAGATTGCATCTTGTACTCTCTTGCTTGTGTTCTCGATTTGCTTGCAGGAGATAGCCTTCTTAGCGAGGTCAATCGTGTTCGCACGGTTGATAACCAACGGAGCGATGGTGTAGTGATTGCGAGGGTTCGATCTGTTTTGGTCGAGCCTTTGGATCATCAACGTCGAGATCTCCACAATCGACTTATCGGTACCTCTCGGAAGATCGGGCCATCGTCACATCAGTTGGTATCGAGCAACGGTTGCCCGTGAGGTAATTCTTGTATCCCTAGTTAGTAGATTGGTTTTATTTCCTATAGTCCAGAAAAAAAATTGCCCCACAAAAAGAGTTAATTTCCACTGTCCAAACCCGTTGTGCCTTTCAATCTGTTAGTTTTGGTTTGCTAAATTGAATTTGTGTCCGTCATAGTATTGTCTAGTTGCTGGTCATATCTTTGTTCCATTGAAAATCCAAACAAAAAAATTCCCACCCCAAACCCTAATTTCCAATTTCGGCTGATCTTTCCTTCCTCTGCAGCCGCCACCAAAACATCATATCTTTTGATTCCGAGATTATTTTTGAGTGGGACCACCGCCATTAGATTCAAAATTTCCTTATCCATCTATCTGTAAAATTTCACGTCATTCCAGCCAGGAAGTTAAGAGATATGTGCGGTGAAAGTTGACCTAATTATCTGTTGTGAATCTGCAACAGTCAGCAGTTGTGATTTTTGTGCGAATTTCTGTGTTGGGATTCAGAAGTTGGCCCCAAAACAAAATCTGTAGAAAAAGCCGTCAGAAAACAGTAAAAAAAAGAATCAGTGAAAAGAGGCATCTGACAAAAAGTTACGGCCGAATTACCAACGTGCTGTCCAGTGGACAGAAATCTGAAGTTTTCAGTTTTGGGTCAATCCTTGTGTTCTTCAATTCCAGTTTGAATTGGATTGAATTATCTTGTATTTACCACTCCTACACTTTGCCATACACTTATTCTTAGCCTTCTTCCATCCTTGGTTGATCAGCAACATAGGCTAAGTGCTAGATACGAACTATAATTCAATTCTATGCAATTCTGAAATGAACTGATTGTTCTCCATTGCTACCATATTGTGCCTTCCAAGCTACACCTACTCTTGATCGAACAGGTTCCCTCTTGCAATCGTACCCACGCTCGACACGGTGTCACGAACCAGCCACCGGTTGTACCACCGCTACATTGGTAAGAACACTTGTAAGAGTGTGATAAGACGCTTGAGAGTGTGATTCTACTTCTCGCCACCTAGTAGTTGATAGGGATAATACCTTTGTGTTGTCTTTTGTTTGCTACTAACCATGGCGGTGAGGCGTCGATGCGCAAGAGTGTGTTTTAAAGGGAGAGCTCATGGCGCTTTTGGATGAACAACGCGCTGCCATTACGATGACATCGATAGGAAGATGGATACAATGCAACTTTCCATCAATGAGAGCATTGCAACACTCACTACACGCCTTGAAAGAATGATGAATCGCCACCAAACAATGGAGGCCAAGATCATGAGGAGGAGATGATAATGAGAGACAAAACCGTGGCGCCGGTGCTGCACGCCACGACACCATCCTCATCGAACCGTCATGGTATGGGAGGTAACAATAATTTTCAGTATCACAATGCTCATGTTCATGATGACCCGTTTGCTAAAGTTAAATTTTCCATACCATCTTTTGCGGGTACCTATGATGCTGAAACTTATCTAGATTGGGAGATGACAGTTGAACAAAAATTTAATGCCCATCTAGTTCTGAAGTGCATAGAGTCGGACAAGCTACTAGTGAATTTAAAGATTTTGCTATCATTTGGTGGACTCAAGTAGTTAATTCAGCTTAGCCCCGATACATGGGATAGATTGAAGGTAGCTATGCGTGCTAGATTTGTTCCTCCCGCTTTTAAGCGTGAAATGCGTAAGAAATTGCAGCGCTTAGACCAAGGTAATAGATCTGTTGAGGAATATTATCAAGAACGCAAATAGGCATGCTGCGTTGTAATGTTGAAGAGGATGAGGAGGATAAGATGGCTCGTTTTTATGGGGATTAAGGCGTGAAATTCAGGACATAATTGATTACAAAGAGTATAATGATATCAATAGATTGTTCCAGCTTGCTTGTTTGGCGAGAAAGAATTGCAGGGTAGACAACAAAGGACAAGGAGCAATTTTGGAGGTACGTCTACATCGAGACCAACACAGAGCAACCCAAGACAGCCCCACCTCCTGTTTTTGAGCTGCTGCCCCTCTGTGAGTAGGGCGCGTTCAGCAGCTCTGCCACCACCATCACGAGCACCGAGGCGAGCAAATCTACTAGTGTGCAAGCACCAGCAAAGAGCTCTTCATCGGTTGCTTCCACGGGCGTCGACGGGCATTGTGTGCCACCGTTGTAAAGGGATGGGCCACGTCATGAGAGATTGCCCAAGTCGGCGGGCGTACATTGCGACGAGAAGATGGTGGTTATGTAAGTGCTAGTGATGTTGAGGATGAATATGCTCTTGTAGCTAACCTTGCGGTGATGATGATGATCATGAGATAGATAGTGATGGTGAGGAGATTTTAGGTGCCGCTGCTACGGCGAGTTATAGAACCATAATTGTGCAGCGAGTCACGAGCACTCAAAGAGAGCAAGAGGAGAAGCTACAACGTCATAATTTGTTTCAGATGTTCCTCATCGTCAAGGATTGCCATGTTCGTGTTATAATTGATGGCGGAGCTGCAATAACTTGGTGGATTCAGGATTGGTCAAGAAGCTTGGCTTGACCACACGTGCGCATCCTCACCCATACCACATTCGGTGGTTCAACAATAGCGGTAAGGTGAAGGTAACACAATCTGCGAGTGCAATTTTCCATTGGTTCCTATCATGATGTTGCTGATTTCGATGTAGTACCTATGCAAGCATGCTCACTTTTATTAGGTCGCCCATGGGAATTTGATACATTGCAACTCATCATGGTAGAAGTAATAAATACTCTCTTGTGCACAAAGGAAAGAAAATAACTTTGCTACCTTTGACACCCACTGAAATTGCTAATTGTGATAAAGAGCTAGCTCAAAATAAGAAGAAAGAACTTGAACATGAATCTGAAAATCAGCAAGTAGTGAAGGATGTTTTCCCACCTAAGAAAGAGAGGTTGCCATCTAGTTCTAGGACCGAGGAATTAAATTAAAGGGTTGTGTCATGCTTGCAACCAAATCTGATCTTGCTGAAATTTGTCATGATGAAATGCCATGCTATGCTTTGATATGCAAAGATGCTTTATTTTCACTTGATGATATATCTAGCTCTTTGCCGTCTGCTGTCACTAACCTTTTGCAGGAATTTGAGATTGTGTTTCCTACTGAGATACCCCGGGCTGCCACCAATTAGGGGTATTGAACATCAAATTGATTTGATTCCAGGAGCTTCCCTACCCAACCGTGCGCCATACCGAACCAACCGGAGGAGACTAAAGAGATTGAGCGTCAAGTGCGAGACTTGCTTGACAAAGTGCGTGCGTGAGAGCCTTAGTCCATGTCTTTGTTCCTGTACTTTTGGTTCCAAAGAAAGATGGGTCGTGGCGTATGTGTGTTGATTGTAGAGCTATTAATAATATTACCATTAGATACCGTCATCCTATTCCTAGGTTAGACGACATGCTTGATGAATTAAGTGGCTCTACAATGTTTTCTAAAGTTGACTTGCGTAGTGGATACCACCAAATTAGAATGAAACTTGGAGATGAATGGAAGACGGCATTTAAAACTAAGTTCGGGTTATATGAGTGGCTAGTGATGCCTTTTGGTTTAACTAATGCCCTAGCACTTTCATGAGATTAATGAACGAGGTTTTACGTGCTTTCATTGGTAAGTTTGTGGTAGTTTACTTTGATGATATATTGATTTACAGCAAGTCACTAGATGAACATCTTGAACACTTACGTGCTGTTTTTGTTGCTTTGAGAGATGCACGTTTGTTTGGTAACCTCGAAAAGTGCACCTTTTGCACCGATCGAGTTTGTTTTCTTGGCTATGTTGTTACTCCGCGAGGAATTGAGGTTGATCAAGCCAAGATCATCGCTATCGAGTTGGCCGCCTCCTAAAGCGGTCACACAAGTGCGGAGTTTTCTGGGCTCGCTGGTTTCTATCGGCGTTTTGTTCGGGATTTCAGCACCTCGCTGCACCATTGAATGAGCTTACAAAGAAGGGTGTTCCTTTTACTTGGGCCACCAATCATCAACAAGCTTTCGACACTCTCAAAGATAAGTTAACACATGCCTCTTTGCTTCAACTTCCTGATTTCAGCAAGACTTTTGAATTAGAATGTGATCTTGGTGGCATAGGTCTTGGGGTGTGTTAATGCAAGAAGGAAAACCTGTTGCTTACTTTAGTGAAAAGTTAAGTGGTCCTAGTTTGAACTATTCTACCTATGATAAAGAATTATATGCTCTAGTTCGAACTTTGGAAACATGGCAGCATTATTTATGGCCCAAAGAGTTTGTAATACATTCGATCATGAATCCTTGAAACATATTCAAGTCAAACCAACCTGAACCGTAGACATGCTAAGTGGATTGAGTTTATTGAATCTTTTCCTATGTCATTAAATATAAAAGGGAAAGAAAATGTGATAGATGATGCGTTGTCTAGGAGATATACCATGCTTTCACAACTTGATTTCAAAATCTTTGGGTTAGAGACAATAAAGGAGCAATATGTGCATGATGCTGATTTTAAAGACGTGTTGCTAAATTGTCAAGAGGAAAGGGTTGGAATAAATTTGTTGTGCATGATGGTTTCATATACCGTCTTTGGCAAGCTATGCATTCCGGTTGGCTCCGTTCGTCTTTTGTTGTTACAGGAGGCGCATGGAGGAGGATTGATGGGCCACTTGGCGTGAAGAAGGCGAGGACATTCTGTTCCACCATTTTTATTGGCCAAAGATGAGGCGTGACGTCGAACGCTTCATTTCTCGCTGCACCACGTGCCAAAAAGCTAAGTCACGACTTAATCCTCATGGTTTATACATGCCTCTTCTGTTCCAAGCGTACCTTGGGAAGATATTTCTATGGACTTTGTTTTAGGGCTTCCTAGGACAAAGAAGGGAGGGATAGTATTTTTGTTGTCGTGGATAGATTCTCTAAGATGGCTCATTTTATACCATGTCATAAAAGTGATGATGCTACACATGTTGCTGATTTGTTCTTTAAGGAAATTGTTCGCTTGCATGGTATTCCGAATACGATAGTTTCAGATCGTGATGCTAAATTTCTTAGTCATTTTTGGAGAACCTTGTGGGAAAGTTGGGAACTAAACTGTTATTTTCCACTACTGTCATCCCCAAACCGATGGACAAACCGAGGTAGTCAATAGAACATTGTCTACTATGCTTAGGGTGTGCTTAAAAGAACTTAAAAATGTGGGAGGAATGTTTGCCTCATGTGGAATTTGCTTATAATCGTTAGCTGCATTCTACCACGAAGAAATGCCCTTTGAAATTGTTTATGGTTTCATACCTCGTGCACCTATCGACTTGTTGCCTCTTCCGCCGAGAAAAAGTAAATTGTGATGCACAACAACGTGCTGATTTCATACGTAAGATGCATGAGACAACTAAAGAGAACATTGAGATTATGAATGCTAAATATAAAGTTCTTTGGTAGTCAGGGCGCAAGCATATTACTTTTGAACCGGGTGATCTTGTGTGGTTACACTTGCGTAAAGAACGATTTCTGAATTGAGAAAGTCTAAACTCATGCCTCGTGCGAGATGGTCCTTTTAGAGTGCTTGAACGTATTAATGATAATGCATATAAGTTAGACTTGCTGCAGATTTTGGGGTTAGCCCCACCTTTAACATTGCAGATTTGCGACCTTGCTTGGGCGTGGAAGATGAGCTTGAGTCGAGGACGACTCCAATTCAAGAAGGGAGGATGATAAGGACATCACTTCTATTGATATGAACACCCTCTTCTGCTTCCATGAATGATGGGCAAGGTCAATCACTCGGCACGTGCTCGTCAACTCAACTATCGTAAACTCGTTTTTAGGAGTCAATAATATTTCCGCTGAGCATTCGATACTTCCTAAGACTTGTGATTTTCTTGTCCTTAGGAACCATGGAGAAGAACCACGCGAGCTCAAGTGTAGAAGTGGAACCGTCAAGCGCAAGCCAACTCATATTCGCGAGTTCGACTCAGATTCGGACTGCTGGACAGTGCCTACTTCAAATGACCATAACTTTTGATCTAGAAGGTTTCTCGGGGCCCGTGAGTACTCGTTGGAAAGATCTTGGAGTCTACTTTCAGATGAATCTGGTCTCACCTCGAAATTCCATCCGAGCCGATCAGAAACTGCAAAACAAGTGGCGTCACTTTTCCAGTCCGAGTCAAAGTGGGCCTTGGGCCTTGTAATCACACTTAGACTATTTGGGCTTGCACTATTCATGGGTGTACTGTTCACGTGAACAGTACCCGTGAATAGTACCACATCCCCTTTTGTTAGATAAGTGCGGCCTCCCCCACTCCTATTTAAGGAGGTCGCACCCCTTTAGTTTTCCTCGGGTTTTTCTTAAGAGTTTATTCTGCTTAGCAGTTTCGCCGCATGTTCGGTTTGAGGAACCCCAACTTGTGAACTTAATATTTATTCGCAATTTCAGATTGCATCTTGTACTCTCTTGCTTGTGTTCTCGATTTGCTTGCAGGAGATAGCCTTCTTGGCGAGGTCAATCGTGTTCGGCACGGTTGATAACCAACGGAGCAGTGGTGTAGTGATTGCGAGGGGTTCGATCTGTTTTGGTCGGAGCCTTTGGATCATCAACGTCGAGATCTCCACAATCGACTTATCAGTACCTCTCGGAAGATCGGGCCATCGTCACATCAATGAGCCCCACCAGGAGCAATGAATTGCCTCGTTGGAAATGTTGGTGGTTAGGGAACTCCTGGACAGTTCGCGAACTTGTCGGCCTAGTGCAGACACATCACCCCAAGCTCATTTTCATTTCAGAAACAAGGCAGAGTGAGGAATCTTCAGTGGAAGATTGGCTTAAAAGGTTGATAGCATGGGCTTAGGGGAGGCATTGCAGTTTTTTGGGACGAAAACATTGACGTCTCTTTACTTTCGTTATCAAGGTGTCATATTGATGTGTTACTCAAACAAGACCCAGTGACTTCTCCTTGGCATATCACTTTTGTATATGGGGAACCTAGAGTGCAGAATCACCATCTTATGTGGGAGTTGATGAAGCGAATCAAGAAATGATCTAATAAATCATGGGCTGTTGTTGGAAACTTTAATGAAGCTATGTGGCAATTTGAGCACTTTTCTGAAACCTCCCGGCGGGAAAAACAAATGGAGGTTTTCCATGATGTTCTCATAGATTGTGAGTTGATGGATATTGGCTTTGTGGGGCTACTGTGGACGTCTGATAATAACCACCATGGATACCATAATGTGAAGGTGCGATTGGATCGTGCAGTGGTGTCAGATGCATGGTTGAACCTTTTTTATGAAGCTTTCTTAGAACCCTTGGACTCCCCTATGTTAGACCATTGCTCCCTGTTGCCGTGCCTAGCCTGAGAGATGGAGAAAAGGAGCGGCCCAAAATATATGAGGTATGAGATCATGTGGGAGAGAGAAGAGATGGTTGAGTAGGAAAATTTTGAAGCCTAGGCAAGAAGAAAGGTAAAACGAGATCTTGGTGACATTTCACTTGCTCTGAAAGGAGTGCCGTGCTCGCTAAAGAGATGGAGTAATGACAAATTTGTATCCATCCAAAAGGATCTAGAGGGCCTGCGACAATAGTTGGTTGACTTGCAAGAAGATAATAATTCTGATATAAGAAATGTGATTAAATCAACTGATGCTCGGATGAATGAAATATTATTCAGAGAAGAGGTGCTCTGGCTTCAAGATCTCGAATCACATGGCTCAAAGAAGGAGATCGCAATACCAAATATTTCCATCAGAAAGTAGTCTAGCGAACACAGAAGAACAAAATTAAGAATTTGAGAAAAGATGATGGCTAATGGTGTAAGGAGGATATGGAAAGGATGGCTACATATTTTTTCTTCAGAATTTGTATACTCGTGATACAAACATAAATCTAGAGGTACTAACTAATCTGTTTGATTCAGTTGTTACTGATAGCATGAATGAGATGTTATGCAAATCCTTCACGAATAAGGAGTTTAGTAATGCCTTGTTCCAAATTGGGCCACTTAAAGTGCCTGGTCTAGATGGGTTTTCGGCATGTTTCTTTCAAAGGAACTGGGGTGTGTTGAAGGATGATGTTATCAGGGTTGTTCAAAAAAATTTTTAGGAAGAATGTATGCCAGAAGGTGTTAATCACACATCTATTGTACTAGTTCCAAAGAAGGCCCATCCAAAAGGATCGGTTAATTTTGGCCGATCAGTTTATGCAACATCATTTACAAGGTCGTGTCTAAGTGTGTGATGAATTGCCTCAGACCCTTATTGCAAGATATAATATTGCCAAATCAAGTGCTTTTGTTCTAGGAAGGATGATTACAGATAATGCGTTAATTGCCTTTAAGTGTATTCATGCTATTCATCATGGGGAACTATGAGCTGGGACCATTGTGCATACAAATTGGATCTTTCCAAGGCGTATGATCATGTTGATTGGGATTATCTCAAAGAGGCGATGCTGAAGCTGGGCTTTCATCGAACTTAGGTGTAGTGGATCATGTCATGTGTTACCACTGTGCGCTATTTAGATAGTTCAATGGAGTTCCTTTGGAACCCTTTTACCCATCATATGGTTTGCGTCAAGGTGATCTTCTTTCACCTTATTTATTCCTATTTGTGGCGGATGGTCTCTTTATGTTGTTGAATAGAGAGATTGCAAATGGAGTAATTTAACCGCTAAAGGTGTGCCGAAGAGCACCGGGTATGTCGCATCTTCTTCTTTTTTGTTTTTGCTAATGCTGATCTTTTATTTTTCAAAGCTTCCTTGACCCAAGCTAATAAGATTAAAGAAATCCTAAATATCTTTAAGAGGGCTATAGGGTAGCTAATTAACCTGGCAAAGTGTTCTTTATTGGTTGGTGAGCATACTAATCTTTCCATTATTGAAACTGTTCGAGTGATTCTTGGTGTTCAAAGCCTATTGTTCGAATTAAAGTATTTAGGACTGCCAACACCATAATGGTGCATGAAAGCTAAGAGGTTCCAACCACTTCATGAAAGGCTCAGCAAGTGTCTAGCAAGCTGGAATGAAAAGTTTTTATCTTTTGGAGGTAAAGAAGTACTCATAAAATATGTTGCCCAGGTGATACCCACCTATATTATGAGTTTTCTTATTTACCAGCTGGTACTTATGAGGAAATAATGATAAGCATTAGAAATTACTGGTCGGGAGTTGAGGAGGGCAAATGGAAAGTCCATTGGCTAGCATGGGAGAAGTTGACAAAATCTAAATTCTGTGGAGGTTTAGGTTTGTGAGACATTAAGGTCTTTAATCAAGTGATGTTAGCCCATCAATCTTGGCAACTCGTATTGTTTCCTAATAGTCTGTGTTCTAGAGTGCTGAAGATGAAATATTTCCCTAATAGAGATTTGCTAGATATGTCTTTTCCGCAGGCAACATCTCCCACCTGGAAGGCTATTTTGAACAGTTTAGATTTACTAAAACAAGGAGCCATTTGGCATATTGGGTGTGGCTCTGAGGTAAAAATCTAGAGGAGTTCATGGATTCCATAGCCCGTTAGTCTGGAAATCATAAGGAAACATCATCCTAGTAGATTAAAGTGGCTTTCCTAGCTTATTGATCAGTAACCCCACTGTTGGAAGGAGGATGCAAATAGCTAATATTTTTCATGATCATGATGCTGCAGAAATTTTGAAGATCAAGATATTTTCAAGCCATATGGAAGATGTGGTTGCTTGGCATTACGAAAAGTCAAACATGTTCTCTATTAGAAGTGCTTATAAGTTGGCTATGATAAACGAGAAGCAAACAAAGGAGGTTTGAGCTCAAGTGCTAACACGGATGGTAAGCAGCAGCTCTGGAAGAGTTTTTAGAAGATGATAGTTCCATTGAAGATAATTTTTTTTTGCTTGGCGTCTTGTATAGGTGAATAAATGACAGTGTAATATGACAGTGGATAAAATTTGCAATATTTGTGGCATGGCTAAGGAAACTAGTCATCATGCGGTACTCCAATGCACTCATGCTAAAGCATTGCATGTATCTCTATAATCTTCAGGCTAGTTGTTTTCGAAGGAAAGTCGGTTAGTTTTCTCAGGTTCAAATTGGCTACTGATCCTATTAAATTCACTAACATTATAGGTGAGAGATAGATTGGTCTTGTTCCTATGGTGTGCCTAGCAAGTTTGCAATGAGGTTACTCATGGGGGCAAACCGTTTTTAGCTATCGCCTCTGTTAGGTTCCTTCAGGACTACTGGGTGACACTATACCAATTTCGGCAAATCGGTGGGATAGTGGATCACAAAGGAAAAAGGCCCATAGAATCAGTTCCCTGTTGGCCTAGGTTGATCGAAGCCCTTGATGAGAAGATTGGTTGGCAGCCTCCTGACCTGGGCTGGGTAAAAATAAATGTTGATGGCGCCTTCTCGGCTATAACATCTGAAGCTGTCTTAGGAATTATTATCTGGGATGATAAGGGAATTGTCTTACTAGCTTCTTGGTGAGTCCAGAAGAGTGTTGAAGATGCTGAGGAGGTCAAAGCTTGGGCTTGCCAAGAGGTGTCAGTTTAGTAGTAGAATGGACAAAAAATCTTGCGGTTCTTGAAATGGATAGAGCTTCGGTGGCAAATTTGCTAGCTAATTCGAAAGCGCAACTATTGAGACTCACCTTCATCATCACAGAAGTTCTACAGTTTGCTGGTCAATTACTGACATTCTTAATCCGACATAAGAAAAGAGAGCTAAATCATGTTGCTCATGAGCTCGCACAATTGGCAAAGAATACGCATCAGTGTGCAGTTTGGCGTGATCTTACCCCTCCTTGTGTTGAGAAAATTATCGCTCAAGAATGTAACTTTGTTCTTGAGTAATTTATAAAGCACTTGTTTCCTCACAAAAAAGCTATCTTGGTCATCATTCACCCATGAGCAAGTTATATTCACTGTTTTTGATTTTTTTTACCAGTTTGGTGCAACCTTCCTTCAAAAGAAAAAATTGTCAAAACTTTGGCAATGATTTTCTTTATTACTGATTAGAATAGATTTTTGATATCGTAGAGAAGGTACATACCAAATATCAAGTGATTTGGAGTTTTGGTTTGAGAGTTAGCTTAATTTTAGGTTTTGGTCTAATTTTGGTACAACAAAGCTTCACGAACCAAAAGATCCTAATTTTCTTAAGTTTTTTTAAGATTTTTTATTGGGATAAGTTCTTAAGGTCATGATATAACATTGGTTCAAGTTTCAAATCTTTTGAATTTATGGATCAAAAGTTTCATTAATTTTTGAATTTAAAATAGTGTTGTTTTTCACTGTTAACCAAACTAAAATTACTGTTTACCCAATTTTTTTGGGCTGGTTTTTGTTCTTGTTAGACCATGTGGCTTGGTCTAGAATATTTGTGATGATGATTAATTGACAATGTTATTTATTGATGTTATTTGAGGCATGTGGCAATACAGTCTAGAGGCTACGTCAATGACAATTTAATTTTAGAGTGTCTAAAATTGGGTAGTGAAAAAGTTGAAAAACTCATATTACGTAAGGGTTTCGGGCCCCTTATTTGTTGGAATTGAATAAAACTCATTTGGGCTCTAAACTATAAATAGAGATGGGGTTTGAGGCTAACCCCAATTCTAAGTTATGCAATTTTCATACTAGGGTTTGAAGGGTGTCAAGAGGGTATTTGTAGCCAAAAACATAAGATCTAGGAAATCTATCTAGGGTTTGAGAGCAAGGTTCTCCTTGTCTGTTTCAATCTCCACGTAGAAATTTTTCCTCAGCCGACGTGCCTCATTTTCGTTGTCTCGTGTGTAGCTTCATGTTCTCGATTCACGAATCTCCACGGTGTGGTGACTCAATCAAGTGGAATTCAAGGCTTGATTCATCTACTTGGTCACTTGTTTCTTCTGTTGGCCGACAATGATCCACGCGCATGGGATAACACGGTGAGGCACGCCTCCAACGGCGCGGACGGCTTCGGGTTTCTGTAATCTGCTACAGCAAAAACAATGTAGCTACAGGAAAGCACTATAGCTACAGTAAAAACACTGTATCTACAGTACCAAAAAATAATATTTTCCCCTTCTTTTGCCGTCTTTTTTTTGTGTGTTATTACTATGATTGTAGGTTGAAAGAGTAGAAGACAGTAGATTTGTGAAAAAGTTTTTAGTGCAAATTACAATCATTTACCCCTTTGATTGCTATCAATGATCTTACAATTTTTGATTTGGTGGCTTTTGTGTTGGCTTTCCATTAATCTTCATAACCTGTGGCTATTGGAGTAAAAGATTCGTGGATACTTGAAGAAAAACTTGAAGGTATTATTCACTCTATTTTGTTGCCATATCAGTCATACAATAGCCGACTGGGATGGCTGTGGCTGCAAGCTAGATATGTGGTCTGCTGTTAGCCGGTATGGGGATTAGCCAATTAGGCCAAGAGCTTAAGTGCATTAATCCAACACAATGGAAGCAACAGCGCCAGAGGCCGAGATGTAACTTGCAGCTGGTGCGGACTTTCAGACTTAGTGCAGTTGGTTGCTTGCAAGATTTTCAGTTCTGGCGCAGCATGACATCTGTTGCTGTTGTTTGCTAACTAGGGAGTAATGAATGACCAATGGCTGTTCTAATTCCTGGCTCGAAACACTCGGAGCTTGTTACGGTTACCCTGCAGCCACGATGGGCAGATCAACAGGGGCTCGCAAGCACAATTACTGAGTTCTATGTAACTTTCAGCTGGTGCGACCAGAACGCAGCGAGTTCAGACTTCCAGACTTCAGTGCAGTTGGTTGTTTGCAATATTTTCAGTTCTGGCGCAGCATGACATCTGTTGCTGTTGTTTGCTAACTAGGGAGTAATGAATGACCAATGGCTGTTCCAATTCCTGGCTCGAAACACTGGGAGCTTGTTACGGTTACCCTGCAGCCACGATGGGCAGACCAGCAGAGGCTCGCAAGCACAATTACTGATTACTGACTTGCCTTGCTAATAGACGTCGCTGTGGTTTGCCTTGCCCGTCATTGGAAGTTAAAACCAAATCAAACACTATGATGGGCCAATAACAGAGCTTTTTCGCAACAAAACCAGATGTTTCCGGTCGAACTGTGGTGCTGGGTTCATGGCCTAGCGTAACAATGCATATATAGCAAAGGGTCCTTGGCCTAATTCGGGTGACCTAATCGGAATACGAAACAGGAACCGAACCTGAAACAGAATACGAATCCTACAAAACAGTACAAGTCCTAATCGGATTCAATTTCGAGAAAGGAGGTGGGAGGCAATCTCGATCCTGCCGCTGCAGAAATACAGAAGTACAGCTTGTGATGTTCAGCTTGCAGCAATAGATCCACAGCTGGTCGACGTGAAGCGTTTCCCGCCATTCGGATCAATTCAGCTAGCTCCATGTTTAATTACATCGAACCACCCGCAGTGTGGCTATATTCTACGGATCTGAATCCATGGTTCGTTGCCTCCCGATGGTCACGCTCAGTCCACTTTCACCTTGAAACATCGCTACTGTTTCCATTAAGCAGTTATGACTTATGACATCACGCCCGCGTGAGATATGGTACTATGGTTAGCTCGCCCTCGCCCGTATGCTCAGTTCATGTCTGGCTACGCTCAATGCTGCGGTTACTATCAGCTCACCTTGGCACAATTAAAATGAGACCAGATCACCGTGATCAACAGGAACCGGCGATATCAGGTTGCATAGAAACGAGGCATGAACTCGTGTACTGATTTCTAACCATGTCTGCGAGAAGCCTGGATCGACCACTCGCGTTCAGGCCGCAGACCACCTTCAACCTGAAGCTGAATCACCGTTGCCATTAGGTAAGGGTGACATCATGTCAGACGGCGAAGAGCCGACATCTGGGACTCCTGTACGGAGTGCAGCCTGACCATACCTGAGACCTAATTCTCTTCGTTCTGCATTCAGACCGCCTTCAAGTTGAAACTTGAAACTGAATTGCCATCTGTCGTTTGGTAAATGGTGGCATCATGTTGGGCTGGACTAACAAATGGAAACGTATACTCATGTCCAACATGCTTTCCGAGATTCACAGATTCTAGGGCTGGCATTCAGATCACCTTCAGGTTCAGAACAGCTAAGATCATGTTCTCGGGGAAAACAAGATCAACCAAGATCACTCTGAGCAAATGCTGATCTCACCTGGTGAAAGACGAAACTTACTATTTTACCACTGTGCTGGTTTTTTCTTCTGTGAACGAAAAAGAAATTGGAAATTTCCAAACAAGGCCCGTAAGCTCGATCAGACTCGAGTCGACACTGTCAGAATATAAGAACACAAACCACATGATAACACTGCAAAATACATATTCGGTTGCGCTGTCATTTAAAGCACTATTTCACAGTCTTATCAGTTGAATCTCCAAGGAGGATCCATGTGCAACCTTAGGACATAGTGAGGTAGGCAATGGCTCGCTAGGTAACCCCACATTCAGAATTCAAAATTTTAGGCCTGACAAGTGGGAACTTGCTAAGATCTTAGTAGTGAATAACACGCTTCTAGCATGAAGAAACACGCTTTAGTTTGACAAGCGAGTTAGGTGTATTTAGGTGTATCGAACTTAAAGTTCAAAGGCAGTTCTTTCTAAACAGAGCCAAACAATGTAGTTAAACAACGGAATGGCAATTTCTACTGTGACATCGCAAAGGTGTGTCTAGATTTAGATCACTTATATGTTTGTGATCAAGATCTAGGTCCTTTATACTTGTGGTCACGGTTCTGAGTCCATTAATCATCTGTTCTTGCGTTGCCCATTATCCCAGGCAAACTGGGAAAGGAAGGACGGGGGATTTGATGACTCCCGGGGAAGGCGAAAATCCTTGTTCACACGTACACGACCTTGACCTTACTGAATATGACGTTTCTACAAGTGTCCCTGCGGCCTCTACCTAGCCGACCACGACGGCGTCGGCGCGGAGGCGCCCTCCACCCCCGCGCCACCCCCCGAGTCCGTCCTCCAGCGACGCCGCTACACGCTCCTTTGCCTCCGTGACAAGAACCACCTAGAGCTATCCCGCTAGGAAGCCCTCTCCTCCGACCTCCTCACTCTGCTCCCCAGTCCCCTAGCAGATCCTCCCCGAGCACCCCCTTCCCTCCTTCCCATCGCCACCTCGGCTCCCACCACCTCTTCTGACCTCGCCGTCCTTGATGGGCGTCCGCCTCTGTATCACCTCCATTTCTTCCACGCCCTCCAATCGCCTTGCGTCCCAATGCACTTGAGGTCTGCCTCCACTGCAGGTAAAAATAGGGGAATCATAGCTTTCCTGGTATTTTCTTGAAATTATATAACTTCCTTGGTATGACTATGCTTCTTGGTCTGATTACTTGGGTCGTGCAACAGGTGTCTGTAGGAATGTCACAATGGCGTTTGTGCAAGTGTGTGGTGTTGCGTCACTGTTCGTTGCCGTCAATGACTACAATGCACCCCTGTTTGCAGGGAAGGAACTTGGGAGACAAACAAGTTCATGCTAGATATCACCCCGGTCATCCCTAGCTATTTTGAGATTGTGATTGTTTATTTGTATGGTGTACTCTTGATTGCCATGTGGGACACAGTTCTAGCTAATTATTTGTGTGGTTCTATCTAATCATTTTTTTTATTGCAGCAATTAAGGGCTGGGGGCAGTAGAAAATTGGGGCTCACAGGTTGCTTTCCAGTGTATTCGGGCATGCTCAATGTGGAGGTCAACGGGTCTGGCTCTTGCAGAAATTTATATATCGGATTTGTTGTTATCGAATATATGGCTTTTTTTGCACATACAGAGGACAGATTTTACGGAAAATTTCTGCAAATATACACAATGAAGTCACCCGTTTCATGTTAGCATATGCAATCTATACCTCTATACGTTATGTGCTGCCTCCAAATTCTCTGTGGTTAAGGGCCTGTTTGTTTCAGCTATAGATTCTGAGAAGTAGCTGGTGAGTATCTAGCTAGTCAGAATCTGGAGAAGCTGGATAATCTCAGCTTCTGGCTACTAGTTCATTTTCTGGATTCTGTAGCTTCTGGCTACTTAGAATCTGGATGAAAATCTGGACTGTTTGGAGGAGCTGCAGATTCTGGGAGTAGCTGCAGCTGTCAGAAGCTGAAACAAACAGGCCCTAAATTATATTGTGTTGAACGCTGACCCAACTAGAATATGTAGAAGTACATGCATGTTACTTGAGAGCTTTGCTAGCTTCCATTTTAGTTCGCATTGATTTGACTTCGATATGGCCATCATTTTCAATATAAATCAAATGTATTTAGTCCATTTCGAACCAAATTGTAACATCCCAATTTGGGGATTCAAAAATTTTTGGACTAAATTTGGCTTTAGACTCTTTTCGGTTTCTCGATGTTTGAATTCAATTGAAAACCTAATTCCAAATAAAACAAAATCCAAATTTTAAAATTGAAATTCAATTGGAAGCTCAGAGAGGAAATTCCAAACATCAAATTCAAAATAAAAGCCAAAGATCAAATTTAAAGTTTAAACTCTGAGTCAATTTAACATTTGTATTCAAAATATGAAAGCAAAAACTCAAAACCCAAAAAATGCAAAATTCAAAAATTCTCTAGCCCATTGGCCTTCGGCCCATAGCCTAGCCATTCTCTCTCCCCCCTAGCACTCTGGCTCTCTCGGACCCACGCTTGCCACGCTCGGTGCACCCACATCATGTTGTACCTACTCCTGCCACCACATTGCGCACTCGCCACACTACTACGTTGCCACGCCACACCCCTATGCCGCGCTCACTGCCTCCTCGCCTTGCCCGGCCCTGCTCTATCGTGCCCGTGCCATGCGCCATGTGTAACATCTTAAAATTCAGATGTTCAAAAATAAGAAAATTTTAAAACTTTTTATTGCAATATGTTGGCATTCGAATTTCTTCTGGAATTTTTATTTGGATTTCCCCAAATTTCTAGCTATGCAAGATAATAATGGAAACAATCCCCAAATATGAATAACAGTTATATGAATAAAAATGTTGAAACAATGAAATATGAAATTAAGTATGAGAACTTAAACTCACAATTGATCCCATTAAACAAAATCCTAAATTTGAAATGAAAATTTGAATCTTTAAATTGGGAACCCAAAACTAAAAATTTAGAATTTCAATTCACCAGTGTTCCTCTTTTCTTCCCTTTTCCTTCTCCTTTCCTTTCTTTCTTTGTGATGTGGCACATGCCCATCTTTCCTCTTTCTCCCTCTTTTCTCTATTTTGGCACAACCAAGCCCTATGCTGGTCTTGTGCACAACATGCGCCCCACATGGTCAAGTGCTCTTGTGCCGTTCGCCCGATCGACCGTCGCGCCTGCAACCCATGTCACCCACGCACCCCATGCCATACCCTACGCCAACCACTCCCGCCGTGTCGCCTTCACCTTACCATGCCCTATCCACTCCACAACCCTGCCACCCGCACGCCAGCGCCATGCCCTGCCACGGCCACACCGGGCCATGTCGCTCCCTGTTTTCCCATCAACGGCAATAGCAGCACCCAGCAACTCCAGCTATAAGTAGCCCCCCTAGCCTCCCTATTGCCACTGCACCCTACCTTCCTCAATTCTGCCGCCACCACTCTTCCTCTCCGCTGTTCCTCCTCCAAGGCACCGCGACTCAAATTCCTTCCATTAAAAGCAACACCAAGTTTCCCTCAACCTTCCCTAAGTGCCACCACACTCCCTTCCTCGCCCTAGGCCACCAGCACCGTGAAGCCCACTGTGCCACCGCCCATCCACGTAGCTAGAGCGCCTCGGCTCCTCTCCGGCTTGGTCCACTACTCGGCGAGTTCCCCCACGACCCACTCTTGTTGTGCTCACCTCCATTTACCCCCTCTCCCACCACGCCGATGCCGCCTTGTTTCCTCTCCATGGCCAGGCACCATGAGCCGCCAACGCCGCCTCCCGAGCCAAGGCATTGCCCCCTGTGACCTTGCCAACTTTCCCACAACCCATTTCACTGGTCATCGCTGCCCCTCCAGTCCCCTATCTCGGGCAACGCCGTGGCCTGGCCGGCACTGCCCAAGCCCCCTGCTTTGGCCAATTGACCCCCCTGCTCTGCGTGAGTGCATCTTCTAAGTTATATGATAGGTGGGCCCTCTTTTAATTAATTAGTGATCATTCAAATGATAATCCATGTAAGGCAAAGTTTATGTCTACTAATTCTTTTACTAGGAAATAATTATGTGAGATTTAAGTAATTAGCATAAATTTAGTTAAAAATAGAGATAAGAATTTCATTATAGAGATGGAACAAAGTACTATGCAAAGTAAGATTATTAAAGATTTAATATTGGATTAATTATCCTATATGTGTAACTAATGTGCCTTGGTTATTTATTTAAAATGTAATTATTAATAAAGGGCATTAATAAAATATGGCTTTGGTGAAATGTCCAAATTTAATAAAAAAAATCCCAACCCGAAGGTAATAAGGTGAATGACAAATCAAGCCGCTTCATACAATTAATTAACCGATATGCCATAACCATTTAAAATGAAATGTGTGTTTACATTAGAAGGTAGTGATTAAAAGATAATCCTTGTTGCTCGTATGCAGCCGATAACCAAATATTAATGATAAATATAATGATATCAACCTATAAATGCACATAGCAGGCTAGCCTCACATAGGTGGATTTTAACTAAAATTAAGTTACGCTAGATACTAAGTAAAGGTACACAAACTATCAACGACATTTAATTTTGAGAGCACCTCAAATTAAAGAACGTGTTGAAATATAGCCTTGCATGTCAATTAAAATATAAATGACCCCAGGGTCATCAGGTCATCAAAATAATCTCATTAATATATAATTTGAAGTCCAGTGATACCAGGCATAGTTAGGAGTGCATTTTATCCAAGATGCATTCCTCACTTCGGTCAAACCTTGTTCCACTCCACCAATACTTCGCGCCCAGTAAACATTATCTCAGATCACCTAAGTAATCGTAGTAAAACTAAATTGAATTCATTTGGATGTATTTGGACTTTTTTGAGTTATTTGGATTCAGTTGTTTATCGCATAATTAGAAATTGGAGTTCTAAAGAATATCGAATGAGAAAGCTTTTAGTGAGCTCAAGACTACGGTAAAACTGCACAAGGTGAGTCAATACTTTGATCATGTTGAACCTACAGTTTATGCAATCTATTTTTGTTTGAATTATCAAATTACATGCATTATTTTATATGCAAATATATATTGTTTTAAGATTCTAGTTACATGCCTATTATGTATCTTGTGGGTACGATACTGACTACATTCCCTTGGAAAATTTGAGCTTTCGAGCTTTGCCACTCTAGCAAAATTATAATGGTAACTTTTCAAAAAAAAAAGTCTATAATTATGCCCCATGCTTAGTATTACTTAGATACTCAGGGGCACCAAAAAGCCCCAAGCATCACTTTCAATTATGAGAAACTAATTTGGGAAGTCATGGGTGAAAATGGCTAGTATATTTTGATATGGATAGTTTATGCTCCCAAAAACCCCAACTTGCTTAAATGTCTAGGTGGATGGTAAGAGGGACTGGTGCAGTGGATGCACAAGAGTGTGGATTGTGATAGAACCACCTAGATAACCCTAAGGACTGAATCTTATCATGACCTCCTGTGTAAAACAGTACAACCACAAGTCGGCAAAATATAGACTAGGCTTAATAATTTACTGGACCTTCAAGTTCAAGTCATCTCGAATAGTGGACGGACTAGTGCGAGCTGGGGTCTGTGTGGACAGCTTGAGTGGGACACTTGTTACAAGGTGTGGTTTCCCCCTGCGCTGCTGGGGAAACATCCCTCACAACTCCACAACTAGTAAGAGCTGGGGTCTGTGTGAGCTAGCTTGATTGGGACATCTTGAAATAAGGTGCGGTTCCCCCTGCGCTGCCAGGGAACTTCCCTCACAACTATGGCATAAACCCATAGGTTGAGATGGCGACAGGGCGAGGTATTGTAAAGGTCTCATGATCTCTCGTTCTGCATGACAAAGAAATCAGAGACTCTAATACTGGAAAGGCTGAGGAGGGATCTATATCCTCTACAGAAGTATGCCAGACAGAGGTACCAGTTTTCCCGAATGGCAAGGGTCAATCCGATCATGAATAGGACTTGCAACACGACAAGGGGCCCATCCCCAAATGTTTGAGTCCCCCAGCAACCACTCTAGCATTAGTCCAATTGGCAATTAGCTGCCCAAAGGTCTTTGCCTGGACATGCTTAGAATTAGTCCAAAAAGGCTCGAGAGCTCCAATGCATCAATGACTAATTCGAAAACCCGACTCCAGAGCTTGCTCGAGTGCCACTTCACCGAAGGGATTGCGTGAAGGCTCCGCAGCATGATGGATATATTCGAGCAGCCTTGTTGGCATAACTCTGGGAGTTGGACAGGGATGACCACATCTAGTTATTCACAGAACTCACCATGTGGCCTTTGATATGATGACAGGTCACGACGGTCTCCTAACCACAACTTTAGCCGAAGGAGAGTTCTTTGAACAACTCCGAATGAGTGAGTTGACCAAGAAGGCGATCGATCACCACTTCAAGTGAGGAATCTATAGTAGAAGATGGAGTACGGGGAGTACTACCCTTGTATGAAACAGGCCTATTATAGGTTGGGTCCGTCCACTATTGGGGATCGTCGAGTACGATCGCCTGATTACGCCAATTGCCCTTTCCCCTAAAGGAGACATTAGGAACTTGTTACCGAATGTCAGGCGTTCATCCTTAAAAACTGAGCAGTATGCTGGCCACCATAATTTCGTCCAGTAAATATGGAGAAATTTGATAGATCCCAAAATCCTAGCGAGTTCCTTCAAATTTACATGACCGCAGTTTAGGTGACAGGAGGAGACGAGCATGTTATGGCAAATTATCTTCTAACGGTGCTCGAAGGGTCTACTCGGTCATGGTTGCTCAACCAATCATTCAAGTCGATCTACTCATGGCAACACATCTGTAATCTTCAATTGGACAACTTTCAGGGCACGTACAATCGCCCTAAAAAAGAAGACGACCTACACTGAATGCAGCAGAACAACAACGAGACTCTGCGACAGTTCATCAAGTGCTTTAGCTAGGTTCGTAATTCAATTCCAAAGGTCTCTAACACTTTTGTCATCAGGGCATTCAAACAGCGTGTCCGCAATAGGAGGTTTATGGAAGACATCGCCTTACATCCTCCGACCACTGTCCCCGAACTCTTTGAGATGGTTGACCATTATGCAACTGCTGCTGAAATTCCAAAGAGGAAGGTGAAGGTAGTAAGAGGAAGGATAAGACCAAGAAGTCCAAGAGTAAGGCCATAGGTTAGAAGCCTCGAGCCGAAATCTCAAAGGAAGTCTTAGCCGTAGGCGATAAGGAGCCACGGAACCCCAAGTAATACTCTGATGGAAGCAAAGGCAAAGCTTCCGTGTGAAAAGACAGCAAGCCTAGGTACTACACGCTTCACAAGAAGGAGGGGCACGACCTTCGCAATTGCTGAGTTTTCCAACAAAAACTTGAGGACTACTATTCTGGCAAGGGACAGCTTCCCACTCTCGATGAGGTGGGACAATCAAGTGGTCGAAAGCACTCGGATGAGGATGAGGACATACCTTTCTAGGACCTGAAGCACACCATCAAGCTTATCTATGAAGGTTCATCTGCATACAAGTTGAAGCGACAATATAAGGTTGTCGAACGAGAGGTAAAATCTATTGAGCCATCCCTTGTCAATAATCTTCCTAAGTGGTCGGAGGTCACCATTTCTTTCGAGAAGAGTGATTGCCCGATCCCTTTGACTTGACCTAGTTGATTTCCAATCGTGGTCAAGCCCACCATCAACAATTATCAAGTTAATCACGTGTTGATTGATGGTTGCAGTTCTTTAAATATTTATTTGTTAGTGCTCTGGATGAGATGCAAGTCCCTCTTACCAGAATAAAATGTTCATGTTTACATTTTTCATACCTTGTTTTTGCACCATTTATCTTGAATTTAGAATAAACTTTTATGAAGACTACTTTCTTCAACTTCTTCTCTTTGACCATATTTGGTCGTATGAGAACATCTTCGACCATGTCCGGTCGAAGGTATGGAGCAAGAGTTACTGCTCCTTGTCCCTCTTGCCCCACCTGGTAGTCGAAACTAGTTTTGACCACTTAAAGGGTGGCCTTCTTCTCGATCACAGGTTCTGCTGTTGCATCAGTCTCCTTCACAAAGTATACAAAACTTTTCCAATTTTCCTTTTTGAGTTGCTTAACAAAGCCTCGATAAACGCCTACTGAGTGAGTCGAATGCTCGAATACGGCAGCCCCTATCTCACTTGCGATACTTATGTCTACAAGGAATTGCTTGACAGGGACACTTGGAGCAGTAAGAGGAAGGATAGAAAGGGGAATAGCAGCGCTCGTCCTCCCTTTCTTCTTGCCGGCAGCCTTTATCAGCTGACATCTCTTGGCCAGAGGAGCCTTAGCTTTCTCTGCTTCTTCTCCGATAACCATCAGTTCAACCTCTTGGCCGTCCTAATGGTTATTCATGCCTACATTTTACGAGAAAGAAGAATATTATTTAGTCATTCTGTATGACTACGTAGTCCTAAAAATGAAATCAATCTTTCGATTACCTTTAGGCGTTCTTCTTTTTCTTCAGTGGATATATCCACCAGAATACAAGGAGCCTCCACTTTGAGTGAGAAAGTCTTCTCGCAAACACCCTTGACCCGGGAATTGATTTCCCCCAAATCAAGATCTATTCATACAGACTTGGTGGTCGATACAGAGTACTCAAAAGAAGTAATCTAATTATGAATACGAGTACGAGAGTCACTTACCATTCTCGTAATCCCTGGTCAAATTAGTGGTGCCCGAGTACATCCACATGGGATGTGCTCCTCACTTCAGAGGGCTGATTTGACACGTGATGAAGTCCTTCACCACATGCCAGCCTGTAGAACCCCTATTCCTCAGCCCTTTGATAGTTGAGATATAAAGAACTATTCGGGTAAGATCCTTGGGGACCAAATTCCAGAGACTATTCTTCTCCACAGCCTCACAAAAGAAAGGCTATCTTCTATGGTCGTCTCCCAGTAGAACCACCATTTCTTCCATCCCGACCATGAAGACCGAGTGTACATTGAGATGTACAACTCCGTCTTGCCATCATGGAGCTTCAGACCTCAGCTCCCAGAGATTCTAGCCTGCTGGCTCATCTCGTAATAATATCGGAAGAGCTCGAGGTCTGGCAGGATCCCCAAATAAGCTTTGCACAGGTACACAAACACACTAAGCATTGTAAGTTCACCAATTCGACTCCAAAATACTCAAGTATGGCAGTGAGGAAGGGATGAGTAGGAAGGTGAAGGTCGCACTCACTGTAGGCCTGGAACACCGAAATTTCTTTGATTTGCCCCGATGGCCAATTTTGTCCAATGGCTTTAATCCATCTAACGAATCGCCGTGGAGGAATCTTCTTAGCATCCTCCATTGCTTTCAATTTCGCATCATCCATCTCTGACACCGGTCAATTAGATGTGGACTTAGTCATTTTCCTAACTGGTTGATGTGGATTTGGAGGGGATTGAAGGAAGATGGCGACTTAGTCAGCGACAAAAAATCAAAGTAGATCGGAAAAGATGGAGAAGTAAGAAGACCTAAAGTTACCCTAAAGTAAGCTATTTTAGCCACATGAGTTACCCATATCGGGAACCGAATGGTTATCTCATGAACTGATTCGGTGGACAAGATGGCGAAATCAATTGGAATTCACCTGTTTGAAGTCCGTCTGTCTTCACAACTCAAACGAAATTATCTTATTATCCAAGCTCATTTCTAGTAGATGAGGGTCGAAAAGGCTTTGTCTACGACCTCATTTTCTCAAGTAAGTTATTTTCACTTGAAGTCGGGGGACTAGATGATGTTGATATAATAATCTTCTAATTATTACATCATTATATTCTCTGAGTATATGCCCTAACGACAAGGGAGAAATTTCACAGGGTAGTCGTAAGTCTTACTACGAGTACTCTTTGGTCGTAAGTCTTTCTAAGACCACATGGTCATAAGTCTTACTATGACTACTCCTTAGTTGTAAATCTTTCTATGACCACACGATTGTAAGTCTTTCTATGACCACTTAGTCGTAAGATATCCTACGACCACCTCGTGGTCATGGGTCTTTCTGCAACCAGCATATCCCCGACCAGCTTATTTATGACGACCTACTTCATCATGTGGTCATCTGACAAGGTTGTTAGAACATGCGCTTATTCCTAATAACCACACACGATCTCTCTCTGACAACAACTGTCGCACAGCGAACGGACCACTACGTCTCTCTAACGGTAACTTCTATTAGACGGTTATCGCCCAAAGTGTTGAGGCGTATTTTGGTGTGGGACAATGACCATCGCTTCGTCGACTATATAAAGGTTGACGTCAAAGAAGAGGGGAGATCGGATCACATTGGATCAGGAAATAGTGCTAGGCATTTTCATATTATTCTTAGTTGTAAACATCTTTCTGAGCAATAGCTACACATGACATAGGATTATTATTCTCACAGGAGAAGGCTCGAACTTGTATAAAAATTCTTGTGTCTCTACTCTGCATGTACATACATCGAGTCTTCTAAAGTTTCCCCGTATCCAAAAAAATCATACGTAAGATTGATATTAAAACATCGACACTAAGTCATAGGGATTTCTAATTATTGTAATTTCAAATATTGCCGTAAGCAAATAAAAGAACCCGAGTTTAACTTTGTTGAACCTCACATGTATAAATATTACATTCTGTGTGTTGGCTCGCGGAGCACTATTGCTTGTGCTCACCCTCGCTCACTAAAACACCTCAGAATCTGGGAACCAAGATGACTATGTGTACTACGAAGTTGCAGGAACTGACGATTGAGAAGACAGAGGAGCTTAGCCCATTTTTTGTGGTAGTTGGTTCTTATCACAGTTGGGTTGACTTAGTGGTGATTATGTGTAACTATCCAAGTTGAATAATACCTGTTGCACACAATCTTAATCTCAATCGCTTGCCTATGGCAAGATATGCACTACCCCTTTTGCTTACAATTTCCGCTGTTGTAACGAAACTATTTGGCTTGATCGGCTTTATGTAAACTCGACTCGATGCGGTCTATTTGAACATCTATTATGTAATATTCCCTCTGTTTCATTTACTTGGCATTTTTACCACAATTTTTTTCCACAGATACTTGACACTTTGCTATTTCTAATGCAAATTTTCCCATCTTGCCCTTACTATGTGTCTCCTCGTTATTTGTGCCATTCTACTCTATCCACATAATACAATTAAGGAAACTGGAAAACAAGTTGGATACATGGGTTTGCAGAGAGGATTGATGGATGAAATAGAAACTACAATAATTTTAGATGGCTCAACAACATGTAACATTTCCATATACTAAACTCTAAAGAGCACAAAACACGTACAAATAGATTGCAAGGGGAGCTTACCACTTAAGGGTGTCGATCCTTGAATGGAATGTGTATACTGTATAGTGCGCTGCCTCTGTTTCTTGTAATGGGGTCACATTCAGATCAATATCACTCGGAACTCTTCAGCCATAGTCTTGATGAGTATTCTTGTTGAGGCATCAAGTTCATATCAATCCCTCTCAAAATCTTGATGACAGACGCTTGTGTTGTCCTCACTCATTGCTCTTCCAACGTCTTCTTCAGGACCATGTTCAAGTCAGGTGGAGCCATGCACGTCGTTTGGAGATGATGCCAATATGAGATGAGATGCAGGAGAACAGGAGAAGAAGCATCCAGAACGCCCAATACGTGAGTGCCAAATATTTAAGCGCCACTTTCCAAAACTGAACTAGTGCTTACCCACTGATGTTGGCGCCAAAGAAAATCCCATTCACTGGTTTGCTCGTGTGCTTGCACAGATAGCAAGAATACATGGCTTTACTACTCCTTGTGGTTACTGTTTATCAGGATAGTTACTAGGGGCATTTTTGTCATAATGTGATCAAAAAATAATTGCCTAAATATGTGTGCACGGGTCAAAAATGCCAAGTAAAGGAAAACGGAGGGAGTATTAATGAATGGTATGGTTTTCGTTATGTATGAAATAATTCAGCGATGTATTTATTAGCATTATCTAATGATTTAGATTATAGTGCAGTGGTTTCACATAGAATTCTGGATTGACTAAATCTGAGTTTAACAGAAATGGACTGATATGTGAGCTAGCTGAATTCATGATGACAATATGTGTTTCCCCCATTCTTACCACTGATGCAGAGATGAGACAGCCCCGCTCATTTCAGCTTCAGCTTCTGGCTTAATTTTTACTATTCATAATTTTTGTCTTTTTCTGAACTTTTGGTTTTTTTAGTTTTTTCCCCGGTTCTTTTTTTCCGTTTTTTCCCCGGTTCTTTTTTTCTGTATTTGTTTGTGTTGTCCGTGATGAGCTAGCATATTTTTTTCTATTTTTAAATTTTTTAAATTTAATTACGTCAAATAAACCACTTTCAGCTATAGTGAAATTTCAGCTGCTACAATACACTTTCGCCATAAGCCACATCTTTTCAGCCTAACCGAACGGGGCCAAACTCTTGTTTAATTCTGAGAAATATTAGTGTTACTGACATCTCGGTTATCAGTAGGTAGAATTAAAGATGTTAAGCTTGGACCACCACAGCTCTTTTGTTTGTTTATATTTTACCTCACATGTTTCTTGCATTGTGTATTATAGTAGCATTACCTGCAATGGTCACAAGAAGGATTTATAATGTATAGTGCCACTCTCAGATCTGAACTATACATAGATTAGTCTCAAGATTATGCTTCACATCTAAGAGAACTCAGCCTTGAGCCCTTGACATGTATCGCTGAATAGTTCACGTTCAAGGTAACAGTTCCTAGTTCTAAAAGTTGCTACAATTTTTTTTTCAAAAAATTGATGCAGAAAAAACTGCTTTTCAGCGTTTTCAAAACATCAAAATGGTATAAACAGTCAGGGTTGCAAGGAAAAAACTGAAGTCAGTCTCCAGAGTCCTTTTTAGTACGTTTAAAGTTCTGGAGACTTTAGAACCGCTGTCATGGGAAGATATTTTGGATGAAAACATCACAGGTAATTCCCTTACTCCATTTTCTTAATTAGAAAATTGTTGGTCAGGCTCAGGCATCATGGTTCTCATGATGTTGCTTATGCTACGTTTAAGTTGAAGCCAGTCTGAAAGACTATATGTCATTACTAACGTATTTAATAATTGACTGAGTTCAACATAAAAGTTGAATGGTAGGAGTAACAGATAAGCAACTTGTGCTTTCACTGTGAACATACGTAATATTAGTAATTGCTGCACACAAATATCGACACTATCGAATCATGCATCTAATACTGTCATTATTATGTTCATCTAACTTAGCTATAGCTTCTTTTATCCTAGCACTGATGGTTATGTGAAATAGCCTCCTTAGAGATTCTGCCAGAACTGAAGTAGCAATATAACATTTGGTGCACTGAAGAATCGTAGTTCAAGCATCAGGATGCTCTTTTCTTTGCACTTTCAGCACTTAAAAAGTAATTGTTTTTCTTGTGGAGAAAGCATATACTACTCTCTTATCTTGAGTGTATTCCGGATATAACACATTTTAGTTATTTGAGTGAATATGATTTGTGGATCGAATGCAAACTCTCCATTAAAATTGTGCACGCAGTTTTCTTGAGAAAAAGGTGTCTGGCAAGACCTTGGGTCTGATGCAAAGTGAAAGAAAGAAAGAAATCTCCAAGCTGAAGAAAGTTCGTCATAACGGCAGCTAGAATTTCTTCCACTAGTTTCTTTGCACTTTACTTGAGTTTATCAAAAAAATATTTGCTATATCACTATTCGTCTTTTGAAGAAAGTTTTGAGTTTGATCACTATGGCTAGCTGTTTGATTTCAAGGCTTCGCAGTTAAGCTGTATGCCTGTACCTGAAGCTGGAGCTTGAACTTAAAACTGCCAGTGCCCAGTGTTGTGAATCCAAAGCCAATCAACCAGTCCTTCCTGTATGGTTTCGTCAAATATTACATTTTAAGCTGGTATGCATCTCCTGATCATTAAGCATTGGAGTTTCATTTGTCACAGTGAACAACTGAATGCTGCACACAAAGCTCAATGCTGACAAGACATGAAACTCATACAATAATTTTGCCATTGTTCCCGGACCTGGGCCAAATGGTGCAACTGCTTGTCTGTTGTGCTAGATCGTTTAGATTATTCCCTTAAAAGGGTGTTTGAAGGCCATGTGCAAGGTTAGATTAGAATAACATATTGTTTTGAAGTCTACAAGAGGAAAAGGTTCTCTAGGTATGAATTCTCTGTTTGTTTTCACTTTAATTATTATCTGGCAGCTTTACATTTTTGGTTCTTGTTTTGCTTTCACCTGTTTAGCATATTAAAAGTTGTAAACAACTGAGGGGTGTGAGCTGCTTTCCCACCTTCCTGTTTTCTTTTATATTTACAAGATGCCCGCAAAAACGTTTGATATAGGAATACCCACTTTCTATGGCTAATTACATTACACTTCCATCATGTCTCTTTAATCAAAGCCTTATCGGTAATCGCCTCTATTATATTAAACCTTGGGAGACGAGTTTTGGTTCCTTGTGCGTACTCTTGAAGCAAGTACAGCTATCTCCACGTATGTCAATATCTTCAACAAACATTAATAATATTTACTTGGTTTTCCCAATCTTTTTCTTTCTTTTTTTTTTGGGATTCTGCAAATAATAGATTCTTCAAGAGATTTATGGTGTAATTTATGGTTGTTCACTGTTTAGAATTCAGACAAGAGATCATTGAGAATGTATAATTAGAGATTCTTAGTCTCACAGTACTTTGCCATGGTTTGTGTCTGGATCTGCTTGATATACATATCTGTGCAGTTGGAAGAAGCAATTCTCCTCCATTTGTTTTTTAAAGTGGGCAAGAGGCTTGCCTTGCATTAATTCAAAGGGAGAGTTAAAAAAATGACAAATAAAGGAGAAAGACAAAAAGGGGCAAGGGTAGACAGGTGGTCAGGGGGGCCACCACAAATAAGAATCTAGATTGTTACAAAGGTGAGTGAGAGCCTCACGAGCTTGGAAGCTACCACAAGCACCTAGGCTGCAGCCTCCTCCTTAATTGTGGCAATCAAGGGTATTGATGCAATCATGGTCGCGCGGAACACCCTGGTATTACGCTCCCTCAAAATGTGCCAAGAGATAAGCATTACTAAAGATGTCGTTGCCTTTCGGGGTGTTCCAAGCTTAAGCACCACATATTCCCACCATTCCCAAATTGAGTAGCTAGCTCCCCAAGATATCGGGTTCAGTGAATCACAAGCCATCGAAAGCGCTATGGAGGTCCAGATTCTTCTTGAGTAACGGCACTCGGTCAGGAGGTGAGTGCTCAGGCGCTTGTCTAAAGAGTAGACATGTATGATGGTTGGGCCAGCCCCGCATACTAAGGCAGTTTGCCGTCTATAGCCTGTTTTGGATGGCTAACCAAGCAAAGATTTTGCAACATTGTGGAGCCCAAGTCTTCCAGACTAGGGGTTTGTAGGAAGTCTGAATCACCCCTAAAAGTTGCTCTCTATAGACAGAGGAAGCAGAGTATCTCTATTGGGGGTTAGCTTTCATTCAATTGTGTCATGGACATCATCCTGAAGAGTTGTATTGGAGGTGTACACCCAAACAGAGACTAGTTCTTCTATGTGTTGCGTGGTAAGGCCTTCTGTCCAGTGCAAGTTGTGTAGCCAGTTGTTCCCTTGTAAGGCAGTTTTTAGGTTGCAGTTTTTCCTCATGGAAGCTCTGAAGATGGTGGGAGTGATATCGCATTGTTTGTTCCCTTCTGCCCACGATGAAGTTTAGAAGGATGCCTCAATGCGTCCCCTATTGTTATGGTAGTGGCCGCTGCAAAAAGGCGTCGATCTATGTCGTCGCACAGGGCTTCCATTCCATGCTAAGGTTTTACTTGAGTTCCCCATTGATGCCAGAGCTACCTTAATCTGAGGGCCCTTGCGAAGTGCTCCAAGTCAAGGATGCCGAAGCCACCTAGGTGCATAGGCTTACAGACTCTGTTCCACCTGACCTTGCATTTGCCCCTGTTAGCTAGTGATCTGTTCCCACCCAGAGGAACCGTCTCATCCTTCTATTTAAAGTTCTGATTACACATTTTATTGGTCTGATGGCCATGAGGAAGTAGGTGGACTGCGCTGTGATGATTGATTTGATGAGGGTCTTCCTGCCTGCTAAAGTGAGTAGTTTGCCAGTCCATGCAGTCAAATGACTTGCATACTTGTCCTCAAGCACTTGGAAGTCCACCCTATGCAGTCTTTTTGGTGGTGAGAGGTAGTCCTAACTATTTTAGGGGGAAGGACGCTAGTTGGGCGGGTTGGTCCTGTAGGATTCACTGTAGATCAATTTGATCACATGCAATAGGCACAATCTTACTTTTGTGTAGATTGGTGTGAAGACCTGTGGTGTCTCCAAACTTGTGAAGTAAGCTGACTAGTGTATAAATGTCCTCTTCCTTAGGTGCTAGAAAGATGGCGGTGGCGTTCGCGTATAGGAGTCTTCTCCATTTGTTAGTGATCATGCTAACATGGGCATGACTTAACTAAATTGTGACCTCTGCTGTTGAGCTCAAGCAGTAGAGAACATGCTGTTCCGAGCAAATCTATCTAATTTGAGATTAGATGATTGAGGCAAAAAAAAAGGGCACTGAATTGCGTGGCGCATTTTTTAATCGCAAAACTATTTTCGATGTGATGACTGTCAACATTGTCATGCTGAAGTTACTATAGCATGGCCAATATTTTCTAAGTGTCATATTTTTATCGCAATTTTTTTTCTGAGTGTAATATGCATACGAACATCTGTTTTTTTAAATTCTGCAAATGTCCTGAATGACCATTTGAGAAGGTCCACATTAGTGTTGTGATCAACCATTGCAATATTTGTAGAGTGGTCAAATGAGTTTGCAAAGATCGCTCTTTATCTGGATTACTTTTGGGTAGAAGTTGAGGATTTTGCGATTTGAGTGATGGATTGAGGTAGGATAGCTTGGGTCATTGGATTAAGGTTGAATGATGCATGTCTTGGGTAATGCAGGTCGAGTTGAGAAGAATTTGTGTCTGAAAATAATTTCTTTGTCTTTAAATATGCAGAGTCACTTAGAGTCAACCATGGTCAACGGCGAGGATTGAGGCTAGGCTCAGAGAGGAGCTAAGGCCCAGAATGATCGAAGATGTCGGGTGAGCTAGTTTGATGAAGACGGATTAAGGCTAAGAATTTAGCGGATGCACATTTATGCGCTTTAAAAAGTATGTATAAGTGAACTTGTGTGAGTAAAACTCGTGTGTGGGAGGTTAACGGGTTCCCCATTGTAATAGTAGATAGCATTCATTAAGGGGTATAGGAGGCTAGTTGCCCACCTATAAAAAAGGTTGGGATGGAGACATATATGGTTAACCATCCAACCCCTCTCTCATGTGTGCTTTCTTGTTTATGGTTAGGGTTTGAGAGTGTAGCACTTAGTGTGCTCTTTATTCTTTAAGGTGGAGTGGCTGTAAAATCTACATTCTCAAGTAAGCAATATATCAATCTTTGCGTATTTCCATGGATCCAACTTGATTAGATTGATTTGCTCTTTAGCCTCAAAGTGTGATTTCTTCATCCGAGAGTATTCGACCATGTTCAAGTTTTCAACCACATTGTCTCTCTTTGACCACGTTGGTTTCAACCACATTAGTTTTCGACCGCTCTCTGGTCATTGACCACTCAAGTCGAATTTCGACCATGTTGGATTTCAACCACATTAGTTTTTGACTACGTTGGTTTTCGACCACTCTTTCTGGTTGCCGACCACTAGAGTTGATTTTTGACCACGTTGTCAGATTTCGACCACGTTGTCAATTTTTCGATCATGTTGTTTTCCCTGCTGACTGGTTGTGTTCAACTCTGTTCTCTGTCTTTTCAAGTCGTACTTGGTTCTGTTTCTATGGCTTTCAAGTGGGATTCCTACCATAATCTTCATAGCTTGTAGCTATCTGAGAAAAGATAAGTGAATACTTGGGAGAAAATTTTAAAGATACTATTTACCCTCTCTGTTGTCTATCCGATACTACATGTCCCTCATAACAACTAAGCCATTACTTTTCTTAGATGAACAATCGTACTAAGTCACCTCGGAGAAAGGATAAGTGAATACTTAGGAGAAAATTTTAAAGACGCCATTTACCTCCTCTATTATCTATCTGATCCTACATGTCCCTCATAACAACTAAGCCATTCCTTTTCTTAGATGAACAATCTTACTAAGTCACCTCCTGTAATAAAACCCACCTATTTGGCATTGCATTTTTCTTTGTAGCGTGGGTCTGATCTTTTTTGGGACCTTTTCCCTTGTGAGAGGGTTTTAATTTCTTGCAAAATCATGGTCATGGGAAGCTGTGTGTGATGAGCAATCAAATGATTATTCAGAAAGGAATCTTGCTTCTTTTCAGGCCCTATAATGCCCAATTCGAACAAGCTAACTTCAAGTTGATTTGAAATTTTGTTGCAGTCAGTCCTTTCAGGAGATAATCATCGTTCCAAATTCACATTTCTGTGTAGTAAGAAACACGTACAACTTCAAAATTAAAATCTTTCAGTTTTGTCTCCCTTACTTTCTTTTCGTATGGTTGTAGTTCTCTAATCACCAACAGCCATGAAAAGACTGACAGTTACATTTAGTACTCCAGTTGGTCGTGATTCGCATTTACCTTCGGTGAATTATATGCTAAAGTTTCATGGTCCTCTGGAAAACCATTTCGTAGACCTATTTTTTTTTAATCTTAGGTACTTCCAAGAAAAGTAAAAAGGAATAGCAAGTGGCATATAGTAGCATTGTTCCTTTTGACGTGAAAAGAAGAGGCAAGCGAACATTTTGTAAAGTGACCGGAGTTAAGCTGCTTTCGGGTGCGTTTTTAGGTACTACTTAGGGCCTGTTTGGATCGTCTAGAACTAATTATTAGTTCACTAGTTGGTGGACTAAAAATTAGGTGACTAAACTTTAGGTGACTAAAAATTAGTCAAGTGCTATTTGGATACATGGACTAAAACGTGGTGGCTTTCATGGGCAAAGACATTTATACCCCTATATTTGTTAGTGTGTTGCATGTGGAGTAGTGGAGAAAGGGTAGCAGGGGTATTTTCGTCTTTTGCTGTTTGGTACCACCTTTTAGTCCACAATTAGTCCACATTTGCCAACTAATGAACTAATAGCTAGTTGGGGATGAACTAAAAATTAGTCCAGGTATTAGTTCACCTGTTTGGATGGACTAGACCTAAACTTTAGGTGACTAAAAATTAGTCAAGGGATCCAAACAGGCCCTTAGGCCATTCTCATTGGAGAGTTTCATGGCGTTGTTTTCAAGATTACCACATCATGTAAAATAAAATGAAATATGGATGAAACATCCATCCTCAATACATAGTTTCATTCTATTGTTTCATAGACATTTAATTTCATGACTCATATAGAGTTGGTAATCGTGCCAAGAGAGTTTCATCTAGATGAAACTCACTTCTTCTCTCTCTTCTTAAAAATATTGCCATATCATCAAAAATGCCTATGTGGCAGCCTATTAAATGCAGATGAAACTCCCACTGAGATTGGCCTTATGGTTTGTGACCGGAGTCCATGGTTTTTGTCAAAACACGAGTATTTATATGAATAAATCAAATACCGATAAGTTGATAAGTTATTTTAGAAATTTTTTTGATAATCTATTTGAAAATAATAATAAAAATTATTTATTTGTTCAGAAAGGAAAAAAAACAGTAACCACAGGAACGCGCATGCAGTCCACACGTTCTGAATTGCATGTGCTCGTTTCAGTATCTGAAATGCAGTAAATGCAATATCTATTGTGGTGCTGCAGAAAATTTGCTCCAGCTGCCGTGCAGCTTCAGAATTACAGCTGTACACACCAAGCTTTATGTTTCCAAGGCAAGGGACACTGTACAAACTAAGCTTTTTTGTTTCCAAGCTCCAATGGATTTTAAATCCTGGCTTTCGCCCGGAACTAGAGCTGGACGAAAAACTCGAAGCTCGTTAGCTCGCTCGGCTCGTGGTTGGCTCGGCTCGGCTCGTTAGGATAACGAGCCAAGCCGAGCCAAGATTTTAGCTCGTTAGGTATAACGAGCCAACTCGAGCCACTCGCGAGCCGCTCACGAGCCAAGCGAGCCATACTTCCAGAATTTAGATATGCATATCTGCTTCCATGGACCTAATTTGTACTCTATTGCATGTGTTAATGTGTAAATTTGTACTCTATTGTACCCAAACGAGCCATGCATGTGTTAATTTGTACTCTCTCGTACCCAAGCGAGCCAAGCGAGCCATGCTTCCATGGATGAATATATGATGGAGACATTTTTGGCCCGGCTCACGAGCCAAGCGAGCTAACTCGAGCTTTTACGAGCCGAGCCGAGCTAGCTTTTAGCTCGTTAGTTATAACGAGCGATTCGAGCCACTCGTTATCCTCTGAGCAGAGCCAGACCGAGCCGAGCCGAGCCAGCTCGTTATCCAGCCCTACCCGGAACAAAGATGTTGGCTTTTACATGAAATTATACTATAGCAATAATTATTTTTTTAAAATTATTTAATTAAAAAATAAATAAGAAAAATATTATTATATCTTTATAGATAATATAAAGGAATAAAGAAAAAAACTAAAAACTAAATAAACTGAAATTAACAAACTGATGATGTATTATAAGTGGCTTCTGAGTCCTAAAACTCCTCTCCTGCTCTAGTTGTTATCCTGTACATTACTGGTTCAACTTCCCTGCACATTTCTCTTGATTCTCCGCTGTTTTGTTTCTGCCTCTATGGTAGTCTGGTCTTCCTAATGTTTTCTCTCTCTCTCTCTCTCTCTCTCGAGCAGTGCTATCATGTTTTTCCCACTAGTAGATTTGCATAAATTCTAAAACACTTTAAAGTGGTAAGTAGCATTTATTTATCCATATTTATGCTTTAATATTTATGTAATTTATTGTTGAATTAAACATATAGCACTGCTCCAACAAACTTCTGCTTCTAGATTCTAGTTTCTTAATTTTGTTTTTTAGTTTTTATTTTTTTTCTTCTTATTTTTTTATTATCTGTGATGATATAACTTTTTTTATTTTTTTTAATTTAATTACGTTAAAAAATGTTAACAGTAGTTATAGTATATTTTCAGTCGTTACAATGCAAAAGAGCTAAAATCCTGAGCTTATAATCCCAAATGAACACTATCATAATCACTTTTTTTCTTTATGGTTGGGCCCTCTCCTTATCAGCCAGTAGTAGGGTATTTGTTTTTTCTTTTCATCAGGGGTATTATAATGGATAGCATAGCACCGTTGCCGTTGTTTATTCAGACATATTTATTAGTTTTATAACAACGAGGATTTCGAGCTTTTACAGTTGCAGCACATCATGGATTTGACTGGCCTTTTTTATTTTCTACTTTGAACAAACTCCAGCCACTGATTTACCTACAGGCTAAAGGCCAAAGCTTTACTCCTTTCGGTCTTATTCGCCCAGTAGAACAGCTCTGCAGGTTGGCTAAACAAAACAGGTTTGGTTGTCATTTGTTGTTAGTATTATGTTACGAATAGTACTAAATACTTCTTAATACTACTCTTACTGTACTATAGGATTTGGAGATTGCCCTGAAGTAGTAATTAGTCTCGTTGCAGATTTTTAGTAGGCTCTAATTGGAACGCGGAAATTATCTAAGATTTTTTTAAGAATTAAGTTATCTCTTATGAAATTTCTGTTAAATTCACATGCTTTTAAGGGGCGTTAAGCTTTATTGAACAGTGGGAAAAAAAAGAGAAGAGGAAGCAAACAAGAATCTACATTTGATGCCTTTTATGCGAGTCTCAAAATTCAAAACAAGAGGAACATCGGGAATGCTGCAGTACATGAGTAGATGAAAATGAAATGCTTAAGTATTATCGTCACAAACGGGCACTTTTTCTTTCTATAAATATAGATTATTATAGGTCTCATATGATTAAACTTTTTAGCTTTTGACTATTAATATATATTAAATTATATAGATTAACCATATAAAAATAATACCGTTTATTTAAATTGTAATTTTTTTCATAATATATATTTTATCTTATTTTTATTAGTATATCATAATAATAAATATAATTAAAATTTTACATTAAAAATAAAAATAAAAAAGATATATATTTACGTGTATGGAGGGTACTAGTGACTAACAGTAGTACGACACTCTGCTCCAAGTAATGAACTGTAGGGCACATCCTCCGATGTGATAGCTTTCTCTCATGAAAAAGAGAAGGAAAAACACAGGGAAGGAAAGATATAGGGCAAGCATAGCAGAACCAAACCTGAGTTATCATGCTGAAAATATATGGTATATTTCCATGAGTAAAATCTTTTTATATTTTGAAGTAGTAAATCATTTAAGTTTTTTTAAACCCACTACAGTTCCTTACTGTTTTTTTTGATAGAGCTGCTTCACATCCTTGTTTTCATTTAACTTATCCATTATTCAGAAGACATCATTTGTCTAATAGTAAATTTCACAAAATTCTAGATTTTTAGGTAAAGGTAACACAAAACTCCATATTTGCAAAAGAATTTAAGAAAACCACAAGTTCTAGGCTAAACGTTTCAAGAAACTCCAGTACTAATCTGAGCCCACGTGTCAGCCTCATTTCTCTTCTCTCTTCTTTACTCTTTTTAAGAGTAACGAAAGGAGGGTAGGGTGGGGCTAACAAGTAGGCTCTACTTGTATGTTTGATATTTATATGGATCCTAGTTGTTATACTACCTCTAGTTCATAAAAAATAAGTTATTTTAGAATATGTGCAGTCAAATTTATAAAAGTTTGGCTATCGATATCTTTTATATATTTAGATTATACTTTCATAATATTATAGTTTTGTTAAGTTTTATAAATATATATAATAATTAGTAGTCAAAGTTGTATTTTGAATACCGCATCGATGTCCAAAACGATTTATTTTATGAACTAGTAGTATTTTATTAGATGAAATGGGATAGGGTAAATCTCGAGTTTCTTGAAACCTTTGCCCAAGAAGATATGATTCTTTGAAATTTTTTGCAAAACATGGGATTTTATATTATCTTTGCCTTAAAATATAATGTTTTATAAAATTTACTCAATGTCTCACTCCCTGTTTTTAGTGCTCAATAAGAACTACTCCAGTACACTTTTGCAATCCAACAAATCAGCCAGTTGGTCAAAGGGGAGAGAGAGAGTTACAGAGAGCAGGAACCCCGCCATTCTTGTGCAGTTTCTGCCCCCAAAATCTTTCTTTTTTTTGTTTCTGTCATTTTCTCATCTTTAAATATCTTTTCCCCAATAACATCAGTATAATACTGGTACAACCAACAACTGGTGCCTGGTAGTAACCAGACACAAAGGCAAAGCAAAACTAGAGTAGGTGTCTCTTGTCTATCATCGTCGGTTTCCAAGCAAGCAAAACCAAGAACACAAGCAAAGCACCAAGCAAGCAAGAAGAACTCTTCTCACATGCTCGATGGAAGCAAGGGAGGGCATTGCAGTGGCAGGTGGCCATCAAGCCGGTCTTGGTCTGTTCAGAGCAGATGTGTCGATGACAGAAGCACAAGCAGCAGCAAAGGAGTACCAGTCCTCTCCCTCCTCGCCGTCGACGTCCCCCACACCGTCCCCGCCACCGGCTGCGGCTGGTCATGGAGGGGATGCAACCGCAACGCCACCCGCGTGGAGTTTGGGTGGTGAGAAGCCGAGCAAGGCCGCAGGGGACAATGGCATGCAGATGCCGGGGCTCAGTGAGCACGCCAACTTGAGCTCCGGGCGGCGTAGGGGTCGGCCTCGCGGTTCCGGGAGACGCCAGATCCTAGCCACTCTAGGTCTGTATGTTCCCTCTGAAATGCAAATCTTCTTTTCTTCTTGAGCAACCCCAAAGTTTCCATTTTTGCTGCTTAGTTTCTTGCTATGTTTGCTCCCCTTGTGGATTTCTGTTTTATTGCTATGATGGGGTCCAGTTAGGATGATATGTATGTTGCCCTTTTACACTGAAGAACGCTATCCGGTCAATATCCAGTGGCACAGTTCTGCTGCTCTTATCTTGTCGCATCCGTCTCCTTTGTTACTATAGTAGTTCTCATTATTCTTTCCCCTTTCTTCGTACCAACCTTACTTGGTTGAGATTTTCCAAGGTGGTATAACTAATCGACCTAGTCCTTCGGCATGATTTGGTTAATTTCATATAGATTAACTGTAATTAAGGTTTCTGTTTCGGTTTCTGTTTCCTACCATCTTGTACTTTGGTCGTTCAGAAATGTAAAATTGTTTGCATGATTGGTATGCTTCAATACTTGTGAAGGGGAATGGTATGCGCTGTCAGCTGGAGGGAGCTTCACACCTCATGTCATCATTGTCGCTGCTGGGGAGGTAAACCATCCTTGACATCACAACCTCCATTTCCTTCGCATCTAGCTCAGTGGTTTGGCATTGCGATCTTGTGATGAATGCCTGTGTCACTTTGAGAAACACTTTGTGTTCTTGTTCGATTTGTTTGTAGGATGTGGCGGCGCGCATAATGTCCTTTTCCCAGAAGGGTCCACGCTCTGTGTGCATCCTCTCTGCCAATGGGACCATCTCCAATGTAGCGGTGAACCAACCTGGCTCATCCGGTAGCACCTTCACCTACGAGGTATGAGACTACTGTTTGTATCTTATCACTCACTGTAATGCTGTGAGTTATGGCGTATTGTTATTAGCTACTGTGATTTTCTGGTGGGTATTGTCTGGTACAAGACAACTTAGCAAATGGCTATCTACATAAGGACAAATGAATTTCTTGCTTTTTTTTAAAAAAAGGGGTCTTTTGCCCAATTTGATCTATTGTGTCTCACTGGTATCGAATTGTCAACCACCTCAGATTAAGCCACTTTTGGAGACTTGTAATATCAAATACTACATCACAGATTCACTGATGGCAGGCCTACTCTGTTGAAAAAGGCTTTCCTTTCCCATTATTTTGTGTCCATTATAGGCCACACTGATTTTGGGCAGTTTGTGTTAGCATATATGCACAAGTCTGCAACTTGTAAATGAGGCTCAGTAACATCATCCGGAAAACTGTCAGTGGTAGATTATCATGGGATTTGGTCTAAGGTCTCTCATCTGCATGGGAGACATGGCAACAGAAGTCTTTTGAGTTGATGTATCGGTGTAGGATAACGAAGTTGTCATATATCTCAGCCCACATGTTTGTGTTTATGCTGCTCGTTTTTACACCTCTGAAATGGCATTATTTTGTGTATCTGATTTTCAGGGTCGTTTTGAGATTCTTCAATTGACCGGCTCCTTTACAATGGCTGAGGAAGGTGGTCGAAGGAGGACCGGTGGGCTCAGTGTCTCGCTTGCTGGCCCTGATGGCCGTGTTGTTGGTGGTGTAGTGGCTGGGATGCTGCGTGCTGCCAGTCCTATTCAGGTAAAAACCGACTGAACAACCCGTGCCAAATTACCAATGCACTCACACTCATCAAGACATAAAACATTGATCTCTTCTTGGTTCATTGAAATATGTAATGTGTCACATATCGATAACAAACTTTGTATTCTGTAGCCATCTTTTTCTTTGTTCTCTAACATAGATCATCTTGACAGGTGGTTGTGGGGAGCTTCCTGCCTAACAGCATGAAGCAGCATCAGAGGAGGATGGGCCTGCAGCAACAATCATCTGCTGCTCCGGGGCTACCAGCGCCTGCTGTTCCTCCCCCTGTGCTCACAGCCGCATTGCCCATTTCTCAGGCAGCTCCTGGCAATGGCTGCCGTGCACCGCCGGTATCCGCTGCACCCCTGCAAGCCCATGCCAATGTGGAGCACAGTGCAAGTAGCGCCATGAGCCTGAACTCGAACTCCACAGGTTTCACGATGGTTGGCTGGCCTGTCAGCTCGCAGTCCATGGGGCACAGGCCGTCACCTGATATCAATGTCTGCTTAACTCCTCAGGAGTAGGACTGGTTGTCATTTTTTTTGTCGCCCCATCCCTGACACATTTTGTGTGGCATGGGTCCAACTGGCCATATGTCATAGTTTAGCCAATCAGCTAGGTCTGTAACGTTAATTGGGGGAGAAACTAAGCTAGAAGTAAGGACCATTTAGCCAAGATGTGATAGAATGGGACAGATTCTCTAATCTGATGATCTTTAGGGTATGTCAATTTGTTGGACTATTCGTTGTGACTTTTGCCGTTACTGTGGCGGTTGCTTCTGCTCCATAATTAGCGTGGCTTCGAATTATGCATGTTTTGTTGTGCTGTGCAGCCTGTTCTATTTATCTTTGCTGACCCTGTGTTTATCAAGGATTTCGGTGTCTGGCAACTGATTTCTGACAAGCACAATTGCGCCTCTTCAGTGAAAACACTGCTGAGCTCCGACAAGCGCTCACCGTGCCAGATTCACTAGCGCTTGATACTCCACAGACCAACTGCAGATTGCTTCGACGGATTTCACCAAGGACGCTTTCGACCGAGTCGCGCGTACGTACACGATACCCTTGGATTGATGCGCCAAATCGCCAATAAACACATGCCGTTACACGAGCACATGACATGCCGGTACCTGTCTTGCCGTCGTCTGGATGTAGGCTTCAGCTTCTTCCACCTTCCCTCACTTTCTAGACACCTCTAGGGCTGTTCATTTTTGAACTGACCCGAAAAAACCGAACCGAACCGGTCAACTCGGTTTGACTGGTTTTTGCTAGGGAAAATTTGTTCAGTAGCATTGAAAGGTGACCACTTTCGGAAAATACCACTAAAAAATCGGGGTTCCGAAAATTACCACCGAAAGATGCATTTTTCTTCGGGATTTAGCACTTTGGACAAAATTACTCCTCTCCCTCCCCTCCCTCACCTTCCTCTCCCTCCTGCGCCGCCCCGTCCGCCTCCCTCTTCCCCCACCGCTTCGCCGCCGGCCTCCCCGCCTCTCCCTCCTCACGGCGCTCGCTTCCTCCCTCTCCGCGCGCCCCATCCCCGCCGCCGTTGCCTACCTCCGCCCCCACCTCCCTGCGCCTCCTCCTCCTTTCCCCGCTCCCCCGCGTCCGGCCGAACCCCGCCGCCGCCAGCGCCACCTCTTCCTCAGGCGATCTCCCCTCGATTCCTTGCGCGGAGAGCATCACCTCGACGGCCCGAAGCTCTCCCAACCTCCGCCCGGAGCTGCCTTCCGCCCTAGGCCGCCGGCGCCACGGACCTCCTCGCGCCGCCCTTGGTCCCCGCCGTCGGCCCACCTCGGCACACCTCCGGCCCGGCCAGCTGCACGGTGAGAATCCTAGTATCTTCCTCCAGCTCGTGCTTCCCTACTTTCCTTCCTACCTCCACGCTGGCGCCGCCGCACCATACCACGCGGGGTTCGGCTGGACGCGGGGGAGCGGGGAAAGGAGGAGGAGGCGCAGGGAGGTGGGGGTGGAGGTAGGCAACGGCGGCGGGGATGGGGTGCGCGGAGAGGGAGGAGGCGAGCGGCGTGAGGAGGGAGAGGCGGGGAGGCCGGCGGCGAAGCGGTGGGGGAAGAGGGAGGCGGACGGGGCGGCGCAGGAGGGAGAGGAAGGTGAGAGAGAGGGGTAATTTTGTCCAAAGTGCTAAATCCCGAAGAAAAATGCATATTTCGGTGGTAATTTTCGGAACCCCGATTTTTTAGTGGTATTTTCCGAAAGTGATCACCTTTCAGTGCTACTGAACAAATTTTCCCTTTTTGGTATTCGGTTCGGTTTTCAAATTTTGGGTTTTTTTAGCATTCGGTTTTTTCGGGAAAAACCGAATACCGAACAGAGCCAAGCCAGCGACTCCGCAGGCGGTCACGGGAGGGAGACTCCGGATGCTTCGGTCCTCTGTTCCCACGGATGATGGGCCCGGCCCTTCTTCAGAAATCCTTGTCGTGCGGCCCGGCCGCAATCCGCAAGAAGATAGCGTGCTGCGTGGCGGGATCGCAATTCGTGCTACGTAGCGTGCTGCGTGGCAGGATAATCTTTCACTTATTAACGAAAGGCCGCCACTTTATTTGAACGATTGCAATTTGGCGAAATTTAACAATGAAGGAACCAATGTGAAAGATTATCACATTGTTCGTTATTCTAACGAATCACGTAATGAAATATCGCAAGTTCGCAATATACCGACCTACGCACATCACTCGTCCATCTGTTGATGTGCGGCCACGGTATACATTCCTGTGCATATTTGGTGAGAAGATGTGAGCTCAAGTGATGATCACTGATGAGTGTTTCTCTGCTTCAAGTCATTCAAATAAAATAAGACTAAGAGACAAATATTTTTAATAGGCAGAGAACATTATTAATTATTATGCTTTATTACTTTATGCATATGTCATCGAATCTCCATACTACATTAGAGTGTTTCTAAAATTCTAATTCTATTGCCAATAGTATATGTATTATCACTACTCGTCTCGCTAGTCGCTATATCGTTTGCAATTCGCGTCAACTTTGGTAAATATGGTATTTACCGATACCGCACCGAAATAAATTGGGATTTACCGATACCGAACCGTACTTCTAAAAATACCGTATATTACTGAACTACAAACACCGTATATATTGTATATACCGAACCGATTAAACCGAAAAAATCGATTGCATAGTCCTAGACACCTCCACCGAACAATCCACCCGCCTCCGCTATAAACTCCCACTTGCGTCCCTCTCGTCGCATCGACGGCAAGAACTCAGTAGCCACGGCCTCAGCTTAATCCAGCACCAGCTCGACCAATTAGTTGAAGAAACGCTCCCATCAGCAGCCAAGACCAGGGCAAGATGATGCACATGAGCGTGACGCACCGGGACGAGGAGGGCAAGTTGTTGGTCTAGAGACGGAACCTGACGTACATACAGTGGCTAAAAACGCACACGAACACCTCTGCTCTAACTCAAGGCACACGAGTTTGCGCTGCGTCAATCCGTCACCTACTTTTTCATTTTCTTATCTATTTATAGACTCTGATTATAAATGTACAGGCTAAAACTACCCAATTTTTTGGCCACGATCTCCATGACTCACACACTCCCTACTACCCGTACGACTTGCTCCACTAACCATTACACTCGGTTTAGTGGACACGATCAGTCATCTGCAGACTAACTGCTATCTGACCCGATCTACGACCGCACACAATCCTTCGGGTCCTTTTCGGGTTCTCCTTCGGGTCCTTCGACCATGTCTTGTCGACCACGGTTCCTCGACCATACCTCACGACCACGGCTGCTTGATGCCTTCGACTATTTCATCGACCACGGCTTGTCGACCACATCTTCGACCATAGTTTCTTTGATCGCTTCACCGACCACGACTTGTCGACCAGTAGCTCCGGTAGCTCCGCTCACACAGACATACTATCGGTCTTCGAGCACGACCGGGTACTATAACTTACGAGTACCGACCATCGACCACTACTCAGCTCAACTAATGATTGCGACTTGTACGACTACTTGCTACGACCACTGTAACACGACTACTGTTACAGTACTGCTTCGAGTACCGACTGCATCAACTTATGACTACGACCACTACGCAGTTCGACTTACGACTACGACCACTGCGCAGTTCGACTTACGACTATGACTACTACAACCAGTCTTCGACACCGGAGTCTCAACACAGTACTCAACAAACGAGTACTCGATACGACTACATAGTAATCGAACACACTGAGTACTCAACATACGACCAATAACAACAACACAAACAAGATTATTTCCAACAATCGCCCTCTAATCTTGTTACCATTATTCTTGAGTACCTTCACTCCGACCTTTAGAGCAGCGAAGGTTCATCATCATCGTCAGCCATCATGAGATGCGCCTCTGCCTTCTTCGGCTTGCGGCACTCACTAGCAAAGTGCCCTCGTATGCCATAGTTGTAGCACTTCACCTTCTTCTTGTTGAACCTCCGCTCACTAGTCTGCAAGTCGCTGTCATCCTCGTCGCCGTCGTCCTCATGGTCGTTCCAATGACCGCGACCATCTTTGACGTGGCCACCGCCACGATCACGATTCTTCCTCACGCCGCTGCTTGACCCTTCATTCTTCCTCCTGTTGAGAGTCTCCCGCTGTGCGCGTGAGCAACAGATGCTCGCTGTGTTTTGCATCAATTCCGACACGCTCGTCGTAGGCCTTGTACCGCCCGACAAGGTCTTCAACTGTGAGGGTTTTCAAGTCCACGCACTGCTCGATGCAGGTCACGAGCTATATGTAGCACGATGGGGTGGCCTGAAGAAACCTATGAACAATGGCAATTTCATTTACCGTGGTGTCGCCCAACGCCCAGATGCCTAAGACGACTGACGTCACCCAACTGGTGAAGTATTCGACAGACTCCCTTTCCTCCATCTTTAGCCCTTCAAAGTCTCTCATGAGAAACTGCAGATTGGCTTCACACACATGCTCGTGCCCCATGTGCGCCATCTTGATCGCCTCCCATGCTGACTTGGTCGTGTCCTTCCCGGCGAGAGAAGACATGACCTCTTTTGGCACCGACTGTTAGATGGCGTACAGTGCCATCCGATCCTTCTGGAACTTAGCGGCACTAGGTTCAATTGCTTCCCACACACTTTGAGCCTAAAACACCACCCGCATCTTCATCGCCTAGATGCTGTAGTTTGTGTGGGTGAGCTGTGGGTACGACAACGTCACCGCGCTTTCCCTCTTCACGGCCACCTATGATCTGGAGGCGGATGAATCACCTTGAAGCAGATCGCGAACTGATGGCATAGACATTCTCCTTCCTTCTCTCGGCATCTTCTTGACTCATGGGAATCATCGAGTCTTCTTCTCCTCCTACACATGGAAGTCTTCCTCGGCTTCTTCTCTGACAAACAAAGAACACTAAGCTCTGATATCACTTGTTGGCCTAGGGACGGAACCTAACGCGCACACACGATGGTCGAAAACACACAAGAACACCTCTGCTCCAACTCAAGGCACATGAGTTTGCGATGTGTCAATCCGCCACCTACTTTTCCATTTTCTCATCTATTTATAGACTCTGATTACAAATGTACAAGCTAAAACTACCCAACTCTTCCGGCCACGATCTCCATGACTCGGACACTCCCACTATCCGTATGATTTGATTCACTAACCATCACACTCGGTTTAGTGGACATGACCAGTCACCTGTAGACTAACTCTATCTGGCCCGGTCTATGACCGCATACAATCCTTTAGATCCTCTTCGAGTTCTCCTTCAAGTCCTTCGACCATGTTCTGTCGACCACAGCGGCTCGATGCCTTCGACCACTTCACCAACCATGGTTTGTCGACCACATCTTCGACCATAGTTTCTTCAATCGCTTCACCGACCACGGCTTGTTGACCAGTATCTTCAGTAGTTCCACTCACACAAACGTACTACTAGTCTTTGAGCACGACCGGGTAATATAGCTTATGAGTACCTTCCATCGACCACTACACAGCTTGACTAACGACTGCGACTTCTACGACTACTGTGCTACGACCACTGTAGCACAACTACTGTTATAGTAATGCTCTGAGTACCGATTGCATCAACTTACGACTATGTCCACTGCGCAGTTCAACTTACGACTATGACCACTGCGCAGTTCGACTTATGACTACGACTACTGCGTAGTTTAACTTACGATTACGACCACTGCGTAGTTCAACTTATGACTACGACTACTACAACCGGTCTCCGACACCGGAGTCTCAACATAGTAGTCAACACATGAGTACTCAACACAACTACACATTATTTGAATACACTGAGTACTCAACATACGACCACTAACAACAACACAAACAAGATTAGTTCCAACAAAGGTGATACTTTTTTCTAACAAGTGTCTCGGTTGCTTTTTTCTAAAATGCTACTTTTTGGGTGATCTTGGTCTAGTGGTCTAACCAACCTTGGTGGCTGTTTAACTGGCTAACGGTCAAACCAGATTCTATGTGGGCGATCAGACCAACAATGGTTGTAACGACTATTTTTCTAGATGTTGCAAAGGAGGGCGATACGATCGACCATTAGTTGGTGATAGTACTAACTTGGACTGAATTTGCTGGAATCTTATCCCAATGGCTAGTTTTTGGGTGTGGGGTATAATACCCCCTTGTGGCCTATTGGGAGCGTTGTTGTTGAAGGTTGCTACATCCCATCCCATTCCTTTGAGCTAGCGTGAGTTCTTCTCTCAATTGTGCATGTGTTGACCTTGTGAGGAAGAAGAGAAGTCTCTAGTTGTATATGTTGCTTCTAGAGGTGGATTGAGTATCCATGCTGTGGATGTGTTGCACTTGGTGGGTAGGGCTGTGCATTTTTCAACCGAACCAAAAAAACCGACCCGAAAAAACCGAACCGGTCCACTCGGTTTGACCGGTTTTTCGTATTCGGTTCGGTTTTCAAATTTTGGATTTTTTTAGCATTCGGTTTTTTTTGGGAAAAACCGATTAAAAACCGAATACCAAACAGAGCCAAGCCAGCGACTCCGCAGGCGGTCACGGGAGGGAGACTCCAGATGCTTCGGTCCTCTGTTCCCACAGATGATGGGCCCGGCCCTTCTCTGGAAATCCTTGTCGTGCGGCCCGGTCGCAATCCGCAAGAAGATAGCGTGTTGCGTGGCGGGATCGCAATTCGTGCTACATAGCGTGCTGCGTGGCAGGATAATCTTTCACTAATTAACGAAAGGCCGCCACTTTATTTGAACGATTGCAATTTAGCGAAATTTAACAATGAAGGAACCAATGTGAAAGATTATCACATTGTTCGTTATTCTAACGAATCATGTAATGAAATATCACAAGTTCGCAATATACCGACCTACGCACATCACTCGTCCATCTGTTGATGTGCGGCCACGGTATACATTCCTGTGCGTATTTGGTGAGAAGATGTGAGCTCAAGTGATAATCACTGATGAGTGTTTCTCTTCTTCAAGTTATTCAAATAAAATAAGACTAAGAGACAAATATTTTTAATAGGCAGAGAACATTATTAATTATTATGCTTTATTACTTTATGCATATGTCATCGAATCTCCATACTACATTAGAGTGTTTCTAAAATTCTAATTCTATTGCCAATAGTATATGTATTATCGCCTACTCGTCTCGCTAGTCGCTATATCGTTTGCAATTCGCGTCAACTTTGGTAAATATGGTATTTACCGATACCGCACCGAAATAAATTGGGATTTACCGATACCGAACCGTACTTCTAAAAATACCGTATATTACCGAACTACAAACACCATATTTACCATATATACCGTATATACCGAACCGATTAAAATGAAAAAACCGATTGCACAGTCCTATTGGTGGGAGTCAAGCAAGTTGCATGTGTTGCTTCTAGAGGTGGATTGAGTATCCACGCTGTGCATGTATTACACTTGGTGAGAGTCAAGTAAGGAGCTTAGCTTAATACTCTTAGAAGTTGCTGACTTCTAGACAACGTTGGAGGCATCATGGTTCGGTGATCTTCTCAAAAAACTTGTGAGAAGACCTAACGTATTGTGAAGGTTGAAGTTCACCTATCTGGAGGGGGAAAGAGTTACCACTAGTGTATTTGTGGTGTTTTGGCTTAATTCATAGAGCCGGTCCAATTCATTTGGGCTTATCTCAATGTGGACAAGGGGAGAATGGCAAGTCTCGTAACACCATGGTAAAAAGAGACCATGTCATTTGTGGTTTGCTTCCTCGTACTCATTTATATTCTTGCAATTTACATTCCTAGAATTGTATCGATTCCTCACCTTAGGATTGCACATATTGACATTGACTTAAATTGTTAGTGCACTTAGTGAAACTAGATGATTTAAGCCTTGATTGAGCTAAACCGATTTGATTTACTCTGTCGCATCTAAAAATCAGTGTTAGCTAAATAAAATTATAAAGCGTCTATTCATCCCCCTATAGTCGGCTTCCTTGACCTTACAGCCTTGTGCCTAAGGTCAAGGCGGCCATGGCGGTCAGACCAACCCATCCATGAAGGCTTGATCGGCTTTGGGCATAATGTTGCTGATTTTGTTGGTTAAGGTCTCTAGCCTTGCTTTGTGAATCTTAGTTGGTGTAATCTAAATTTGGTGACTCTCATAGTCACTTAAGTGGAGATTTTGAATATCGTTGGGGAAAATTTTTTAACAATCATTCACCACCACTTTGATTGCTGGCATTGGTCCTACAAGTGGTATGGCATTAGATCTTAACCAATCTTAAGAGCTATAGCATTAGATAGGTATTCCTCTAAGCCACTTGTCTTCGATAGGGTTGACTTCCCATATTGGAAGATGAGAATAGCTATATACATTCAGGCTCAAGGCTATTCAATCTAGGAAAAGGTTAAGAGTTCTTATGTTATCCCTGTTGATGATCAGATCACTCCAATAAATCTTTTGGATGTGGAGGCAAATAGCAAGGCTAGGAACCTCTTGATTCAAGGACTCATTACAAGTCTGACCGTGTGTCTCATCTCGCTTTGGCGCATGATATGTGGCAGATTTTCACTGATTACCATAAGAGCTCTACAACTATGAAGGACATGCATTAGAACTAGTTCAAGAAAGATTAATAGAAGTTTAAGATGAGACCTGGAGAGTCTTTGGATGAGTTCTTTGCTTGCTTTCACAAGATCCTTAGTAACTTGCGTGTGTTGGTGTGGTCTATCTCGACTCTAAAAATTCACATCAACTTTTTGGAGCCTTGGACATATCAGTTTGGGAGATAAAAATTACTTCCATCAATGACATTATTGTCATGAGCGAGCTCACCTTGAATAAGCTTTATTCAAGGTTGAAGACTCATGAGATCGACTTGATCTCTTGCAAGAACTAGTCATAGTTGATGGCTCTTGTGACTGATCCCGCTAAGTGTACTTCTTCTGGCCTAATTGAATCTACTTCTTTTGGATTCTCTCTATTTGCCTTGCATACTATGAGTGATGATCAACTTGAGTAGATTTAAGAGGAAGACCTAGCCCTCCTATTCACCAAGTTCACTAGACCCTTAAAAACTGTGAGGATGAGAAAGAGAGGAGGAGGAGGTCCAATTTGATACTTCAAGTGTGGTGATCTCAACCGCATTAGAGCCTACTGTCCTAAGCTCAAGGTAAGGAGGAGGAGTACCGCAAGTGTCCACCATCTCGAGATGCCAAACAGAAGAAGCACAACTACCGAAAGGTAGTCCACCGAGTCATGTCCGTTCTTGAGCAACTTTACTTGAGAGACTTGGACTCGGGGACCGAGGAGGAGGACAAGGCGCAAGGTAAGAATACAGACAACTTCACTGACATGCACTTCATGGCGAGCACTAATGACATCTCTGGCAAGGATGATCTCTAACATGACCTTGATGAGGTAAAGCCCACATACGATGAGATGTCTCATACTGTAGTTCACCTAGATCATGATATTAGAAAATGCAAAAAGAAAATAAAGAATCATGATTTCTTGGCTGAGGGTTTGAATGCTGAAATTGCTAGGTTTAGTCCTTAATTCCTAATGATAATAATTGTGAATTTTGCCTAGTTCTTCACTTTGAGTTAGATAATCTAAGGACCATTTATTCTGGTGTTTCTAGTCAGCTTAGAGTAGCACTTGATAAAATTAAAAAGATGGAAACTTCCTTTACATTTGACACTACAGTTGTTGATGAGCTAGGGATCATCTAGCTAAAATGAAAGATATTTTTCTTTCTGGGTCTTTAGTGTACTTGTCTCATGCTAAACAACTAAAATATGTAATGGTGAACTTGTTCAACTCAAGTCTAGCAGACCTCTTGTATGCTTAGGAGCTGGGGACATGAATTCTAATGCATTATTTTACTCTAAGTGTGCTTTGCTAGATTTGAAGCTTAAAAGTGCCATAGATAAATTTACTAAATTAGTTGATGAGATGCTTCACTCTCATGCTCATAATGTTCTAACTGCTAAAATTGTTGCATTAACTAGAACTTTAAATGACTTCATGATACGGGGAAGGGTCCCGATCTTCTCAGTGAGGAACCGTGGATAGTTGATGCGAAGTAGACGATGTCGCTAGTTGAACACTCGCGCCAATGCACGAACCCTCAACTCTTCGGAATACGCCCAAAACACACCGGATTATTGTTCGTCATGAGACCACAAACGACGAACGCCAAGTCCCCAATTCCCAATGGAACGACGACTTGACCTTGAATTGCAGAACGAACAATGGATCGCCTGTTCTCTCTCAAAGTCCTCGCATGAACTCTGGTGTTGAAAGAATAAGCAATAGCTTTGTTTCAATCTTATGCATAAAATTGGTCTTCTTCTAAAGGCTGCTAATACAAGGCTTATATAGCCCCTTGGGACGTCCATATGGTCCCCAAACCAATTACAACTCAACCCTATATGGTTTTGGATACAAACTCTCACAAAAAGAAAACTATATTTTTCATCCGTCATCTTGTTTCGGTCATAAATTTTTATCCCTGATGAATTTGAAGGTGGGACTAAATCCATTGCGTAGACCTTGAAATTATCTTTCCAACGAGTACAAGAACACCTGAATCGGACTCCGCTTGTGAAAGTTATGGCCTTTTTAGTAACTGTCTGTCAGGCTGTTCCGAACCGAATCCGAATTGAATTCTGAGTTGAATCCGAGTTTGAATTGGGTTGAGCCCGTGGGAAGTCCGAATTTGGTAGTTTAAGTCATTGGCCTTCTCCCCTTTTGCTCTTCCACTGCATGGGCTTTTTTCCTCCTTGATCAGCTGCATGGGTTGTTTGACTTTCTTCTTTCTATTCCCATAGGCGTTGAGCTTTTTGTTCTTGGTAGCAAATATGATTAATCTCCTTGTGCTTCTTCATTACTTTGGCCCCGGACTCATCATAATATTCAAATTAATCATGTGCATATCCGCATCATCCTCCCCTTCTTCAAGAAAAGTCGTCCTCGGCTTTTGGTAGCCTAAAATTGTACTAAGCAAAGAATACAACGTATATACATGGTATATATATTTGTCATCAACACTTGTTTTGCTAAGCATATCAAGAACATCTGAAGGCGTAGTAGATAAAAAGAAAAACACGTACGCATGGTATATGTATGAATCAATTATTGTGTCATTCTCGTTGTTCCACACAAACCAGTTAATATAATGACAACCATAAGATGTATACATTGCAATATTATCTTTCATATCATTCTCCCTCCCATGAGAAAAAGTCGTCCTCGACTTTGCTAAGCACATGGACAAGTCATTAATGGGCCAAACCAAATTAAGTTGTTCAAATATGGGGGGGAAAATTTTTAGTTCCTTCCATGCTTCAACTGCGCTACTCTGATTATTTGTACATGATTGTACATTAAAGGATGAATAAGTAGGCTTAAAAAATCTTTTAAAACATGAAGCACTATTGTTGAAACTCATCTCATTGTGATCATGATATGGCACAAAAGTTTGTTTATCCAAATTATGCAATTTCAATTCAGCAAGCTTATCACATATAATGCATATTCGGTAAACATAAAACTTATCATCTATACTATACTTTCCAATCAAATTGAACTTATATGTATATGCATAGGTACTAACTAGTGATTTTAAACATAAAATTTCAGCAACTTTCTCAATCACACTAGATAGTTCTCTAGGATCATCAAACATGATATAGCACAAAGAATCACTAGGAGATATTCGAGTAAGAACTTCCTTATGAGTAATCAATTCCACATTATGTAAATTGAGCCAAGAAATTTCAGAACATGGAATTTTCATTCGCACATATGAGTTTTCACAAGTACTCACTGTTCCACAATTAATTTCAGCGCCAATATTGTTACCTTTATTGTTCTCCTTAGTTGATATAGGTGTTGTAGGTATTAAATCATCATGGTATAACAACAGGACAGCAAGTACTTCATCTTCAACCGTGGTTATCTCCTCATCCTTGACTTCCAATGATGCCAGTTGTTGAATGTTTAATTTCTCATCTTCAATTTCAACCTGCACAATGTGAGAAACAACACTAGAAGTAGACATTAATGTGTTAGTTTCAAAATCAACCTCACTTTGTCCATCATCTACCTCTTTCTTCTCTTTTGGTGTTTCTCTCACACTCTCAATTGGGATGCTCTCAAATTCATATATGGTGGAATCACACAACTCACTCTTCTTAATACTCTCTTTCCCTTTGGCTATGTGGCTCTCACTCTCACATGGGTTTTGATGCATCTCAAGTGTTGTTTGTAGCAATGGGGCAGCATGTGCACTTGGAGTAAAACTTCCAATAGATGGATTAGTTTTAAACGAATTAAAACGAGATGTGGTTTTACCTCCTGTAGGTGCTGTACGGGGAGTGAAGGAAGATGATTTTGAAACCCTCATGTCCTCCTCGGTCTCATTGTGCATAACGACCGGAGGGCCGTGCACACTTGTGTCATCAGCTGGTGCACCCCCACGTAGATTGTGGTGTGCGAACATGGCACGCAGCTCCCGAAAGTTATTGTTGATGGTCGTACGCAATTGTGTGACCTCCACCCCGAGGGTGTTCAGTCCAGTCTGAACTTCCCTGAGCTCATCGCGCACGCCATTGTCACCATCATGACATTGTTTTTGTCGCATCGCGCGCAATTGAGTGTACTCGGTCCACGTAACCGGCGCCTCCGGATTAGGTGGATCCTCCTCGTGACGTGACATGGGAACGACTCACAAACAAGAAACGAGGTTATATCCGGGTTAGTAAAACAAAAGCTCTCTCTATGCTTGCAACTCACTGTCCTGAAAACAAGACAAGCTTACCGTTCCAAAGTGAATCAAGGATGGCAAATCGACAATTGTGACAGCGAACGATATCAACCCGGTAATGTATGAGCGTAACCAAGAGCAAGGGAGTACACAAACGGATGTCGGTGGAGCTTGGACAGTTATGTATTTTGTAGCAAGGGAAAACAATCAATTAATTTCAGAAATTGCACAGAATTGAATTATAGTTCGTATCTAGCACTTAGCCTATGTTGCCGATCAACCAAGGATGAAAGAAGGCTAAAATAAGTGTATGACAATGTATGGGAGTGGCAAATACAAGATAATTCAATCGAATGCAATCTGGAATTGAAGAACACAAGGGTTGACTCAAAACTTGAAAACTGAGGATTTTTGTCTACTGCACAGCATGTCGGTATTTCGATCGTAACTTTTTTCAGTTGCCTTTTTTTCAATGATTCTTTTTTTCTCAGTTTCCTGACGGCTTTTTCTACAACTTTTGTTTTGGGGCCAAGTTCTGAAAACCGACCGAAAAATTCTCACAAAATTCACAAGTGCCGACTATTGCAGATTCAATTCAGAAATTTGGGTCAACTTTCACCACATATATCTCTTAAATCCCTTGCTGGAATAACGTGAAATTTTACAGATAGATGGAAAATTAAGTTTTGAATCTAATGGCGGTGGTCTCACTCAAAAATAATCTCGGAATCAAAAGTTATGGCATTTTTTACGGCGGCTGCAGAGAAAGGAGAAATCAGCCGAATTGGAATTAGGGTTTGGGGTGGGGAATTTTTTTGTTTGGATTTTTAATGGAACAGAGATATGACCAGCAACTAGACAATGCTAAGACGGACACAAATTCAATTTAGCAAACCAAAACTAACAGATTGAAAGGCACAACGGGGTTTGGACAACGGAAATTAACTCTTTTTGTGGGACAATTTTTTTCTGGACTATAGGAAATAAAAAGTAATCTACTAACTACGGGTAAAGAAGTTCTCACCGAGGAAACCTAGGCTCTGATACCACATGATACGGGGAAGGGTGATCTTCTCAGTAAGGAACCGTGGATAGTTGATGCGAAGTAGACGATGTCGCTAGTTGAACACTCGCGCCAATGCACGAACCCTCAACTCTTCGGAATACGCCCAAAACACACCGGATAATTGTTCGTCGCGAGACCACAAACGACGCACGTCAAGTCCCCAATTCCCAATGGAACGACGACTTGACCTTAAATTGCAGAACGAACAATGGATCGCCTAGTTCTCTCTCAAAGTCCTCGCATGAACTCTGGTGTTGAAAGAACAAACAATAGCTATGTTTCAATCTTATGCATAAAATTTGTGTTCTTCTAAAGGCTGCCAATACAAGGCTTATATAGCCCCTTGGGACATCCATATGGTCCCCAAACCAATTACAACTCAACCCTATATGGTTTTGGATACGAACTCTCACAAAAAGAAAACTATATTTTTCACCTGTCATCTTGTTTTGGTTATAAATTTTTATCCGTGCCGAATTTGAAGGTGAGACCAAATCCATTGCGTAGCCCTTGAAATTATCTTTCCAACGAGTACAAGAACACCTGAATCGGAATCCGTTTGTGAAAGTTATGACCGTTTTAGTAACTGCCTGTCAGGCTGTCCCGAACCGAATCCGAATTGAATTCTGAGTTGAATCTGAGTTTGAATTGGGTTGAGCCCGTGGGAAGTCCGAATTTGGCTTGAAAATCTTATCCAAAACTTGTATTTTAAGTCCTTGGCCTTCTCCCCTTTTGCTCTCCCACTGCATGGGCTTCTTTCCTTCTTGATCAGCTGCATGGGTTGCTTGGTTTTCTTCTTTCCATTCCCATGGGCTTTGAGCTTTTTGTTCTTGGTAGCAAATATGATTAACCTCCTTGTGTTTCTCCATTGCTTTGGCCCCGGACTCATCATAATATTCAAATTAATCATGTGCATATCCGCATCACTTCACTATTAAAGGAAAACATGCTTCATCTTTTGCATCAAAGAAATTTGATCATGTTTCAACCATTGCATGTGCATTTTGTGTTGAAATGGCAGGATATGCATGAGGCAATTAGAGTCAAGTTTGATCAGCAGCTTAGAAAAATTAAGGCTACTCTTGTGAGTCTCTTAGGCTTCAGGTAGTAATTCATAAGGAGAGATATACCAAGGCGGTGAGGAGGAATGAGTGCAGTTCATGTGTGACTCTAGCTAAGGAAAATGATTACCTCAAGAAAACCTTAGAGCAATTCTCTAGTGGTAAAACAAACACCAACATGATACTACACTAGTCTAGGTGAGTGTCAAGAATAGACGTCTAGGGTTCAATGCCTTTTCGAAGAAAAATCCACCTAAGGTAGTGAGAGTTATAAAGAGTGGCTTGATTGAGTTAGAGACTAAAACAAGCAAGACTGTCTTCAAGTATGCTGGATTTGCACAATCTCCCTCTTGTGCAGTGGGTGCTTCTCCTTTAGCAGACCAGACTCCTCATCGAGTCAAGTACAATTGCACCTATTTGAGAGGGATGGCCATCTAGTTTAGTTCTACTTCAGGCAAGCTAGACAGGAGAAGAAGGGTAAATGTAACATTCCAAACATTTGGATGTTAAAAATGTGGAATTTTTTAGATATTTTTAAATGCATTTTGCTGACATTCGAATTTCTTAGGATTTAATTGAGCTTTTTTCAAAATTTGTGTTATGCAAAATGCATAATAATAATAATAATAGTAATAGTAATGATGATAATAATAAGGAAGGATTAATAAGAGAATAACCAAATTTAAATCAAGGGTAAATTCCCTGAGAAATTGAACGCAACAAGAAGAATGAAATCCACATGTGAATTTAAACTAAAATCCAAAATCGAAAACCAAAAAATTCCAAAGCTATCCGGGCCCAACCCACTTCTCGTTTTCTTTTCTTCGTCTCTTCTTTTATTCTTCCTTTCTCCTTGGCCCATCTGGCCCTGCCCATTTTCCCTCTCCCTCTCATTCTTTCTCTCCCTCTTTGTTTTCTGGCCGTGCGCCAACCTGGCCACGCCGCTCACACCGCATCGCACGCACGCCTTGTGTGCCTTGTGGCTGTCGCACACACCAAGCTACATCGCACTGAGCCACGCGAGCATGTTGCACCACCTGTGCCACGCATTCCCGCTTGTGCTGTTGTGTCGCATCATCTACTCATGGTCCACACTGTGGCCACACCGCCTTCCTTGTGCAGCACGGTGTCGCAAACTCCCTCGCCCAACCTAGCTATGCCACTCACACTATGCCTACCGCACCATTCACTCCCATGCTGGCCGCTACATCGCATGCTCGGCACAACATGCGCCCTCCAAGTCGTGCCGCGCCGCATGCACCCCATTCCCCTCTTGGTGGTGCGCCATGCACCGACCCAGCCGCGTCACTTGCACCGAGTGTGCTAATACCGCATCGCTCCCGAGGTGTGCTACCTAACCCGTGCCCATAGCTCCCTTGTCAGACTGTGCGCCTATGCCCTATGCATCCTAGTGCCATACCTCATGTCCCTCGCCATGCCGTGCGTTGCCCCGCACCACATTGCACCCATGCTGCCACCCTCAGCCACAGGACGCCATTAAGGCCACATCGTGCCATGCCCCATTTGGTTATAAAAGCCACTCAACCTTTCCCCGAGCTCCCTTACCCTCTTGCTCACACCCCTCACCTCGCCATTGTATGCCCCAAGCTCACCGAGCCCTACTGCCATAGCCGTCCATTGCCACATCGCTCTGGTTCTCTACCTTCAGCCGCACATTACTATTGTCATTCTAGTGAGCTCTCGCTTAATTGCTTTCGGCTAAAACACCCGTGTGACCTCCTCTCACCATCCCCTGAGCCAATTTGGGTTGTCAGTTGCTCCAGCTCATTGGTGCCATGGAAGACCGTTGTGTGCCTTTGGCCCTCGTCATCGAACTGCCTTGAGTCTTCTCTGACCTCACCAACCTCTTCGATAAATCCCCCATGTCTCATAGATGTTGCTTGCACCTTTCAATTCCTCAGCACACTATCAAAATCATGGTTGCCATGGTGGGAGACCACAGCCTCCACTGCACGCCATCGAGCCACCACCTCGGCTCGTCTTTGGCAATGCTTCCACCACCTACGTGTGTCGAGTGGCTCCGATAATCCATTTTGGGCCTTGCTGGCTACCACTACCACCTTCCTCACCAACAACATGCACGGCAAGGTCGTGCCTTGTTCGGGTGCTAGGGAGAAGTCATTGTTATAAAGGTTGATGTCGGAGAGAGGGAGGAGGCGGATCCAAGCAAGAGATAGTGCAAGGCATTTCTCATTACACACTTTATAATTTTCCTCTCTAAGCAATAGCAACACATGATGTAGGGTTATGATTCTCTCAGGAGAAGATCCGAACCTGTATAAAAATTCCTATGTTTTCGTTCTGCATTAGCAGATCATAGTGATAAGAGTTTCTCCCGAATCCGAACAAATCATACGTAAGATCGGCATTAAAACACTAACAAGTGCATAAAGTATGCTGGCACCCAGCAAGCTCGAATACTCCACAAATGCATCAAATGCTCATTATCACTTACTTAATGCCCCTCTATCATCTGCAACCACTTCTCCTTAAATTCTTGTACAGTCAGACTGTTGTTCGCACAGTCATTGAAATCACAATGCAATTGATCATTCCTTGCCATGAGTATGGCTAATTTTTTCTACGCTTTCTTCATAATGTGCCATCTATAGTTTCTGTGGGTGCTATTGGGAAAAAAAATTTCTCAATCGCAGACTTCATAGCTAGATCTTGGTTGTAATGATGTTAACTGGTTCTAATCCTCTCATTGCCTCCAAAAATGATTCAAATAACCACACAAAACTTGCAGTCTTCTCACATCTCATGAAACCATAGCCAAACTGTATAGACTACCCATGGTTGTTTATTCCAATAAATGGGGCAAAAGGCATCTTGTACAGGTTGGTCATATAGGTCGTGTCAAATGATAAATAGTCATTGTACAACATGTAGGCTTTCCTGGCAGCACCATCTGTCCAAAAGATGTTCTATACTCTATCATCTTCATCAAGCTAAACTTTATAAAATAAGTCTGGATCATCCTCCTTCATTTTCTGAAAATAGGCAAGTGTATCCTGCATGTCTATGTTTGCATGCTCAGCACGTATAGAAGCCCTATAGTTAGCTATGTCCTTAACTGTGTAGGGCACATTATATGCTGATCCATACAAATCGGCCATAAGCTGCATTTGCCGCCCTGTCGAGACATTGCAACCGTGAAGGAGGCACACAAATTCCCTTTCCTCCTTCAGTATGTGCCGTTGGTAGCGCAGAAACCTGCTAAGGGATGGTTTTCTAATGAGGGGATGGTTATGATCTTGCACAAAGTTAGTAACTTCCCAAACTTGACTATGCGTTTAACAACCATGCGAGCTGGGCAATGAGTCCTGTCTGTCTTGTTCTATTTCTCTTCTTAACTGCTGGTTTTGGGTTTTAGGGTCTTCCTTCTCTTTTTTTTGTTCACATCAGCCTTGTAACACAGCAAGTGCACATTGTCAAGCTTTTTTATCCCTTGCTGAAGTGCGTGAACTACCAATCCTGATAGCAAATCCAAAACACTTAGAATATGCCTTATAATGTTCTTTAGCAGCCTCAAAAGAATCAAACATCATCATCTTGAATGGTTCTTGAGGTGTTGACAAAACCTCAAAAACATCTCCTTCATCTTCGTCATCACCAATGTTATCCTCATCACTGGAATCACCTAGTGTTGTCCCTGTTACTGCTGCACCCTCAGAGATCTCAAGATTGTGCGATGAATTACCTCCAATGCTAGCACTTGTAGTTGCAGCAATAGGTTGCGCAATGTCATCTTGAAGTGCATACTTATTGACATCAATAGCTGACAGGTCATTGCAATCCATGGCAACTGCACATGCAAGATAACAATCACCATTTGTTATATCATTAATGCTGAAATGTATGACATTCTCATTAAAAACACATAAAATTGATACATACAACACAAAAAAAAAGATGCATATAATGGCATGTAATGTACCTTCAAGCAAACTTTTTTCAGTGCCCTAATTTTATTTTTCTTTTTTTACCAGGAACATGTGGCGGAGATTGCTGGATTCTTTTTTGGGTGCACAAGGAAACATGCGTTCTGGTGCAAGTTACAACAAAAAAAAATTACAGTGTGTTTAGCGTTCCAGGACAGCAAAAACCTTACTACAATGTGGAATTATTGATGGACACAAGTGGGGTTGGGGGTGGTATATGTTCTTCAAGAGGGATGTGGGTGGTATATGTTCTCTCTTTTACTCCATTCACCCGCTGATCTAATTACCATGTTTATGGTCCAAAACTTTGGTTACTTAGCTTTTAAATGGCTAGTAAAAACAAGACAATGTTGTTGATTCATGTGCAACTAGTAAATTTAGTGACAAATTTGCAGGACACATGCAGAAACTGGGGTTGAGGAATTATATGATAGAAATAGCCAAACATACCTTGCAAGAAGAGGTAGCAATGGACGCAATCTTCTTTTTTTGTTGTCTTTTTTCTTGATTTTTTTTGTCTATAGAGTTGATCGGTGCAATTAGAGAAATCACCGTCGGGGTTGGAGATGAGCGTAGGATTACGCGCTGTTCTAGTCGTGACGATCCAAAGGTTAAGGTGACAGACAAAGTAGTGTTGTGGCGTTAATTTCTGAGCTAAATCAATCGAGTTAATGGGCCTTACGCGTGAAAGCGAGCCGGAGGAGTTTGCCGCGGGCGAGAAAGCACGGGAAAAATAGCACAGGAAAAAGCGCAGCACGGTGCGCCGGAAGCGCCTGCGCAACAGCGAGAACGCCGTCTCCGCGCGATTCGCCGCCATCATCAGCTCCAAGCGCCGCATCTGCGAGGGTATGTGCTTCTCCCTCCCCACCGCCGACGACCCATTCAACGACCGCCACGGCAAGAAGCACAAGAGCAACGAGCCGACCGAAGACACCGCCGCCGCCGAGGATGACCCCAAGAGGAAGAAGGACTCGAACAACAAGAAGCAGCCATCGAAGAAGGCCGGGGCGAAGGCCAAGTCCAATGCTGCACCTGAACGGGAGACGGAGAAAGTGTCAGAAATGGCTACTGCATCTAAAGCTCAGACGAACGCCAGTGCTAAACTGAACTCACGTCTTGATGGATCGATTCGACGTGAACGATGAACCGACGAAAAACCGACAAGAACTAGAAATGCAGTGAGGCAAAACAGATTGATGCAGAGCGCACTGGACTCGATTAACCGAGGCACCCTTTTATATGTTCCTTCACTACTAAATATAGCATTCGTTACATGCAGGAAAACAATCAAACATGAGAATAAATCAACTCCTAACTGTCCCTCTGAATCGGACAAATTATTCACCGTTGGCATGAGACAAACGGATCGAGTCTACTCTTCGGCTACTTCGGATGGTGGCTGAAACCCAAATGCAAATAAAACAGCAAATACTCAAGATTATATTCTAACAAATTCACCCCTAATCTTGAGTCATTCAAACTGAACCAAACCCACTTGTCTCTCGAGTTCTTTGAAACGCACTCGGCCAAGTGATTTTGTAAGAATTTAACCGACCATGATGTATTTAACCGACCGGGGACGCACCACGGAGCTCGCCTCCACTCACCTGTCTTCACGCCATGATCCGCACGACGCGCCAAGAACGCCTCGAGCCGTTCGCTCATCTGGGCGTTGCGGCTTCTCCGTGCGCACCGGCTCCACGCACACCATGGACTCCTACGACTCAAACAATGCCTCAGCTAGCCTGCATGCACGTGCGCTCACGCCGCGCCACCGCGCCGGCACCCGCGCACATAACTGAACTCGACCCGCACACATGGACAACACCTATGGCGTGGTTTATTCCTGACAGAAAGACAAGGACCGCGTGGAGTATGACCGGCCGTCCAAGTTCTTGGTGGTCTGCCTCAACGCCATCCGGGACACGGTGGCGTCCGATGATGACGGCGGCGGCATCCACGACGACACCGGTTCCTGGGGCGTGGAGCTCTAGAAATGCTGCTCCGCGGCATCACCGTCGGACGTGCTTGACACCAACGGCGAGTACGCCACCCGGGAGCAGACGGCATGGATGTGGCTTTTTTTTCTGTAGCTGGTTTATTTTTTACTGTAGCTGATGATGATTTATTTGATATAATTAAATTTTAAAAAAATTAAAAAAGAAAAAATATGGTAGCTCATCTCGTATAATGCAAACGAATACGGGAAAAAAGAACGGGCAAAAAAGCTTTTAAAAAATCCGAAAAATCAGAAAAAAGATGAAATTTATGAATAGTGAAAAATAAGCTAGAAGTGAGAAGCTGAAACTGAAATGAGTGGGGCCGATCGTCCCCTCCCAGGAAAAGGCCGTGCAAGCACAGCTCAGCTTCACTAGTGAAGCTGTTTTTTTCAGCTTCATGAGCAGCTTCACCGATGAAGCTAAATCTGTTTTGGAAAACTGTTTGGCAAAACAGCTGCACCAACAGCTTCATGCATGGCTGAGAGAGGGCAATTGTCCAAGATGCTCCTGTCTACCTGACTTGTTCTAACATTTACATTTGGAGTTGTATGTTTGTATATGGTCATATGAATTAAAAAATAATATATTTGAATGAGTATGAATTAAAACATTAAAATAAAAAATAAAAAAAATTAAAATCATTAGGAAGCAATATTAGTGTCTTGTTTATGTTTCGTGAACGGGATGGACTAGTGGCAAATGCGTGTAATTTTGGTGAACCAGAGGGGCAGTGGGTTCCTAGGACTGCGGGCCTGAGGGAGAGAGCAGTGAAAAGCTACTTTTTTCAGCTTCACCTCTCCCCATTCCTTTGTGAGAGCAAAAAAAATGAGCTTCACCCATGAAGCTGTTTGCAAAAAAGGTGTTTGGCAAAAAACAGCTCACAACAACTCATGAAGCTGTTGGTGAAGCTGTGCCAAACAGGGCCTTAGTATGCTCTTTCTGCCCTGTTGTTCTCTGTGTACGAATGTCTTGTAGCACTAGGAAGTATGAACAAAAGGTTAATTGGCCTACTGATTCATTTGGTATCGCTTCTTTGCTTGATCAGGCGCGCTCTATATGCAAACCGCTAAAATCTCTTGGAATCCATTCAGTGAGCTTGCATCCTAGCGCTTCCATTGAACACCAGATGTCTGGGTCTGTTTTCGAAGATCATCGGTATCCTTTATTGAATGTGAATGTGCTATCTGTGAGTGTAGTGCCTATGGATACGATAATTGCATTTGAAATGTTCACTGTTAATTCATTTTGTCTCAACTTCTCTACCAGACTAAAGAGATCAATCTTGATGTCATCTTGATGATGAACCATATCAGTTCACTTATATTTATCATTCTTTTGCTCTATGCAATTTTAGTATTTCACTTTGAAATATATGTGCTTTGCAGTAGTTTTAGGCATCTTTATAATCTTAATACCCAATATGCTTAACTACCCGACATTTGAACTCCCAATATATTCAATAATTTAGTTAACCTACCATCAAGTTTCATCTAATGATGGCAACTTCATTTAACAGGTCATTGATGGACTAAAAGGTTTCATGGACTTTAATATCAGCGACAAACTTTGTTCTATTAGAGATGCCATATTGGGCGAACCTCAGATAACTTTCTTCAGTGATCCATTTGACCAATGTTCTGCCAAGGTGGCAAGAAATCTACTCCGTGGAAGAATCACAAAGCTCGCTATCAATGATTCCGTTACTTCTCGAAGTGCATTTATTACGCAATATGTACACTTCTGCCATATTGTTTGCAGGTGAAAACCTTTTCCATGGTGGACTGGCGGCGTCAGCGCCCTGGGCGTTGTTACCTTCGTGAAGGCGTCATTAGGCAATTTCAGCTCCGTTGATTGATGCTTGCTGTTTGGCTCTGTCGCCGCTCGTGCTTGAAGGTCCAAGGAAAGTTAGAGGTGTTGGCCGAAGAGAGAGCTTTTTGGATGAAGTAGTTGAGGTGCTTGCTGAAGGCCCTCCCTGTTGAGCATCGATGTGATGCATCGAGTGCTGTTGTCTTCACTAGAGGAATACAGTCGCTTGATGGAGGCAACAAAGAGTTTGGTGTTGTTTAGCAAGTTGGGTATTGAGGTAGGAATAGGACTGGGACTTGAGTTCCGTTTCTTTATTCCGTGTGTTTGTACACCGTGTGGTGGTTTGTAGTCTAAATACTATAGGTGTGTTGGAATTGGCTGTACTCATTCACTTGTGAATGATGGAGGCCGGAATTTTTCATTCCTTAATCTAAAAAAATGTACACTTCTGCCCGTCGGAGGAGAAGACATCAAAGGTACTTGGAGTATGCAGAGATGTCCCGTTTCTTTCTTACTTCAATATCTTTATTTTTTTGTTGCATTCCATTATGCATTGTGCTCATTACTCACTGAAGTGGCAGCACTTAAAAGTAAGCTAGTTCCTCTTACTGGAGATTGTGTTTAGGTTGTAAATCTGACATTAATGACCTGAATAGGCATTTGAACCCTGCACCCTGCTAGTTAACTACTTACATGCCTGTCCTGATTTCATGGCTGATAGTTTTTGTTTAGCAGCAGTTGTTGAAACTTCAAAATGCTTTGGTGATCGTTCAAGAACACTGATGAGCTCCTCCTATTTTCAGGTCAAGGAAATTCTTGAGCATGTTTTAAATAACCATGCAAGAAAGACAGTAAAGGTTTTGGTGGTAGCTGCAAATGATCACAAAGCACAGAATCTATCATCCTCCCTTAAACTGGAAAATTGCACAGTGACTGATGACACATACGGCAACTCTTTTACCATATGCAGCAGGTGCAGCAAACCACTCAAGTGTAGCTTTTGTGAGATTTCCAATCTCTGAAGGCGAACTGAGAACATGTGCAACATAGCCTATATGTATTTTCGAAACTCATTCTGAAACCAGATTGCCAAGACTTTGGGTTCCACTTTTCTGAGAATTTTAGTTGTACCATTTTAGCTGCCATGCTGTAAGCCTGTAACTTTGACGACTTACATTCCTCTGTATTTTCTGCAGTGTGGGGCTGATTAATGTCCTTGTGAAAGACCGGGAGAGCATGACAATGACAGATGTTGAGGAATTTGAGATTGTGTTGGTCGTGGATTTGCCTCCTTCAGTCGATGAATATGTCGAAATCCTCACAGGGGCAGCTCGTCATGCAGTTGTGGGGGAGGTTCATAGTATCTTTTCTAACACTGACGCTCCTCTTGCAAAACCCTTGTCTGAGCTTCTTGCAAACTGCGGACAGGTGGTGCCTGAATTTCTCAAAAAAATTGGAGTCCTCGTAGCAGGATTGGTTTTACATACAAGTTCAGTCAATCATGGTGTCTCAGATTAGCCATCATATTATCATCATCGACGCACTTCCTGTCACCAAGCAATTTTGTCGGTGTTACAAGTTTTAAGTTCTTTTTCATGTAATTCTGATGTGTCAGCCTTGATGTAGCTGTCAACTTCTTATTGTGAATGTGATGAAGTCCTTGCCTGTAACAACTGATGTGCATTTGCATTACTGTGATTGTGCCTATTGGCCATGGCTCCTAAGGATGAATAGGCTGGAGTGAATGAAACACATTACAGTACTCAGGTGCAGACTCACAAGTCACTGGCTTCTATTGTTAGTGTTAAGGAAGTGAGTCGGCTATCAGGGACCGCCCTTTGCCCCCTTTCTCTTTTCCAAGGGAAGCAAAAAAGGCTGTAATCCATAGATCTCTGGACCTTTAAAGTGCATAGAAATGTCGAAGACATACATCTCCGAACCAAAAGAAAAAAGAAAAAGGAAAGAAAAAAAGACAGCATCTGTAATGCCACTACCCTTTACATCTTCTCAGTTCTCATCTTGCTCACCTCTCCCTTTCTCTGCAGCTCAACTCAGTAAGATTCTTCTGCTGCTGAGTTGGTTGCAAACAAGTAAAGGTTGGGAGTGCCGGACTGCCTTTGTCATGCAGGATTGGTCCTAGTGCTCACGCTAGGAAACCTTTTGGGCCGGAGCTAGGTGGCTAGATGCTGATCGGTCTAGTGGAAGATCTTGCAGCAAATGGCATGCCGATACAGCAAAGCTCGACTTGGGTATACGTAACTAAGCTAGTTCGATGGTGACCTTTGCATTCCTTTCCTTGATTCCTCTGAGATGATAGCAGTTAGGTTTCATCGTATTTCAGTGATCCAATATAATCTGTCGAACGAAATGTTCCTTCTTATCTCGTTCTTGCGCTTCGAACAAACGCGCACGCTTGAAGCTGAAGCCTGTCGTGCTGAGAAATTCTGATCAAGGGCTCCGCTCGAGGCGCTTCACCAACACACAAGCTAGCCCTTCTTTTCCAGATCTTGAGCATCTCACGCTCTGCAAAATGCAGATCTTCGCCGCCGATAAAAATTGTTGTCTAACAAGGAGCAAGCTTTATATTACAGCTGGTAAAGTAACCTTTCAGCAACATGTTTGATCGAGCTTATCTTCCTCTGAAAAGGCGGTCTAAGACGAAATATATAGCTTGTGTTACTGGTATTATTTTGCAAGTCAAGAATGGAGGCACTGATTCTTTGCATCTCTTATTCTTACAAGCCTGCCATAGCCATCCAAACTCATCAGCATTATGCGTTCTCGATTGCTTTCTAGTGTTGTTTCGATTGATTGATCTACCGAGTGTCGTAGTTTTTCATGAAAAACTTTGTGCCAACTCCTTTTCGCGCAATTTGGAGATCGACAACTAGACCTTTCTATTGTGAGGCTGGGAGAATGTGCAGCACTATAATACAGGCCTGTTCTTTACAGCTTCTAAAAATGGCTTTTGGTTTTTTACTATAGTATCTAACTTTCAAACGGAGTATTTTCTCAAGACGGGGTTTACAAGTTAATTGTAGTACACATTAAAAGTCCAACATCTGTATCAATAAAATCACAAGCGAGTATCTTTCTCCATAATCTCTATCACAAACAGTCAAAATTCAAAATTTTCAGCCAAAAACTATAAGTCACAGCTATATCAAACATGCCCTACAGCAAGGAAGGACAAAAAGTGAATGCGCAAATCGTACAATATTGCTCAAGTACATGTATGTGTGTCTCTTCCTGGGGATTGTGTTAAATATTCTAGCTAGTGTGCTATGGTTTCAACACGTGCCCCAAAATAATCCAACGCTAGGCTCTGGAACCCTTATGCCCTGTTCGCAAGAGGCGTGTTTATCGAAATGACACTGCAATGGTTATTAGTTTTTTAAAGTATTTAATTAAAAATAAAAAACATTACTATATTTTTATAGATAATGTAAAATAGAAAAAAGAAAAAGTTATGTTAAAAAATTAACACGTTTTAAATAAAGTCATAAGTCATCGCTATTTGAAACTAGGCCTTAAAGATGTAGAGAAGCTTTCATCACACTCAATTGCATTATGGCCATGCGGATAAGCATTTACGTCTCTCGCAGGCAGCATGCTAAATTAAGCATTTGGTTCATTCATTCACACATGCATGCTGGTCAAGCAAAGCAGCTTCATAGTAACCAACTCACCATCAGCTTAGCTCCATCCCCGTTGTTTCAGAAAAAGGTGAAGGGACCGATGCATGTGTTGTGATACCCGTGAGGAGGGAGTGGGTTGACTTTAGCCCAGCCTAGCTGACTCCACTTCTCACATAAGGAGGCATGTTAGAGGAGGGGCATCCTTATCCCCTCCTCGCTACAGCCAGCTCTCCCAAGCTGCCCTCCTTTCAACGCATTTGCCCCCTTGCTGCTGCGCACGCCGACGCCGCTGTCTCCATTCGCACGTGCGCCGTCACCAGCAACCAACACCGCCGCCCTTGTTGCTGCTGCCTGTAATGCCAACGCCAACCACCAGCACGCCGTTGTGGTCAGCTGTTGTCGTTGCCCTGCTACTACTGCGTCGCTCATCGCCGTGGCCGCCTGCATCGTCCTACTCCGTCCGGTCAAGAAGGGTAGGAAGCGGGAGGAAGCGGGAGCGGCCATGAGGAGTGAGGCACCATCCAGCCATGAGAGGGGAGAAGCCGGCTGGCAGTGAAGAAGGGAGGTCAGGGAGGAAGAAGTCGGGCTGGCTAAGAAGAAAGGAGAGGAGGCCGTCCGAGTGAAGAGGGAGAAAAGGGAGGAGGCCGACCGTGGAGAAGAGAAGTAGAAGAAGAAAGAAAAAGTGGAGGGAGTCGGTCGATAGAAAGAGGAAAAGGGGGAAGTCCGATCCAGCTCCTGATCCGGCCAAGGAACGAAAGGTAGTGGCCCGATCTAGTTGTTCGGGGTTAGGGTAACGCTTCAAAAACCTTATTCCCTACTTACTCATCGATTCTTGTAGAAGTTAATATGTTGACTATTAGGATTGATTCGTGTAGCCATTGAAATGTCATTTATTAAGATCTATGCTTGGATGGTGAAATTGGTGCAACCATTGTAGATTTGGTTAATTCATGGAGGGAGAGGGAAAGGGAGAGAAAGAATGAATGGAGAGAGAAGTGGTGCTACTAGCGAGTACTGGAGTAGTAGTAGCAACTGGTAGTACTAGTCAGTAGCTGATAAATTGAAGTAAGGCTAATTAGTATAACTAATTGAACAGAAAGATTAGCAAAAAGAAAGATTAGAGGGCTTGTCTTTTTGACCTAATAGTGAGTAAGGTGAGATTAAGCGTATAGAATTCAACCCACGAGTATAAATGATGAAATCGCTAAATTCTTGGGTGGTTGAGCACTGGGACAATGGGAAGGTGTCCGATGAGAGAGGAATTGGTTGTGTCAGGTTGTACTATGAGCGATGTCATTTGCTCGTATATGAATGTATTGCGTCAGCGATGAATTGAAATAGACAATGCTTGTTCAGGTGGAAGTTCGAGATTCGTGCTGCCCACACATCACCCACGGGTTTGATCAGGCAAGTGCATGATAAAATGGTAAATTTGGGTAGTTATTTCTATGAATTTGATTTTGATGTACAACCTACCATGCTATTGTGAGTTGTTTATGGAGGTTGAGGTCCCCGTATGAAAGAGGACAGACTTGAGGTCCCTACAAGAAATAGGGTGGGCTTGGGTAAGCATCAACGGGTGCTCACTTTGCTATACAGGTATAAGCTAAAGAAAGGAAAGACATATGCATGAGCATATGCATTTGCATTGTGACAGAGAAAGTTGCAAATGCATAAGGAATGGTTGATGAAAAGTGAGAGAGGTTATATGAAAATGAGTGATTAAAGAATCTGTGTTGGATACAGAATGTTATGTGTATCTATTGTTACTATTTTTCTTTGTTGGATACAGAACAGGTGGGAGTAGAACCTGATGCACCATACTTGTTAAATAACCACCTAGCCATGCAGTCACTTCTCATTCATGTTTAAACTCTTATAAAGTTGCTTTAGTTAAACTTGGTTTGAGTTTGCTTTCGAAGTACTGTAGGTTTGTTAGGACATGATCGGTCCCTTGTTTGCTTAAAAAGGGAAATGGGTTTCTCCTGATAGTGCTAATTTCATATGATATGTCTTATGTGGCTCACCTTTTGGTTTAGAATGTTTGCGAGTTTGTGGTGTTGAGCCTTCATGGGCGCGGAGCCCTAAGTTTATACATGTTACAGTTATATGTGATATGGAACTGGTTATCCTATTGTGACTTGATTTATGTATGTTGATTGCTCCCAGTTCGTAGTCGTATAAACATGAGAGGTGCTACTGAAATTTTTAATAGCAGCACCCATTTGAGATGGTAATTAAGTGTTTGTAGTGGTAGCATCTTGGGCTCTGAGGAGGGCTAGAGTGTTACATGCGTTCTCTCTTTTACGCACCATTCAAAAGAGCTTTTGTCTTTCAGCATCATAACTGAAAGTCATTGGCCAAAAGTTAAAAGCTATCAGCGAGAGCTGTTTTAAACGCGCCCTTAGTTGTTTGCACGTCACATGCCTTGATTGCCGCCCACACTGCTGTGATTGTCCTCTGTAAATGTACTAGCAACTATTATTGAGCTGTCTGTATTGGCTTCTATTTGGAAAAACTAGAAGACAATATGAACATCCGATTTCTTAAAGCGGCTTCCCTACTCCTTTTCACGTCTGTTTCGCTCCAAAGAACAGGCAGAGGGTCACAGACGTATCAAATACCCCACTCTTTTCCCTCTTGTCTCATGTATATATTTCTCTTTTATTTTTTTTATAGCTCATATCCTCTTTTTTAAAATCATTACTCTATAATTTAATATTAATCATTGCTATTTGTTTTCAGTTAAAAATCATCCGACACATCCAAGTATCTAGCTACTTCTGGTTCGTCGCGATGATTTAGACTATCCACGTGGAATGCATGAAGAGACTGATTCTGTTTTGTACTTGAGCATATCAATCCAAATACAATACGTACATCTATATGCTTTTGCTACCTAGGGGCCTTTTAATTGAAGAAAGAATCTAGACGCTGCAACTTGACAAGTACCCGTCGTAAACTTGTAATCAGCTAAAGCAGCTAAAGTAGACATATACGCATGCGTGAACAAACAGGTTAATTCATTGTCATATAGTAAGTAGCTTGGATCACATATATTTGCCATTTGGTGCATGGTATGCTAACAAACAGGTTAGTTCCTTGGCTAATTTAGCTTTGAAGTCTACGGATATTAATTCCCAGTAGGATGGATCTTGCATGTACACGCGTAGGATACGAAATGATCAATTAATTGCATGCACACGATGACACCGTCGAGCTCTCGTCAGTGATGCAGTGCGTGCATGCGTACGTTCTACCTTGTGACGCGGTTACTTCGCTTCCCCGACCGTCTCATCGTCGCCACCATGCATGCATGGCCGAACTGCCGCTGCAGCCCCGAGCGTCGCCGGCGTGTCTCCGGCACTCCTCCGCCATCAAAATCACCACCATTGGCACGGCCACGTGATGCGCAACCCGTTTTTCATAGAAAAAAGAAAGCATGACAGTCTGTATAATAATGTAAGCAAGTCTTACCAAGGTCCAAAAATGGTATTCACATACCCGGTATTTCACTGCTCTCTGTTAATGAGACTATGTTATAGATTTATGTTGGACCTTTGGTAAGAGATGGTATTCAAATATCGGGTAGAGATTAGAAAGAGGAGAGCAGTGAAAAATCTTATCTCTTTATCTATAGTCTCTAATAATGCATAAATAAAGAATAATGGAAGTACTGCTAATTAAATAATTAAAAGATATAGGTTCAACATGATCAAAAACATGTAACTTGCCTCTTTATCCATAGTCTCTTATCATTTTACTATAGGCTCCAAGTTTACACCAACTGCTTTAATTGCTATTATAGCTCCTTCATTGACCAACTAGCCGAATCTAGAAGCTAGCGTGAAAGAACAAATATAAATAAGTTCCCGCTTTGCAGAATACAAGCTGGAAACAAAATAATGAGAAAAGACATAAAGAAAATATGTTTGAGCAGATAAGGTTCAAGCGGTGCGTGATTTGGCTAAATAGAGTTAGAAATTGGCTAGAGGAGCTTGAGATGGTCGAGATGGCTATATTTGTATTAAATGGGTTTTTGTGAATAGCGATAGGTTTAGGATAGTACCGGTTTCGGATTGGAATAATATCATCTCGAACTATGAAAAGGGTTAGGTTACAGTGATGGGCTTGACTTGGTTTAGGTTTTATCAGAGTTTAGTTTGGCGAAAATGAACTAAAATGGCAAAGATAGTTCAAAGTTGTCAAAAAGGTATAAATGGGTTAAATAGGCTTTTAGCAATAGAACGGGCATGAATAATAATTAGCTTGGACTTGAACAGGGTTAATCTTAGTTGAAATAGTAATTAAGTTGGTTAGGTTCCATCAAAATCTATTTAGGCTAAGCAAAGTCGGGAATGAATGTCACGGGCTTAAAATGGTCAAACCGGTTATATGTGTGTCTAATGGGTTTGGTGAACAATATTGGTTTTTGGTTTGAAATAGTTTAGGGGATAGTGCTTAGGCTAATTAGGATCTTATCGGTGTCTAATTTGGCCCAAAGAGTGAAAATGGGCTTCTTTGGGTCAAAATGGTCAAAACAGATATAAATGTGCCTATTGGGTTTCTAGTGAACAGTACTAGGTTTGTACTGTTCACTACAGGTGTGCTAGGAATAGTATCGGGTTTGAATAGTGATGGATCGGGTCGAACTGTTCAAAGGAGATCAGTTGCAACAGTGTCATGTCGGGTGGGGTATGAACAGTAACAGCTTACTGTTCAAAGCGGATCAGTTGCAATAGATTGGGTTGTGTGAACAGTAGCTACAATGCTAGACCTCAACCCAGCTAGCTTTGTGGCTCTGGCTTTTACTGTTTTGGCCGAAGACCTAGGCGAATAGTGCCATCTTCAACCTCCCGTCGGTGCACTGTAGTGGCTGAAAAGAGGAAGGAAAATGACGGCGAAATACGGCACATGTGATACATGGAGGGCATAGTTAGGGTCTACATGAACTAGGGAACCCATTTTGGGCTTTGGGGTGATTAGAAACCATGGGGGATGACCGACGGCGAGAGAAAACTCTACAGGGTCGACCATGGCACAACAGTGACTTCGGTGATCTTCCATGGATTGCATGGATGTTCGAGCATCCTTGGGGTGTGGGGAGGCTAGGAGAGGCATTGGTTTTGGCTTTAGAGTCTCAAGCAAGCCTGCCCATGGAGGAGGTGTTCGAGTTGGCAGAGGAAGGGTCGTCGTCGGTCTAGGCACTTGGGAAAGCCAAGGCAAGAGCATGTTAGAGTTCACAGGGTCTCAATGAAGCTATGGGCGGTAGCAATTGAAAAATGGTAAAGATTAAGATCGGAATTGAGAATTGGGGGTTTACCCGCGATGGTAGGGCAACGATGATGATTCCCGGGCTAGGGCTAGGAGGGAAGAGTCAGAATGTGTAATCAGTGGCTAATGGAGGTTAGCCAGTGCTTGGCAAAGTTTTAAAGTGCGAGTGAGGTTGTGGGAGCAGGGCACAGCTGTGGCGATGGCGGCGCATGGATGTTGAGCTAGCTGATGAAAAACTTTGGTGATGTCGGCAGCCGTGGTGGCACCTCAAGCTCGGCGTCTTGCTCATGTTTAGTGAATGCACAGTGGTGGCAATCAAATGCAGTGCACGCGTCGGACCGAGAAGGCATTGCATTGCGGCGGCGTTGAAATGAGTTCAGCAGTCATGGCGCGTGGTCAGGGGAGTTGATGGGGTTTTCGGGGGTGTGGCAATGCATGGTATGGTGGTTTGACTGCTTGGCAGCGGCGGTGTAACGGCAGTTGTGGATGGCGGCGGCGGCGATGAACAAAAGAAAGCCGGGTGACGCACGGGAACAGGGAAGAAAGCAGAAATGGGAAAGGCGCCAACAGCTGAAGAAAGCGGCAAGCCAATTAAGGAAATTGGATTAGCTTGGGAATTTGCTGATTTGGGAAAGGAAACCGAATTCAACCAAATTTCAGAAAATTTTCAAAATTTTCGGTTTGTTACACCAAGAGTCCAGCGCATCTTTCTGTGGCTCGAACGTTGCATCCATGAAACGGCACAGTTGTGTAAGCGTTTTTAGACTTTCTAGTGGATGAAGAGGTTTGCTTTCTGGAATCAGACAAAGAGACGATCAGTAGCAATTGACTACCGCATGCCCTTCGGCTTTATGTTGTTCTTTCATTATTTTTGTTTTACAACCCTCAAAGTACTTTTTTTCCTCTCCTTGCTCTGCTGTTGTATTGTTTTCTGGGTGCAGAAAAAAAGGGAGAGCACGTTCTTCCGAAGTTGTACTACAATATAGAGTTCAGATGGCCCACAACCATATTCACACACAGATAATTTCTTGAGAATTGGAAATGCTGATAATCAGTAAACAACCATTCTTGTTAGAGTTAAGACTGATTTTTTCTTTTAGAGAGTTAAGGGGAAGCTTACTTGGGCCTTGAACAAAACGTGTGTACTGTGTACTTAACACTGTAACGACCAAGATGATATTATTGGCAGTTACCGTAGCTACCTAGCTAGAACTTGGTGTAGTTTGTTTGGCATCGAAAGTTGGAACCATCTTAGGCTCTGCTCGGTTAGGTTGAAAAGCTGTGACTTATGGTTGAAAATTCATTGTAGTTGGCTGAAATTTCACTGTAGTTGAATATAGCTTATTGGCGTAATTAAATTTAAAAATAGAAAAAAAATATGTTAGCTCATTTTTGGACAACGCAAACGAATATAGGAAAAAAAGAACCGGCAAAAAACTAAAAAAAAGTGAAAAAAATCATAAAAAGATGAAATATATGAATAGTGAAAAATAAGCGAGAAGTCAGAAGCTAAAGCTTAAATGAGCGGAATACTCGTGTTATTCATGTGGCCGACTCCGGTGCGTCTGCGCGTTCATTTCATTTGGAACCAAAATATTGTCATTTCTCTCTTCACTGTGTGCGCGGCAAGTTGCGAGCAGCGGCTCAGCAAACCACTTCGCGGGTTCTAAATAGCTCCTCGCCACCACGACGACCCCCACACCCATCGTTCTCCTCCTCTTGCCCTTCGACGACGCAGCATAGTTTAAGATCGGTCGATAGAGATGAGGCGTTACAGTATCTCTTCGCCGCTTGCTGCTCTTGGCCTGCTTCTCCTCGTCTGCTTCTTCCACCACGTAGCGGCTGCTCGCCTCTTGTCCACTGCTCCTCTTGTACACCAAGGTGGTAACTTCACTTGTACACAGGGGCGGAGGGCCCGATAGGGCTAGCTATGGCCCAAGCCATACCTCAAATTTTTTTTACAATGGACCCCTATATACCCCTCTATACAATAGCCCAATAACATAAACCCAAACCCAAGTCTCTCTCCTCAGTCCTCAAAATTTTTTCCCCTGAGACTCTGAGAGCGCGGCGGGCGGCGACGGAGGAACTGGGCCTGGGAGCGGCGGGCGCGCGCGGCGGCGGCGGAGGCGGCGGCCGGCGGGCGGGCGGGACTCGGCCAGGCCACTCGGGTCTCGGAGGCAGCGCGCGGGCGGCGGCGGGCGGCGGGACTCGGAGGCCGAGGCGGGCGGCGGCGGCCGGCGGCGGAGGCGGGACCGGCGCCGGCAGCGGCGGGCAGCGGCGGGACTCGGCCGCCACTCGGTAGTCGGGAGGCGGGCGACCGGCGCCGCGCGGCGGCGGGCGGGACTCGGCCAGCCACTCGGGAGGCGGGCGGGCGGCGCGGCGAGGCGGGCTGCCGCGATCGGCAGAGCCGCAGAGGCGCAGGCGCAGAGGGTCTGAGGGCCAGAGGCAGATATTTGTGAAATGTGAATGGATTTGTGATTTGTGAATTTTGGTATTAGGCTAAAATAAATTTGTGATTTGTGAATTTTGATTTGAGGCTTGAGCAATGGATAGAAGGGAAAAGGAAAATCACAGAGAGGTGAGGCATATATTAGGAGTGTCATTGATATTTGATAATTGATATGCAGTTTCCATTTGTCAATTTACATATTGCAAATTCATAGGTCAATTTATTTGTCTATTTGTTTTTACGTGTTTAGATTTGAAGAGCGATTTTAATCGGGGTTCAAGTGCCACAAACCCAGGCCACTCGGGAGCCGGACCAGCAGGAGAGGAAGGGGCAGCCACCGGCCTGAGCGTAGCCGGCGGCGGGCGGGCGGCAGCCACCGGCGACCGGCGCGCAGGTATAGATCCGCCCCACCTCATTTTTTTCCCGTCCTCCGCCACTGCTTGTACATACATAAATACATACATGTGTGTGTGTGTTCCTCTCTGATCCAACAATTGGCTCAATGTTTTGGAACTATGTTTTGCAGAGGGTGGTGTCAAGGCAGCTGCAGATGGCATAGTGCTTCAGGACGGCAATGGCGATGAGGTCTCTGAGGTGAGAAGAAAAGCCTAAGTTTGATACTACTTTCATTTTGAGCCACCCATTCGAAAGTCAGATGCTCAGAGGAAGCCAACCTTCCTTGTTCTGGCTGTGGAACATACAGCAGATGATGCGAGCAGCTGAAGAGGAGGCGTGTGAGGAGGGGAACGAGGACTGCATGCAGAGGAGGCTGCTCCACGACGCGCATCTCGACTACATCTACACGCAGCACAAGGGCAAACCATGAGGGAGAGAGATCTCCATCGGTTGGGCTAGCTGGTTGGCCGCACAAGTACATGCTGGAAATGAAGTTGACACAAGGAATCATCTAATGATAATACTATGTCTATTCTACCTGCTGTTTTTGCTATATCCGCTATCAATCTAGGAATATATGCGCGTGTCACATCTGTTTGTACATATCTAATAGTCTATATATACATGGTATCGTTTTCTTCAAGTGTTTGCTTACTACTGTTCAGAGTGGAGTGTGTAGTAACTGTATAAGATGGTTAAGGTGATGAGGATTCCTCTCTAGCTAGGTCCATACTCCATATGTACTAGCATGCAATGCAAGAGTGGTTTTATGACTAATTTAGGATTAGTCTGGCTTGGCATGATGTGAAGTTGTGAATGAACAAGCGTATATCCGTACTTTTCCTTGTTAGTATATTTAAGTGCTAGTGTCGTCGATACGAGAAGGAACAGTAAATTTGTAAGTATTTCCAGTCGAATTCGCGGACCGCCAAAGATGCAAGTGATTCAAAGAGGATCACACACAAGTGACCGTACGAATGTATTACATAAAGGTGTTATGTGCTACAAGTGGCCTCCCCCACACCATTTACAAGGGATCCTATTTATAGAGTGGGAGGGGGAGGCACATGAAGTTAGAAGTCTACCTTCGGGGCCTAGGCTAGTCTCATCCATTGCATCAGGTGGGTCCTTGGGCTCAGATTGAACTCCCCTCAGGTTTCCACCTGGCGAGGCCGATGCCCGAAGTATCGTGCCTCGCCAAGGTTGACCTTCGGACTTTGCCCTGGGTTGGCCCTCAGACCTTGCCCTAGGTGGGTTGCCTAAAGTATCACACCTCACCGAGGTTGACCTCTAGACTTAGCCCTAGGTTGACCCTCGGACCTCGTCCGGGGTGGGTTCCCTGAAGTATCGCACCTCACCAAGGTTGACCTCTGGACTTCACCCTGAGTTGGCCCTCGAACCTCATCCCTTGGACCTCATCCGGGGTGAGTTCCCTGAGATGCCACGTCAAATCAGGGTTGTTACGGTGCACCTTGGCTCGCCTTGCCAGGACGAAATGCTCCACAGTCATCGCAGCTGTCATCATGTTGACCCTTATGCAACCGAGGTCCTTCAGGTTTTACATGGTACATAGGCTGGTGTCGGCGGTGTCACCTCTCGGCGACCTCGGGCTCAAGATCGAGCGAGGGTACCAAGGCTGCAATAGTCAAGGCCTTAGCTTCTTTGCGGGCCTGCCCCTCCTCGAATTTGGAGTATTTTTTCATGATGGAGGGGAGCTTCGCCACGGTCTTGGATTCCTTTTGGTCCAGCTTGTCGTCTAACTCCCCTTTTGTGGAGAACCCAGCATGCGGCCCCGACAATGCTTGTGCCTGAGATACCCTGGACCTGGTAGTGGGCGTGGACGAAGCAATGCATGAACTATTAAATGGAATCACTTGGCATCTGTTTGAGCGCAAATCAGAGGATGTCACTAGCTTGTTCCTACTCCTTGGGAAATATTTGCTCAACTTGTCCCAAAGTTGCTCCCACGAGTACACCGAGCATGGCAGGAGGGCGAGGCACCAAGACTGAGTGGCCCTCGAAAGGGCTAGGGCAAGCTCTTCGTCATGATGGCTTCGCCCCCTCCCATTTGCCACTACGATGGTCTCGTATACATGGAAGAATTCCATGGGGTCAGAGTCTCCCGAATACTTCATGACCTCCAGCATCTAAAAACACATGGACCATGGGGTGGCTTGCAATCCTAGGCTTAGAAGGTTAGGGGATCGGCAGGATTGGCAACCACATGGGTGGGGACCGCTTGAAGTTGGGGAGCATGAGGGATGTCTGCTGAAGGATCGGGCACAGACTCATGCCCTCAGTTGGCCTAGGTTGGGATTCTCTCCGTACTTGGTCAAGCTACGGGCTGAGGTCATTGGCTTCTCAAACTTTGGTCGACACCAGTAAGTTTGCACGGGCACAAGGTTCGGCTAGTTCTACCTGGAGAGCTTCAACCTCAGATACCTCGGGACTAGGTGACCTCTGCTCTAGCGCTCGCACTTCCTCTAGTTGATTATTTAGTTCTTTGGCTTCCCGGGCCCCCGTAGGCGGTGGGCGTCTTCCTTTGGCCCATGCCCTCTCAAGCTGTGTTCAAGCTCCCCCGCTCGACAACCTCGGCCACGGACTGTAGAGCATTAGTCTGTGATCCCCTCAATTGCCTCCAGAGGTCCTCCAACTCTTGCTCGACCTCCTCGTGGGCGCTTGGAGGGCCGGCCTCCCTAGAGGCTACGATCTCGCCGATAACCCGAGCCTCCATGGAGAGGTCTGGTAGAGCCTCTGGGCCCCGAGCAGTGCGAGCATCGATTTGGCTTGACTTCGACCTCGAAGGGGGTTCACACCTCCCACTTTGGCAACCTTCCGAGCTTTCACTTTCTTAGGCAGCATGCCAGGCCAGAGCACTCCATGGTAGCGCGGGACCTCCCTCAACAGCTAATATGCATTGCATACACTTGCATTTCTTTTGTTTTTCTGGTGCATGTCTGTCATACTGTCTGCCTATCACCCCTGTGCGAAACCAAATCCCTGACTTACTTGCCTATATATATATATATATATTTCATCATTGGCCTCTGCTTGTCCCCAATCTACTTTCTCGAAGAGAACAACTAATTTTTCTATCGGTCCAAGAAAACAACCACTTTGATCGATCTGTCTACAGAGTTTAATTACAGGCTTATCGCATCGATCGTATCTGTTTCTCTAAGATTCCATATGACGGGTGAGGTGGCCGTAGCTCGAAAAGGTCAACACCGTGCAGCTACAGTTCCTTTGATAAATCTGAGCTGCTGAGGGAAAGGGAGACATGCAAAGATGTTCCCCACATGCGATGGCAATGATTCATACGGTACTCTCCATTTGCAAGCTGAGTAATAAGGCTTTTTCGCAAAGATGCTGTGGTTGCCGCGAAAGCCCTCGAGACATGAGTAGTCTTATGGCTGCGGTTGGGCTTAATTGGTTATCAAGCAGCGTGTCAGCTTCTCGCACTACACGAGGAAACGCTTTAGTTCCTTCTTTTCCAGCAGATCAGTGTGAATGTAGGGCTGGACAGGCAATAAATGTTAATAATATGTCTTAAAAGTAATTATAGAGATAATTGTATTATTTTTACTAGTTGAATGCCTATGCGTTGCTACGGATTTTTAAAATTTATCATACTACAGTTGAGATCTTGTGCCCTAGACCTTGGAGACAGTTGGGATCATGCCTTACCTTATGCAGAGTTCTCCTACAATAATAGTTATCAATCTAGTCTTCAAATGGCCTCCTTTGAAGCCCTGTACGGGAGAAAGTGTAAAACTTCGATGTTTTGGGATCAGCCGGAAGGTTCTCAAGACCCGAGACCTAATCTGCTCCAAGACCCCGAAGAAAAGGTCAGGAAGATCAAAAAAAAGAGTAAAGATAGCTCAGTCCTGATAGAAGAGTTATGCCGATAATCGCCATCGAGACCTGATTTTTGCAGTGGGTGACTTTGTGTATCTGAGGGTGTCCCCACTTAGAAGAGTTAAGAGGTTCCAAACCAAGGGAAAGCTTGCACAATGGTTCGTGGGACCATTCAAGATCTTGAGCTGTAAAGGTGAGGTAGCATACTAGCTGGAGTTGCCCTCAACCATGGCCGGGGTGCATGACATCTTCCATGTGTCACAATTGAAGAAGTGCCTTCGAGTGCCCACCAAGCAAGCATCACTTACAGAGAACAGCCAATCAAAATACTTGAGACGGCAGAACGTCAGACCAGAAAGAAGACCATCCGTTTCTACCGAGTACAATGGAGTAACCATACAGAGGATGAAGCTACATGGGAAAGACAGGACGACCTAAAAGTCAACCATCCCCACCACTTCTGCTAGCCTGTCCAAATCTCGGGGTCGAGATTCTCTTAAAGGGGTAGGTTTTGTGACATCCCAAAATTTCAAAATTTTATTTAGTTTTATTGGAATTTAAATTCTCCTTTTTCATTTGTGCTTGTGTGGAAAACTATTAAAGTTTGAGAGCAATTATGGTCAAATTGAGTTTATCCAATTTTATTTGGGCTTCTTGCATTTTGTTAGAATTTTGGGAATTTTCTAGGATTTATTTGGATTTTTCTACTATTTTCTAAAGCATTGTTTTCTTTCTCGAGATTTCTAAAAAATCAAAGAAAAATAAAATCCCAACCCTTCCCTCCAAGCGACGCGTGGATGGCCCAGATCCGCCCATGTCGCCACCCGCCTCATCCCGCCTCTCCCCCTGGACCGACACGTGGACGGCCCAGATCGGCCGCGCATGCGCCCGGCCCATCTTCCCCGTCCGTTCTCCACGTTTCCGGGCCGTCCGATCCTCATCCAGCCACCCCGCTCTCGCCCTCTCCTGTCTTTCTTTGCCGCTGGGGCCCACCCGTCAGCTCCATCTTCCCCGCCCCCTTATTCCTCCTCGCGCCACAACCGCTGTCGCCCGACTATTGCGCCACTCCGCCTTTCCTGGCCACGTCTCCTCCCCCGAGTGCGCCGCCCCACTATTCCCATCGTGCTCCGCACTTCCCACGCCCGTCGCCCCACCTCCCCACTCCCCCACTCGGCCTCGCTCGCCAGCAACCGCTGCCACTCCCGACAACTTCGGCGACGAATTACTGCTGGCCTGCTCCTTCCCGGCCCTATATAAACCCCTCCCTGGCTTCTCCTCCCTCCGCACCACCCCGCTCCCACCTCCTCTCTCTCTCTCTCTTTCTCTCTCAGGTCCCCCATTGTTCCCGCGCCGAGCTCCCTCTTCCCGAGCGTCGCCACCAACTTCGGTGAGCTCTCCCCACCGCCTCGGGCCTCCTCGAGCCTCCCCATCAGCACCATCATACTCCCCGAGCCATCGCCGTCCTTGGGCGCCACTCCTCCGGGCTCGAACGTCGCCGGAGCACCGTCCCCGCCGTCGACCGAGTGCTACCGTCGCCCTTCACCATCGCCAACCGCCTCCGTTCATTGCTGAGCCCCGAGACAGGGTAAAAACGAATCCCCGTGCCTTCCTCTCCCTTTCCCACCCCTCGCCGGCCGCCACTGCTCGCCGGAGCACAGGTGACCATCAGGTCTTGAGCGTCGCCACCGGCCGGGCAGCCACGTCACTGCCCGTGCTGGCATGGCAGCTGCGTGGCAGCCCAGTGGCACACACGCCAACGCTCGCCTGCCGATCAACGCCACACCAGCAGCCAGCAGCCACCTCACCCCTGTAGCCCACATGGCAGCCAGGTGTCACCAGCTGGCATGCTGCATCAGCATATTGGCCCAATCACCTGCCATCTGGATGCCACACAATCACCCTTGCCACCTTAGCCTCCCCTCTGGTCCATGAGATATGAATTGACTTTATCATCCAGCCGTAAATACCAACGAAGAAACATCAATTATCTGCTGGGGAAGACGCCTTATGGAAGCAGCGTGCCTGATCAGGGAGGCAGTTATTGTCAGAGAGAGAACGTCTGATCGCCGATTGTTGTCAGTGGGAGACGAACATGGACAACAACCACATGGCAATTGTTGTCAAAGACTCAGAGCCTAAGCATCATGCTGTTTGGAGTGGATAAATTACGTGGTCCATATATTGCACAAAAGGAATATCCTGGAATTAGCTCCAGGGACTAGTTCATAGGCTCTCCAAGCAGTTATCCGATCGGGCAAAACGCTCAGTGTCTCTCCGACCATGATACTCGGGGAGCAATTTATGGAGGTTTACGACCACGAGATTTCTTGGCCTTAATTATATATTAAAACCGTATTTAAGGATTTATTTAACCCTCTTCAACATGAATACATGATCTATATATCCCCTCTTGCACTGTTGCACACAGATCTTCTTGCACTGTGTCATAGATCGATGAAATGTCTGGATGGTAAGGGTCAATTCGGTCAACCTTAGGTAGGATATATGTAGGACAGGTCGGTACACTGTTAGGATTAAAAAAAAAAGGTCAATAGGGGCAGGCCACAAGTGCCAGCCGGTTTGAGTGGCAGTGGTGGTCGGCATGTGTACATCCCATATGTCGTGTGGTGGCGATGGCGCCCGCCGCAAAGTACATAGCTGGCCGGAAGAGCACAAATAGTAGCCCCGCCGAACGTAGCCGGTAGGCGATCGACCATCACGTATAATACAAATAAATACAAGAAAAAAAGAACCGATAAAAAAACTCAAAAAAACCAAAAGTTCAGAAAAAAAAAACAAAAATTATGATTAGTGAAAAATGAAAAATAAGCTAAAAGACAGAAGGTGAAGCCGAAACGAGGAGACCTTAGTATACTCTCACTTGACAAGTGTACGTGTATTTCGGGTGTTTGGTTCCATCCATCCATGTTCAGACTTCAGACATCCGAAATTAGCTAGCTTGCTTTCTGTAGTAGCTAGTAAGGACGCGGTTTACACTCTTTCTATTGACTGCGATGGTGACCATACAAAGTGTGTAATGCCAAAATACATCAAGTGGCAGGTATGACGGTGTTCAAAAAGAAAATGTCGCAGCTACAACTCTTCCGGACTCTAGCACCTGCATTAGAACGTAGAGTAGCCGTTAGCTCAGTGCCATGTAACTCCTCAGTCCTCACGTGCCAAGGGAATGCGTATGACGATCGATGCCAGAACCCGAAGAAGCTGTGCAAGCCTAGCTCCCTGCTACTGAACACCAGCTCTGTATAAAGAGTTTTTTTTACTGTCATTGGAAACTTTCTTAGCCGAGTCCAATTCATGAGGATCCAACGGCCCCCACATCGTAGTACCTGGCTGCGCTTTTTCCTCACATCAACATGTAGAGTCAGGGGCGTAGCCAGCTATAGGCTAAGCCTCAGGTCCAGCTCACTAGAAATAAGATTTTATAGTCTATCTTATTGTTGGAATTTTATTCTAGGCCTCAGGCCACTGCCTCGGTGGCCCAAGGCGTAGCTCTGCCTGGAGTTACCTGGTCAATGGGAGCAGCAGCATGATCGACTCGATCGTTCCTCCATACATTCATGCCCCTAGTTACGTACCACCATGAAGTATATCTTTGATTTGTCCATCCGTGCACCATACATCCATGTTCCTAGTTACGTGCCACCATGAAGTATATCTTTGATTTGTCCATCCGTGCACCATACATCCATGTTCCTAGTTACGTACCACCATGAAGTATATCTTTGATTTGTCCATCCGTGCACCATACATCCATGTTCCTAGTTACGTGCCACCATGAAGTATATCTTTGATTTGTCCATCCGTGCATATGCACGATAGATACACATGCATGAACAACAGTAACATACTAGCTATCTTAGAGTCATTGTACGCAACTGTATCTACGATATATCGTCTACCGTATAATATTCATACTTATTCGTGTGGTTTTTTTTACTGTTCTTGGAAATGGTAGGTAACGGAGAGGCAGGAGCGGCTATGCATCTCGCCATGATCCATAGCAGATTAGAGCGCACTGCGGCTATGCATCTCGCCATGATCCATAGCAGATTAGAGTGCTTAATCCAAGAGTGAGGAGGTGGGATAGAGGATAACACGGTTTAAGATTCACAAGCTACGCAATGCTAAATTGCTAATCCTACCCTCACTAAATTAACGAATAGATTCCCTCGCTAAATTAACGGTAGATTCAACAGCAATACCAATCCTACCTTCACTAAATTAACGCAGATAGATTCAACTAGTACCTTGTAGGGAAGATAGGAGGTACCGGTACTTGCGTACCTCTCTAAGGCAGTAAAAAAAACTCCTGTACAAATGTGTATCTTCTAGTATATAGGCTCGCATGCATGCAGGCATGGCAGAATCAGGCTTGTTTAATGGCAGCTTGGGACAAGAGTTGATTCTTTGCAAGGCCTGATAGGTCTTGCCATTGACCTGGTTAGGACAGACTACTACGTACAGGTTTAGCTATATCTCCACTATTATATAAACAGAAGTTGGTGGTTGGTGTGTTCTCCTCTCTTCTCTTTACAGCCATCCAATTTGATCTGGACCATTCATCTCTCTTCTCCTCTCTCTCTCTCAGGATACAACCACCCACCCTCCACTTTCCGCATCTCCTCGCGTATTCTGGCCACTTTTCTATCTCTGTCGCTTGCTCTCCAATATTTGATGTGTAAAGTTGATCAGACAGTAAGTTCTATCTCATCATTTTCATGACTTTGCACGAGTCCCTAACTAGCCTTCTGTGCTGTATTTCTGCACGTACTGTCGCACTCACCTACTGAAACTGCTCCTACAAGGTAAGCAGGCTAGCTCAGGGCAGTAACAGTCAGTAGTTCGCTCCTGGACTTGGCGTGCGGCCGAGCATATGGCGCCTGTCCTAGCGATCGCAATGGAGCCGTAGAGATGGCCCAACAGGCCCACCTGACGTGAAAACCTGCCCACGGGCCCATTAACTTGTTCTGTAGGCTGCAGTACATTTGCGGAGGCGAGCAGGTCAATGCTTTCAAGAAACTGGCGGACCAGAGCTGGACAGGGGCGTAGCCTTACGGCTGGGTCTGAATTTACGGTCCATCTATTATAGCTATAATAATATCTCTACTACTTAAAAATATGAGTTAGTGGTCGTCAGTCCATTCTCCCTCCTCTCTTCTCAGCCGTCCGATCAAAAATCAGTCATCCAGATCCACATGTAGATAGTTCTTCCGCTCTTCGTAGAAAAGGTCGGGCCAACGCGTGGGCCGCGCTCCTCCTCCTCTCTTCCCCCACATCCTCCGCCTCCCGCAACCACTCCACCTCCTGTAACCACCGCCTCCTTTCCCCCAAACCCTCGTGCCATGCCTCCTCCTCCTTAGTGTCACCACAAATTCCTTCCCCACGCGGCAACGTCTGGTTGCAGTCCCCCAACTTCCCTCAGCAGCACCGCATCCCCCCATCGCCACCTTCCCAACACATTCGCCCGCCGCCTCCTCTCCCCATTTTCCCGTTGCTGTCTCCCTACCTCCACTTCTCGCAACCGCTGCCTCCTTCTCTCCCCGAACCCTCGTGCCGCACCTTCTCCTCCTCCTTAGCACGGCTACCAATTCCTTCCCCACGTGGCAACGTCTGGTCGTAGTCCCTCAACTTCCCCTAGCAGCAGTTCAAGGGCCTTCCTAGCAGCAGTTCAAGGGCCTTGGTCAAAGTCAGGCCGTGGTCGAAGTCGAAAGATCGTGGTCGAAGTCCAAACCATGGTCGAAGGGGGTAGTGGTCGAAGTCAGGCCATGGTCGAAGTCGAAGGATCGTGATCAAAATCCAAACCGTGGTCGAAGGGGATAGTGGTCGAAGGGGGTGGTGGTTGAAGACAAAGGGTCATGGTTAAAGTCCAAGCTGTGGTCGAAGGGGACAATGGTCGAAGGGGGCAATGGTCGAAGTCGAAGTCGAAGGGCCGTGGACGAAATTGGTCTGTAGTCGAAGTCAAAGGGCCGTGGTCGACGTCGGGGCCGTGGTTGAAGGGGGACATGGTCGACGTCGGGGCCATGGTCGAAAGGGGAACTGGTCGACGTCGAGGGGGAACTGGTCGACGTCGAAGGGTTGTGATCATGAATAGGGGTGGAAAACAGTAACGGATAATCGTTTTATCCGATATTCATATCCGAGAAAACACAAATGTGGTAAGCAAAATCCGTATTCGTATTTGAGAATATTCGTATCTGTATTTGAGAGTATTCGTATTCGCATTATTATTCGAGAATATTCATATCCGTATTCGTATTCGAGACTATTCGATTCGTATTCGATCCGTTTCTAGAACCCATGAAAAATCCGTACAAATTTTGTGATTCAAAATTTGAGTTTAGGTGGTTTAAAACCGGTAACCAGTCAAAAACCGGTGAAAAATTGGCAAAATTGTTGGGAATCTGTTTTATCCGATATTCGTATCCGAGAAAATTCGTATTCGTATTCGAGATTCGTATCCGTTTTTGAGAATATTCAAATTTGTATTTGTATTCGTTTTAAAAGTATGGATTCGTATTCGTATTTGAGACTATTCGACCGTATCCGATCCGTTTCCACCCCTAATCATGAAGGGTCATGGTCGAAAGGGGCAATGGTTGAAGTCGAAGCTGTGGTCGACGTCAAAGGGGCGTGGTCGATGTCGAAAGGCCGTGGTCGAAGGGGATAGTAGCCGAAGGGGACGGTGGTCGAAGGGGGAAGTGGTTGACGTCAAAGGGCCGTGGTCGATGAAGGGTCGTGGTCGAAGGGAACAGTGATCGAAGAGGGCAGCGGTCGAAGTTGAAGATCTGCGGTCAAAATCGAAGCTGTGGTCAAGGGGGTCATAGTCGGAAGGGGAAGTAGTCGACATCGAAGGGCCATGGTCGAAGGGGACAGTGGTCGAAGGTGGTGGTGGTGGTCGAAGGGGGAAGTGGTCAAAGGGGGCCGTGGTCGTCGAAGGGCCATGGTCGAAGGGGACAGTGGTCGAGGGGGCAGTGGTCAAAGTCAAAGATCTGTGGTTATCATCAAAGTCGTGGTCGAAGAGGGAAGTGGTTGACGTCGAAGGGTCGTGGTCGCAGGGGACAGTGGTTAAACGCGGCAATGGTTGAAGTCGAAGAAGACAGTGCTCGAAGTCGAAAGGGGCAGTGGTCGAAGTCATAGTCATGGTCATGGTCATAGCGCCTGTGGACGTGGTCGTAGCGGTCATGGTCATAGTCATAGCACCAACCCAGAGGACACCTGCTGGTTCATCCATAACCTCCACCGCTATAAATTCCCCCTCCAGTTGGACATTCCCATCGCCTACCCCTAGGTCACCCCCAAGATCGAGCTTCCCACCCTCGACGGCAAGACCGACAAGGTCTCGTACTCCCCATAGATTGTAACATGCTTTTGGCCATGAGGTGTGATCGACAGCATTTGATTTACAACCATAAGCGCTGGTCGATGTGTTCTGACTTACGATCATGAGGTATGGTCAATGTCTTCCGACTTACGACCACGAGCTTTGGTTGAAGTCGAAGATCCATGGTCGAAGTCGAAGCCGTAGTCGAAGGGGGCCACGGTCGAAGGGGGAAGTAGTTATCGTCGAAGGGCTGTGGTCGAAGGGGACAGTGGTTGAAGAAGGCAGTAGTTGAAGTCGAATGGGGTAGTGGTCGAAGTTGAGACCGTGGTCGAAGTCGAGGTCCTGGTCGAAGTCGGGGCCCTGGTCGAAGGGGGACCTAGTCGAAGGGGGCCGTGGTCAACGTCGAAGGGCCATGGTCAAAGTTAGGGCTGAGCAGATCGGGCGGGCCGAGTAGGCTGGCACCGGTAGTCAGGCGACAGGGCACAAGCGCACCGGACCCCTGCCAACATACGACCACCAGTGATGGTCGACCGCTCCCAACCTACGATGATGTACAATGGTCGATGCTTCTAACTTATGACCATGAGGTATGATCGTCAGCTTCTGATTTACGACCACGAGCACTGGTCGATGTGTTCTGACTTACGACCATGAGGTGTAGTCGCGATAGGGTATAAGCGCATCGGAAGCATGCCAACGTACGACCACCAGCGATGGTTGACCGCTCCCAACCTACGATCATGCACGATGGTTGACGGATTCTAACTTACGACCACGAGATGTGATTGACGGCTTCTGATTTATGACTATGAGCACTGGTCGATGTGTTCCGACTTACGACTGCAAGATGTGGTCGTGACAGGGCACAAGCGTACCAGAGGCCTGCCAACGTAAGACCACCAGTGATGGTTGACCGCTTCCAACCTATGATCACACACGATGGTTGATGGCTTCTAACTTATGACCACGAGGTGTGATCGATGGCTTCTGATTTACGACCACGAGCATTGGTCGATGTGTTCTAACTTACGACCACGATGTGTGATCGATGTCTTTCGACTTATGACCATGAGCGCTGGTCAATGTGTTTCAACTTTTGACCACGAGGTATCCTCGATGGTTTCTGACTTATGACAATGAATGATGGTCGTTGGCATCCAGCGTACGACCACGAGCCATTGTCGAAAGCTCCCGATTTAGGACCATGATCGATCGTCAACCGCTGCCAACTTACGACCATCAGCGATGGTTGACCAGACCTACGATCACGCGCAATGGTTGATGTCTTCCGACTTATGACCACGAGGTGTGATCAATAGCTTCTGACTTAATTGATGGATTTAAAAACTTTTAGAACATATTTATATGCATATTTTAAAAAATTTTACCACCCCTGAGTTTTAAAACATGTAGTATGGTAAATTTTAAAAATCCGTAGTAACGCACGGGCATTCAACTAGTATAGTGAGATATTTTACTCTGGGCCTCAGACCACTGCTATGATTAGGGGTGTAAACGGATCGGAATCGGTCGGATATTGCTTAAACCGTATCCTAATCCATATTTTTTTCGGATTCGGAGTCGAATACGGTAAGACCGGATACGAATACGAATTCGGAATATTCGGAGTTTCGAATACGGTACCGTCGGGACGGATATATAACGAATTCGGCTCGGAAACAGATAATATAGGCGGATAATACAGATGATTACAGTTCCAAAAGGTACAGTTTCACTAGTAAAAGTGCGATCAACACTCAATACTAAATCAAAGGTGGATTCTTACCAACGATCCCAGTGAATGAAACATGAGGATCCGAGAGATATATATCATATATTCATATGGCTGAACCTTTTTTAGCATATCTTCTTTTTTCTTGATGGAAATAGCTGCTTTAGCACATAATCCAGGTAGCAGAGTGACAGGGATCGAATTCGGTCGGATATTACTCATTCCATATCATATCCCATATTTTATTGGATTTGTTGAAATTTATTTGGATTTTTTTAGATTTTATTTTTAAGCCAAGAGCAAAAAAACTTATTTTAACTATTTTCTAAAAGCTAAAAATAGTTTATGTTATTTCCCTAAGTTCTCCTAGATTTATAGTATTTTTTGTGCATTTTCTGGAATTTTTTTGGTGTTATTTGCATTTATTGGATTTGTTGGAATTTATTTGGATTTGCTGATGGGCTGAAAATGATGATTTGGCTGATGGGCCGGATATCCGAAAACTATATCCGAGTATTATCCGATAAAATTCCGGATAGTATCCGTATCCGTCGGATAGTCCGCTCCCGAATCCGAATCCGTATCCGAAAATAACTATCCGAATCCGACTCCGAATCCGATAATTATCCGATATGACTATCCGAATTCGATCCGACTCGGATTCGGCGGTCGGTCGGTCGGGAAATATCCGATCCGTTTTCACCCCTAGCTATGATGGCCCGAGACCCAGCTCCACCCCTGGTGCCAGAGGTTGCCGTTGAACAACCCGCCCTTCCGGTTCCATCCCTGAGACGTCTCACTTTGTACACGTGTGTTTCAATGAAAAATATATATCCATAATCCATATGATGCCGTATAAATCTAAAATTTATCTAACGACTTTTATTTTAGACTTAAACATGTGTTTAAATAGTGTATGGTATGTATGAGTGTGCATCTTTTGTTGTTATCTAAGAAAAGAAACGGAGGGACTCGAGGCGAGAGATGGCACCGGCCCATTTTGCGCTATAAGACTTCGGAAACCCTACTCTTCTTTTTTTTTTCTCTCTCTCTTCGGAAATCAGAAACCTCTACTTTTTGATCCGCTATTGCACCTGCGATCTCATGAGGTCTGCTCGATGTTACGCCCTATACATCGACCAACGATCTAATCAACGGACGGCGTCATCCTGTGATGCACAACACAACCAGTCAACCAACTCGCTCGACGGCCTTGTGTTGCGTGTAGGCGCAGAACGAATCCGAATCAGGAGCTAAGTATGGGCGATCGTCCAAGGTAGACGCCGCCGCTACCCCCTCCCCCTTCCATCTCGACATGGTCGACGGCCAACCAAACTGCCGACTTCCAAAGAGAACACGCGCAGGCGCGTAACACGCTGCTGCTTCAGGCGCTCAGATGCTCGGTCACTTTTGGCCTTTTGGGCCAACTGCTAAGTAGTAGCAAATAGCAACAAGACCCAACTCACAGCCTCACTCCCAAGTGCCCGAGTCCCAACAGGCAAAGGTGCAAAGCAGACTTGCCTCTAGCAGTGTCAACTCTAGCCCTCTAGTCTCCAGACCGAGCAGGCGGGCGGCGGACGGCACGCGGCGCAGGCAGGCGGCGGGCTCGCGCGGCGTCTGGGGACGGGGGGCTGAGAAGGTGCGGCCTACGGGCACTTGGGACTTGACCACTCCACTTATGAGTAGTAGCGGAGTCAGGATGTGATTATGCTCCGAGTTTAGTGGTGAAATGATCTAATCTATCTAGATTAGACTATGAAAATATCTAGATTAGACTATGAAAATGTTACCTAAATTGAACAGAATTTATCTGGACTGTACACTAGATATTTTTCCACACCTAAGCTGAAACCTACCATGTCCGGGGTGTGGCTTCACCCCTGCTCATGAGAGCAATCTGCAGAGACTAGAGGGTACGGCGCCTCCTCCACAACACAAAAAGAAGAACCCTAAATTCAAAGGTAACTGATAGGAAGAGTTGGATTTGATTATAAATTGAATTCTTTGTTCGTGGGTTAATTTGCTAGATTTGGAGTAACTAGTCAAAAACTAAATGGATGAATAGTGCAAATTTGTAATATGGATTGTATATATTTTATATTGCTACTATTTTTTATCCATTTCGTTTTGCTTAATCTAAATTTGTATTTTAGATCCGTCACTGATCCCAATAGTACAGTGCAGCCGGATTTCGTATTCCGAGTCGAAGCGGCACAATTGTCACATGCACCAACGCTTTGTCCACCCTAGCCGTATATAAATCATCTTACGCACCTCCTTTGTGACTAAATTCGATCGACACATTGACAAATAAAATGATAAATTTACGAAAAGAAAAATTCAAAATAAAAAGGTAAAAGATAAAACTACTATTCACTGATACTTATCTTTTTTTTTGTTTACCAATGTGTAGGTCGAATTTAGACTTGAATTTTTGAGGCGTGATTGATTATAATGTACTACTATGCAATTTTTTTTAGAATTTTTGGTGACCATTTGGACTGTTTTTTCGATGAGTGGGAGGATCCCTAGCATGAAATATGTTGGGAACGCTGCATAGGGTGTATTTACCGTCATACTGGAAAAAAAAAGGAAAGAGACCAGGGAGAAACGTCCCCTGATATTTTTCCTAAGATGGATGAGGTCTCGAATCCAGGCTGGCTAAGTGAAACGGCTTCACTCTAGCCAGATGCCCCGAGAGAGCACCTCGCCGTCATAGGGTTTGTTCTTTTTCTCCAAAGCGAATGACTTTTGATTTTTATTACAGTATCTAACTTTCAAACGGAGTATATTCTCAAGACAGGATCTACAAGTTAAACGATATACACGTTAAAAGCCCAACATCTGTACCAGCCAAAATCGCAAGTAAGTATCTCTATCCGTAATATGTACCGTAAACAACCAAAATTCAAAAATTTTAGCCAAAAGCCATAAGCCGCAACCAAACAGACCCTATAACTGCTGCTACAGTGTAGTAAGGCTAGCTCAGGGCAGTAACGGTCAATAGCTCGGATGGTATCCAATATTTCTAGCCGAGCCAGGAAAATTTTGAAGCCTAGGTAAGCCTAACCACGGCTAATAAGCGTAAACAAGTCGATATATATATTATGCAAGTAATGTTGAGAACCACGGTAGTTTAAAGTTAAAAATGTTGTAAATATTACGGTATAAGCATATTTTTATATTTAATTACAGCCAAAAGAATAACATAAAGGACATACTTCCAGCATAAGAAGAATGACACAAACATCATATAAACATGAAAGTAGGCATGGCAAAATTATCCGTGGAGCCGGGTATCCGCGGATATCCAACCCGAAAATAGTGGGTTTGGATGGCATTTTCTATCCATGGATAGTTTGGGGTGGGTACCCGATAAGAGTTCGGGTTGGATTTGGAGGGCAAACCCTACCCATGGATATCCATGGATACCCGAAGTGTGTATGACATGTGGGCCCTTCCACCTAGTATATAAGCAAAAATGAGGGTGTGAAACCCTAACCCACCCACCCACCCAGCCCCAGCCGCATCTCCCCGGCTCCCCTTGCGCCGCATCTCCCTTCCCCTTGCACCGCATCTCCCCGCCTCCCCGCGGCACGCCCTTCCCCGCGGCATCTCCCCGGCTCCCCGCCCACGCCATCCCCTTGTGCCGCCGGCTGCCCAAGCCGTCCCCTTGCGCCGCTTGGCGCGCGCGCGCCTGCGCCCTCGCTGCCATCCCCACGCCGACGTCGTCCCTTTGCGCCGCTGGGCGCGCGCGCGCCTACCGGCCTTCCCATCTGCGGCCACCCCTGCCGCCTTCCCACCGTCCCCACCGCCTGGGCCGCGCGCACGCCCTGCCGGCCACCCATTGCCAGCCTGCTTGAATGTAGGGATGGCAAAATTATCCATGGAGCGGGTATCCGCGGATATCCAACCCGAAAATAGTGGGTTTGGATGGCATTTTCTATCCATGGATAGTTCGGGGTGGGTACCCGATAAGAGTTCGGGTTGGATTTGGAGGGCAAACCCTACCCATGGATATCCATGGATACCCGAAGTGTGTATGACATGTGGGCCCTTCCACCTAGTATATAAGCAAAAATGGGGGTGTGAAACCCTAACCCACCCACCCACCCAGCCCCAGCCGCATCTCCCCGGCTCCCCTTGCGCCGCATCTCCCTTCCCCTTGCACCGCATCTCCCCGCGGCACGCCCTTCCCCGCGGCATCTCCCCGGCTCCCCGCCCACGCCGTCCCTTGCGCGCGCGGCCGCCGCCGCCCCTTGCGCGCTTGGGCGCGCGCACGCCCTGCGCCACGCTGGCCATCCCCACGCCGACGTCGCCCCTTGCGCCGCCACGCCGTCCCCTTGCGCCGCTGGGCGCGACGCGCAGCGCCTCGCCGGCCATCTCCATGCCGTCGGCGTCCCTTGCGCCGCCACCGCCCACGCCGTCCCCGCGCCGCTGGGCGCGCGCGCGCCTGCCGCCTTCCCCATCGCCGACCACCCCTGCCGCCTTCCCACCGTCCCCACCACTGGGCGCGCGACGCCCGCCGCCACCCACCGCGGCTGCTTGAATGCTTGATAAGTTGAATTTTGTCCTGTTTTTTGGATATCCATTGGATATCGGGTATCCATGAGTTTCGGTTCGGGCTCCTATTCGCCCCGAAAGTTATTTCGGTGCGGGTTTGGATAGTACTTTCGGGTTTTGGATTCAGGAGGAAAAGAGCAGAACCCGGAGATATCCAACCCGTTGCCATTCCTACTTGAATGTTTGATAAGTTGAATTTTGTCCTGTTTTTTGGATATCCATTGGATATTGGGTATCCGCGGGTTTCGGGTTCGGGGCTCCTATTCGCCCCGAAAGTTATTTCGGGTGCGGGTTTGGATAGTACTTTCGGGTTTTGGATTCGGGGGGAAAAGAGCAGAACCCGGAGATATCCAACCCGTTGCCATTCCTACATGAAAGTCTACTTTGTCATTCATCTCTACATATATATTCAAATAATATAACATTAATACTGCTGGAAATAACAATATATAGAACAGTCCTAAGAACAATAGAACAATTAAATCTAGCATAAAACAAATTAATTGTTTTATTATTGCTCTCAGAACAGAGTTGCACAAAATCAAAGATTTTGGCCTTCTCATGCACATGTCCACACTCTTCATATATATAATCTTGTTACTAAATCTGGATTTGAGCTCTAAATCTAGCAGTTGAACTGACCGAAGATACAGAGATATTCAACTACCAGTTGTAGATGTTTACATGCACAAATAATAAAACAGTATACTCCCAAACTGCTGACCGAAGACAGCAGGAAGTGACTGCTAACACAGATTAATGAAATCAATCTAAAGGAACAATAGATATCACTATAAACCAAATGCATTGATATGACCGAATATAGCGAAAACTACAAGATATCTTGAATCAATTCATAGGCATGTTAACAAATCTACAAGTCCATTAACTAATAGATAGCAGGCTATGGTTCAAACAGCAAGATCAACAAATAGAGCTCAAACCCGATTCCTCTAACAAGATCATACTCAGTTATGGACTATAATCATCACAGAGCAAGTTAATGCGCCCACAATCATTCACAGCAAGCCTCTAATACTTGAACAAATTCTCAGATCAAGATATACTGCCGTAAATGATAAAGAACTGAATATACTCACAGAACTGACAGTACTCAAAACTGTCAAGAAGCAAACAAGCCGAAGATCACAATTAATATGGCAAGGCACAAAGAACTTGCTGTCCCAGAAAATCTATCAACCCGCTGTCGCAAGCGAGTAGATGATCCACGGAGATACAATGCCGCACTTCTTCTCTCAGCCAAAAACCAGAGAAAAAGTCGAGGTTCAGAGATGCCACACAAGACCACGATATGCGTACTGGCCAAGCGCGCACAAACACAGCAGGGAGCCGGCGTCGCCTTCTCCTCTCTCGGATGGAGCTCCAAGGTCCCGAGTCCCCACACCCCAAATTAGGGTTTGCGCAGGAGACCAAGACCAAGCCTCAATTGGAAATGGCCGAAGCCAATACCCTCAGCACCACCAGAAATCAAAGAGGAGGAAGAAGACTCAAGAGGGCAAGAACCAGATCGGAAGAAGCTCTCACTCCCCATGGAGAGAGCTCGGTTTATGAAGAGAAGAGGCGGGGTCTGCGAGAAGGCGGCGCGAGCGGCCGGCTCCGAAGAACCCGGGCCAGCCCGCGCCCTCCCCACTCACCTCTCCACGCGCCAGCTCCCCTCAAGCACCGAGCACAGGGCCGGTCCTAACATTTTGGGGGCCCTAGGGCGAGATAGAAGTCAAGGCCCTTTACTTAAACACAAACATGTTTTTATATCAACTATTAAGCTAATGTTCAATACTACATAGCAAATATTCATGATCTTATATTGCCATGTGCTCTAAAATGTACATAAAATAACATGATAGTTCAGTACTAACCGTTTCTTATTGTGAGAGTGGTTACATGTCCCAGTCCTTGTCATGCAGTTAATAAGCTGCTAAGTACCTCATGTTATTTCGATGTTTAAGTTAGCCGATCGATAAAAATTAGAAAAAATGTGTTGATTAAGCACCCCGTGACTAAAAAATACTCTGTAATTTCTAGGGAAAATAGTATACAGTAAAAGTTGAAGTGATCAAGGACACAAGGATCTAAAGACTACTAATTATGTGTTCTTAGAAGAACACTCAGTGTCAGTGTGAGGTGTCCCATAGAAAGCACGAAAATTTTCCTTCTGTGCGTAGATCGAGCACCAAGAATTTAGTTAAAGGATACCTTGTCGAGGAGGAGGCAAGTCCATGCCATGGCCCTGCTATTCCGGCTTCCGGCAGGGTTCTCGCGGCGGTGAGGCCTGAGGTAGAAGCACTTGAAGAGCTGCAGCAGTGGTACCCGCCGCCACCGCCAATACCCCGACACGCACGATTCATGGTCATACGCACGCACACACGCGTACCGTCATACGTATGCTGATGATGTGCACTTACCAGAGGGCCTGGACGTCCTTGACCGTGGCTTTCTTCCTGACGAGCAGCATCGTCTCCGTCTCCGTGCTGAACCCCACGAGCGCCGCTGCCGCCGCCGCGAGCACCGCGCACGCGGACGCCGCTGAGATTTTCATCGATGCGTTTTGGCGTATTGCGTCTCGTGCTGGTCTCTCCTCTCAGCGCTGAGATTCTAGCCGTTAGATGGAGCGATCAGCGATGCGTCTGAGGTCTCTCGGTCTCTGGTTTCTCAGCGAGTCGCGGCCCGGATGGATTGGTGCTTGGGCCGGCCGGCTGGCCCAATCACAAATTAGCACTCAAAGATGAACCGTGAACCGCTAAACGGCAGGACCAGATAACCGAATACATGATGTATATATAATATATACATGGGCTTGAACTAGGGGCCCCTAATTTTCATAGGCCCTAGGCGGTTGCCCCTGCTGCCCAGGCCCAGAGCCAGCCCTGACCGAGCATCCCGGATCTGGGAGAGGATGGAAAAACCGTCGCACGGGGGAGAGCCACCAACCAGCAACCGAATCGGGGAGAAGACTCTTCTCCCCCTTATCTCTTTGCTCGTGTGACCGGCAGGTGGATCCCACCGCTAGGGCTCCCTTCCACTCTTTTCTCAATTGGGAAATTCCCATAAAGCCCCTCTCAAATACAACAAAAAATACGGTCAATACATATATGAATGTCCATAGATGAAAAAAAGTAAGTTATGACATGCTTTGCCCGTAAAAGGTCTATTGTTTTATCATATATGGCTGCAGTAGGGCTCCAGTGGGTAGGACTGTTCGTTCGGTTTTTTCGGTTTATACGGTTCGGTAAATACGGTTTTAGTATTTCGGGAAATACGGCATTTTTTAGAATACGGTGTGGTATCGGTAAATACCATATTATTTCGGTTCGGTATCGGTTAATACCAATTTTACCAAAGTTTACGCGAATTGCTAAACTCCGATTCTCCATTCTAGAATCAGAAATTCAGAATAGCAAACTAGCGATGAGATCGAACAAAGAATAGCAATATAGCATCACACATTTACAGAGCTCACAAAGATGACAAAGAGACAACAATACAAAGATGACAAAGAACTCAAAGCGGCAACGGCAATATCGCAATACTAATACAGCATCAGACATTCAGACCATCAGTACATGACACATCACAGATTCACAGAAGTCACAGCACATGCGTCCGGGGTGCGGCGTGCAGGCCTGGGAGGCTAGGTGATGGTCTCGGTCTCGCCGTCTCGGACTGGAGTGGAGTCGGGGAGAGCACCGGCAGAGGCGGAGCACCGGAGCCCGAGCGGGGAGCGGCCGCCGGCCGAGCCTGGGAGTGGGGGAGCCCGAAGGAGGTCGGATACTTGGATTAATCTAGAGTCTAGACTAGAGCATTTCAAATTTTAGATTTAGTGAATGGAGAGGAGAGAAGACCTGGTGGCGGAGGCGCGGAGGGAGCACCGGAGGTGGCGGAGGCGCGGAGCACTGAAGGAGGCGGAGGCGTAGGCTGGGGAGGAACACCGGCAACGCCGCAGCGGATCTGGCGAACCGAGCGGTGAGGCGGTGACGGCGAGCGCTAGGGCGAGTGGATCTGGCGAGGCGGCGACGGCGAGTGCTAGGGCGAGGGGATCTGGCGACTGGTGAGGCGGCGACGGCGAGCGCTAGGGCGAGCGGATCTGGCGAGGCGGCGACGGCGAGCGCTAGGGCGAGCGGATGTGGCGAGGCGAGGGGCGTCGGTCTGCGGCTCTGCGGCAGTGCGGCTAGGGTAGCCGGTAGGCGGTAGCCGTCTGAAGCGTGCGTGGGCCGTCGGTGCGCGAGCGTGACTGCTGGAGTGCTGGTGGGCCGAGCGCCCGACGGCCCGAGACCGGTAGACCGCAGAGGCACAAACGTGTGAGACGAGCTGTTCGGTTTTCTCGGTTTTTTCGGTTTTCCCTCGGTTTATACCGAAAAAACCGAATCAGTGAAATGCTGATTTTCTAGATACCGAACCGAATACCAAAAACCGGTCAAACCGAGTTGACCGGTTCGGTTCGGTTTTTTTGGTACGGTTTTTTCGGTTCGGTTTAAAACTGCACAGCCCTACCAGTGGGGTTCCATGGTGGCTCACCGGTGAGCCCATGCAGCCGCCCACCTTGCCGGGGATGTGGCTTCGCCCCGGAATACCCCAACCAATCTAACCTGCAAGGAAACCTCGAGTAAACTAGTGGGAAGCACACGCGTTGCCGTGGGCACCCATATATGACTTAAAAGAGTTTCAGATCCATATGCAATAGCATCATCTACGCAGACAATGTTCCAAAAATAGATTGAAAATACTATTATAGAATACCTTTGTAGGCTGAAATAAGGGTAAAACATGACCCATTTCAATCCATTCAATACATTCATTTTACAGATCATACATCGTACTCCAGAGAATGATATGAAGGGAACAAAACACCCTAAATCAGCAAAAGCCAGGAACATAGCAGAGGGTACATCAATAAAAGCAGATGGAAAATTTTAGAAAGAAGATAACATGAAATCCTAATAACAAAGTTTGAAGCTAAAGGACTCTAGAATCATGCAATTGCTCTGGAATTTTGTTGTTGCCTCGGCTGCTAGCTTAGAATCCCTTTCATGAAGAAGCATCTTCAAGAAATCAAAGAAAGATCATCATATGGATTTTTTTTTTGCTAAACATGCTTCAAATGTTAAAAATAATCCAAATTTGAATTCCCGATGCCCTTTTATGTTGGAATATGAATTTTCAGTGAATTCTACAATTTCCAAGAGCTTATTCACAAATTTTCAATTCTGAGAAAATTTTATGCATAATTTGCAAATTTGTCGAGGGCTTATTTGCAAAAAATCCGTGCGCCAGCTGCCTTTTTCCTTTTTCTATTCCTTTGGGCCGATTTCGACCTGGTTTTTGGCCCAGCGGCCAACTCGGCATTTCGGCCCATCACCGCCGGTGGCTAGGGTTAAAACCCTAGACATTCAGCTTCCCTGTCACAGCGGCAGCACTTGCGCAGCTTTGGTATGGCGGGCCAGCGTGGCTTCGGGTGTGCGGTGTATGGCCGGGGTGCGTGCAGGTGCTTGGAACCAGCGGCTCGTGCGGGAACGCGATGCGGTGGTGGCCCGAGGCCGAGCAGTGGTTGTGGCCCGAGGTCAAGCGACGGCGGCCATGTAGAGCTGCCTCAGAAAATGAGCAGCAACCAATGCCTTGGACGGCGTGTTCAAGCGGCTGGCGCGGTAGCAAGTGGCGTATGCAAGTGGCCAGTGCCTCGGGCCGAGCGACGGTAGTTCACTGTGCGAGGCAAGTGACGGCAGTGGTCGTGCAGGACTGATGGTTCGGGTGGTGCGGTTGCGGGCCATCGGCGCGAACGTGTTCAGGAGACACGTATGGCGTGGCGGCTGGTGGCGCGTTCTCAGGCGCACGGGCGGTGCGTGTACGTTTTTTTCAATCTACAGTGCAATCAACGTCTACTCTTTTGCACAAATCTACCGATCGGCCTGGCCGGCGACTTCAAGTCTGCTTGCGGTAGATTTAAAGCAGATTTGCACCATAGAAAAATAATCTAGAAAGCGAAATTTTGCATAATTTAAAACAATCTAGATTAGGCAATTCAATCTACGAATGATTATCTTGCGATCTACCAAAGCGATTCGTGCTGATAACGTGTTAAGGAACCATCGCTGGCAAGTCCAATCCAATCGATTCCTCCTATACCAAAGTAGATGGATCAAACACAGAATAATATAAGAATTGAACACAGAGAGATGAGGGGCTCCTTCTTTATTGCTTTTCTATCTCAAAAGGTATAAGTGATGACAATGGGGACCCCTATTTATAGACTAAGTGGAGAGTGCCCACCAATGGGCTGGGCTTGCACAAGGCTCTCTACGAGCTTCGACAAGTGCCGAGAGCCTGGAATGCCAAGCTCGATAGCACGATGATCCTCCTCGGCTTCAAGCGAACCTCATCCGAGCATGCCGTGTACACTCGAGGAATCGGCGACTCATGACTACTCGTGGGTGTCTACGTCGACAACTTGGTGGTGACTAGTGCTCGACTAGAGAAAATCAACCGATTCAAAGCCCAGATGGAAGCTGAGTTCAAGATGAGTGACCTTGGCTCTCTCAGCTATTACCTCAGGATTGAGGTAATGCAGAGTGAGGGCGAGACCATTCTGTCACAAGCGAGCTACTCAGTCAAGCTGCTGGAGAAGGCTGGGATGAGCGGCTTTAACCCTGTCCTTGTGCCAATGGAGCTGAGACTGAAATTGAGCAAGGGAAGCTCAAATCCTCCGGTTGATAGCACATTCTACAGCAACATCATCGGAGGCTTACGCTATCTGGTACACACTAGACCAAATATTGCGTTCGCAGTTGGCTATGTAAGTCGGTTCATGGAATCGCCGACTACTAAGCATCTTAGTGTCGTGAAGCACTTGTTGCACTATGTGGTAGGGACAATCGACTACGATTGCAGGTACACGAGAGGTACTAGGGTAGCTAAGCTTGTCGGGTATAGTGATGCAAACATGGCCGGAGATGTTGACGACCGGAAGAGTACCTCTGGCATGATCTTCTTCATTGGGGGAGCCCAGTAAACTGACAATCACAGAAGCAGAAGACCGTAGCCCTGTCGACTTGTCAGGCTGAGTATGTCGTGGCCTCAACGACTGCATGCCAAGGGATTTGGCTTGGGGAATTTCTCGGCAATCTACTCAACGCGAAAGCATCAATGGCAACCCTGTTCATAGACAACAAGTCTGCAATACAGTTGTGCAAGAATCTAGTGTACCACGGTTGGAGCAAGTACATTGAGATGCGTTATCACTTCATCAGGCAATGCGTTGAAAACGGCAAGGTCCTCATCTACTATGTCAAGTCGGACGAGCAACTGGCGGACTTGCTAACCAAACCCCTCGGGCGGATCAAGTTTCAACGTCTGCACGAGAAGGTGGGAGTCATCACCGTGAATGACAAGTAGATCAAGGGGGAGTTTGTCAGAATAATTGATCAAGTTGTCAGTTTGGGTCAAGTTGTTGAGCACAACGTCCTGGTTGTGTGCATCAAGTAGTCAAGCACGATGTCCTGGTCGTGCACTTATTCAAGTCTTTCTCAATTTTTATGTTAGAGAACGTGTGCAGTTTACGGTCATGAGATGGCATGACCATGTAGTCATGGCGAACGTTTAGGAGGGGCCAAACGGCCATTACTTGTACTCATTCAGTATAAATAGAGTCCACAGAAAAGCTGCAAGTGGTGTTTCTGAGCGCAGCACAAAACCCTATGTCTTCCATCTCTATCGCGTGAGTTATTTTGCAAGTGTTTGAGGAACTCGTAAGTCGTAGAGCGTTTTACGACTTGCTAGTCGTAGAGGGCCTCTAACTTCCTAGTCATGTACGACTTCCGACTGCCAGCTGCGACTAGATACTTGTGGTAACAAGTATCTCCGAGTATGGTCGTAACAAGTATCAGGTACTCGTAGTCGTGGGACTGGGCTTCAATAACACCAAGAGAGCACAGGATGATCTTCATCTTCATGGCCTACAGGCTGTAGTTGGTGTCGTTCAGCATCGAGTACTGAATTGGCACTCCGCTTCCTCTCACGAGTGCTTTGCTGGACGATGATACCTCCACTCTGGACACCGGTGCCTTCGGTGGTGTCTTCCCCTCCGGTGAATTGTCACCCATCGCCTCCATAGCCTAAGTTCTAATACCAAATGTCAGCCCAGAGATTACTAGAACACACGCAAACACTATTGGATACACCGGAGATGGAAGCAAGCAGAGAGACAACTCAGTTGTGGTGCTAAAACTTCCACACCGTTTTCTGTTTTTCCTCTGTTATTGTGTTTTCGGATGTGCTACATTCCTAGCAACTAACACTTACACGACTCGGTCATATCCCCCTAACTCAGATCATGGACCAGAATCGAAGAAGTGCAAGCCGTTTACAAAGTTCTGAAATTCTGGGTATGTTCTGAACTTCAGAACACTACTAAGTTCAGACTGCATCCCTTCAGAACACTTACTGAGTTCAGCCAGAAAAACACTAAAACTAACTGACACAAACAAAAAAAAGATTAACTTCATCAGTTCCAACTTCCAACTACAGCATGGGAGAAGACTAGTTCATTTCTAATAGGAGCAACCTGCTGTCCTCCTTCCTGATGTATGCCTTCATTCTGGAAATCTAAAATTTACATGCATAGCTGATGCTTCTCTTCTTTTTCGGTTTGGTATTTTGAAGATTAGGAAAAGGCTTTCTACTCCTCGACTGCCTTGCTGCGGTTGGTTAGACAAATATATCTTCTCACCAATTGCAAAATAATATCTTGTCAGCTGGTTCTATAGTAGGTTTGAAACAGAAATGCCTCTTTTGCCAACTTGTTCTAGTTTAACAAGAACAAAAGAAACCATGTCCATTGTAAATAATTCATCTATCTGTTTCTTTTTTAGGACATAATTCATCTATCTGTTGCTCAAACATAAAGGTATACTGTAGAATAAAATTTGCATCTTTCTCTATCCTGGCAATACGTTTGTGTTCTTGCCAACTGGATTAAATCATGCAGACCCTTTGTTTGAAGACCCACATTATCTGGTCTACTATAAGAATGAACTAACTAATTTGCAGCATTAGCATTTGATTTCTGTTTTTGCCTGTTGTTGAAAGCTAAAGAGTTGCTGTCTATTGTTTCCAGGATCCTGCTTTCCTTGTTTTCAGGATAGTGTCCCATTTCTGCTTTACAAAGTATGCGGTATGGGACAACTATTTTTTTTCCCACTCGAATATAAAAACGAAGTCCACAAACCATGCACCGATTTTATAATGCTTCTGGGATCAAGTGCCTGGTTTTGCCGATGCATGAATCACATTCTCACCTCTCTGTGAAGATTGCTCCAGTCTCAAATTAGTATTTTCAGTCGAGCATTTCTTAAGCTACATTTCACATTCTCACTCAGATCAGATTGATTCACTATGCATAGACTAATTCATGGACCAATGGACCATGAGCTTGTGCAGAGTCTGAAGCTGCAGCAGGTGAGTCTCATTACCGCTGCCTATTACCAAATCTGGCACATTCTATATGTTAGTTAACACAATGAATTGGCAATAAGGGGGCATATTTATGAGATTACGGTTGAATTTCCGTGCGACAAAATTTATCTGCCGTGTTTTCTTTGGAGTTTTGCAGTTTAATAACGATTGGTACATAATTGGTACCTTCAATGTTAAACACCTCAAAATAGTGAAATGAGCAGCTTTCAAGAGAAATGGAGACACTAGGCAAGTGACAAGAGAGCTAGTTTTTGCTTGAATTTTTTGTATGAATAATCCATTTTTTATTCAAAATTACATAAATACACATACGAAATTTTTTTTTACAAAAATAGGCTCCAGTCGCCCAATAGAGGGGCGACTAAAGTATCGCCCAATCAAGGGCACAGTCCCTGTCGCCCTACCCTTGGGCAACTGCAGCTAGTTGCCCTCCCATTGGGCGACTTTCATGCAGTCGCCCCCCCATTGGGCGACTGCACTCAGTCCCCCGTGAATGTTTTAATTTTTGTCAATTTTGTAGTTTTAAATTGAGAAAAAAATTTGCTGGAGTTGTAATAAAAGTTTATATTCATTGTATGTTGTAGATGCGTAAAAAATTTTGGAAATTTTTTTTAGGAACGATTGACCGTAGAACGATTGGTACATATGATGATAAGTGATATTTTGATGTTACTGAGAATCTTCGTGCGGTTGCCATCATTAAAATTCACTATTCGTTTGGAGCGTGCATCGAGGAGTACAAGTAAGCACGGCACAATACTAAAAAGTTCACATCGTAAATAACAAACGTAAGCAGTACATGAAAAAATGATGTACAATCAGGACTACCCTCAGTCGCCACCCTGGCCTGCCCCGTCTCCATGCCTGTATCCTCCCGTACGACCCCGCTTGACCGTCCTCCGCTGCAACGGGTTACGACGCCCCGACAACGTAAGACGATCAGGAGCGTGTCGCACCCGCCCCTGAGCTGGTGGAGTCAGCTACACCTCTGCCTGTGTGCCCTCCGGTGCACCAGGGAGGGCACTGTCGGAGAAAACCTCTGGTGCTGTGTCGGGAGGTGCAGACCCAGACGCCTGCCTGACCCACTTGGAGAAGTACTGATCCGGATCATCCAGGCTCGCGAAGGAGCCGAACCGCTGCTCGGACGGGAAAAGACCTGCAAAAGTAATATCGTTAGTTTCAGATGTAAAGCATTGCGATAAAATAGAGATCGTACGATACATACCCTCAGTTGGCGCCATCGCGCCTGGAGGAGGGGTGTACGACGTCGAGTACACGCCCTGTGTGGGGTAAGCCAGGGATGTACGGAGGACGCGAGAACATCTGCCCTGGCGATGTACGAGGCCGTCCCCAGGCAGATCCTCCAGCCTCGTCCGGGTGAGGTGCTGTAGGACATGCCCACGTAGAACCTCCGGAGTAGTGCCACGTCGGTCGGGGCAGTACCGGTGGCCGAACCGTCCGTGTGCTGGGCATGAGCGTGGAGGCTGCTGGTAGCCTCGTGCAGGACAGCAGGTGCACGATACGTCTATCCCACTCTGTGAAACGATGGTACGCGCTGATGTGCTCCTCGTGGCTCACCTCGGCACCTGCGGCGAGCTTATGTAGCATACTCTGGCCCTCCGTGACGATCAAAACACCCACGTCAGCCTGAAGGAAAAGACATAAAATGGTTAATCATCCAAGGTAGCATTGCCATTAGGGAATGTTCGAAAATACGTGTAACGTACCGCAATGTGCGCGTCCCGCTCGAGGGGCGTGGGATACGTGTCTGTCAGAGCGGCGAGGTGTGCAGGGGGCGGGTCCACGACATGTACGAGCCTCATACGTGTCTGGCCCTGGTACCAGCATAGGTACTCCACGTACTCTGTGCTGTCATAGGGGCGGTCCTCCTCAACCAGGTCGTCAAGCGCACCGTCCCACTGCACAGTCCACCCCTGCATCTTCGTCGTGCAGTTCATGCCGCGTTTCACTCCCTTTCTAGAGTGCTTGCTTGTAGGACCACTTCGTTAGTAATTGCCAATGAAATAGTAAGTATGTACAATTTTATAAGACGCGGACACTCACGCGTGCATAGGAGGCGGCACTGCAGGTTCGACTGGTACCGGGACAGCCTGGTGTAGACCAAACTGCCGCATCACTCGCTGCAATGAGTAGTCTTCCACGAAGATGTCGTAGATGAGCTTCTGGCATGTCAGCCAGAAAGCCCGGTCGCGCCAGCAGAGTGTTGACAACCCATTAGGAGTACGGTCAATCAGTGTCGCATGTGAGTAAGACTCCCAGCGCACGCCGTCGGCCGTGAGGCGGTCGATCTGCTCAACAAAGGGCAGATACGCCCACGTGACCAGCACATGTGCGAACTACACCTGCAAGGATGAATAGGTGTTACATACGACTGTTGTTAGTACAAAGGAAATAACTGATTGACATATGACTTACCCGCCGACGACACCAGAGATAACCCATCGTCGGCCGGTCGACGTCTCCCCCCAGATACATCTCGGGCCCGTACGGACCCATGTCATCTAGCAAAGGTCGTCTGAGACTGAAGCGCTCGAACGACCACAGCTGCAGCAGCAGGGGGATAGCCCACGAGCACCGAGTTCACCTTGGTCCTCGAGCACGCATCACACAGGCCGCGGTACGTCGTGGCAAGTGCGGCCGATCCCCGAGAGACCATGTGGAGGTGTCCCCATGTTCGTGATGAGTAATTGACGCGTGTTCTGGATAGTTTGAGTTTAATTTGGTTGGTTCGCGCCAAATCGGTACATGGCGCAGTCGAGTTCGGTTGGACTTGGTCGATTGCGGTTGGATGTGTTTAGGACGCTTGTTCTTCGTTTTGATCGGTTGTTCGGACCTTTTCGTGTTTGAGTATGTTTTACTAATGCTAATGTTGGTTATGCTATTTCAAGCGGTGCTATGTGACAGTTTGCTTGTCTGTGTGACTGCAGAACTTCGGAGCTAGGTCGTGGTGAGGCGTGGGAGGACTGGGACTAGGCATAGGAGGTGTTGAGGTCCAGACGGTTGGAGACGTTGAAGATGATCGAGGCTGCTGAGGTAGTTGCGAGTTGGGAGACAAGGAATCGGAGCTGGAGCTGCCGGAGATGGACACGACGGGCAACGACGAGGAGGACCGGGACTAGGCTAAGGGAGGAGCTGAAGTCCAGGCGGTCAGGATGCCGGATGCGGTCGTGCGAGGACAGTAAGCTTCCGGGCGACAGCAATAATTCACCCAACCGTTACCAAACTGCCCACGTGTTGCCTCCCGGTTGGGCGATTGGCTCTAGTCGCCGAATAGGGGGCCGGCTGGAGCCTATTTTTGTAAAAAAAAAATTTCCTACGGGTATATTTCTGTAATTTCAAATAAAAATAGATTATTCGTAGAAAAATTCGTTTTTGCTTCGTTTGTAATTCTTCATCTTGCTTTCCTTGATAGTACATTCCCATTAGTTAATTATCAAGCATTGCTTTCCTTGCACCAGCAGGGTGAACTTGCCATTGTATTTCATGTTCTGGATTTGTGATCTTACGAGTGGTTGGTGCTGACATATGCTTTGATGGATGACCGTACTACGGTGTGCCCATCCTTTTTGTTTCATCATACATGCCATGGGACCATGAGGGATGCATCATGCATTGATCCCTCCTCATATTTTCTTTTCTGAAACATAGATGCCCACACTGATCAGCCTGATCCAACACTTCACCCTGCTGTGACTTCCATTCTATAATTTGATATATTTTTACTGAAACCATGCCCACCTAAACTTACACTATTCCATGATTTCCATGAACAGAACAAACTAGAGTGTGTTATACCTTACATGGCTCGCAAAGCCATTCTTTAGCACATTCGCTGCTATCCAGATACGGATGCCGGATAAAACAAACTATCCGGAACCTACATGGAGGATTGGTTAGTTAGACGGACCTTTTTCTTGCAATTCTTTACCACATTCGCTGCTATTCAGATACAGATGCCGGATAAAACAGACTATCCGAAACCTACAAGCAGGATTGGTTAGCTAGATGGACCTTTATCTTTTTCCTTCTTATAAACCACTTGGCATCCTGGAATTCAGGATACGTCACATGCTGTATAATGGTGATTATTCTCTGAAACCATTCTCGAGCGCCTGCGGTTTGACCTTGGGAATTCCTGAACCCACAGGATTGGAGTCCACGTATTAGATTCTATCTTGCTGACCATGAGCAAAGTCTCTCATGATCTCGTGAAGGGGGGGGGGGGGGGAGCAGGACAAGAGGCTGCCCAGAAACAAACAGCATTCGGTTGCAGCAGTTGATGTGCTCGTGGAGACATGGATTCCGCATGCCTGCTTGAACAGTTCCCCCATGTTCCATCCGCACGCGCCTCGTCGTCCTCGGCCCCGGCTGCTCGTGACTGCAGCCGGATGGCGACGCCAGCGAAAGGATCGCCGGCCCACTCAAAAGTGACAGACGACTACGAAGAAGAGGAATCTTCGGTTCCCTCTCGGCTCTAGAATCACCCTCAGGAAAGAGAAACCACGCACCCGAGATGTAGTTTCGCGCGTCGTGAACAGATCTTACCTTGCGTTAATCCATCTTTTATTGGTATGATAATGGTCGGACGGTTCATGTTCTTACGGTCAAGTTCGGATGGCCAGCGCGCTTTCAGCTAGACTAGCTGTGAGGCTGTGATGGTTTTGGCTTCAGCTTTTAGCTTTCGGCTTATTTTTCACTATTTATAAATTTCATTTTTTCCTAAATTTTTAGCTTTTTGTTGAGCTTTTTTGCCGGTTCTTTTTTTCTCCGTATTTGTTTGTATTATATGTAATGGGCTAATATATTTTTTTATTTTTTTTTAAATTTAATTATGCTAAATAAGTCTCTGTCAGCTACAGTGTTTTTTCAGTCAGTTACAATGCTTTTCAGTCATAAGCCACCAAAAAACCAAATGAGCACCACCTTAGGGGTGCTCCAAATGGCTTTTTTAGGTGGCTTACGGCTGAAATGCACTGTAATTGACTGAAATTACACTGTAGTTGATGGTGACTTATTTGATGTAATTAAATTAAAAAATTAAAAAAATAGATTAACCTATCACGGGTAGTACAAACGAATACGGGCAAAAAAGAACCGACAAAAAAGCTCAAAAATAGCCAAAAAAATCAGAAAAAGACGAAATTATTGAATAGTGAAAAATAAACCAGAAACTAGAAGCCTAGGCCATTTTGAGCAGGGCCGGCCCTATTTCAAATAGTTTTTTATTTTACTATTTGGAACATGATTTTTTCCATTCATATTATCTATAGAGATATATGGTGTTTTTTTCTATTTTTATTTATTTTTAAAATTAAATATCTAATAAAAATTAATGGTCGAACAAAATCCACGTAAAAAAAAAAGACGCGGCAGTTTTAAACGGGGCGCCTTAACGCAGAAGTTTCCACGCCACCTCCGCGCCGGCAGTTACCAGTTCGCAGCAGCAGCCTCGCCGTCGGGTCGCTATTAAGCCCACCACCACCAGCTCCTCCTCCTCCCTCGTTAACTCCTCACCTTCCCTGGGCCTCGCCACAGCACAGATCTCCCATTCCTCGCCTGCGAGAGAGCAGAGCAGAGCAGAGGAGCGGCAATGGTGAGCGCGTCCAGCCTCCTGCTCCCGTCCTCCGTGCGCGACTTCGCCTCCTGCATCGGCGACGGCGCCGTCCGCGTCGCCGACGTCACCGCCTGCACCACCCCCTCCTCCACCCTCACCTCCACCTCCTCCAATTCCTCAACCCCCTCCACGCTCTCCGTCAACACCTCCTACCGCGCCACCCCCCTCTCCTCCAGCTCCCGGCCCCTCCTCCTCCGCCTCACCTGGGCCCACTCCCCGCTCGGCCCCACCCTCTCCTTCGCCCCCTCCGCCTCCGCCCCCGCGCTCCTCCTCCGCAGGCGCAAGGGCACCCGCTCCGTCCCGTCGGGCTCCTCCCACGACGACGACGCCGACTCGCCTCCTCCGCTCGCCCTGTTCTGGGACCTCACCGCCGCGCGCTACGACCCCGCGGCCTCCCCGGAGCCGCTCTCCGGGTACTACTTCGTCGCCGTCGCCAGCGCCGAGGTCGTGCTGGCCGTGGGCGACCTGGCCGCCGAGTTCGTCAAGACCAAGTTCGAGGGCCAGATCCCCAAGGCCCGCTTCCTCCCGCTCGCGCGCAGGGAGCGCGTCGTGGTGTCCGACCCAGCGGCAATGCACACCGCGCGCGTAAGGTTCGCGGAGGGCGGGCCCGACCACGAGGTCAGCGTCGGGTGCGCGACGAGCTCTGGGGGAGGGGAGGAGCTCTGGGTCAGCATCGACGGCAAGCGCGCGGTGCAGGCGCGCCGGCTGCGGTGGAACTTCAGGGGCAACCAGACCGTGTTCGTCGACGGCGCGCCCATCGACGTCATGTGGGACCTCCACGGGTGGTGGTTCCGGGAGCCGCCGGGCTGCGCGGTGCTGCTGCTCCGGGCGCGGAACGCGCTCGAGAGCCGGCTATGGCTGGAGGAGGAGGCCGCCGCGCCGGGCTTCTCCCTCGTTGTGCAAGCCTTCAAGAGCCCGCCTTGATGGTCCTGATGAGGTCCCATTTGCTCACTGCTCTGTAGAATTAAGCAAACCAACAGAGCAACCATTGGTGTGGTGTTTACAGTTTAGAATTTAGATTTATTTTTTTAGGGATAAGCAAATCAAGATCATGAACAGGTGGTATACAGAGAGATTGCTATGCTGCCTGAGTGTGTAGGATCCTCTTCTCATTACATTCCTTTTTGTTCTTCCTCTTCTCTGAATCTTTTTTACTTATGTGTGCCCGTACAGTTAATAAACAACAAGAAGAAAACATTGAGTGCGTATTGGTTCTGCCGTGCTGTATGAGGTGGTGTAGTCTAGATATGGGGCACTAGTTTCTGCTCGTCGTGCAATAGAAATCATTGTTTACCTCCTCCATTGGCTTTACTCTTTACTGTTCGTATGCAATGAAGCAGTAACAGTGATATAAGTGATTCTTGCGCCATTTTAACTGGTACTGTGTGTCCATACTATATGCTGCAATCAATATGACAATGTCTGCATAAATTCTTGCACTGTACTGTACGATCATATTTCTTGCATAGTTCATCTGTGTACTACTCTTATGCTGCAATTCAACTCTATCTAGTACTGATTCCTGAGATCCACCACATGTGTACCGATCGTATGAGCCTATCATTTGACTGTCATGTCTTGCATCTTGCATATGTGCATTAAACAACACCTATTCCTATCATGCCCACTCTTAAGCCATGTTATTTCTGAAGTTTTTTTTTTTTTTTTGCTGTCCCAGTAGCAATTTGTCGCCGGACGACCGTATCGCTGGTGCAGCACATGCTCTTTCTACATTGTACAGTCTAATAGAGGTGTAAATGTAATGGCAGTAGTTGATCTCGCCATGGTCCCAGCATACAAGTAGAGGAGGTACTGTTTGGTGTTTGCTTCCCCTCTCCCAGTACAAGTGTACAACCAACTCGTGAGAGCTTCGCTTTTTTTCTGCTGCTTCTTCTCACGAGAGAATGAGTTGTATTAGATTCTGCATTCCTTGGTGCTTATGTTTGTTCTCTGCATTTTGTTCTACTCTTCCATTTGATGCCGAGATTGCCAGTAGTAGTGGGGGGAAGAGACTGATGCAGATATCAGTCACCCCACATGTGAGGTGTCGTCTCCATCATCAGCTCTACGTACGCTAACTCCGTTTGCCAAGCAACCATGTTGGTGTATTGCGACAAATTTACCAATTCTTTTTTGTCCTCTTTTTTTCCCTCGTATACTTGCTACAATAGTGTACGACTTTACATGACCAAACATTTTGGTGTCCTTGTTATGGTTTCCATTGTTGCATCCATCTGAAATCTAATCATGAAATAACTTTGGAGGTATCTTTTACTTCGTTTCTGGCTCAATACAATTTGACCAGACCGGCACGGCGCGTCGGCACTGATCAATGGAATGGACTCTACTCCGGCAGGCCGGCGCGTCGGCCTTATCTACTCCGGCAGTGCTCGTACTGTTTCAGCTATTCGTGACCTCGACGTTTACCTTGAAGTAGCAGGTCTACCATTTGATTGTTCATTCCTGCACGTCTGGAAAATTTGATAATTGTGAGTATTCAGGAAACTATGTTTGATAAGGCTAAGGCTTGCAAGTCTTGTAAACCTCCGGTTTATATGAGTATGATGGTGATAGGTGAGAAGCTGAAAGCAGCAGGTTCATCGCTCTGACCTGATCACTCTCTGAAGTCTATTGGCAATGCCTCTTCGGTCTAATCCAATTTTACAAGTCGCCGGTCTTACTGGTTACCCATTTCTATCGCTGCAAGAATGGTTCAATTGAAGAAGACGGGAAGTTGGAGAACTATCAAATCGCCGCCCATGATATCTATAGATTATAGGGCGCATGTTTCAACTCGTGTCAGCATATGTTATCTCCAGTCTCATCATCTCGTGTCAATTTAAATATGCAATGGCCCCTGTATTTTTGGTCAGGATTGTGACCATGGGCGGACCCAACGTGATTCAACGGTATTCAGATGAATATCTAAATTTTTTTGTGTAATATCCGATATTTAGTAAGTATATTACACATATATACTGATAGTTAGATAAAGTATTTCATATATATACCCTCAATTGATTTTAACCCGCCCCCGCACATCCGCTCCCCTAGTTGATTTTGACTCACTCCCACACCTCCCCTCTCCAATTCACCTAAAATAGCACGGCCTAATAATCTATTCGCCCCCTCATCAAACTGGCCCATTGGCTCATCTGTAGACCCCTCAAACCCTAACCTATCCCCCTCCTCCCTCTCTCTTTGCATCTCTCTTATACTCCACTAATCCAAACCAAAATTGTCAAACCCAGTGGCACTGATGCACGAGATCAAGGGGTAATTGGCCACCAAGCGACTTGGAGAGAGGCTGAAAGCAACTCTGACCTCTGGCTTAGCCTTGGTGGTAAGGAGCATAGCCACGACAAGTGGCGATACGTCTGTAAGAAGCAAATAGATGACAGCTGTCACCTGAGAGTCAAGGAGGGAGCGTCGATGGTGGCGGCCAGGTCGACATGGAAGTAGATACTAAACAACGACTACACGTTGTCGTGCACGCAGGCTACGCACATCAGACTACATCAATATTGTTTTATCTTAAGTTATTTTGTAATTTCTCTAAAATAATTTTTTAAATTTTTCTAAATTATTTACAAATATTGTATTTAGCACAAAACATTCTGTACTTTTTTTTGCTATGTAGACTTTTATATTTTATTTGTCAACTTTGAATACTCATTATTAGAAATCCTGGGTCCGCCATTGATTGTGACAGTATATATCATACGTAGGATGCCCATTATCTTATTACCAAGCATCAATTGGATAGTAAGCACATCCACAAAAATGAAAATCATAGATGATAGCTGCAAAAATCTCCATTTCTCTTTTAAGAACTAAAATATCTATTTCTTGTCATCTCCTTGCCATCCTTGTGTAAGGGACACTATGATCGACAGCTCTCAGTATTTCACATGCTTTCACTTGGTCCCTCTTTGCCTTTCTTTTTTCCTCCTTTCATTCGTGAGCGTATTACGAGAAATCTGCAGTTGCTTCCTATGAAGGCTAGAAAGATGCCACTCCAACATGTCCCAAAAGGAAAAGAAAGAAAGCTAGAACCGCCCCCTCTCCGGACGGAATTTAAATGTCGATGTACATGCCTTCCCATGAAAGTACTGGCATTTCACTGTTTACCGATGTACTATGAGTAACCACCAAAGTTAGGGTCTGTTGTTTCTAGCTACGGTTTATGGTTTTTGACTGAAATTTTTAAATTTTGGCTGTTTACGGTACAGATTACAGAGAGACAGATACTCACTTACTATTTTAGCTGGTACAGATGTTGGGCTTTTAACTTGTAGACCCCATTTTGAGAAAATACTTCTATTTGAAAGTTAGGTACTATAGCAAAAATCAAAAGCCGCCAGCTTATGAAGTAAAGAACAGGCCCTAGTCATTGCAAACCTGCTCTTGCCAAAGTTTAAGCTAAAGTAACAAGCACGGTCGAGCCATAAAATAGTTTAGGAATCCATCAATCCCCTCATAAAGACCGAAAAGAAAAAGGAGGAGATGAAGCAGCACTACTAGCAGGTACAGGAAAGATCGCCGAAATTTATTCCAAGGGGTGAACCAAGCAACCTTCGAACGGAACGCACGGCACAGAGCTGCATTACAGCTACACCAGCTCAACACTGAAGTTGCAGGACAGGGAGGCTTAGGTACACCATTCATACATCACATCTGCATGTAGACGAATACCTGAGAAACAGCCATACAATGGTTGATAGTCTGACAGATGCTTGCTGGACACTCGATCTGATCATGGCGCGGGGGGTGGCTTGGCGACGACCACGGGGAAATCGATGACGACGACCTTGTCGAGTGCAGCCATGAACGTGCCTGCAAACGCGGCGTGCTTCTCGTGGCTCATGCAGCTCGCCAGGTCTTCACCGCTCGCAAAAGTCATCGAGAAGACATGGGTGAAGCCCTGCGTCAGCGCCTCCTGGTTCAGCACGTCTTTTCCCCTGCAAAACAAGGAACGACGAGTTCACCAAAAAAAAATGAGTTGAATCAGGAATGCTTTAAGTTGCAGAGCAATGGCTATTCTTTTGGAGAATTTGGACATCTGTGTGCTCAAGTGCTAAACAGAGTTGAACCGCATTGATACCTTATCTTGATCTTAAGCATTGCGGCTTATATTTGGTCGTGGTTTAAAGTATCTGACTCGGAAAGTCGGAATCCACTGATGTTAGTATTAGAGCAGAAAAGGAAGTGCAAAGAGAACGCGTTGATGTATACCACTCGAAGGACTTCACGGTGTCAATCTCTGCAGCCAGCTTGGTGAGCTCTTGCAGAATGTCGTCCACCACGACGCCCTCCGTGAACCTCACCAGGCACAGGTGCTTGACTTCCGCCATGGTTGAAGCTCGAAAAGTGCAAAGCAAAGCTTTCCTCTCCAATGGCTTTGCTGGAGTGCGATCATCACGGCATGATGCTCACCATTTGAAGGGCGGAGAGCTCTGCTCCGGTGAGGACCACCATCGCCGACAGGAATCACTGTAAAGCTTATTACGGCTTTTCTTGGCAGTACGAACGCTTGATTGAATTTGAATCATTTCAGCCAGCCCCATTCCCCCCGCAGTATTACAGGAGGGGAAGGCAAACCATGCTGCTTGCTTTGAGCACACAGTTTAGATCTAGGATGAGTCATGATTGGACCGACCAACATCGACATCGGTGCATGGACAACCATGGGCTGTTCTTCTGACACTGGAGGCCCCTCCAGAATCCGCTTTCAGAAGAGAAACCATCGTCTGGAATTAGATCTTATGATCTTGATTCTTGACTCAGAATTATTTAGCACTATGCTGGTTCCCACCAATATAGATCATGCTTCGTCAGTAAATCTCAGACTCGGATCAATTGGATTGGCTCACTTTTATCATGGTGAGATCAATCATCGAACTTGACAAAAATGGACATTGGTGCCACATGGTGCTGCAGCAGACGTGCGGATAGCACTGCGTGATGTCTGACTAAAGTCTCCCAGGTAGATACAAGCAATATTGGCGAGTCATCTTGATGCTGTTCAAGAAGAATTTCTGCATGCCTGCATGAGTGAGACGACTGCATTTTGCTGATCGGTTCGTATGCAGCACAACCAATGCTCGTCTCAAATGCTCTGACCAATGGACTAATCCAGATGCCCTTCATCCTGTTTGCTGAGGGCATTGACAGGTACTTCCTTTTGGCAGATGTACTGTTGTTCTAACAACGATTCCTCACTAGGCTACCATAAGCGGGATAAGCTATTGAATACAATCAACAGTTTGTGATTAACAGATAAATGTGGTTTTTTAATAACAAACCCGAATGATGTTTCCATCCACATGTGCAGATGTTTCCAATTTTACAGGTCGTTCACCATGAAGACTTGCACAAAAGATACTCCAAACAGCTAGTTGCAGGGTCCTAGCCGGGTAGATCACGACCTGTCAAGAATACGAGAACTCTCCATGTGCTATTTTACTGTTGAGATCTCTTTACTGTCTGGTCGTTATTTTCACCAGGAGAGTTAAACCTCAGATAATGTCAAGTTGTTTCCTCCATCCACGGATGGACCACGCACTATCTGATTCGCCTGGTCGGGTTCAGATCTAAGAACCTCAAATGTCCTTGGCGAATGCCCTGTGCTGACAAACAGGCAATGGCATGGATCTGATCTTGATGCTTCAGGAGAACAGGGAGGTATTATCACTGCACTTGGTAGAGTAGGCACGGTATGCTTGTTATCGGGGTAGTCACACAATGAAATTCTACAAACTGGGCATGTTGAGTGCTGCCTTAGCCAAATATCTATGCAGGCCACATGGAAATTGTGGCCACAGTAAGGAAGAATGCGGAGTACATCTTTATCTTCGTATTCTGCAAGACAGACAACACACCTGCCAATGATTGCACAAACAGTTAAAAGAGTCTAGCTTTGATGTAATCAGGGACAATTACTAAAAACATCAATGCAAAACTGAAATGGCAATTCAGAATATATAAGAAGAATTAGGGGGTGATCGGTTCGGCTGAAAAGCTCGTGGCTTATGGCTGAAAACATCAGAGTTGGTGAAAAAAGCATCAGAATGGTAGTGAGGCTTATTTAGCATAATTAAATTTAAAAAAATTTAAAAATAAAAAAATATGTTAGCCCATTACGTATAATACAAACAAATACGGGAAAAAAAGAACCAGCAAAAAAGCTCAACAAAAAGCCAAAAATTCAGAAAAAGACGAAACTTATGAATAGTGCCAAATAAGCCTCCAGCACTGTAGCGAAGCCACAATGATCGCAGCCTTAACAACAGTGTGTCACCATTTTTACTTAAGATGCAATAAAAGGATGTCAAACATAGTTACTCTTGTTTAATATAACACATTAAAAAAAGGCAAACAACATCACTATGATTAGCACAAGCATCTTTGACATAATTATGCCTTTGTCATTTGATGGACTGTTGTTTCCTTAGCGAAATCTCAGCAGTGCTATAAAATTTAAAGGAACATATGTCTGACAATCAACTTGTTTTCATATAAAAAGAAGCACTCAGCTGAAAAACTTGGGATGGAATATCTAATGTTTAATGTTTACGATGTCAAATTTTCAAATTACAGTCAAGTGCATCAGACAACCAAGCTAATCCATGTTTCGCTCTCATCAAGCACAGGTGAGGATTTAACCTACTTGATGACACTGCCCCATCATTCCTCTCTACCATCTTGTTCAGGAGAAGTTAAATATTTGGAATCCACTTTGATGTGAATGATCGAGTGGCCTTAGCTGTTCAGTAACAATGCAAGCTCCGGGACCTCATGATTCAATAGTCAATCTCCAGTCGAACACAACAGTCAAGACTTCAATACTAAAAAAGTCGCACCATTTCTCTTGGTCACCAACATCCACAAGGACGTTTTCTTTGGTACTAAAATATCTATCAACATCCTCAAGGACAACTTTTTTGGTACTAAAAGTTCTATCTCCCAACGCTGTGCTGCTTGTTCAAGAATTTTCAGTAACATTCATCTATGGCTGTGCCTTGCCCTGATGGGATACGCACAATGTTGGGATTGATTAGAAGCAAGCACAAACTTGCCAAAGATTAAGATGGAAAATGTTGAGTAAACATCTAACATAATACTCCTTTTTAGGCGAAAAGTTGAGATTAAATATGGCGAGCAAGGCCCAATCATTATTTCTCCCTAATTAAAAGCACTAAAAACATGCACTACCATATGATCAAAACCAGTAGAACTGACATTAGCTCATACAGTTCAACTAAATTCCACATTCAACATTTACAAACTGAACCATGTCGCAATCCCAGTTCCACCCCCCAGAATCATACTACTACGCTGAATCCGACATATGTGAAGATCGGGTACCCTGAAGAGAACAAAGAACTAGTATCCAGAACAATCCAACTAAAGTACCAAACACTGATAATGGCATCTGCTTAAACATATAATTTCCTATCTTATTTAGTTATTTTATAATGGGAGAGGGATGCCCTGATTGCAACGTTGGTTCCCCGCAATATTCGACTTGATCCTACAAATAAAACGTGCGCGATCGAGCCCGAAGATTCCATTCGAACTGCAACTCCACTGCAACCCTAGCGATCAACTCACCGACGGAATAACCAATTCTTTCCCAGTGCGATCATTGACTCAACCGCACGCTAAACAGCAGCACCGCCCACACGGTAAATACCAAGCTTAGATGGCACGCAATGCTACAGGTCTACGCTACCCAGTAACTCAGCGGGAATGAATCACGGTCGGAACAGGCAAATCGAGAAGCACTTACTGGGTGGCGGCGTCCGCCGAGTCGGAGGAGGCCGAGCCGCGGAGACCACTGGCGGAGAAGGCGCGGGTGGGAAAGGCGGCGGGGTCGAGCCCCCCGGCGCCCGCCGGGGGCTGGCCCGGGCGGTCGACCTGGATGGCTAGGGAGTAGCCGGCGGGGAGGGGCGGGAAGCGGGGGAGCGGGGAGGGGCGGGAGCGGTGGCGGCGGCGGCGGCGGTGGACGAGGGCGCAGACGAGGCGGGAGCAGACGAAGACGATGAAGAGGACGCTGACGCAGAAGCCCAGCAGCGTGAGCACCATGCTCGTCGACACGCCGGACGCCATCGCCGGGTCGCGGCGGCGGATGGGAGTGGGGTGCGCGCTATCGCTCGCTCGTCTCGCCTAGTCAGCTATATGGGCAATGCCTCTGTCGCGCACTCGCCGTTGGGTTGCGTTGCCATTTGTAGCAATGCGTACCAATGCGTGCGTCCAGCGCCTCGGCGGTGGAAGCGTGACGAGATGAACGGCGGTGGATTTTTTTTTTTGTCCATCTATTTTATGTTGTGCTTGTGATTGTGACTAATGGCAAATGTGTTTTTGATACGGCAGCAGATGATAAATACATCGATATCGTATACGATTTTAAACACAGAAAATTGTTGAAAGAATTCGTTTTAAGAAACTGTTTCATTTATTTAAGAAGCTAAAACCGCTAAAAATGTGGCTTTCATCTATTGGTACGGAGTAATGCAATGTCAACCGCCGATGGGCTGTGAAATTTACTAGCCTTCATTCATGGCTGCAACTTGAGTAGCATGGCCGTGCGTGATACCAGTGGACGCGCGCTAGCCCAGTAGCAGATAGGATGGAGATGTAGACGACGGAGTTGCAGAAAAGAGGAAGATGCCATGTCAACTTGAATACGACGCAGTGTGCGTCAAAGAAGAAAAAACTTGAAACGGAGGGAGGAAGACGAAAGAAGGCCTCACTAGCATGTAGATTGGATGCCGAGCTAGCGTGGAAGAATAATTGAGCATCTCTCATCAAGTTTTAACATTGGAATTCGGAAATCTTTCCGAAAGCGCTAATAAAAAAAGGGAACTCCATGGAGATGCGGGGTATCGATCCCCGTACCTCTCGCATGCTAAGCGAGCGCTCTACCATCTGAGCTACATCCCCGGTTTGTTACTAATTATAACTGTTATTGATATATAAATTGCACGGCCTGATCTGCGGAGAAAAATGCTCTTATTTGCCGGCCTTTCTGATGGAGTTACCGAGGCAGAAGCTCATAAGGAAAGTAACGATCTTTTTTTTGCATGTTGAAGGCCCATGAACCTATGATATCCTGCCTGATTTTTGGGCTGTTGGTATGTTATAAAACACACGGTAAAAATAGATATTTAAATAAAATGGGAGATATAAATTAAACGTGGAAAAGTCACAAATACACAAAAATGAAATTCATTATATGAGAAGATATTATAACGTGTCAGTCGTTGCTATGCCTGGCACGGCTTGGCACATGTACAACTCGATGTCACGTCTAGCGTAGTGTCCTACGCGAATACGATGATGAATTCGGATCACACTTTAACAATCTTCATCTTTAGACGAATTTGCTCATGTAACCAAAATATCAAATCTCCTTAAAGTAAGTCTTTATCACCAGACTTTGTACCTCAAAAGTCCATCAAACTAATCTTAAACAAAAAAGACTGGAACAATCTTGTCCAAATGCTTCTCACGAATCAAAATTGAGCAAACCACCAGCAGATCTACACACACAGCTATCAACAAAGTAAACAAATAAATCTAAGCCTTCAACAATTCATAACCCCAACAATAGTCTGAGTCTGTGCAACTGATCTCCTAAAATAAATGCTCAATTGTCAAACGACATAAACCAAAACATCACTTGTGGCGCCAGATAGATAACGAAGAACTCATAAAATGGAATTTAACAGCTTCACTTAGAACACGAAACTCGACAAACCACGCTTATTGAAAGAGCAACTTGCACATATGGCACATCTACGGCTGGTGCTTAGACCTGCTACGGCTGTTTGGACTTGGGAGGGTACACGGCCTTGTGGGCCTTTCTGAAATTTGCCCTGGGCTCGGTAGTGGGACGGACAAGCCGGCCATAGCCTTTTGATTCAATCAGACAACGGCCTTGTTTGACTTGTGTGCTTTGAGCCTTCCAGGATAAATGCTGGCTTCAAGTGATGGCTGCCACTTGGTGCAGGCTTCAGGTGCTGCAACTTGCAACAACAGGAACAGGGAGCAAGCAACTTGCATCGACGGCCATTGCAAGAAATGCTGCATCCTATATGTCTCTCCTCTTGCAGACAGAGCCGTGGATTTCAACAACTAGAAGCATCAGCTTTTCAGCCCCCGACCATGTTCCTTGCTGTGAGGTGGCTGCTGGTCTCGTCCACCGACACAAATGCAAATGCTCTCAACTGGCCTGGCCTGGCCTGGCCTGGTCTGACCTAAACCCCCCACCTGGTCCTTGAGGTGCCTTAACCTCTGCCGTGGACAATGAACACAGATGCGCTCTCGCTAAGCAGCTGGCTCTTATCAATGTCTCACTGAGGGAAATGTGGATGGCTTCTGATCCTCTCCCTGTACTCATGGGGTCCTACGACCTGAAGATGCCTCTCTGAATCCCCAGAGAATGGTATACATGTCTCGCACAAACCGACCTCCTCTGTCATACCACTAGACCAACCCGACATGTCCGTAGCCGTCCGAACATCACGGGATAAATTTTACGGTCGCCGCGCGCTGTTGCTGGTTGATTCGAATTGAAGCTACATGGGGTCAAGCTTACTGCTTGCACGGCAGATCATCCATCCATTTTTTTAGCGGTGAATGACTAGGCCAGTCGTTAGGTTAGAATTTTTGCCATTTCTAGCCTCCTGTACCACGTAATTAAGCCCTCAGATCACCGTAATACCAAATCTAACCTCCGTCCCGACCGCACGTTAGTCGTGCGGTCGGGACCGCACGACTACACTGTTCACGATTTTTTTTATTTTTTGTACCGAAAAGCAAATAAAACCCAACTGTTCACGTGAAAATAAAAAATCGTGAACAGTGTAGTCGTGCGGTCCATGACCGCATGACTAACACGTGTGTCACGCCTTCGGAGTCGTGCGGTCGGGAAGGGGGTTAGATTTGGTATTACGGTGATCTGGGAGCTAAATTTGGTATTAACATGATATAGGGGGCTAGAAATGACCATTATTCGTTAGGTTACTGATTCAAGGAAAGCAACGGCAATCTTCAACAAGGATCTAATCAAATCAGGTCGTAATTGGAATCGCCTTGGAATGTTCCGTGAATGGCCTGGAATACCAGTACATAAACCCCAAAAAAAATCTCACCGGAGAACAGGGCCTGCATGTCCCCTGGAAATCCAAACGTAAAAAAATAAAAATAAAAAAATTCCCACCAACCTGGCTGAAAGCGGACACGGGGTTTCCGGCCCGGCCCACCACCATCCGTCAACGACCCTCCCGTGCTCTTCAAATTAAAAACCCACCACCACTGACCACCCTCTCCACCACCACCGTCTCCGGCTCCGCAGGCCGCAGCTCCACCACCCATCCGACTCGGCTTCACGCCCCTCTCGCGGCGAGCCGCCGCAACAATGCCTCCCGACGGCGACGCCGACCTGGCGGCAGACGAGCTCCAGAGCCTCAGCTTCGGGTCCTCCGAGCGCTCCCGCTCCGCCTCCACCGTCTCCACCGCCACCTCCTCCTCCGGGCGCCTCCCCCCTCGCGCCACCGCCACTTCCACCGTCCCGCGCCTCGGCACCGTCGCGCTCCCCGACATCCGCTTCGTGCGCCGGCTCGGCGCGGGGGACATCGGCAGCGTCTACATGGCCGAGGTCAAGGGGAAAGGGGACGGCGCCGCGAGCGTGCTGGTGGCGGCCAAGGTGATGGACAGGAAGGAGTTCGAGGGGAGGAACAAGGAGGGCCGCGCGCGAACGGAGCGCAGATCCTCGAGGCCGTCGACCACCCCTTCCTCCCACGCCTCTACGGCGTCGCCGAGGGGGACCGGTGGTCCTGCCTCCTCACCGAGTTCTGCCCCGGCGGAGACCTCCACGTCCTCCGGCAGCGGCAGCCGCACCGCCGATTCTCCGAGGCCGCCGTCAGGTACGTGACACCGATTCCTCGATTACCACCTTGTCTACATGTGCATTCATCTATACCTCGAAACTAAACCTTTTTTTATCAGCGTGTTATTAAAGAACCAGTTTTTGTAAAACGCTAAACCAATTCATCTTTGCCGTACAGTAACAAACTTGTAATTCTATGAGATTTTAAAACCGTGAATTAGCCATAGGCTTTTTGGAGAAGAATGTGGCTGGTTTCCTGCGTTCTACTTGGCTTTGGTTGTTGGCTTTGGGGTGGTTGCGTGTGTGTGTGTTCGGTGCTTTTTTCTGTTTCTTTATGTATAGTATATAATTTTTTTAAGGATCTAGTGGATGCAGCTCAATTGTTCTGTGCATGGTTTGGCCCCATGTGTCTTCTGTTAGGCATGCATCTGTCAATTTGTATCGTACTCCAGGTTTAGTCGGGCTGCCATTCATCATGAAAACATGTACTGAACAATATCAGATTGCTGCTTTTTGGATGCATCCTTAACCCCGAATGATACCAGAAAACTTCCAGAACACCATATGATTGTGACCAATGAGGATGAGAATATTTTGCAAATGAAGCCATGGAATGCGTATTCAGCAATCGTTTTCTCTGCTTCTTCTGGAAATGCATTCATGTGGTAGGGATAGGATTGGGCATCAGCGTATCACGTCTTGGGTTCTCAGCTAGTCAGCTCTCACTGTAACAACACTAGTAGTTTCTTCTTTCTTGGTTTGAGCCACACCGAAGGCACACAGATGCGCGGAGTCAGGCACACAGTCGCACGCCCGTATCACCTTCCAATCACTAGTCAGGAGGTGTTTGCATGTGGACACATGCAATCAGTGTTACAAATTTCGTCCAAAATTTCATGAAATAGACGAAATGTCATCCCTTTCGGTGCCCATCGAAATATATTTCATTCGGCTAAAATTTGGCCGAATTTTGTCCTATTTGAAATTTGTTCAAATTTTATTCAATTTTTGGTTAAATTTCATCAAAATTTTGATTTTTTTCATCCAAAATTTGAACGAAATGAACGAAATTTTGTTCTTTTGTTTCTTTTGCTGGCAGCCAATTTTTTTTTGCTTCCGAAAGATTAAACTTAAAAGGTCATTAAAAAATTCGGAAGCCAAGCCTGCCCGTATGGAAGTAAGCTTTGCTTGTCATACGCGTTCGCGGGTTTGCTCATTCCAGTCAATTAGGAATCCTGCATCACACAACTAGGATCTTTTTCTTGCCTTATCTCTAGGTGATGAACACTGCCAGCCAATATTATATATCTTCCCACTATACACGGATAGTGATGTTATTTCCTTCCAGAATAAACTTAAAAGGCCATTAATCTCTGCCGTATTTCCCTGTGGAATATCAGGATGCACTCCATACCCGAGATTATAAATGGCAAAATACGTCCAGTAAATAAACTGTACAGATAGGAAACAGTACTGGTAGCATAATTGGCTACGTTTGCTCCATTACAGCATCATGTGGCTTGGCTGTATATTCATCTAGTCAAGGATATAGCACTACATCAGTAGTCCGGCCATAGCACAATTAGGGTTGAGTTGTAGTCAACTCAACCTACAGGCTGCTGATGTATCGCCGTTGTCCACTGCCGGCTGAATTAGCGAGCTTTTCCATTTTTAAATATAGTAATGAGGGTGGATCAACTAACATAAATACTAATAATGATAGATCTATAGACTAACAAATATTGAAGTTTACAAGAACCTGCCGATTAGTTAAGCCATTTGGCGCCACTCTATGCATGCACCTCATTCAAGAAGTTATACAATGGCGTTGTGTGATGTGGATTCCAACCCAAAAGAATCAATCCTCATTTTATGGTGTAGTGGTACTAGTACTAGAGCAGTAGTTATGCAATGGCGTTGTGGATTTTGATGCTACACGCATACCTGCCTACGACCAACTACATTGCCATCAACGCATGGTGAAGTCAGTTGTCCTGATCCCGGTGTGGCACGAGCGAAGCCCTTGTTCTACGGCGCTTGAACCGTTCGGAGATCATGACTTTATATTAGTCTCATGGATGCAGATGCCATTGGTCATTTGGTCAAGGAGACTTTTATTAACCCCGTGTGATGGATAAGAATCACAGATTCACAGCTCTGAAACTCACACGACCCATCCCCGTGGCTTGGGTGCGTTCTTTTCGCCTGCTGCTCATGGTTTATGGTTGTAGCTAATGGCTTTAGGTCTTAGCACGAGTACTTGTGCGAACGAACCGAATGCTAATAAACTGCTTCGAAAAGACTGTTCTGATAAGCTGCTTCAAAAAGACGGTGGAGAATCGTCTCATTTGTTTGTTCGAGAAAAGCCATAAGCTAAAATAATAGATTTAGTTGAGATCTACATATGTACTTGCTGTAAGGATTAATCTAATTAACCCAAGGAATTACCAATTGAGTGCACACATGAGGTGCACTCCTTTCTTACATTAAACTAGGCTTCCAACGTGCAACTCCCAACATCAATGATGCACTAATTCGAGCACTGTCTGTTGCCTTTTTCCTCTGCTCCCTGTGACTTTGCTTGGTACTGGAGCGCACAGTGGCATCCACCATGCCAGCATCCATCAGTACAGATTCAGATACAGGTGGCTCCGTCGTTTTATCACATACGTGGCTTCTTTTGGAGTTTTGGTTACATGTCCATCAAGTCAATGGATGCACTTGTATACTTTTGTAGTATGCTATAACTTGCTCTTGTACAACTGCAAGCAACACCTGCAAGTTCTAACCTCTAACCACTAGCTGATGAATGCTGATTCAACACTCAATTTTGATGCAACATCTGTGATGAAATGCGTCTCTTTTACGTGCTTCTTGCATGGCCGACTTGTTTGTTTGACAGGTTTGATTATATGGTAGTGGTAGTTGCTAATTAGTGATTTTTTTTCTGGAATGAGAAGGGATAAGTTGCTAAATGATGATGATGCCACCGTTATTTACCGCGGCAGGTTCTACGCGGCGGAGGTGGTGGCGGCACTGGAGTACGTCCACATGATGGACATCGTGTACCGGGACCTCAAGCCGGAGAACGTCCTTGTCCGCGCCGACGGCCACATCATGCTCACCGACTTTGACCTCTCCCTCAAGTGCGACCCCACGGCGCCGACGCCGGCGCACGTCATCTCGGACCCCATCGCCCTCACCGGCCACTCCTCGACGTCCACTTCGTGCATCATCCCGTCCTGCATTGTCCCCGCGGTGTCGTGCTTGCAGATCTTCCCCGGCCGTGGCCGCCGGCGCCGGCGCCTTCGCAAGAAGACCTCAAGTGGCGCCAACAGCAGCTTCCCCACGGGTGGGCTCGACCTGGAGTTCGTGGCCGAGCCGGTGGAGCTCCGGTCAATGTCGTTCGTCGGCACGCACGAGTACCTCGCCCCGGAGATCGTCTCCGGCGAGGGCCACGGCAGCTCCGTTGACTGGTGGACCCTCGGCATCTTCATCTTCGAGCTCCTCTACGGCGTGACGCCGTTCAAGGGCTACGACAACGAGATGACCCTGGCCAACATCGTCGCGCGCGCCCTCGAGTTCCCGAAGGAGCCGTCCGTGTCGTCGGCCGCCAAGGACCTCGTCACCGCGCTCCTTGCCAAGGACCCGACGCGGCGGCTCGGCGCCACGGTCGGCGCGGCGGCCATGAAGCGGCACCCGTTCTTCAACGGCGTGAATTGGGCGCTGCTCCGGTGCGCCACGCCGCCGTACGTGCCCCCACCGTTCAGCATCGCGACCGCCGGCGCCGGCAACAAAGCCAACAATGACATGTCCGACGACAGCTGTCCCGGCACGCCCGTGGAGTACTACTAGACCAGACAGCCCAAGGAAGCTCCCATGTACGTGCAAAAGGAAGCTGCCACCATTGCCGAGCCCCGGGACCCAACCGCCCCTTGTCCGGCCCGGCCGGCGCACGTGGTGGGGACTGGGGAGCAGGGCGCGCAGCCTCTGCGTTGTCGCGTCAAACAGTTGCCGGCCGCTTGTCCCCGAGAGAGGCAGCTCGCGCGCGCCATGACAAGCGGCGACGGACACACCGTTCCCAATAGCTTATTCCTCTTCTTTTGCCTCTCTCTCAGCACGACATCGCTCTAGGGCTAGTAACATCTAGTGTAGCTATATTATGTGCACTGTTGTCTGCTAAGATCTAAAGACATTGCTCCGATCGAGTTCTTCATCGCAACTTGCAAAGATGTGAAGCTCTTGATTGACGTGCGTTTTCTGGGATGGGATCATGGAATAACGAGACGGTAGGAGAGGGACATGGCTAATGATATGGGGCCGTGGGGGGTACGAGGTTGGAGGGGTGCGTCAGGTCTGGGCTTTGGGTGGCAGCCGGGGGACACGAGGCGTGGAAAAGGAGACGAGAGCCAGCAGTGGCGATCATTGCCCGGGAATCCTGCCGGCGCGACTGCTCCTGCGCTCCGCTTTGCAATGCGCCTCGCTTTTACCCTAGCGCGAGCATATGTACGAACAAACCGAATGTCAATAAATTGATTTAAAAAATTGTTTTAATAAATCGTTTCGAAATAATGGCGAAAAAATGTTAGAAAGAAACTATAAACCGAAAAAACTTGTCTATAATAGAAAAGTCGTAGGGGAGGGGCTGAGGGGAGCATATGCTCAAGGGCGTAAAGAACTAAGGGCTTGTTTGGTTCATGACCAGAAGTTGCCTAGCCACAAGTTAGGCGTGCCACAGTTTTTAGGCAGCTGTTTGGTTCACTGACGTAACTGTGGCATGCCACACTTTCTTAGCACCCGGCCCCACACGTCATAGACTCAGTTTCTTGCCAAACTTTGCCACAAGTGTGGCTTCGATTTTGTTAGCCACACTTTCTGTGGCAGCCACATATTGCCTAAGCTTAGACATGGTAAGATTAGGCACCAACCAAACAGGCCCTAAAGATGCCGGTATATACAGCGGAGGTGGAGTAGATAGCTGGGTTAAACCGCTAAAGGCAACGGCAGTTGTAAAGAGGTAAAGGGTGCACAAGACTGCAGTTACAATGACCATGCTACGCGCCATCAAAAGTAAGTCAACCACCTAGCGTGGAAACGAAAAGGCGAGGACAAACCATACACCTCACCGAAAGCAGCACACTGTCCTTCCATCATATCTTGGTATAAATTTCAAGTAAATACTTCAGCCATGCACCACAAACACAGATATCTTGCAAAACAACCAGCATCAAGCAGCACTTTTTTCAATGGTAAAATTGATAGAGAACCGATTTATTTTTAAAAGAAAAAACAGAAGTCAAGCACGAGGTATATACAACAGTACATAAGTACAGAGGTGAGGTGTGACGGAATTTAGATTTTATTTTACTTTACTTTCTGGGATCTGCAGGCATGGATGCGTTAAATGGCAGATATGTACAGCAGAAGAAGTAGAGCAGGCCCGACAGTAACAAATGATCACATGAGGAATTTTCTCGGAATATTAAGGCCGCTCGTTTCGGCTTTTATCTTCTGATTTTTGTTTATTTTTCATTATTCATAAATTTCGTCTTTTCTAGCTTTTTACCTTTTTAGCTTTTGTTGGTTTTTTTCATATTCGTATGTATTGTTCATAATGGGCTAATATATTTTTTCATTTTTAATTTGTTTTTAAATTTACTTATGCCAAATAAGTCACCATCAGCTACAGTATAATTTCAGCCATAAGCCACCATTTTTCAACCCAACTGAGTAGCACCACTGCCATAGGCCAACTCCACGTTTTTTATGGAGCTCCTCAAGGGGTACTCCACAAACAAAGGTTTCCAAACTCCTCGTGGAGTTGGTAAAAAATTACCTACCACTGCCATTACACAATTCCTCTCTCCGTACCGATTGGATTTCTTTTCCACCCGACGTTCCTTCTAGCCTTACGCTCGCCGCCTCCCCGGTGACGCCAACTCCCGATCCAGCGAATCCAATTGCCTCGGCGCCGGCGGCCGGGCGGGCGCCCATGAGCTACTCGGCGGTGTGGGCTCCCCCCCCCCTCCGCTATCGGCCTCGCGTCCGGAGGCAAGCTGCGGCGGCGGCGGGGGACAGCCTCGTCCTCCTTCCGTGCCTGCGCCAGCGCGGATGACGGGGGCGGCGGCGGGCTCCCGCGGATGGTGTTGCACGACTCGCTCGACGCCGCGGTATCAACCGAGCACGCCAGGCAGCGGGAGGGTTCGCGAGGCGGTCGGGAGGATCACGCGGGTCAACGCGGAGACCAGCATCGCCATCTACCCTCTAATTGTACGATGGATTTGTGTGCTAATATGTAACAAACTTCCATTTCAGGGGTTTCGAAGAGCAAATGGAGCGTCCGATGGGCGCGCGTTATATCTTCACTTGGTATGGCTGAGTCCTCATTCTCTGCTCTGTATACATGCTCATTTATTTCAATCTTCAGTCCCCATGTTTCATTTTTAACTGTCATTATGTGTTTTATCTGCTAAATAGTTGCGCAGGTATCAAGCAAGAATAGTTTTTGAACGTTTGCGTGGAATTTACTGCCAATTCATATGACAACACCATAGTGAAAATTTTGGGAAAATATCCTACAATATAAAATATCTACCTTGCTCTGGTTGTTAGGCATTATTTGCATTGCATGACACTGGAGTGATGTGAAATTCGTTGACAGTGCCATAGAGATGTCTGCTGCTAAAGCTGCTCAACATAGGCTGATGCGTGGAGTATGTACTAATGTCCGCTTTGGTGATATGCGGCGTGCTTTAGCATATATGTTTGTCTAAAGTGCCTAAATTACATGCACGTGTATCACAATCACTCTCCTCTTAGCTTCTATTTTTAAACTGATTGCATTATGCCACCTCATTGATTAATTCACACTGGCGTAATTGATCTTACTGTTTTGTATCTCATGGAGTTGGGGGAAAATTACCCACCACTGCCATTACACAATTGCTCTCCTCCATACCGATTCGATTTCTTTTCCTTCTCCTCCACACCCACCTGCGCGACTCCTCTCCTCCCCACCCACCCACGCCGCTCCTCTCCTCCGCCCCCGACCCGCGCCGCTCCTCTCCTCCGCCCCCACCCGCGACGCTCCTCTCCTCCGCCCCCACCCACGCCGCTCCTCTCCTCCGCCCCCGACCCGCGCCGCTCCTCTCCTCCGCCCCCCACCCGCGCCGCCCTCTCCTGCGCCCCCACCCGCGAGGCTCCTCTCCTCCGCCCCCCCGCGCCGCCCTCTCCTGCCCCCCCGCGAGGCTCCTCTCCTCCGCCCCACCCGCGCCGCTCCTCTCCTCCCCCCCCCCGCGCGCCTCTCCTCCAGCCCCATCTGCGACGCTCCTCTCCTCCGCCCCCACCCGCGACGCTCCTCTCCTCCGCCCCCCCGTGCCGCTCCTCTCCTCCGCCCCCACCCGCGCCGCCCTCTCCTCCGCCCCCCCGCCGCGCCTCCTCTCCGCCCCCACCCGCACCGCCCCTCTCTCCGCCCCACTGAGCCGCCCTCTCCTCCGGCCCCCACCCGCGACGCTCCTCTCCTCCGCCCCCACCCGCCCTCTCCCTATGTTCAAGCAAAAGATAATTGTTGTCGCTACTATGGTTCTTCACAACTTTATTCGTGAGCATGGGGGTGAAGACTTGGACTTTGCTCGCTTCGATCGTGATCCAAACTTTGTCCCGACAATACCCGAAAGGTATAACAAATATGTAGCTCCATCAAATGGGTCTACTATGGAACCCAACGCTCCTACTATGGATGCATTCCGTGATGAGTTGGCAACCGCTATTTCTCTAGCTTGGGGCTAGAATTATGTATCGGAACACTTGCATTCGTAATCATTTTGGTTTAAACTACTCTCTAGTTATCTATGGACAATTATTTGTATTCGAATGATGGACTTTGTTAATTATCTATCATGCACGTTGCAATTTATGGGACAAAAGGATGGAATTATTTGACCAAAATATTTGTTTTTTGGTTTTCTTGAATAAATTAATTGCGATTATAATATTTTACATCATATTTCAATTGGCAACAAAAAATATTCAATTACATATGCTTCGCACACATCAAAACATACACCAAACATCATTCAGGGGCACATTGGACCTTTCTCAGGGAAACCTCACATTCCTGGAGCTGGAGTTAGGCTGCGTGCCAAACAGGATCACCTTATCCAGGAACTCCACAGTGGAGCTGCTCTATGGTGGAGTTGGTGGAGCGGAGTTGGAAAAACTGGAGCAGAGCAGTCCCAAATAGGCCCTAAAAAATGGCATGATACGATAAATTCGAGCAGTATGACATCACACTATAATGTTAAACAAGTATGCACATTAAGCATATACATATCTAAAGCATATTATGAGCCCTGCATTTCATGGACGTAGGGCCGGTCCTGAGGGGGGGCGAGCGGGGCGGCCGCCCTGGGCCCCCAAAACCCAGGGGCCCCATACACTGATATACATAGTATGTATGAGTATACTAATACAGTAATACTATTTGGATCCGGTTTGGCGACTTCTCAATCTCATCTTCAGATCTTTTCGTCTAGGGCCGTAGGGAACTAGGGCGGCGCCGCGCTAGCACCATCACGCCGCGCAGCCGAGGCGCCGAGGTTGGCCGTCGCCCGTCTCTAGACGTCTCTCCGCCGCGCAGCCGCGCTACGTCCCCCAGCCGGTAAGCCGTAAGCGACCAAGCCGAGATACGTCTTGTACGCTTTTTAATTCATGGCATTCATGTCCTCTGATCGAATCATCGAATGGGCTGCTGCGTGCATGCATGCACGTCTGAATTAAGGCATCAACTTCCGATCTGTCGATCGATTTTGTTCTGCATCTTTTAGCCACTTTTCGCCGTCGCGCGACGTGAGCTCTGCATGCATTATATGCATACAATGATACAAGGCGCCGACCGCTCATCCGCTTTGCATGGCCTGCATGCTGCATGCATTATGGGTGTGTTTGGTTGCCTGCATCCCCTTCATCCTGGATGGGTGGATCCGTATAATCTGAGAAAGAGCCTGTTTGGTTGTCTGTATGAGCGGATACAGCCTGTATGAGCGGATGCAAAAATACGCCCTCATCCTGGATGGGTGGATACGCTCAAAATGAGCTTCACTAGCCATCTGGATGAGTGGATGCGATGTATCTTATGCGGTCCCACGTGTTAGCTTCTCGAGTTTGGTAGATCGCATCCGCTCGTCAGCAACCAAACAAACATCTCGATTTTTGTATCCGCTCATACACCTCACCAAACATCTTCTTTTTCTGAAATACGATTCCACTCAGCCTGCATCCACTCATCTAGGATATACGATGCAACCTCCATCCACGAACCAAACACACCCTATATGATTTGTACTTTTGGGTGTTGTACCTTGCTTTTACAGCATCAGGTTAATTTAATTTGAACAAGGGTAAATATTAGACGCTAGTCCATCCACTCTTTTTAAATCATTTTATTGGTTTCTTGCGGTATCCGTGATGTAACTTTAGCTTTACTATTTTAGCTTTATATTTATTAAAATTTTCAAGCATGATATCTAAAATATCATTTAAAAGGACAAAGGAAGTATGATTTATGCCTCAAGTATAATCCCATTTAACATCTACTGTAGACTGTAGTTTGCATATTAGGAATTTTTTAATCAATAATTAGTGCTTTGTAGTTACTAATTATAATATTGTTCTTTAAATTTTCAGTACCATGTCATCAAGAAAATATGCATCCGGCAGTGAAAAAAGAAAAAAGAGGAAACGAATAGATGAGTTGATAGAATCACAGAGGGGATCCATCATTGAGAAGAAATTATTGGATGAGATTGATATCAATACCATCATCAATGACTTCGCATCTAGAAATGTTAGAAGAAATTTTTAAGGTAATATCTATAAACTCTTTGATATGAATTTTTCTTTAATACATAACGTATTTTAAGTGTTTGTTGGTAAAATTAGATATATATATATATATATTTATTTATATATATATATATATGTGTGTGTATGTAGATTTATATTTAGATATTTATATTAGGGCCCCTATTTCTAGTTTCGCCCTGGGCCCCTAAAATCCTAGGACCGGCCCTGCATGGACGTTCATTTTACAGAAGTATAGCAGAAATCGAACGGCTAAAGACTAAAGCGATGCAACTATGAATTTAAGAATTACAAATAAAATATTTTATCACAGTATGCACATCACTACTCACATCAATATCATATAACTGCATTTGAACTGCTACAGTTCATGCAAAATGAAATTATAAGATAACCGAACCAGTAGGACCAATTGCCATCCTAGGATTATCAAAATTATAGAGGATCAGGTGACACTATCTGACACCAAATGAGGCAGCTTCGATCAACAATATTTGCCACCAGTTCAACCACGAACGGCACCAATGAATATCAGACAGTAGAATCAAACAAAAGTCAGAGACTAGTTAGTAGAAAGAGAGTTAAAGCGAGTACTAAAAAACCACTATTTTTTCTGACTGACAGAAGAATGAATTGACTCAGATGCATCCATAACAAGCCATGTGCCTAATTAATAAACATTAGCAAAAAAAATGCTAACACCACATAGAGGCACACATTAGAAGACAAAACGTTTGATGAAGGTATGGTATTCTACAAGCTTCTAACCATGTTACTGGATATCAAGAACCACATTATGCACAAATGAACAGACACCAAATATATATAGCACTTCAAAGAGGATTAAATATCTTACTCATCATCGGATGGAGAGCTGCTGTTCCTAGCGAGCGTGGCAAGCAGGTAAGCCGCAATGTGCTTCATTCTGAAATCTGAAAAGCAAACAGCAACATTTGATGCCCAATGTCCTTCACATGACAAAAAGCTACAAATATGCTTCGTTTCAACACAAATCAAAGTACACGTGAAACCATGCCAATCATTTCACAGAATGAATGTTCATAAGATGCATACTAGACCATCTATCTACTAGATAAGCTTATATCGAAGCATCTTCCCAGATTTACTACAAATACACGATTACATGGGTAAAATGGCTATAATGTTATACATCACACAAATATCTGGCAAGTTTGATATAGCTGCGGCTTATGATTTTTAGCTGAAATTTTTTAATTTTAGCTATTTACGATAGAGATTACGGAGAGAGATACTCGCTTATGACTTTGATTGATAAAGATGTTGGGCTTTTAACATATACTATAATTAACTTGTAAACCCAGTATTGAAAAAATACTCTGTTTAAAAGTTAGATAATGTAGCCAAAAGCCGCTTTTACAAACTGTTAAAAACTAGCTGATGTGCTCCTGTTCCAGCAACAATAGAAATCATACACACATGAATCATAGGCCAAAGCATGTACAACGCAGGTAAGGCGGTCTACTAATCTCGCATTCGCTCTTACACAGCAGACAAGAACATTCACATACAAACCAGAATCAATTCTACATGTTCCACGATACACACAAATCAAGACTCAAGAACAGAACGTCGTTATATACACGAATCGAGAACATGTACGGATAATCCATTTTTTATTCAAAATTATAGAAATATACTCGCGGAATTTTTTTTACAAAAATAGGCTCCAGTCGCCAAATAGTTGGGCGATTGGAGCCTTTCGCCCAACCCAACAGCGACAACTCGAAAATCTCCCAACCGTTGGGCGATTAACTGCAGCCGCCCCACCGTTGGGCGACTTTCCTCCAGTCGCCCTTCCATTGGGCGACTTTCATGCAGTCGCACGTCCCCCGTGAATGTTTTAAATTTTTTCAATTTTGTAGTTTTAAACTGGTAAAACATTTGCTGGAGTTGTAATAAAAGTTTATGTTCATTATATGTTGTAGATGTGTAAAAAATTTTTAGGAACGATTGACCGTAGAACGATCGATACATACGATGGTAAGTGATATACCGATACAGTATAAACAACTAGTCTCAAAAGATAAAATAACAAAGTTTTATATGGCTTATATATACTCATTTGAAAGGTTTCGATAAGATCTACAACTTTTCAGTTGAAGCAAAATCCAAATTCCAAAGGGAAGACCAAGAGAAAAAGGCAAAAACAGAAACCAAAAACTTGCGACGCAGGTTTAGGTCCAAAGATGGCCGATTTTCGGGGTCTTGGAGGGCGACTAGCATACCAGTAGTACCAGATTTTTTCCAGTTTAAAACTAAAATTTGTCAAAATTTAAAACATTCACGGGGCTGAGTGCAGTCGCCCAACCGTTGGGCGACTGCATAAAAGTCACCCAATGGGAGGGCGACTGGAGGAAAGTCGCCCAACGGTGGGGCGACTGCAATTAATCGCCCAACGGTTGGGAGATTTTCTAGTTGTCGCCTATTTTTGTAAAAAAATTTCCCGCAGGTATATTTCTGTAATTTCGAATATAAAATGGAAAAAATGCAGATAAATCAACTCAGCCAAGGGCTCCACTCCAGGAAAAATTCTATTGTACACTGGACAGTTCTGCTACAGTGCATTTGTCACACATATCATCATTTGCTCGTTACACAAACTGGATTATGGTACAAGAATTTTTCCCACTCCAGGAAGCAAGAACAGCGGCGACGACTGAAGTGGTGGTGGCGGCCGAGTGTTCAACCCTAGAAATTTTAACAGAGTGCCATGTACCCATTTGGACCTCCCCTGGAATTCATCCCGGCGGCCCATTCACAGATCAGCGAAACGTGCGTGTCGAGTCTAACGGACAGAAATGGCTGGGCAGCAAATATTTCATGCCCATTAACCTCTCAACCACGTAGCCATATTGGGCCGTCTGATGGAACAAGCACAGTACTTTTCATGGGAAATATTGGGCCTGATCAAGCCCATTAAGGCCCATTCCGTGTCCGCTCGCCGTTGGACGCCGCCCCGCGCACTGGTTTCCTTCCCCCGAATCCGCCGACCACCTGTTCCTCTTAGCAGCGGAGCCCTAAATTTCTTTTCTTCTTCCTCCGGGCAGCGAAAGAAGCTGCAAGTAATGCTACTAAGGACCTAGTTGTGACAGTTATCTTTTAGTTATGGCTGATGATTTTTGATTGAAAATCAATCTAAACTAATAAACCACCAGTTAAAATTATCCTACATCCACCCAACAATTACCTGCTCCATAGTCATAACCTTAACTACGTCCACACCACAATATGCACTTAGAAATACACCATCATAAAAACGTGCGCACCAGATTAACTCTCCATCATTCTCTCTCCTTACTCAACCATATCAGACGGTCATCCTTCAATGGATCTGCAGTACCCCTCCCGCGTCCCTCACGCTCGCCACCAACCCGCTGCGCCCGTCCGAGCCCATCTCGCCTCTCCCCGCCGCCGCCGCTTCACCCGCGCGGCCGAGAGCACCGATCCCCTCCCCTCCCGATCGCCATGGCCTCCACGGCCTTCGCCGCTGCCAAGTTCCTCCCGGCCACCCACCTCGACTCCTCCCCCCGCCTCTCCCCGCTCCGGCCCACCCTCACCGCTAACCTCTGCTTCTCCCCTGCCTCGCGCCACTGCTCCTCCATCCCGAACCGCGCTCATCCCCACAGATTCCTCCGCACCCCTCGATTGCTTCGCCCCCGCGCTGCCGCCGCCTCCCGCTCCGCCGCTGCCCAACCGCATCCGCCCGCCGCATCTGCCCATCTCCTCCTCGCCCATCTGCCCCCAAACTCTCCATCCCCTCGTCACCGCCTCCCCTGACCACGACGCCCCTGTCCTCACGTCGACCGCGCCCCCTCCATCCTCTTGGCGACAATGGCGCCGCTCCCGTCCTCTCGCTAACTCCGCCAACGCCGCCGCCGTAGACTCTGACGCGGCAGCGTCTCGACCTCCTCTCCTCGCCATCCAACCGCTGCCATAGGGGTTGAAGCGGAAGCCGGAGTCGCCGGCGCCGACGCCCTAGAAGCTCCCGTTCCGGGCTCCCGAGAAGGCGGCGGCGCGGAGCCGGTTCAGGTTGGTCCCACCTCCTCCCCTCCTCACACGCCGCCCTCACCCGTCTGCCGTCCGCCTCGCCTCCTCCTCCTCCCACCCCGCGCCGCTGCCTCCTTCGCCCCCACTCCTCCCCTCCTCACGCGCCGCCCTCACCCGTCTGCCGTTCCATAGCGGCCGCGAAGGAGGAGGAGATCAAGCTCGCAGAGGTCGCGGGGGAAGGCGGCGGCGAGAAGCGGATGGACGACCCGGATAGCGCGGCGCGCAGTGCCGACAAGCAGGCTGTTGAGAACGAGGGGACTGCCACTCCAATCCCTGAGACAGTGAGATGTTTCTATCATGTTTCACTTGTGCGGTTGTGCCTACTATGCGTGGGTTTGATACAATCATACAACATTTAGCTTTATGGTATTTTTCCGTTGATGCATCCGTGAAGTGAAATTTTGGTTTAACTTGCAAAGTGAGATTTTTGAAGGCTAAGTGGCACATTCGTTGGGATTGTTCAAACCTTTGTTGAGGTTATCGATAGATTATAGATAATATGGGCTTATTAGCTCGCATAAATCGGTTCTATGACGTCTGTTTTGCCTTTTCTCCCCAAAGGTGTTAGCTTGAAGTTTGGCTCAATGATTTTTGCTTTAACCTATGCTGTTTGTTCTTTACTGAGTTCGGTGGGCAATTCTCCAAAGTATAGAGTTGATGAAAGCTTGGGAAAGGAGGATTTGGCCAAGTATATGTTGGCGCGCATTTCAAACTAACGGTCCAGTATTGTTGAGGTAATAGAGGATTTTTCTATTAACCCACTTGGAAAACTGGAATTATCACTGTGGGTAGTATTAGCGATGGTGAATAAATCTTACGCTTTTGTATGATATAGGTGGCGTTAAAGTTTGAGCATAAGAGCGATAAAGGATGCAACCATGGGCCTCCTTATGAGTGGCGGTTTACAAGTAAGTGGATACATGATCTTATGATTTGGGGTATAGCTAGATGTAGGTTTCTTTGAGATACTCTCAAGACACAGTCTTGATGATTTTCATGGTTATCACATGTGTAGCACCCTCGGTGGTATTCATGTTGTTCCTCGAGTCCACTACAAAGGGTGCCAAGGGATTACTATGTTATGGTAATGGCACTTTGTTTGGATTGTTACAACAGTAACTTCTTTCTTTCTCGCTCATTTGTAGATGTTGGTTAACTTGGTTTAAACAATGCAGTCATGGATATGCTCGGACCCACTGTGGGATGTCTCGAATAATAATTCCCGCTCGTGAGTTGTCGATTTACCCAACATTTTCCATAGGCTTTTAGTGACCATTAACAGCACTCTTTGTTTTGCGAATATCCGTTGAAATGGTTGCTTGCATTGCTATTGAGGCTATGTCCATACTTGAAAAAATGCATTCGAAAGGGTCAGTTGGCATCCCTAATCATTGGCCTTCCACCCTTCCCCCTCCTCACAATACCTTTTGTTTGATGTATTTGTTACCTGTGCTGACAAATTTGTAACAAAAAATGTTTTGCAATTGCAGATATGTTCACGGTGATGTAAAACCAGAGAATTTCTTGCTAGGGCCTCCTGGAACTAAATTTACCTGCCCGTCAAGTAACGACATGGAGGCACGGCATCTCATCGGCATATTTCTGGAAGTGTCCATTTTCTTGAAGGTTTCGATGAGCATTTTCCTGGAGGATTCGATGAGCAATGCAACAATTGACTCTTGCATGAATGCTGCTTGTCGTGACGTAGAAATTATGATATTTGCCTTTTGATGGAGATGATCATCAGCCTTGCACTTGCATGCATCGCTGGCTTATAGCTGATTTTAGCAGCTGTGTTCTTGGTTTTATAAATGCGTGTTGCTTTCATAAAAGTTGCCATATTAGCAATAATTATTTATATAACTCAACATAGTATTAAGTATTAGCCAACATTTTTTTGTGTGATGGTGATTGATAAGCTTTAAAGTCAAATAATTGTGCTTACTGGACCAACTATCATGTTGACTCTTGATTTATGTTAGACTTATTGCGGGATCCACGCCAGTTTGCTAACATGACTTTACGCAGGGAATCTCTTCAATCAAGAACAAAATTGTAGCAAACTATTTCAATGCTATGACATGAGATCTACTATTGCAAATATATATAGTTTTCTTGACATTTGAGTATGTACTAGTTTAAATAATATGCCACCTTGCTGTGTTTTTATATATTGTTTATAGTTATTCACAGATAACCTGGTCATTGACATTTGTCTACAGCTGTAAATGACTTGTGTGCCTTGTAATTTTGCAGGATCAATGTCAGTTGTGAACTTGACGACTTTGAAAATCTTGAATCTCTCTTCAAATGTCTTTGTCACAGTTCATTACCACCACTTGTTGCAAGTGTATCTCGATTGATCCGAGTGGGAACACGCTCGGGGAACTAGCTATATTGCGCTTGGGATGGTATAGTGGAGGTGATTGACTTGAGCTCAAATAAACGGAGGAAGCTACCCAAATGATGCCTCGCAGTTTGAACTTAGTCTCCCCGAAGTTGCGAGAATAATTCATTGTCGGATCCGTCCCTTCGGTGTTGGGAACCTATCAAAAGTTATCCTTCCTTGATCTCGATCTGAATGCACTTGGGGAACCTGTTTTGCCTATTTTCTTCCCGTCCCCTACTTTGACAGTGTTACACCTTTCTGGAAACAACTTCACTGGAACTATTCCATTTCAGAGCACTCATTCAACAGAATCAATACTGCTATCTTCTCAACCTGCTCTCAAGATTGTTGCTCACATAATTTGGTTGTTGTAATGTTCCCTGAAAGTATAGCTTTAATTTCAAGCAAACAAACATAAGTTCAAGTATGCCTTTCCCCCTCAAGAATACACAAGAAGTTGCTTGTCATTCCATTGACAAGCTGAAAAGTTCAAGCATGGTCGCTAATAGTGTTCAGCTCAACTTTAAAAGTATCCATCCACTTCAACTTCTAACTTAATCTACCTACCATTTTAAGTCATCTATGACTGATGATATCTATATGTTCTTTTTTTCCAAAGCAACAAAGCATGAATTTTATGCCTTTTCAGGTTATTGCAAGAAAGATTATTGCTGGATCAGTGATTCGAAGAATCGGAGTGAGCACGTTGTTTCTACTCAGTGGGTTGATGCATTTGATGATTCTTGCAGGTAGAGAGATGGCAGAGACCGTGTTCACTCCGTCCTTGGAAGGGATGAAGCATGTCAAGTCAGAGAGCGGGGTCATGCTCACCAAGCCCTTCCTTGATGTGTGCAAGCAAATCTTGCCTGTCTTGGGTAACTCCCTTCGCTCGTGTTTGCCATCGACTCACTTCTCTTGTGATGCGTTGGACTGTTAGTCGCATGAGGTTCAGATCATTAGCTAGGTTGCTTTATTGAATTTGTGATGATTGTGTTTAATTCTGTAGTGGGGTGCAGGCGTGCAGCAGTAAATAGCCTGAGTAATTTTTACATGTGACGGATGTGTTGTCTAACCAAATTTTCAAGAGTTTTGAGATTAGCCTTTTGCCAATGGGCAATTGTTTGTACTGCTCTTGGAGATGTGCAAGTCTAAATAAGCAAAAAGGATAAGTGGATTTGAGAGCCTTTGGCATTTGACTTTAGCATAGGCAGATGGCCTTGTCGTTTTATGCTTTTCCTCGTTGATTTTGCTACAAATTTAGTATTGCTCTTTGACTTCTTAGTTGTTGCATCATTGAGCATTCATACCAATGACAACCTTTTGGGAATTGGAAGTTGGGACATCCGGTGCTGTTGTGGGGTGTGCTGGATTGCTCTAATTTGTATTACTACACATGTAGTCCTTCTCCAAATACCTAATTTGTCACATCTGTTGCCTGAGCAGGATTGATCTGTGACCTTTCGTGGGAAAGCACCGTTGTATTTAATGCGTGAGTTCAGTAGAGTCATCTATCTTATTCTGAAATTTAGTTTTTATTGCTCTTGATATGCTTGTAAATGTTGAAGATTTGAGCACAGATCTTTGTTGTGCTTGCGTTAGGCCTTAAATCAAAATCTTTTGTATTGGCTTAAACTATACAGAGCATATCCATCTGTATTTGCAGTGTAGTGGTAGTTGATGATTTGAGAATGATCAGCTTATCCATCTGTATTTGTAGTATAGTAGCTGATGGGTAGAGAATGCTGGTCGGCTTATGTTTTCCCCATTTTAGTCTTTTTATTACCATCTCCTTTGTTCTGATTTTTTTGATAAAAAAATTGTTTGTTGCATCAGTTTTGGATGGATTGAGCACAAAGGGCTTTGCAAGCATGTTGTCTTCAACTAGCAGTGAGAATGTGTCGACCGGAACTGGTACCCTGCCTCCCATGCCGCCCCCGCCATCATACATGTGAGTTTGTTTCCTTGTTTTGTCTGCCTACGCCATTCTCAATTTTACCCCGGCATAATGGCTTGTTGCAAAATCCTTGCAGTGGTTCCCCTGTTTTCTGGATTGGAGTTGGTGTAGCATTGTTTGCGGCATTTTCCATGGTGTGAATTCTGCTTCTTGTTATGCTTTAATGTGTTGTACTATGTGTCTTCTCTTTGTAACTTAATAATACTTGGTGGTTGGTGTATCAGATCTCTTCAATGGTAATCGAAGTCTTCCTTCCATCTTCGAGGCAGGATCCATCTCAAGACAGTGCAGAGTTAACTTTAGTTATATGTTTTGGTAAATCTTAACGAGGCAGGATCTTGCAAAGTTCTTGAGAGAAATTAGAGATAATTATGTCTGTTTTATGAGAATTTAATTTTGCAATGAACTGTTTAATCAGCAATCCACATATCCATGGTTCTTGTTATAATCCACAACGTTCATCCCGGCACAACGTGGTCGAAGCACTCTCCGACCGCCGACCACGTTCACCCCTGTACAACGTGGTCGTAGTCTCCTAACGACCACGTTCAACTTCCTTCGTTTTGGTCGTACGCCTGCAGATCACCTTCGACTTCTCACCAATCTGGTCGTATTGCTTCTTGACCTCACGATCAATCGATTTTGCCGCAATTGATCGCCTTTCGACCGCGTGGTCGGAAAATCACTGTTCCTCTCCCGTGGTCGTAAAATCACTGCTCCTCTGCCGTGGTCGTAAAATCACTGCTCCTCTACCGTGGTCGTAGGCGCCTCTCGATCCCGCCTGCTGGGATTTTGCCGTGGTCGAACGCCTTTCGACCACGCCTGCCGATATTTGCCGTGGTCGTAAGTCCCTCCGACCACGTAATCGTTTACGACTGGCGGTTGAACGCACAGCCATGCGGTCGATTTTCGACCACGTAGTCTCCACAACCACTCTGTCGTCTTGCCTTTGGCTGAGGGTCCCGCCTGTTAGACTTTCATCTTTTTCCAAATTTATTCCAACAGAGGATTTCAACCGACCATAACTAATTCATTTTAACTCCGAATTGAATGAAACAAATTTCTAAATTTTTCTAAAATCAAAATCTAACCAATGGAAACCAAAATCATGTATTTTGAGTTCATTTGAGTTTTTCTATTTGATTGCTTTGCTGATTTTTATTCGAATTTTAATCTTATTTTGTATTTTACCGTAGCGTTAGCACGGGCACACTACTTCTCTCCTAGATGCTCCCCTCTAGATTAATCGGACTAAGATGCCATGAATCGCCATAGCCGTAGTCCCCTGCTCCGACCACCGCCTGCACGTAGTCGTAAAAACACTGTAGCACAAGTTGTATTAGTGGTCGTACAATTTCTGTAGCAACCCGGGTCGAAGAGTTCATTTACGACCACGTAGTCGAAGCTGCTACCCAGCGGTCGAAGTCATGACCACGCGGTTGTTCCAACCACGAAAACGAACTTACGACCACGTTACCTTTTACGACCATGCGATCAGAAACTCGACCGCGTTGAAATCTCGTAGTCGTAGCTCCCTACGACCACATAGGAAGACTACCGACCACGCTCGTTCCCTCACAACGTGGTCATAACCTTCTACGACCACTCACGCCATAGTCGAAGCTTCCTACCGACCACTCACAATGTGGTCGTAGCACCTTACGACCATGTTCACCCCGATACAACGTGGTCGTAACCCCTTACGACCACGTCTGTGAGTACTTGGCATGTCCGTGACGTTTACGACCACTCTATGTTGTTTACGACCACTCAAAGTCACTTACGACCACTTCTGTGTCGTTTACGACCGCTCTATGTCATTTACGACCGCTCAAAGTCACTTACGACCACTTCTGTGTCGTTTACGACCACTCTATGTCGTTTACGACCGCTCAAAATTATTTACGACCACTCTGTGTCATTTACGACCACTCTAGAATCATTACGACTGCTTAGAATCATTTACGACCACTCCTGAGCCGTTTACGACCACCTAGGGAGATTTACGACCACTCGGCACCGTTTACGACCACCCCTCGCACGCTATCGTAACCGACCCCTCGGCCGCTATGACCATGCGGTCAGATTTACGACCACGTAGCCGTTTACGACCACGTCGGTCGAACTCACAACCATGTGGTCGGATTTACGACCACGGTGGTCAAACTTATGACCACGCGGTCAGATTTACGACCACGGTCATTACGACCACGTTGTCGTCCGGACAACCAGCTGAAGGACCCGCCTGTCAGACTTTTAATCTTTTTCCGAGTTTACTAAAACAAAGAGCTTCAAATGGTTATAACTAATTCATTTTAACTCTGAATTAAGTGAAACACATTTCTAAATTCATCTAAAATCAAAATCTAACCAATGGAACCGAGATCATGTGCTTTTGAATTCATTTGAATTTTTCTATGGGGATTTGTTTGCCTTAAAGATTTTTGATTCAAAATTTCACGCACGATTAAAATAGTGTATGAGGCTCAAGAAGAAGAAGAAGCAGAAGCAGCAGCTCTAGAAGCTCAAGAACTAGACCAGCGTGGTCGTAGTACGGGTTTACGACCACTCTGGTCGTGGTCCAAGGTCCCAGGAAGTTTTACCACCAAGTTGGTTGTGGTCGAAAGTCACCAGGGCAGTTTACGACCATTTAGTCGAAAGTTGAAAACCTGTCGGGAGAGTTACGCCCACTGCAGTTCATTCTGAGCCTGGTCGAAAGGGTTTACGACCACGTTGTCTGTGGTCAGAAGTTGTTACGGCCACATTGGCCGTGGTCGAAAGCTGCTAAACCGATTTACGACCACGTTATGTCGTTTACGAATACTTTGGCGCTTACGGCCATGTTGGTATTTACGACCACGTTGGCCTTTATGACTACGACGATCGTGAAACTCGTGCACATTGGTCGGAAGTGGCTTCGACCACGACGAAAAGTGTTGTATGTGCTCGGGAAGGGCTTCGACCAGCGCGAAACTCGGTGCACATGGTCGGAAGTGGCTTTGACCATGCGAAAAGTGTTATATGTGGTCGGGAAGGTGTTTAAATCACGCGATAAATGGTCGTAGCTTCTGTTAACCGGTCGTATGGTCTCGCGAAGCGGTCGCAAGACCTGGGAATCGGTCGTAGGCTTTTGAGCATTACGTGTTGGGTGGTTCCGACCGGTCACGTATTTATGTGACATTCATTTTGTGACAAAAATATTTGGTTATACAATATATGAGACGTGCAGGATTTGATGAAATCATACATCATGTCATGAATAAGAAGAGCCAGGTGTTTTTTGTGGATGGTCCAGGAGGAACAGGAAAGACATTCCTATACAAGGCACCAAAAATATTGTGTATAAAGATGTCTTAGCATGGTGATGTGGTAAGTAAATAGTCCGCAAACACCTATTTCCTTACTGTGTTTCATATTTCTTTATGTGACAAAAATGTTTGTTTTCTTTGTAGCCTCAAGTTTAAACAATGTGGGGATGGAGAAAGTCGTCGGTGGGTGAGTCCAATGATGTTGTCGCCTCCTCAAAAGATCAGTCGTTATGTGGCATTCATTATGTGACAAAAATATTTGGTTATACAATATATGAGACGTGAATCTTAATGAATCTGATTGTTCGTTTTATTTTTTTACAAATTTTATCTTGTTTTGTATTTTACCGTAGCGTTAGCACGGGCACACTACTAGTAAATAGTAGTAACTGAAAGAAGTGGCTTTTAGAAGGATTGAGTGAGCGAGCGGTGGGGAAAGTGAAGAGAGATGCGTGCACGAGACTGAAGTGGGAGGAGGGGGCGCATGATGCGTCTGTGACCCTCTGTCTTATTCTCGAAGAGAGACGGCAGTGAGAGGAGTGGGGAAGTCACTTCAGAAAGCCAGGTGTTGATTAAGGTCTTGTTCGTATTGGCTTCTAAAAGTCACTTTTCTATAATAAATGTGTTTTCTTCAGTATCTTTCAAACAGAAAGTCTTTTCAAGACCGTGCATACTAATCGATTGTTGTACACACAGTGACTTCATTTATATTGGTCAAAATTGCACACGAATGTCTCTCTCTCTCTACAAGCTAATACTATTCATAAACCAAAAGATAATATGAACGGGTTCTTAGCTTTTGGTTTTTCCAAGCAGAAACCAATATGAATATACCCTACTTCTCTGATTTTAGAATTTGTCACAGAGGTGTGCGTGTATATGTGTTACAGAATTTTTTTTATGAATATTCTATTTTTTATTCAAAATAACAGAAATATACCCGCGTGAACATTTTTTTTACATAAATAGGCTTCAGCCACTTAACCATCGGGTGACTGGAGCCTATTACCCAATGGTTGTGCGACAATAAAGCTGTCTATAAGTCATTGGGTGACAGGTTCCAGTCGCCCCAACAGTTGGGCGATTGGAGTCTATCGCCCTGTAGCTGGGCGACATCAATTGCAGTCGCTTGGCTGTGTAGCGACTGCAAATAAGATGAAGTGTGGGTTAATCTATTTTGTGATTTTTGTAGAGTATGACGGAGAGATAATCTGTTGGATTAGTAATAAGAGTTTATGATCGTTGTATATTGTTGTAGTGTAAAAAAAACCGTGAAACTTTTTTAAGAACATTGAATAATGAACAATTGGTAAGTACAAGGGTAAGTGATATTGTGATGTTACCTAGAATTCATACACGAAGGAAAATTGATCTGTTAATATTGTTGGATGACTTGCTATAGGAATAATTGAATGCAAAAAGACGAGAAAATAAGCTTATTTGAATTAAAATAAACTTCATAATACAGTTAAGAGTAACATGCCGCACAGGGTTTGATTACTATCGACTTGGCCGTTTATTTTTTAATATTTATATGATTTTATTTATAATTTTTAAATTTTACATAATTTATTTTGTAAGTATAAATAATTTTATTTTGTATTTTTATATATTTTCTAGGATTTTTTACTTTTTTAAAGTTTATGTCAAATAAGCTTAGCGTTTTAGCACTGTAGGTTTTTTTTTCTAGACTCTCAACTCTTTGATCTTAAAAGGTTTCATTCCTATTCTATCTCAATCTATTTAGGACAAAAGACTTTGTTGTTGTTGTTATGTTAAATAGGCTAACCGTGCTTATGCCGATCTGATAGGTTAATCATGCCAGACCGGCCCGGCACGACCTGTGAGGTGGCCACCTCTATCCATGTGTCAAGAAAAGAGCCGGATGGGTACACCAGAATGCTTCGGTATCGTAACATTATGTTCCAAATGGAAAACCAGAATGCCTGCCGGAACGGTATCAACTAGTTTGATGCTGAATCTAGTATGTCTGCAATAGTTACATTCGGCGCACAAAAGCGCAAGTGAACATTATTAAACTTATTCAAACATCTCATAAAACTTACATAACTCCAACGAAATCATCTGAGGCATACATGGATCCAGAGAACATCAGAAGTGCAGCGAGCATGAACCAAGTGTCTACCTACGCATTCTAGACCAAGCATGGCGATGCAGTACTAAAATGACGATGCTACTGCAACAGCAGCTCAACTGAAAAGGCCTCTTTCTGCTGTGCACACATACTCATCAGCTGAAGCTATTCTAACTTGGCTGGGGCAGGGAGGCCTGCATTGGCGCGAGCGGAGATGTCGGTAAGGTGGGTGAGAGGCATGCCGGTGACCTCCTCGAGGTCGAAGGAGTTGATGCCCTTGGTGAGAGGTCTACCATCTCCAGTGCTTGCATTCTGAGCTCCACTGGATAATCCGTCACACACCCTATTCTTGGACCAGCCCCAGTGCTCCATTTCAGGGACAGCCTGTGGCCAAGCTGATAGGATTTTGACTCTCCCTTGGATTTCAACCTCTCGAGAATCGCCTTCTGCGGGACTTCGGCAGCTCTAGGGCTTTGCAGACCACCTGATAAGGTTCTTTGGTACGTTGGATTGGCTTGCTCTGTAGGAACATTGTCACCTTCGGTTTGTGGATCTGACCCAGATGCCTTGTCTTCTTCTATCATGTTTGGAAGGAGAATCAATTGTGGAGGATTGGAAGCCATGATAGCAGCAGTAGGGTTCTCTGTGTTATTAGGCACTGGATCTTCATAGTAGTCTTCGTTGGTCGATGAAGGCACCTGCATACGCAAAACAAGCTCATAAATGAAACAATCTTATATTTGGTAACATAGGAGCATTTTTAGGTTGTGCTGATTCGAAAATGGTGTACCACAACTCCTTTCAGATCAACTCCATTCTCTTCAAGGAAGTTCATGAAGTTGCCGAGGTTCTCTGCACTTGGTTTGTAGTGACCACTATATGCCCAGATGGACTGAAATCAGAACAGATCATCAAAGATTAGCAGAATGTACCCAATGAACAAGCACAACACGACATAATGAAAGAACAAGCACAAGAACAGGAAGTAGAATCCATGGCCTAGTGTCCTCATAACTTGCATATTGGCCAAAGCATGATAAGTAAATACTCTAATGATACTAGGTGTGAAAAAAAAGTAGAATTACAAAATTGTAGTTTGGTCCACTATGCTACTTTCAGAATCATGTGAAAATAGTACATAAATACAGCCCAATCTTAGGGTATTTTCCAATCTGTCCTCACAAAAGGAGGCATATTCAAATAATATTTCATGGCAGTCCATGGAACACAAAAAAGAATGGTTTGAAGTTGAAGGACCATGTAGTGATCAACTCCCGTAAAATAATCAATCTTTTGGGTCACAGATGAAGGATTAAGGAACAATATAAGCAGTCATATCAGGAAAGCAAAATACTGTGCGTAAATAGTAACATTTCAATTGGGCATGTTACTCAACAATACCTTGATAACTCCATTTTCTACAGTAAACCTTCCAGCAGCTATGGTTGCACCTCCTGCTAAAAAGCTGGAGTGCTGGAATACACCTTTCTTTTTCTGGATGGTGAAATCAGCTTATGAATAATAGATCAAGTGACGCTAAATGACCAAAATATGATATAACATTGCTCAGCAGCAACGACAGCAAAATCCTTGTGAGAGTTGGCAAACTACCTGGCCGGCATAAAGGCTCTTTGTTGTGCTCATAACAAAAATCCATTTCGTCCCCTTAGGATCTTGGCTTGTATCGAGTGGTTCTCCAGATTGTTTACGGATAATCTTTCCCTCTGTAATGATGTATTCATAGTGCTCGCGCTCTTGCTGCAAACGTCAGACAATTGTTAGAACCATCTGGTAGGCTTAGCTGTAGCAAAATATAGAGTCCGTGTAACATTTGTTTAAATACTTTCAAGAGTCATTTTTGTAGGATTTTTAAGGGCTTGTGTCAGTTATTCGTGTAGTTATCATGAACAATTAAAGAAAAGTGTGAATGGAAAGTAGGCTAGGGAACCTATTCAGTATTAACAGTAAGTCAAGACTTGTGGACCTCTGGCTGCGAAAAATATAGCTCAAATATGCAGTGATTTGATAACAATAATATCAAGACATAACACATGTTTTCAATTAAAAAAATCTAAAAAGGCAAACAAGAGAAAAAATATTACAATGCTGGTGATATTTAATCATAATTAAGGTTTGATGAAACAAATTGAGGGTTGATGAAACAAATTGAGGGTTGAATGAAGTTAACAATCTCAAGTCCTAATGCATCTCTTCTCAGAATATTTTCAATAAGAATGCATTTTTGAAATAAGGATAGGCAACTATTACAGAACATGGTCTTACCGGACCAAGATATTTTATGCATTGCTTCTTCAGCAGAGCTCTTGGACACTCCGGAAGATCAACGTCTTTTCCCTCCCCAATATCAAGCCTGCATATGCAAAAAAAGACTCAATAAAATCGCTGTCAATCAAACCACTCGCTTAAATTTCTGGTAAGCAGTGCAACACTGAACATACTTATCCTATATGCAAATCTCTCATGTTATATATACTTTCCCCAATTCGTTTCAATTATAGAATCTGCAAATGTGAATACACAAATCACGGTCAAGTTCTTACCAGTAGAAGAACGGCTGGCCGGCCTGGCTTTGGCACCAGACATCATAGTAGAAATGCAGGTTGTGCCCATATCTATGCCGTGGATCGATCTATACAACAACAAATGAATATTGCTGTCACGATTACATCGAAAATTCTGCAAACGGAATTTTAGCAAGGAAGGGACAGAAACTTCTACGATGCCAAGCTGTGGACCTTTTATGATCAAAGTTCAGACCTGACTAAAAAGTCCATGTCAACTGATACTGGAAAGTAGCCTCTTTTCACACACAGACTACATGAGCAAAGCCGCAATATCCAAAGAAAAAAAACAGTGGATTTGTACGATTTGTAACTCACAGCCTCGATCCAGTGCTGGAAAGCCAGCTTCAGAGCCTTGCCATCCCTGGATAAACCTTGACCCACCTGTATCAAGCCCATAAGCCAGAACCAACTTCAACACACACAGCAGAACAATATAAGAGAAGTCCAAACAAAACGAATCACTTTCATGAGGATTTGTGGTAGCAATTGATGCACAAAAAGAATCACTTCATGATGAACAAGACCTTCGATGCATTGAGGCTGACGCGGTTCCAGCGCGAGGCCGCGGTCTCCGGTTCGGGGTGGTCGAAGAAGGAGACGGTCCTGTGGCTGAGCTGTGCAAATTCCAGCGCTTTCCACCTACATTAATTTCATCCACAAAACCTCTCAGTTAAAATTGATGTCGCCACCCGTAACCATCAAGAAGAACCAAATCATAATTTTTTTGGGACACCACAATCTCCAAGAAAGGAATCATCTTTTCATGGGGCCAACTGATGATACATCAATAGCAAGAAAAGCAAAGCAATAAGCGAAAGGATTCCAAGAAAGGGGCAGCTTTTTCTTTACCAAATTTAACCGGCCAAACGGATGAAATAAATCGGGAACGAGGAAGCTTAAAAAAGGGAAAGAAAAAAAGAGAGGAAAAGTTGGTGTAGGATCTGGTTACCAGAGCTCGACGACGAAAGCGGAGTCGGCGAGCTTGCGCCTGGTCCGGTAGCTCCGGTACACCTTCTGCACCTTGGTCGCGGCGCCATTCACGCAGCCGCCGGCGCCACTTCCCGCCACCGGCAGCGAGGAGGCTTCCGGAAGATTTGATTCGAACCTGGGAGAGTCCATGCGATCCAAGCCGGCCGGAGGGGGCGTCGCCGCTTCCACCCCCATTCTTGAGGTTCAAAGCAGTTTCTGGAGACGAGAGAGACTAGCAGTAGGAATGGTTTGTGGTCTCCTCGAGGAGGTGGGAGAAGGAATTTAAGCAGAGTCGCGTCGCTGTAACACGTCAAAATTAGAGAATAATCAAAGGCGTTTATTCTAGTACTATATTCTACGCTACTCGCGGGAAATGTAGCGGAAGAAATAGAAGAGCGTACAAAGATGTGAAATGTTGTATTACGAGTCTAGCTACGCATGTCATCCATGGCAGCCCACTTGCTAGCTTGTTAATAGCAGTTGGGAGACTGATTTCATACACTATTGGTTGGTCTCGTCAAGTCAACACCGTCTCTCCATGCTTCACTCATTGCTTTCTAATTTCTAGTTTTTTATTTTTATATTTTTTAAATATTTTGGTTTTTTCGTATTTCTTTATATTATTCGTAATACATTAACCTATCTTTTTTAAAACAATTAAATTTAATTACACTAAGAAGCTATCAATAATTACAGTGCAAAATAAATAAAATAAATTCTTTAAATAATTTTTTAAATTTAAAACTATATATTAAAACAGCGCAGACAAAATACATACACCCAGAAAAAAAAGACCTTATAGTCCTGTCTGATTAGACGACGGCTCCAAATGCTCGTGTCATTTTTTTTTGACAAAAGAACAAGTTGCGCGAACAACACGTGGTTCACTCATACAGGCAACTAAACAGGCTCTTTTTCAGACTATACGGATCCACTCAGCCAGGACGAAAGAGATTCAGGCAACCAAACACACCCCTTATGCACCGAAAGGAAGCCGAATCCATGCATGACAAACGATCAGCGCACCAAAGTGCAACACATGTTACTGTCCGGCCATGTCATCCATGCCGGGTGGCTCCGTGCTTGCGTGCGAGCGCCTGGCCCACATCGCAGTGAGTCACGATTGCCCGATCGGATCGATGGGCTAGCGAGTGGCACGCTGACGGGACTGTCGACACATATGTAGCAGTATTGCTTGTCCTTCTGCCCAGGGGCGAATCCGCAGTGGCAGAAGCCAAAAATAAAATCGAGGTGGATTGAATTATTTATTAGACTAAATTAAATTAATATAAATTAGTTTTATACTCTTATAGAATTTTAAATTTATATAGAAAATTATATAGTTGGAGTTTTGGAGAAAACAACAAAAAGCAAAGAAATACAAAGTAGGTACCTCGACAATAGAGAGCGCATACCCAAGAATATATAATTATTCTGCTATAAGTACGGAGTAGCAATAAATCACCCGTGTATGAAACATATGAAAATTAGTGATATAATAAAAAACTGTGAATAACAACGAAAATTTAGATTATATGAATTACGAAACATACCACAAATAAGCTAATTTGAATCATGGAGCAATGCATTCTACGCGACTTCATGCCTTGGAAGCGGTTTATGATTTTATCATCATCAATGCTTTTAAAGATCTCTCGCTCAGTGTAGCACACCATCAAGTCATTGAGCCACTCATCCGTTACCTTATTGCGCAAATCTGTTTTGATAATATTCATTGCTAAAAATATTCTCTCAGCAGATGCCGTTGCCACTGGAAGCTTCTTTGGTTGAGTTGTACTCTCATTGATTGGACGAGAACTACTTGAATTACTTGCGAAATAGTTGCACAAAGTTCGTTTCTCCATTATAGCAAAATCTATAAATAAATTATTAATTCTGTCAATACAAAGCTATAAATATATAAATTAATTATAAGAACTAAACTATCTATATACACTGAATATGAAAGTTTAAAATCTAAACTCTAAAAATACTAAACTGATAAAAAAGTAGAGAAAATTACCCTAAAGCAGTGAAGCCGTCGGCCACCCCTATCCTCCTCAATTCTCTGTTCACACTGAACACTCGTTGGACCTCAATTCGTTCGCCCGACCGGCCGCATTCGTGCAGGTTCGCAGCTCCTCAACGCCCTTACTGTCTCTCTCACTTCTCACTGTCTCACTTCTTCGCAGCTTTTCGGCTTCTCCGCTCCTCGCCTTGCTCGAAGCTATTAATAATTATAGTGCAAAATAAATAAAATAAATTTTTTAAATAATTTTTTAAATTTAGGACTATATATTAAAAAAGCGCAGACAAAATACATACACCCAGAAAAAAAAGACCTTATAGTCCTGTCTGAGTAGGACGACGGCTCCAAATGCTCGTGTCTTTTTTTTTTTGGACGAAAGAACAAGTTGCGCGAACGACCTTTTGTACCGAAAGGAAGCCGAATCCATGGCATGACAAAAGATCAGCGCACCAAAGTACAAACATGTTACCGTCCGGCCATGTCATCCATGCCAGGTGGCTCCGTGCTTGCGTGCGAGCGCCTGGCCCACATCGCAGTGAGTCACGATTGCCGGATTGGATCGATGGGCTAGCGAGTGGCACGCTGACGGGGATTGCCGACACAGATGTAGCAGTATTGCTTGTGCGCAGGGGCGAATCCATTGTAGGTGCTCACGGGTCCTCGAGCACCCCCTTCTACCGTAGGTTGTAGGACTATGCAATTAGTTTTTTTTTGTTTAATCGGTTCGGTATATACGGTAAATATGATGTTTGTGGTTCGGTAATATACGATATTTTTAGAAGTACGGTATCGGTAAATTCCAATTTATTTCGGCGTGGTATCGGCAAATACCATATTTACCAAAGTTGACGCGAATTGTAAACGATATAGCGACCAGCGAGACGAGTAGACGATAATATTGCATGGACTAGATGCCAGCAAAGAACTTGGTGGCTCTGGTTGACCGGAGAACATGCTGAACAGGGGCAAGAATGTCGTCCCAAAACGGCACACGTGCTTTAATTTGACAGAATGGCACAACCCTACCTGGATCATATGAAATTCCATATAGACACCAGAACAGAGTAGTTTCTGGGTGGCTAAGACAAAAACATCATACCTCAATAATGGTAGTACAGGTATTAGAGCCTAGGAAGCAATAAAATGCTATCCTGCCGAGGAACTCTGCTCGCTCCTTGTTATGTATAAACAATTGGAATATTATCCATATATTGTTTGTCATCATGTAATTAGTTCAATTTATTGTATGATTTTCATTTTAGCGGAGACAGTAGGGCAACACTGTAATGTATTTTTTTTCCAGTATATGATGATGTGAAAAAAAGCAAACCTTGTATATTCCTGTCCTCCCAACCCACACAATTTGGTCCAGAAAGAGGAAAATTGCTAGCAGCGCATTGTTTGACTGAGAAGGACATAAAGCAAAATGTTCCAGGAGGACATACTACGTGCTGGCCTACGCCCGTTTTCGGTATTTTTGGTTTTTTGGTTTTTAGCCGGTTTTTCCCGAAAAAACCGAATGCCAAAAAACCCAAAATTTGAAAACCGAACCGAATACCAAAAACCGGTCAAACCGAGTTGACCGGTTCGTTCGGTTTTTTCAGTTCGGTTGAAAAATGCACAGCCCTAGTAGGTTGAAGAAGATCCGGCTGATCCAAAGGTTGAAGAAGAACCGGAGGTTGAAGAAGAGCCGGAGTCGGAGGTTGAAGATTGAAGAAAGCATGAGGCCCAATCGATGTCTTAAGACCTAGCGCTCCAGCCGGCCCAAATCAGTGGCGAATCCTGACCCAAAATCCTAAATACAATCAGAGTTTCAGACTTCAGAGATTAGAGAACATGAGGAAGATAAACAGTAGAACGTCGGAAAGTAGATAAGGTCTCTGAGAAAGACAGAATCACGGGACACAGAGAGGCCGAGTCGGAGAGAGACTCACCGTCACCATCAAGTTGGCAGCCTAGCGTTGCGGAGGGGAAGGCGGTCGGTGACTTGGCACGAAGGGGGAGGCCGGAGGCGGTCGGCGGCCCGGCGCAGCGGAGGGGGAGGCAGAGGTGGTCGGCGACTCGGTGCGGAGTGGGAGGTTGAAGGCGGTCGGTAACCCGACGAGGGGCGGAGGGAGGCTCGACGCGGAGCGGAGGGGGAGGCGGCTAGCCACTCGATGGCGGCCGGGAGTGGGAGCGGCCGCGTGGGCGAGGCCGAGTGGGGCTGGCGCCTAGCGGGCGTGCGTGGCATCGGCGCATCGGAGAGGACGAGGTGGAGGTGAGGTGAGGCAGCCGTGTGGGTGAGGCAGTGCTGCTGAAGTGGTGACCGGTGAGGTTGTGATTGTTGTACTTATTCAAATTATTGTTTAATCGACAACAACCATTAGCTGATTAGCCATTTTGTTTAATCAGTGATTGACTGGTTGTTGTTTAATTATTATTAGATTTATAAAAATGGAGAAGCGAATTTTGCACAAATATTTCTCAAATAATGATATTTCAACTCTATCAAGACATTAAAACTCGTAGAGTGAAATTACGTCGTAGTCAGATTTAGTGATTTAGTGGCATGTTTTCATTTCATTTTTAATGTTTATGGATATTCACAATTTAATATTGTATCACTAAATTTGATATTTCTTATCTACAGATCGGTGCTCACATATTTATGAATATTTAGGGGCATATTATCCATTAGTAAGGTACTAAATTTATTGTGTTGTACATTTGCAATTTCTTCTTTCCCTATTTATATATGAATTTGATGTTTCAATAACAAAAGACTAGTAGATATAGTTTTGATATGCTTATGGGCCTGTTCGGCAAGTCAAAAGCCGGCCGGCTTTTGGCTTTTGCTACAGTACCTAACTTTTAAACGGAGTATTTTCTAAAGACGGGGTCTACAAGTTAAACGATCTACACGTTAAAAGACCAACATTTGTACCAGCCAAAATCACAAGTGAGTATCTGTCTCTCCGTAATATGTACCGTAAACAGCCAAAATTCAAAAATTTTAGCCAAAAGTCAAAAGTCGCAGCTAAAAAGAACAGACCTTATATTGTGCTATAGTATTAACAGTAGAGCTCCTCTCTTTTTTTTTTATCGTGAATTTGCCACTGCAACTGCCAAAGTAGTCAACACTGTTCTCTCTGCATGCCGGGTCGCTGATCGTGTATAGACCGACTTGCCAAGTAGTCAACACTGGTCTCTCTCCATGCCGGGTCGCTGATCGTGTGTAGACCGAATCGCTCGCACCGCCGTGCATAAGACCGTGCGTGCGTATTGTCTTTTGACATTCTCAGCTCATACACACGGTGTTTCTAGCTTCAACGAGAAGCATGTCGGTAAGTACACGCGTTGTTCTACGTTGCTGTTTCGACTGGACCTGGCTGGATAGCCTGATCCAGCTTGGCAATGGTTCGTAAGAGCTGGCTCGTGTTTTAGAGCAACTCCAGCAGTAGCTCTCAAAACAGAGTCTCTATTTTTTATTTGAGAGCTCCTCCTACTTTTGAGGGCTCTGTTTTCTAGGCTGCACTCCAGCAGGAGCTCTCAAAATAGGGCCCCTACTTCTCAATTTCCTCTATTTCCTCACACACTATATGCATACGTATGGGACAAAAGCACAATACACAATAAAATATTTATGATTTCACAATGAGGGACAATATTTAAATATATGAATTCAAATACGAATATTCAAATTTAAATTCAAATTTGTTCCGAATTTAAATTGAAAACACAAAGTTCATCACATAACATTCAAATTTGTTCCGAATTCAAATATGAATTCAAATACGAATATTCAAATTTAAATTCAAATTTATTCCGAATTTAAATTGAAAGCACAAATATGAATTCAAATACGAATATTCAAATTTGTTCCGAATTTAAATTGAAAGCACAAAGTTCATCACATAACATTCAAATTTAAATTCAAATTTGTTCCGAATTCAAATACGAATTCAAATACAAATATTCAAATTTAAATTCAAATTTGTTCCGAATTTAAATTGAAAGCACAAAGTTCATCACATAACATTTAAATTCAAATTTGTTCCGAATTTAAATTGCACAAAGTTCATCACATAACATTCAAATTTAAATTCAAATTTGTTCCGAATTCAAATATGAATTCAAATACGAATTCAAATATGAATATTCAAATTTAAATTCAAATCTGTTTCGAATTTAAATTGAAAGCACAAATGTTCCACAAAAAAACGAGGAAAGCTGAAAAATGAGAGCCGGAGTAGGGGGCCCCTAGGAATGAGGGCTTAGAGACCTCATTTGAGAGGCCTCCTATTTTTGAGAGCCAAGTAGGGGCCCTGCTGGAGTTCAGTTTTTTGCTCTGGCTCTCAAATATGAGATTTGAGGGCTCAAGTAGGGGCCCTGCTGGAGTTGCTCTTAGTCACTTGGTTCTGGTTTATTTGAAAGTCAAAATTAATAGCGCAGTTTTCTGATATTAATTTTTCAAACGGTCGCTTAAGTATATAATCGTATGTGTTATTTATGTCAATGTCCTCAATATTTACTGTCATCATAAAAATATAGATAAAAATTATCCGTCGTACATCAAAAAATAGACCCTAGTCCGTGGTTATTGTGTTGTGATGCAGCTAGTCTTGGTTAAATTAACAATCCAGAAATGACAGCCACTCCATGCACCAGTTCTTCACTTCTGGTACTCCATAGTCCAAGGATCAAATGGATGAACTGAAACAAAGAGGGATCGCGGAGTCCCAGTTAATTGCATCTAGCACATGGAGCGAAGACCGAGGTAGCCTTAATTGCATCATGCAAATCGAAGGTAAACAAGTTCGGCACGTTTCCATGGTTGGTTGGTTCGCGGCAACACCAGTACTCTAGCAGTGAGTTTGCTCTTTTGGACCGTAGTCTATAGCCAAAAATTTTAAATTGTCTATTTATAAGAGATAAATGGTTATATATAATTTTAATCAGTATAGTTGAACTTAGTATATTTTTTATTATAATCTTTCTACCTATATACTTCTAAAAATATATTATTTAAACATTAATTATTATAGTATAAATTATAACTTTATCCAGCTCGGCAATGGTTCGTAAGAGCTGGTTCGTGTTTTCTTCAATTGGTTTTGGTTTTTTCGTTTATTTGAAAGTCAAAATTAATCACGCAGTTTCCAGATATTAATTTTTCAAACGGTCGCTTAAGTATATAATTATATATGTTATTTATGTCGATATCCTCAATATTTACTACCATCATAAAAATATAGATAAAAATCATCCGTCGTACATCAAAAAATAGACCCTAATCCGTGGTTATTGTATTGTGATGCAGCTAGTCTATGGTTAAATTAACAATCCAGAAATGACAGCCACTCCATGCACCAGTTCTTCACTTCTGGAGTTCTGGTACTCCATAGGTGGTGATCATTTGGGCTTTTTTTAGTGGTTTATGGTTAAAAAACACTGTAGCTGACTGGAAAAATACTGTAGCTAACAAAGACTTATTTAGCATAATTAAATTTAAAAAATTAAAAAATATGTTAACTCATTACGTATAATACAAACAAATATGGGGAAAAAAGAACCAGCAAAAAAGCTTAACAAAAAGCTAAAAATTCAGAAAAGATGAAATTTATAAATAGTAAAAAAATAAGCTAAAAGTCAAAAGCTAAAGCTAAAAACGATCACAGTCTTAAGAAACAAATGGATGAACTGAAACAAAAGAGGGATCGCGGGGTCCCAGTTAATTGCATCTAGCACATGGAACGAAGACCGAGGTAGCCTTAATTGCATCATGCAAATCGAAGGTAAACAAATTCGGCACGTTTTCATGGTTGGTTCGCGGCAACACCGATACTCTAGCAGTGAGTGTGACGACGGAAATGTCCCGTACTTTCGCTCTTTTGGACCGTAGTCTATAATTAAAAATTTTAAATTCTATCTATTTATAAGAGATAATATGTAAAAATAGTCGTATATAATTTTAACTAGTACAGCTGAACTCAGTATATTTTTTACTATAATCTTTCTGTTAACATATTTTAAAAATATATTATTTAAAAATTAATTATTATAGTATAATTTATAAACCATAAATTATAAGTGAAAAAGAAGAAGAGAGTCTTTACCTACTGCCAGCAAACAGGTTGATATCGATTGGTCCGAGCCATGAGCTGGGGTACGTTACGTCGTCTTTATTGTTTGTTTATTGTTTGGTTGTTGTCGTTTCTGCACAGATGGAGAGGTACCATTCAACTAGCGGCTTTTTCTATGCTGGCACGAGCTGCACGAAGACCTGCACGAAGACCTTAATTACCTTGACTAGTTAATTACTCGTCGTCGTCTTCCTCTATTAGGGCATGCTCAATAATAGAGTCAGCTGATAGCTCTAAGACTATACATGTCATCTAAAAGATAATGCAAAAGCTAATTTCTTCAATGGACTGTCTCTAAGATTGCCTCTTTGTTACTTTTAATGGCTGTATGTACAGAAAACATGAGGATAAACTACACACCCTCACACCGAGAAGAGCCAGCATCGACGATTTCATTGACTCATAGCGTTCTCGTTTTGTGAGCGAGCCTAGCGCAGGAATAAAAGTTAACCGGTTTGTTTTTCTCCCTTCTCTCTTCCAACCAGGATAAATGATGATATGTACATGTTATGAGTCAGCTGACTTGGTATTGTTGGAGCTGCCCTTAGCAGCCGTACAGTGTAGCAAATCCTTTCGAGCTTTAGGGCATCTGTAGTGTATATAACCCAAAGGGCCTTAAGGTGGGTCCCATCTAAACCTTAAGACCAACTCCATAGTGTATATAACTCAAGAGGCCTTAAGACGGTCCCACTTGGCAGATAAAGAAAAATTGTATTTTAATACTTGTAGCCAGGTCTTTAGCTTGAGGACCAGCCTTAAGTTTTTTTTGCTTAGGGTCTGCTTAAGGTCACCCCTGTAATGTATAAGGTTGACCTTAAGGTAGCTTAAGACCTCCTCTTTTCATACACTACAGATGCCCTAAGGAGTCCACCGTAGTAGGGTCACCACTCACCAACCGCAGGTCGATGTAGTAAAGGATCACTCTGTCGTAGCTGAGGAGAAAGGACTGGAATCCACTGCATAAGGGAGCGAAAGGACTGGAATCCACTGCATGCCCTAAAGGAGCTTGGCCGACCATCCATGGCGAAGCAAAGCTAGCAATGGTCTCCTACTGATGGGTGATGCTGGGCTTATATCCACTTTTATCAAGTCATTTAAGCCAGAACTGCAGATAATGGGCTGTTCTTTTTTTGTTGTGCTTTATGTTTTTTTGGCTACGGCTGATAAATAGTAATAATTTGTAAAGAAACCATACGTGAAGAGAGAGAGAGACCCGTGTGAGATTTTGGCAGATATAAATGAAATCGCTACAGTGTCTATTACTATCAACTAGTAGATACCGTATTGAAAAGACACAATATTTGAAAGTTAGGTATTGTAAAAAAACCAGAAGCTGAAGAGAAGATGCCCAATATATCTCATGCCCTTAATTAGATCGATATGAACCATTGGTACATTACCAGCCATAAGATGTGCTTAAAGCTGTAAAAAAAGCTCAAGGGCTCGTGAATGGCTCGAGCTCAGCTCGCTCTAGGCTCAATATGAGCTCAGCTCGAGCTAGTGAGCTTTAATGAGCCGAGCTCGAATAGCTCGTCAAGACTCGATTCGAACTTAAATATTAGTGCATGTTAACTTTTACTAAGCTTACTTGAGCCGAGATCAAGCTTGAATTTTTCTTATTGTTGAAAATTAGTGCATGTTGAATTATTGACTGCTTTCAGCTTACTTGAGCTGAGCTCGAACCTACTTGAGCTTGGTCCGAGCCGAGTTCGAGCCTAGGTCCGGACTCGGACTTCAACTTAGACTCATTTGAGCTCAACTCAAACTTATACTGAACCGAGTTCGAGCCTAGGTCCGGACTCGGACTTCAACTTAGACTCGTTTGAGCTCGACTCAAATTTATACTGAACTCGAGCTTCAGAGAACAGGCTTACTCGAACTTAGCTCGTTTACAACCCTTGATGTGTTTGTCTTGTGCATACCTACCCCATCGAGCGTCAAGCATTGCATTGTTGTTCGACGTGTTGTACCAACCAAGTTATGACATCATGGCTGACTGGTGCGGTTCGACCTTTTGTCTTTTCCGCAATGACAAGGGTGCTGCTACTAATTAGGGTGGTGTCGATACAAACTGTACACATGGCAAAACCACCTCGCCGATAGTGAAACCACTATCCCAAATATCCTCGGGTGTCAATTTACATGGTTTTCTTTGTAAGTTCGACGGGTAAAATATCCATTTGTATATAAGGAGGTTTAAATGAACTTCCAGCAAAGTTTAGGGGTGTGAAATAAACTTATTTGACGGATATGGGTAGGCCGGAACGCAAGAATGCCCCCTTGTTTCTTCTTTTTGCTCCATTTTAAAAATGCATGATTTTCAAAAAAAATTTGTTGCATAATTGAAATTCCCAAACATAATTGTCTTGGAATTAAAATTTCAAATAATTTCTTTGGTTGCATAACAAAACGAAACTATACAAACCATCAAATGTGTTAGCTCAACTCATAAGAAATTAAATGTGTTTTACAAATAACATTTTGAAAATTCAAATTTAAATTAATCCTAGTAAAGTAAATAAACGACAAACTCTATTTTCAAAACTATCCTAATTTGGGTCAAAACCCAGCCACTGGCCACCTACCTTCTCCTCTTTTCCTCTTCTCTTCTTTGCCATGTCCCAACACCAGCCCAGCATCACCATAGCGCCGCGCCCATCAGAACAAGAAAACGTTGAGTTCATCTCCCTTATAAGCCATTCCGTTTGTGCCACTTTGTGCGCCTTGGTCTCCTCTTCATTCTCCTTCTATTCACCCTTCTTGCCCACTAAAATGCCCAGAATGCCACTGCATAGTGGCATCTCCTCAAGTCTGCATAGTGGAGTATTCGATTCGTATTCGATCCATTTCCAGAACTCGAAAAAACTGGATGAATTTTGTGATTCAAAATTTGAATTTGGATGGTTTAAAACCGGTAACCGGTCAAAAACCAGTGAAAAATCGGTAAAACCGCTAGGAATCCATTTTATCCGATATTCATATTCGAAAAAACACTAATGTGGTAAGCAAAATCCATATTAAAAAATATTCGTATTCGTATTCGAGAAAATTCATATCTGTATTTGAGAATATTCGAATTCGTATTCATATTTATTTTCAAAATATAAATTTATATTCGTATTTAAAATTATTCGATCGTATTCGATGTGTTCCCATCCCTACGTACCCACAGGTAGTATAAAGCTCCAAATGCGCATTGATCCATGCACGCAAATATCTATATTTTTGCAGCTACAAGCTAGCAGCAACCAGCAGGCATGTTCCGTACCTGGGTAGATTGGCGTGCAGACCACCATGCATGTTGACATGCACTACGTACCAAGCTAGCTAGCTCGATCGCCTATAAATATCCTAGAAATCATGCATGCAAACACACCATCTCGATCATACAGCACCAAAACCACAAGTAAGAGCAGAGGTTGTAGTACCTAGCAACGTTCCTTCATAATGGCTAGGATGGGAGCACTGCTTCCCCTGGCCTTGGCAGCCGTCCTCCTGCTCGCTGTCACGGCCGTCGCTGCGCCTTCTAAGGTCCAGGGGCCCAAGTAGCCAGAGCAACACAAGCCGGAGACACCAGAGCCTGAACAACACAAGCCGGAGACACCGGAGCAACACACGCCGGAGCCACCCGAAGCAACACAAGACGAAGCCGCCGCCGATGAAGGTGAAGTGCCAGGAGAACCGTAGGCTCTACCCCTACTGCTCTGGCAGGATGATGGGAGTGCCCCGCCACCTACCCTCGCTCCTGCTACGTCGACTGCAACTCATACAAACACCGTCTGCGGTGAGTACGCCCGCACTCGATTGCACTACTCCCTCTCTTAAGTGTAACATCCATCGTGTGACGTCGATTAACTAACTGGGGTTTTGATAAACATGATCAGAATGTTTTCTACTAAATAATTATTTAGCTTTGGTGTCGGTGTCCTCTCCAGCGAGTTCATCTTCTTCTCTCCTGCAAGGTTAAAGCTCTGATTGACCGGAGTTAGGGCCGGGATTCACGGGGATCCGAACCTTAGATTTCGGGTGGAAGGCAACGGACCAGCGGTGGGTGACGATGGCGCCATCGGTCGTGGCAAGGGAGACCGACGGTGGCCAGAGTAGGCAGGTGGTTACATCACGCCATGAGAAGCAAATTAGGTGCTAGGGGCAACGGGAGGTGGTTGCTAGTAGCAGATCCATGGTGGTGAGCCGCCAAAGACAGGGAAGAAGATGGTGGGCGGCTAGGCAGGTCGGCGACGGAGAAGAAGGTGGTGCCATGTGGAGAGGTTTTCGGTAGTTGGAGGAGGCAGCAGAGGTGGAGGCAAGCCGATGGACCTCGCTGACAACAGGTAGTGCCGATGAGGCGATGGGTAGAGGGCCGTTAGTGGTGGAGTTGGTGGTTGGCTAATGGCGGTTGTGGCTTGTGTGGAGACCGATGACGTGGGAGGTGGGGAGAGAGGTTAGGGTTGATGCACGAACTTCTGTGAGACTATGTGAAGATCACTCTATAATTATGATAAGTAATTGACTTTTATTTCAGAGAGTTTGTGAAGTTTGAGTTTGGTTTTTGAGAGTTTGCAATTTCAAGTTGCTTCTGTTGTTGGCGATATGACCGGCATTGGGGCCATGGTTATACCGGCCAGGAGAGGTCTAACTGGCCTAGGGCTAACGGTCAGACCAGCGGTGGAGCGGCGGTCAGACCGGTATGGACGCCACGGTCTGACCGCTTGGGTACGATAGTACCAGACTTGAATAGCGGTCGGACTGGCGTTGCGGTACGACCGGATTCTAATTGGCGGCAGCTTCTTTCTAGTGAGCTTGTTTTGGGGTGAGCTCAAGCGGTCATACCAGACTTTACACTGCGTTACTACAGATGTTGTACTGGCAGTATGACATGCGTTAGGCGGTATGATTGGCCTTTAGTTGGTGGTCATACCGGTCGAGGTGTTGTTGGCTACTTTATTGGTTTGAGTTGAGTTGGTTGAATGTGTGTACGACATGGGTGCCATTGCTTGTATGTATTCATGTTGCATGTTGCATTTATAGACTAATGTGGGTTAAGTTGTGAAGAACTTGTGCCCAGAAATGGTAACTTGGTCTATTGTTGTGCTAGTGCGACTATGGTCGACAGTGAGGAGACCGGGACTAGGTTAGGGATAATTGAGGTTCAGAACAGTCGTGGATGTTATGTGAGATAGTTTAGCTCAAACAAGAGACAAAACAGACAAGAACCATGAAAGGTGAAATTTGAGCAAAAATCATGATGCTTTGGGGATGCACGTCATGCTTTGCAGTGGTGTTTTTTGGGATGGAAGCTTTGAGGTAAGTGTTCTTGCTGTCATCAATTGAGTATGTTTATGATTTTATCTCGTGCGGTGTTATGTGATGGTTTGCTTATTTATAGGGGTGAAAACGGATCGGATTCGAACGGATATTGCTTAAATCGTATCCTAACCCACATTTTTCTCCGAATTCGGAGTCGAATACGGTAAGACCGGATACGAATACGAATTCAGAATATTCGGAGTTTCGAATACGGTACCGTCGGGACGGATATGTAACAGATTCGGCTCAGAAACGGATAATATAGGCGGATAATACGGATGATTACAGTTCCAAAAGCTCATACTTTAGTTCCAAAAGCTTACAAAGTTACAACGGCCTCTTGGTTTTATATAAAATGTGAAATCAATACTCATCAAGAAACTTTGTAAGCTAATTATAGGGACAATAGGAACACAAAGGTTCAGCAAAACGAAGAATAGAAGAAAGCAGTGAGAACAATAGGAACACAAATTATACATAAGTGGTAAATTCATACAAGCCACAATAGGAACACAAATGTTCATACGAGATTACGAGTACGGAGTACCATACATAACATAAGTTTATCTTGCCATAATAGAAATACAAAATAATAATAGTATAGGCTCATAGCCTCAAGCAAATAACAACTGATCGCTCAAAGTGCCTTCACGCTCTATGGCTCGTCATCACTAGCTATTTCTTCTTCCTACAATTCGCCAATTAATATGTCAAACTAAGTTAGAAGCAAATTTGTAACGAAAAAAGATAAAAAAACATTTACAAAAAGAAGAGCGCAATACCTGAATCAACATATTAGTAGCAAGTGTCTCAACAACCTCCAGACCAGCAGTGATAGATGCTACTTTATTCTTAGAATATGAAAAATGTAATAAAAGGTACATTAGAAAAAAACACAACTTTTTCTAACTAAAAGATAACAAACTATTAAAACTATTACCTTTTCTAGATGCAGCTATCCAATCTTTGGTACAGATAAATGCTTCTACCATCTCAGGCTCGAGGTGACTGCGAAGTAGATCAATGACCCGGCCACCAGCACTGAAAGAAGATTCTGAAGCAACTGTTGATACTTGAATGGCCAACACATCACGAGAAACTTTCGAGAGAATAAGATATTCATATTCCTGGTTCTTCCACCACGATAAAATATTAAATTTATGATTGCTAGATTTTGAAAGCTTTAGTGGTTGTTCTACTACATATTTTTCCAAGTCATTTGGCTCATCTTGACCAATGCCATCTTGAGTGTCACATAAGAAGTTATAAAGTTCCTCATTTTCATTGTCCATAAAGAGATCTTCTGGTTCTTCACTAAGAGCAGGTGTAGTAGTACTCTTTGAGACAGTAGATGCAACAGAAACATATGCTTCATACATTTGCTTCACAACATTCATGAATTTCTCAAGTTTAACGCAGATTGAGCAATAACAACATCATGAGTAAAAAGCAGTCATAAACGTAATGTAAGCAATATCAACATCATGAGTAAAAAACAGATCAAAGGCAACAATGAGAGCCTAAAATATCCGTAGCAGTTTCTAAACCATACATGTAATTTGTGTTATTTTCCTTTTCTCCTTGAATCTTCTTAAGTTTTTGTGTTTCCTTAACCTGGAATAACCAGGAGTTTCTAGATTTCCTTTATAATCCAAGTACAACCATGAATAACCAGGAGTTTCTACGATCCTTTATAATCTAAATACAAAGAATCAGAAATGCCAAGCAATGTAATGACAGTAAAACATAAGCTATCCAAGGAACAAGGTTAATATATTATTTTCTAGGTTTACAAACAAGAATAATCCTGGACAATCTAATGACAATTCACCAAGATATTCAGTAAGGCAAAAAGCAGACAAATTTCAACAAGGTAAAAAGGCTCAGGCACCCACATAACACCAGCCACCTTTGATGCCACCCCGCGCACCACTGCCGAATCGCGCGATCCCCTGGCGCCACATCGCCCGTGCCCACCCCGAAATTTTGCGGCGGCACGCCGCCCGCCGCTCCCCCGAGCGGTCGCATTCCTCCGCGCCCGTGGATCAAACCACAGGGACCAGACGCCACACCCAAATCGAATCGACACAGAGAGGGATAAGGGAGGGGGAAGGGAACAGGGAGATGAGAGGGGCTTACCGGCTGCGACGGCGAGGGGGATGCAGGGTTTTGGCTGCAGCGCCGGCGGTGGCGAGATCGAGAGGCGGGGAGGGATTTGGGGGCGGGAGCGAGCTAGGGTTTGGTTGACGCGGGTGGGAAGGGGAGGAGATGACGAGGCGAGAGCGAGCAAGAGACCGAATCGCTTCGCGGCTGTGCGTTCCTGGGCTGGTTGCTTTTGGTCTGTTTCGCGTGTGGTGTGGGCCGTGTGGCTGATGGGCCGAGCGCTCGGATATGTATTCGATTTTTATTCGGATACTATCCGAGTAACCGAATACCGAACCTATTCGGTCGGATATCAGCTATACCGAATCCGCTACCGAATCCGTCTACTCATATCCGTATCCCAAACCGAATCCGACCGGATACCAAACCAGTTTACTGAATTTGCTACCAGCCGGATTCGGTACCAGATCGGTCGGGAAAAATTCGACCCGTTTTCACCTCTAGTCATTCTTAGACTTTGTGTATAGCTAAGGAGTGCCTGTAAATAGTCGTATCCAAGTATCAATAGAGACCAAATTTTGTTCAAGTATTTCCATCTTGTGCTCTCATGTTGGAATCTTGATTTGGCTTGATTTTTGGTACTTCTCCTTTCATTCTTGATCATGTTGGATACCAAAGATGTGCAAGTAATGGAGATGTCCCATTGAAGTCAATCCCTATTCATCTAAGCAACAGGTTTCTTAAGTTCTTGAAGTTGCCCTTTTTTGCTTGATTTGGCCTCTCCGAGTGATTTCTTGATCAGTTATTTTTGGCTCGATTACTTGGGTGTTTTAGCTTTCTGTAATATGTGGAAATATATGTAGAGCTATCTTATTCATCATCCACCTACGAGCAAATCATATTCACCTTTTTTTGGTTTTACACGATTTTAACTAGTTTAGTAAGTAGTTCAAACAAGTTTGAGCTGAAATGCGAACTGCAATTACCTTTTCTTGTGATAATTTGATTGTAGGTATGTACTGATTTTATATAAAAATCGTCAAAGCATTTGATCTTAATTCGTTCAAAATCTTTGAATTCGAGTATTTTTTTCAAAGGTATACATTTCATTTGGATTGTTACAAATGGGAGTATCTCGTGTAACAGAGGGTATATACGTGTAGTATATAAATATATAAGACCATCTAGGTGGTATGTACATTTTTTAGATATACTATTTTTTTACGTATATGAAGGTATTGCAAAATATGCTAAAACTATAGACCCCTTGTAATTTTTTTTGGTGGGGTTCACACACACACATATGTGCAAATATGTATATATACGCACATGCTCCCAGAGTTGAGTAAACTGCATGTGGTTGTGATTGAGTTGTACAAGCTATAGGGCTGTAAAGAAAAGCTCAAGGCTCGTAAGCTGCTTGAGCTCGGCTTGAACTCTAAACAAGCCGAGCTTGAGCTTGATTCCGAGTTTACGAGTTTCAACTAGTCAAACTTGAACAGCTCGTTAGAGTTTGATTCGAGCTTGAATGTTGATATATATTAATTCTTACCAAGCTTACTCGGTCTGAATTCAAACTTTTCAATTGTTGAAAAATCAATACATGTTGAATTGTTTTTTACTGTTATCGAGTTTACTCTACCCGAACTCGAGCTTTTCTTATTATTGAAAATTAGTGTATGTTAAAATTTTGCAATTATTATCGAGTTTATTTGAGTCGAGCTCAAGCCTAGATACAAGGACCCTAACTCAAACTCACTCGAGCTTCTACCGAAATCGAGTGTGAAAGATTAGGCTCGCTTAAGATCAGCTCACTTAAAGCCCTGATTGGCCATGCCTGCATTGCATGTTTGCCAAGTGCGCAGCAGTAAGCCCGTGTGTCCTTGTTAATTGATGCGTTGGAATTCGATTACATATGTACGTTAATTACTCTGCGAAATTATCTTGTACCCAATAAATTTTCAAAATGTGATGTATGTGTGCCCTGTAGTTACGTATACAGAGGAGTAGCATAGAGAGAGGATTTGATGTGTTCTTTTAGATTGTATTTTATGATTTTTATTTTAAAATTTTGAATTCTGATTGTTCGTACGAGATAGTACGGAGAGAGATATTCATATGCGATTTTAGTTGATATAGATAAAGTTAAAATAGTATCTATTACAATCAATTTATAAATCCTATTTTAAAAATAATTTATTTAAAAGTTAATAATTATAGAAAACTAAACCATAGTCTCAAAACAACACACCCCTTTGACCCGCCGGATTCTCTGACGTAAATCAGGTGATGTTGGGTCACTGACACGTAGACCCACGAGCCGTAGGTCTACACGTCAGTAACCCAACGTCACCTGACGTTACGTCAAAGGATCTGCGCCCCTTTGGCATGCCATTCACTGGTGTTTCTTCTGTAGTCGTGTGCCGATATGTTTTGCCGGTTTGACGTGACTTCTCGTACAGTGGCTCGATGGGTCAGCACGAGAATATCGATACTGTTTTAGACTTACAGCAACCATGCCGACACTGCATAGCGAATAAACATGTACGTTAATTACTGTGTATTGGAATAAACATGTGCAATTGATGTATTGGAATTAGATTATGTACGTTAATTACTGTGTGACATCCTCTCGCCATTTCTTTCAAAATGTGACATATGTATGTGCCCTGTATGTATATGAGGTATATTTATATTGGCTCAGCGAATGGGTTTTGGTCACGATAGGTGGTTTTTGGCTAAAAATAAATAATAATAATAATAATAATAATAATAATAATAATAATAATAATTGAAAAAAGTTATATTTAGAAGGAGAGCGTGAGCAATAGGGAAAGTAAGAGAGAGATACAGGTGTGAAACGAAAACAAGAGGAATGACATGCGTGATGTGCTCGCGACCCTTGCCTTATCTTCGGAGCGAAAGGAGTGGAGAAATCATTCTGAGAAGCCAGATATTCATATTTATTTCTGAATGATCTAAATAGAAGTTAGAAGTAGAAGCCATTAGGAATAGGAGCATAGAGCCGTAGATGTGTAGCATAGTAGTGGTACTTATGCACTGCAAAATGAGGAGAACAATTCGTATTGACTTTTCCTGATAGATTTTGGTTGTAACTTATGATTTTTGGCTGAAAATAAATAGTAGTGGCTGAAAGAAGTGATCTTTAGAAGGAGAAATGAGCGGTGTAAAAAGTAAGAGAGATAGTTACACGTGACGGAAATGAGAGAAGTGGGGTGGGTGATGCACCCGTGACCCCTCTACCTTTTCTTTAGAGCGAGACGGTAGCGAGAGAAATAGAGAAATTATTTTAAAAAGGTGATATTTATATTGACTTTTTTTTTGTAAATAGAAGACCAAAACAAAAACTAGTACGGACAAGACCTAAAGAAGACGACGACTTGAATATTGGTCCATTCATGGTAAGAAAAACGTTGCCCATCTTGTAGCGTTCTAAACTGTCCGTGGGCCGTATGATACTAGAACCTTAACTAGGCTTCTCGAAGTTTACCGGCCCACTACAATCCTCTATATAATCCCTCCCACCACACACTCCCTCGTCCCTCGCCCACCAAAAACCCTAGCCGCCGCCCAGGTAAGGAAGGAGAGCCACCCCCCTTCCCCCGCCGCCATGAAGCGCAACCCCCGCGTCACGAGCTCCCGCCGGAAGTGCCGCAAGGCGCACTTCACGGCGCCCTCCTCCGTCCGCCGCGTGCTCATGTCCGCGGCGCTGTCGTCGGAGCTCCGCCACAAGTACAACGTGCGCTCCGTCCCCATCCGCAAGGACGACGAGGTCCAGGTGGTGCGCGGCACCTACAAAGGCCGCGAGGGCAAGGTCGTGCAGGTCTACCGCCGCCGTTGGGTCATCCACGTCGAGCGGATCACCAGGGAGAAGGTGAACGGCTCCACCGTCAACGTCGGCATCCACCCATCCAAGGTCGTCGTCACGAAGCTCAAGCTGGACAAGGACCGCAAGGCCCTCCTCGACCGCAAGGCCAGCGGCCGCGCCGCCGACAAGGCCAAGGGCAAGTTCACGGCCGACGACGTCGCCGCTGCCGCCGGGGCCGCCTCCTCCACCGGCGCCTCGCTCCAGGAGATCGATTAGGCTCCCGGATCTGCTGGTAGTCGTACTGTCTCTCCATATCTAGTTTTTGTTATCACCGCCTCTCTTAGGAGTTCATGCTACTTGAAAACTGCTGCCTGCTTTACCCTTAATCAAAATGTTTGCAATGAGAGTTTTGGAACCTTATGTGGATCTATATCTATGATGAGCCTGTGTCTTAATTATGAGATATGAAGAACTCATTATATGTTTAATTTCTCATGCTTTAGTTGTTCTGATATACTAAATGATTTTATTTGTAGTATTGCTATTATGTCTCTGTACTGTATGTGTATGCGCTGGTTGTTTGTAATGTGTGTCAAGCATCAAGAATCATTTAGCAGTTGTTTTGGCTAGTGTCAGAAATTTAATCTTCGATTAGTTTCAATGCAATTGATCCCTCCAAGTAGTTGTTGAGTTGTGAATAGTGTCAGCCTATTGCACTTGTTAATGATGAATAGCTTTAAAAATGTGATATGTTGCATAGTTGCTCTGATAAAAGAACAGCATGATGTCTTTGCTTTGTTTGATCTGGTGAGTGCCCTGGTAGCCCCTGTTGCTGTATACTACGGTCCTCTTTTTTTGTGGGCTTGGGGCTGCGGTTGATGGTTTGTCCGTGTTTTTGATATGGCGGCGGAGCCGCCGACACCGATAGCGCACATGGTTTTGAGTTCGAGAAGCCGTTTGAAAGTCGCTGAGAAGCTGAACCCCAAAAAAACTGAAAACAACAGGGCGTACTGCTGCTGAATTTGGTTGTCGAAGCTGAAGTTTTTATGTTTACACTTTACAAGACACAGCTAGCAGCAAACTTATCTACCTTAGTTTCTCAGCTTAATATTGTTTCTACATTCTACTCAAACCAATCTGAGTTGCGCTTAAAAGCTTAAGTGCAAATTTGAACTATGTTGAAAAGTCTTTTATTTAATTGTGCTTTGGTTGCTTGGAGTTATCAGTCATATTTTGACAGTGCCAAAGTGTTTGTGAGTAAACTGTGAGTACCTTCCAATATGGCAGTGACGCAGTGCTATTTTTATCTACCCTTTGATTTGGGCATTGCTGCTTTTCTGTCAGTTAGTCAGTGACCTTTATTTGATTACCATCACAAGGTGCCTGTTCTGAAAAACTATATGATGGTCTGCAAACAATATTAAGCTGAGGGTGGTTTTCTCAAGAAAAAAAATGGGCAAGCTATTTCGTGGGTAATAGGGTGTCAGGCAGGGGGTTTTGGCACAAACAAATGTTTTGGAAACCTCCATTTCCCAGTTCTGATTACTGTTGACACATGTAGGAATAGGCCATCTCAAAAAGCTTTTTACTGGACTCCATTTAATCACGCCTCATGTAGAACATGTTTTTCATAGAGGAATGGGGGCAGTACTACTCTTTTTCGACTGTAAGCTGGTAATCCGAGCGTGTTTCCTTTCTGTAAGACCTCCATGTGTAACTCATCCAGGCCACAGTAGCAGTATCATGGCCTACAAATTTTCGTGAACGCTGATACACAGACAGACGCTGAAGGTTGTGTTCTTTTCGGCTGTGGTTAATAATTTATAGTTGCTAGTCTAGGTTGTTCAGTGTGTAGATCCGTTTCTACTTATGCGAACGAATATACTGTTGATAAGCTGATATCATTGCCAACTAGAGTTTTATTCTTTCCTTGTTAGGGACTCTTATTCCTAAGCTATTTATACTCCTGTAAGCCTTATAATAGATAGAGAGCGTATCACAAGTTAATTACCTATGTAAAACGCTAAAAGCGTTCTGTGATTTCTCCTTATATAGTAATTTTGTTGATTTTGTGTCCGTAATTTTTTCGTAAAGGTTTTTCATGTGAAATCTCTGCCTCATGCTTTTAATTATTCTTCATTGTTTTATATTTTACCGTACGTTTTATAACAATGGACATGTTTTCCCCTCCAATATGTCCTCATCAAGACACGCGTTCCTCTAGCTAGTTTCTAAACTTCATTTTCCACATAAATTAGGATTTTGATTAGTCTATAGAGGAGAGAGAGATTGATTGTTGATGGGGGCATCTAGAGCGCGTGCTAGCTTGGTTGGGTTCCTAGCTTCCTAACATGTCTCATCGGGGAGGAATCAAGCGTATGTCTTTTTGTACATTTCATTTCATATGGTGTTCCAGGAGCACATTCTGTACGTGAAAAAGTTCTTCAGCCTTTGTGTGTATACAATTCGTGCCCTATAAGCTAGGTATGTTAATTTTTGAGACGTTGGTAGACGGTGGAATGTCTACGTGGATGGTGTACATGGTTTTAGACTCAAAAATCTATTTTGGAGAAGCAGCTTGGAGAAGCCACCCCATTTGTTTCAGCTTCCGGAGAAGCTGAAGTCGAAAGCCACAAAAAAGCAAAAAAAGAATAGGGCAATTGTGTGTAGCCTTCACCGAAATTTGAAGGTATTGGTTTGTGCATGAAATGCATGAACTCAGTTGAGCTAAAATCAAGTAAATGACTTCATTCTTTTCAACTTATGGTTTATAACTTATGCTTTCTTTCGGACAAACAAATAGGACGATTTCTCCGTTGCCTTTCTGAAGCGGCTTATCAAAACTGCTTTTTCGAAGCGGCTTATTAGTATTCGATTCGTTCGCACAACCACTCTAGGAGTAAAAACCATTAGCCATAGCCATAAATTATCAGCCACAGCAAAAAAGAACTAGCCCAACACCACGACTCTAGTCGGTGGTCTCATGCACAAATCGTAGTTTTGATACTTGAGTAATGTTGCGACCCGTATTATTACAAAGGGGTAATAACACTAGTCAATGAACTATTATTTATTGAAACACTGTTTCGACAAACAATAAGTACATCAGAGTGTTGCAGTAGAATGATGATTAGAGACTGAATATAATATTACATAAACATTGCCACGCGTAGGTAAAGTCATTTACAAAGCCACCAGAGCCTTAATATTACAATAAATACATAAGTAGTTCTAATTCAACTAATAATTACATAGGTACTAGGGAAATATAAAACATCATATTAATTTACATATACCCTGAGGGCTGTGCTCGATCTACTAGTAATACTCTAGTTGTTCCAGGTCTCGTACAAGGTGTCCACCTCATACAGGTCATACTCAAGATCATCTCCCTCCCACTTGGTACAACTCATCTGGGTAGGCATCTTCTACACCAAGTGAAATCTCAGATTGGCTAACCTCTAAACAAAGGAGAATAATAGCAAATATAAGTATAGAGTATTCAGCAAGTATTAATAGAAAAAATACACTTTTATGATCATAAGTCATCATCTCAGCGAATCCATTCTCATCTCATAACATCTCAAAAATAAATATTTTTAGGTTGAGAAAGAATTTCAGGTTATTAGTTAAAAAACTTACTGAACACTTGTATAACCAGATAGAACCTCTATTGGTTCTCGTAGCCTTCAATCCAAAAGACAAGCATGAATTCATGATTTATATAATACTACACAAGCTTGTACCATTTTACTCATAGTCACCTTGATTCTTATAGTACATTAAAATTCGCATTTTCTTAGACGCGATGTCCAAATCAGAGTACAGAACTTTTATATCTCCACATGGCTAGTCATAAACATTGGCCTAGGGCGGTTTCTCACCTTCACCTGGCACCCACTCGATTATGAGCTAATCGTTGGTCAGGCCGCACACGCCTTCACCTAACACTCTACATTGCTAAATATTTGAGCTAAGCTTACCTTTTATGGTCCTGAGTCCAATTAAGGCCTCACCCGGTTTCTTCCTAGAGAAATCTACATACCCAGTTGTGGAGTGCATAATAACCTTGATAGTGTTATTGATCCTGCCCGTTCTTGACGGAACAATAGTTGATATGACCAATATGGTCCATTACACAAGTAAAGTTTATACGACCAATACGTACGTACGTACGTACATACGTACATACACACACGCGCGCACACGCACACGCACACGCACACACACACAGACAGACAGACACACACACACACACAGAGATATATACCATCTACTCCCTCTATCTTCACTCCCAGCCAACTGGGCTCAGCCCATTTACTACCTACGCCGTTGCTCTCTCTCATTCCTCTTGGCTCCCTCTGTCTCTCGGTTCCTCCCTCTCGGTTATCTATCTCACCGATGCTGCCTCAACGCCATCGCCTCCCTCTACTCTGACTCTCTGGCCAGCTGGCCCTAGGTGCTACACCGTCAACCCTCCCCTTGGCCACTCCCTCTCCCTTGTGCCCTACTGCTGCCGCCGCCTCGTCTCTCTTCTTCTTCCGGCACTCCCGGGCCTAATGCCCAGTTTTCCTGCAGTATTTGCACGTATCCTTGTCGATGACCTTGCTGCCATCGTCTTTGCGTGCGTCGTCGGTATCGCGCTTGGGTGGCTGCGTGCCGCGCTGTGGCAGGACCGAGCCGCCGCTCGTACCACTTCCGCTGACGCCAGCGCTGACGACGCGCGCACCCTCCTCGTCGCGCTTGCGTAGGCGACGGATGAGATCCTCCTCCTTCGACGAGAGAAGCAGCCGAGAACCAAACTCTGCGCCACTGCTCGCACGTCGAGCCACTGCTCCACGGACTGGAGACGGCCCGTGACCTCCTCGATGGACAACTCCTTGATGTTCAGCAGCGTCTCGATTGAGATCGCGACCTGCATGAACCGATCAGGGACTACCTGGAGAAACTTGCGAACAACCTCGGCTTCGTCGATCTCGTCGCCGAGAAGACGTAGATTGTTGGCGAGGCCTGCAATTTGCATCGAGAAGTCATCAACGTTCTCGCCTTCCTTGAAAGCGATGTTGTTGAAATCGCGCCGAAGCTTTTGAGCGTTCGCCACGCACACCCGCTCGACGCCCATCCGCATGACCTTGACTGCCTCCCACGCCTCCTGCGCGGTCTCCTTGCTGCCGATCAAACTCAGCATCTCTGTCGGGACCGAGCGAGCAATCGCTGCTAGTGCCAGCCGATCCTTGCTGTACTCGACGTCGCCAGGTTCAATTGCGCCCCATAGGCCTTGTGCCTGCAAGTTGATACGCATCATCACCGCCCACTCCAGGTAGTTTGTCTTCGTCAGCATCAGGTATTGGACAGATGCCGCTGACTCCTTGACGACGCACTCGATGACGACTTTGCCGCCACGGTGGCGCCCTCGGCGCGGCGCAGGCGAGTGCGATACCCGTCGTCGGGGAGGGGGTGATGGTGAATGATCACCACCGCCAACGGGAGTCAATTGGACGGACATGATGGCTTCGATACCACTTGTAGAAACCGATCCTCGATCTCGGCTTGGAACAACGTCCGGCGCAGCAGCTTCACGACGCTCTCTCCGGCCGCGTTCGTCCGCGCCGTCGAGGGTCTTGATGCCCTTGGTCACCGCCTGCGCTCTGGCTCTGCGCCTGCCTCTCGCTCCGCTACGCAATGTGGAGGCTCTGATGATGAAGAATCAATCATAAACTCACGCACGCGAGATAGATGAAGTCTTATGCTCTGGAATGGCTGTTTGGTGCTGCTCTGAATGCATCACAATCTTTACTGATTCCATGCACGTATTTATACAAGGACTTTACATCACGGTTATTCCCAGTAGTTCACGTAGAAGCGTCGCGTTGCCTGCTTTTACACGGATGCGTTGCGTCGTTTCGGCAACCAGCGCATACAGTTATGTATAGATGAACAGTAACATACGTATAAACAGTGCCATGCACGCACGGGATTAAGTCTATCAGCCTAGGCACCTTCTCAGCCCACCACTGGCTGGATCTGGCTCCTAGCGTCGTGGATTTGACTCTAGCTACCGAGATCTGAAGCTCCTCCCTCTACTCCCGATTTTCCCTTTTTGATTACCTCTAGTTCTTTGCTTTTACGCAATTTTCTCTTTGATTTGAGTTGTTTTTGATAAAGATGGGGTTGAGGTGGTGATGGATCCAGTTGGCTTGCCGTGACGGGGCTCAAGGTTTCTCACATGTCGGGGAGTGTAGGTGGCCATCAGGTGTGTATGGTGGCCAGCGGTTGCACGTTGTCACTGCGCCCGGCTCTCCCCTGGTATACTCTACTCCCCTCCTTAGCTTCCTCTCCTACTACTTTAGTCTACTGGTATAGATGCTATAGTTTTGGTGAGATGCGTGTGAATGGGATGATGTGTGTGGTGTGGTCTTGTCGTATTGATGGCAAAGATCGAAAATGAGTTATGAGGCTACCTTGTTGGATGATGTTGGGTTTGATTTGGGAAGAACCAAGGTTTGGCCTTCTCGGTTGCTTGTGCTTGGTTCGGTTGTCCTCCTATTGGCTAGCGCTCAGTTCGGTTGTCATCTCCTCTTGGGGTTTTCATCCTTCTCCTTCACTGGCTCCTCCTCCTCCTGGCGCCATCTCCTCCTCTGGCCTGGTTGCCAAGCTTTAGTCCATTCTCCTCCTTCTCGGTTGGCTTGGTGGATTTGGGAGAAATGGAGTGGATATGGCGGAATGTTGCTTGCTGACTCTGGTTTGGCTTTGGCGATGGTTGGCTGCGGTCATGCATGAAAATGAACTTTCTCTCTCTCTCCCCCTCTGGTTGCTCTCTCGGTGTTGCCCTCTCCCCTTTGTGCTGTGACTATGCTGTGGGGATTTTCATTGTGCAGAGGAGGGTTGGTTTCAAGTATGGGGTGGCTAGCAATGAATCTGGAATGGATTCAGGTTTGTTTCTAACACCGAATGATGAAACCCTATGGCTGTAAGGGGTGCCAACTGGCCTCAGACGGTCTGGTATCTCGATGAGCGAAACACCCATTTTGGTAACCTAACGTGGGTTTTGACGGCAATATGACTTTCAATATATTCTTTTGTTCATCTTTTTCAGTATCTTGTTATTTGTCTTTTTTTTTGCAATTAAAACTGCAGGTTAGTCCAAAATATCTAGTGAAGTGTAAATATGTATACAATGAGGTCAATTGTAAATGTAATTACTGTATTCTTTGTATGTATATATATATAAATGTAATATTATTGAACTCTGATATATGTTGTAAATTATAACTCTTTACTATGTCACTTGTTGCTTCGATTGAATTGTTGTAAAATTTTAATGATTGTAATGGCTGCGATGACTTTGTTATTACGCGGTTAATTTTGTGCTAAACTCATGAGGTTAGCAACTACGGCTAGTTTAGAAATGCGGCGCGTTACAAGTAGCCATTGTGGAGTTACATCGCATTTTTTTTCTTGCACTCGGGATGTGGTCAAGAGGCGACGTCAAAGGGCAGGCGGGCAATGCAGGGAAATGGGGATGCCGTAGCCTTCGGGTGCGTTCTTTTTTGCTATAGTTTTTGGCTTTTGATCTTTGTGCGAGTGGTTGTGCGAATGAACCGAATGCTGATAAACCACTTTGAAAAGCCTGTTCTGATAAACCACTTCGAAATAATAACAGAAAAAACATCCTATTTGTTTATTTTAAAAAATATATATAAATCATAAACTGAAAAGATGATGGCCTTAACATATCGAGTGTAAAAGCCGAATATCCCAATGGGCTACTTCGTAACATGTCCATGTGAAGTGTTGTTGTTATAGGAAACAAGCCCATCTATGTATGTGTGCATGCTACCCGATGTACTAGTGATACTACAACAAACAGTCACATCGGCGGCGTGTGTGGACATCCTACGACTCATCGGTATGAGTATGACGACCGGCGGTTGCTAGGGCTGGTTTTGGACTAGCCAAGCTCTGCAGCCAGACCTCGTCGCGGACGGTGGCGTACTCGTCGTCGTTGCGGTGCCACGTCCACACCGCGCTCGTCTCGTCGACGATCCTCAGCCGCCCGTGCCCGAAGCTCGCCTCCCGAAACACCGACAGGTGCGCTGACTTGTGATGCTTGATGAATCTTCAACAACAATCCATTGGACACATCAGGATTTATGCAACATTACTATTAATTCCTGTATAGCAACAGTAATTTGGACATGATGTCGCGTACTTGAGAGCAAGGCCTTCCCTGTTGCCTCCGTCGCCGATCGTGATGTACATTGGTCCCCGACTGTCGGCCTCATTGTCATAGATCCTCGTCTAGTGATTCAACCACAACAATTTCACCAAGTTTAACCGACGGAAGAAGAAGGATCGGAACACATGCAAGACGATCAAATCGGAGACTTACAAAGCGCTCGTAGGCATGGACGTGCCCGGCGAAGACGACGTCCACGCGCGCCTCGTAGAGCAGCCTCTCCATGGCCGCGCGCATCCTCTCGCCCTCGCCCTGGTGCGCCCGGTTGGTGTTGTACCACGGCGCGTGCAGCAGCACCACCAGCCACGGCGTCCTCCGCCTGTCCACCGCCGCGAGGTCCCTCTCCAGCCACGCGTGCTGCTCCGACCCCTCCTCGAACCCCGTGTACGAGCCCAGCATCACCACGTGGACCGCGCCGCCGGCCGCGTCGAAGGAGTAGTAGAGGTTGGACGTCGAGCCGCTCTCCTCGTGTGGCATGCGCCACCGCGCGTTGTAGGCGACGAAGGGCGCGAACTCGACGATGGGCAGCGTCTCGATCTCGTGGTTGCCCTCCGTCACCATCCACGGACGCGCGCTCGCCAGCGGCTGCACCAGCCGCCCGAACGAGTCCCACAGCGGCTGCTGCGTGTCCGCGTACGAGAGGTCGCCGGGGAGGAGAAGCATGTCGTAGTCCGCGCCGCCGATGTGCGACAGCGTCGACGCCGTCCACCCCGTCTGCCCAAGGTCACCTGCAATGCAACATACATACGTGCATCACGTCTTGGTTGTCAGTATCTCACAATCTCCTCCTCTGGTAGTACATCACGTCTTAAGATGGGCCACATCTTGAAAAAACACTCCGTTTAAAAGTTAGTTATTATAAAAAAGTCAAAAGACAGAAGCCAAAAGCTGTAAAAAGAACAGACCCATACTGCTGTTACTGCATAGATGTCTACGAGCTGAGAACCGTGCTAGGTTGGCAAGCTTGCCGTTGTGCGAGATGTCCACTCGAGTTTGATCTTCAGATCGGTCTTAAATATCTGATCTCACACATGTGTGTACATGTAGTGAAAAAAACGTACCCATGCTCTGTAAAGTCCTAGATAAAATTTATCTAGCAACCTTCACTTAAATTGTTTTATCTAAGATTTATCTAGTGACCTTTGCTTAGGTGCTGCTCAATTGGACTTATGCTTATGGTTTATCGGTTTTTTTTCACTATTTAAGGTCGATGTTAGCTTATTTTACACTGTAGCCAATATTAGCTTATTTGATGTAATTAAATTTAAAATAGAAAAACAAGTTATCTCATCACGCGCAATACAAAGAAATATAAAAAAAGATAAAAGACAAAAAAATAAAAATTAAAAATAAAATTAAAAAACTAGAAGTTAGAAATAAAAAATTAAAAGCTAAAGTTCAAACAAGCATATAAAACCCAAACAAACGGGGTCTAAATTGTAGCGTGCGTGACTATGCGTGAGAGCATGCGTCATCCATTGTAATCTAAAAAAAGAATAGGTGTTCGCTTTCTGTCCTTTTTCCAGGGTGTTTCCGTACTTAGAGCATCTCCAACAAATATTCTAAACTGCTCATATCCCCTATATTTTAGAAGAAAAGGTAAAAAAAGGGCTCCAATAGATCTCCTAAGTGGTACCCAAAAATATAGAGGACTCCATCCCTGATTTTTCGTCCCCTATATATGGAGGACGCACACCATCCCCTAAATCGGTCCCAACGCTCCTGCGCCGTTCGATCCCCTAAATTCTTTGATTGGTAGTTTTTGTGGACCCAGATTTTAATTTAGTGGACCATATTTAGAGGATTTGTTGGAGGTTACATATTTTTAGTCTTCTATATTCTAGATTATGTCCTCTAAAAAGTGATTTAGGGGATGAGATTTAGAGGACATTGTTAGAGATGCTCTTACTGGACGCGCAAAGAGTGTTTCCATGTACTCGGCATGTAACATTGGATACGAAGGACAAATTTGACCCACATTGATGCATGGCGTATAATTGCATCTCTAAAATTTTTATGCAAAAAAGATATATACCTTCATTAATATACACTATATCTACTAATATGCTCCTGACAACATATTAGACCTAATAGACAATAAGTCAAGTCTATTAGCCCAAGTGCACATATCATCCTCACTTCCTCAGACGATCGACCACTGCTGCTAGCGACAACTAGGTACCAAAGAGAAAAAAGTAAACTAAAGAAATCATCAAACCAAGTCTCAATCCCGTACTTTCCAATTCGTAGATATAGGGTGCCTTTGGTTGAGCTTTTGGGAGCTGCTTTTGCTTCCAAACAGCCAAAAGCCAACCAAAGGGGTGGAAACCAGAAGCTACTTTTTCAGAAGCAGCTGCTTTAGGGTAGTACAGTTTTGAAAACACCTTGGACCCTGCTTTTGGCTTTCTGCTTTTTGAAATGGTGAAAATAGAGAGCTCACTACTACAGAAAGCATAATAGTAGACGCCAAATCACAGACGGTTTTGTGAAACCGTCTGTGATTTACACTATTACAGACGGTTTTAATTTGGAGGCCATCTGTAGTATTTGTGGCGGGAAAAAGGAGTATTACAGACGGTTTTTACCGCTGAACCGTCTGTGATACTAGAATATCACAAACGGTTTTATAATAAAAACCGTCTGTGATATTCCAGATTATCACAAACGGTTTTTATTATAAAACCGTCTGTGATACTAAAAGTATCACAGACGGTTTTATAATAAAAACGCCTCGTGATAATCGAATATCACGACGGTTTTATAATAAAACCGCCGATGATACGTTCCCGCCTTGCAATCCTCAAAATTTCATATTTTCCCGCTTAAGTCCGAGTATGGTTCAGTTTTGAGACACCTTCAGTAAAACGGGCATAACTTTTGCATACGGTGTCCGTTTTTGACGTTCTTGTACTCGGTGGAAAGCTAACAATGAGCCCGATCCAAAAAAATGACCAGCTAGCACTAGTCGTCCTCCAAGACCCCGAAAATCGGCCATCTTTGGACCTAAACCTGCGTCGCAAATTTTTGGTTTCTGTTTTTGCCCTTTTTCTTGGTTTTATTTTCGGAATTTGGATTTTTCTTCAACTGCAAAGTTGTAGATCTCGTCGAAACCTTTCAAATGAGTATATATAAGCTATATAAATCTTTGCTATTTTATCTTTTCAGACTAGTTGTTTATATTGCATCGGTATATAAAATTTGTGCTCCAATTTACAGACGGTTCTATATATAGAACCGTCTGTGATAATCTGACTGCTGGGCCCGTCGATCCTCCTCAACCCAATCTTAGCCAATAGAAATCCACCAATCCTCAGCCCCACGAATCGTAGCTCCGCCTTTCCGTTCTCGCGCCAAAAATTTCGAATTCCCGCCTCTCCCTCCCTCTCCCTCCCCTATAAATATAACCAAAATCCAGCCTCTTTGCTGGTCTCCTCTTCCTTGCTGTTCTCCTCCTTGCTGTCCTCTTCCTTGTTGTCCTCCTCCTCCTCCTTGCTGTCCTCCTCCTTGCAGACGACGCAGAAGCATCTAGCTCGTGCCAACCGGGCAGACGCTCAATCAACGCCGACGATGGTGGTCATCAAAGACATCCAGCTCATGCGTTGCATCAGGGGCGAGATGCATAGAGGATCTTTGCTTGTTGTGTAACCTGCTCGTTGTTCTTGTTGTGTAACCTGCTCGTTGTTTTGGGATATTGTAATGGTAGACTCTAATCTTAATAAAAATTGATGTTTTATGTTTGTGAAATGAATTGAGATGTAAATTGGATGTATACATGTACATGTTGATCTGCTTGTTTCAGAGGGCATGGCTAGCATTTCCTGAGGCTAGCCAATAAACAGAAATAGGTTTAGGAATAGAAGGGAATATCACAGATGGTTTTTAACTAAAAACCGTCTGTGATAGTTATAATCACAGACGGTTTTTAGTTAAAATCGTATGTGATTTATAAATATCACAGACGGTTTTTAACTAAAAACTGTCTGTGATATTTGCATCACAGACGGTTCGAAAACCGTCTGTGATGACCTCGTATTATCACTGACCCATAAATTCAGACGGTTCACAAAACCGTCTGTGATGACGTTTTTGAACCGTCTGTGATGACCTTTTCTGTAGTAGTGGCTATTTCACAGTTGTTTTAAGGAAAATAGAGATAGGAGGTAAGTTTTATACTTGTTTGAACCAAACAGCTTACAACTTTTCCACAGCCCACAACCTACAACAGTTTTTCCACAGCCCACAGCTCACAGCAGCTTTTTCAGAAGCCACAGCTCAACCAAACACACCCATATTGTTTTGATTTTTCTCATCCGCATTACTCCGATTTAACCATAAAACAATGACAGATCTATGGCGACGTTGGCGTCGAAGCTGGCATAGTTGCAGTTCAAGATGTGCGAGACGACGAGATTGATGGTCAAGCATGGTCACTTGTACCACATGACACTTATTGAGAGGAACAAGCAGTATGTCGTCGACCCGCCCACTATCGAGAAATGTCAGGAGCTCTCTAAGCAGCTCGTCTACACCCGCTTCGCCAGGTCTCCTACGCTCCTAACTTATTGTGCTTTGTTTTTTACTGCTTAGTTTTTCTATGCACCTGAGTTCTTGGTATCGATTAACTTCTTGAATCTTGAATACTGGTAGATCTTTCCTGATGTCCATGTGTCAACTAGCTCCGATGGGATGATTTTCATGATAGTCATATATTGTTGTATATAGATTGGTCTGAGGTACCAGAAAGTAAATTGCTTCTTTTTTGCTTTTAGGTTTAAAAGAATGATCTCAAGAATCAAAACTCAAAAGGAAGTTGCAGGAGTTATGATTAATCTTAACCAGCTAAGAAATAGCATAGTTGAATAATATTTGAATGATTACTTAGTTACCTATATTGAGCTTCCGTATTATATTATTTGAATTTGTCTTAGAACGGATATATCTTAAGTTCATACTTCTGTCATTTAAATCCTGGCTCCGCTACTAAATTTGACCATCATTTCTCGTTTTCCTACCAGAAAAGCTTGGTGAACTTAAAACGAAATTCAGAAGAGCAATTACTAACCGATGACGACGAACTCGATAGGCAGGGTGGCCGGAGGAGTCCTGAGGCTGAACTCGTCGCCGGCCTTCCCACACCGGTAGTAGTAAGTCGTGCTGGGTTGGAGCGGGCCGATCGTGACGTGGTGTATCGCGCCGGACTTGTAGAAGAAGTACTGGTACGTTGTGTGGTCGCCCGTCGCGGACGCCGTATAGTTCTCCGGAGAAGTGCCGTACTCCACCACGGACGGCGCGCTCCGGTCGTCGGTGACCCAGGAAATCCTCATGTTGTACTTCCCGATGGTTGAAATGTGAACCTGATGGCAACCATATCAGGGACAAATGATAGAAAATTTTCACTTGCAAATCATTGCTACCATAACTACAAAGCAGCCATCTACTTCTCGTACTAACGATGTCAGTTTGTGCCCTCATGGTAGGTACAACTGACAGGTAGGTAGGGCACTACAAATTTACCATACTGTACTAGTCTGCCCACTTGCAAAGAAACACAGTTGGCTAGTCAATTTGTACGATTCTGAAGCAAGCATGAATGCATGATGGCATCTTATGCAGGTATCAAGACACGAGCATTGTTTTTCTTCTTCATTGAACTCCCGAAATTTTACAATCAAGTCAATCCTAAGGGCTGATTGAAACCTCAAATTGAGTAGCTACAAGAAATCTCATCGCTATCCACCGTCTGCCCATCAGCTAAACATCGCGGATTCTCTCTGTACGCACTGACTGCAAAATCAAAATCAAAGTCCACACCTGCTGAGGATGGGACGCCGGCTTGTCGTGCGCCGTCAGCACCAACGGGCTCGGCGGCGGCCGCACATACTCGTCGGCACGGGCACACAGAAACATGAGCGACGTCAAGCCCTGCACGAGAAGCCTCCAAGAATTCGCCATGGCCCCGACCAAGAGATCACCACAGAACGTGCCTGTGTAGCTGCGCCCGAGAGCCGCCTTGTTCATACACCGCAGGCACGGCTCGTTTACCAGCGAGAAGAAGACTTTCGCGATGCCGAGGACGCTTTCAACAGGGACGGCCACCGCCATGCGGTATAAAATGCGTATCAGCTCGACGACCCGGCGGATTACTCTGCACATAAGCAGTAGCGTGCGGATGAGAAATGTTATGTGCTTCTTACGCGTGTCGTCGCGGCGGCAGAAACTTGCCCCCGTCTCCATCGCCCAGCCTAGCTTCAAGCACAGGAAGACCTGGTAGTAGCAGCTAATTGCACGCTATTAGCTTATAATATCAATTAAGACTTTGCATAGGAATCTACTCAAGCATATACCGGGAGACATGCCAAGCAGTTTCTTGCAGTATTAGTAATTGTGCGTGTATGCATGCATGTACCTGACATGTGCCGTTGACGGTGGCGGCGGTTGGGGTTGCCGGAGAGGAGGAGGTCGTGTGTGGTGGTGGCGGTGTAGAGGGGGAGGAAGGAAGGAGATAGGTTGGTTGGGGCCAGCATTGCTAGAGCAAACAGGCCTTTTCTCCCCTTCTTCTTTTGACCCTCTGTGGCGACAAAATTGTCTCCGTTTGGTTGTGAGTTTGTAAGGCCAGGGAGAGTGCTGAATTGATCGGGCCGTGCAAAAGTAAAACACAAGGGATAGAACAACTTTCAGTAAAATGTTGTTGGATCATCAAAGGGTAATTAAGAGCATACGACTATGTACTGGATTACTTGGATTGCTACAGGGTTCATGAGTCAGTTTCGTGGCTTTGGAGAACCACGACACTTGTGTGCAACATTCCATTACTCTTCTTGGCTGCGGCTTTTGGCTACGGCTTGTGACTTTGGAGCTGTTTGTACGAGAGATTACAGGGTAACAGAAACTCACATGCGGTTTTTACCGATATAAATGAAGTCAGTAAAGTATGTACTACAATTAACTAGTAGATCTCATCTTAAAAAATACTCTATTTAAAAGTTAGTTACTGTAGAAAAACCGAAAAACAGCTTGTAGAAGCTGAAAAGAACAGACCACTGCTTACTGATAACGGAAATTTCTACATGTGGCTGTGGGCAAGTTTGCTGGGCCTAAACTTGGATTGATTGGTGTGTTTTAAGCTACCAAGGCTCAAACCTGGCCGGAGTGGATGGATTGGATAGGTAGCTCGTATACAGACAGCCACTGGCCACTGCCATATGCAGGAGCCACAGGCCATATAAATGGACCTGATATTCTGCTCGGATTGGAGTTTACCAAATTTCAAAGGCCAACCAACAAGCTTTCTCTGTCCCCTGTCTTTACACGAACATGAGCACGGGCTCTACTGACATTAATTCTACGCCACCGATTTATGGAGGCCTTCGTAGTGTCTTTCGTAGTCTTTTGCTGATATTTTTTGTTAGATTATGTGATAGTCGTGCATTTAGTGATGATGAATAATGGATATTTGGGGTAGCATTGGAATTTGCATTTGTGAAAGTTTTAGTCCATGCGCTATTTGTTGCTGGAGTTTTCAGGATAGCAGGTCTGGTCGGTAAGCTTCGATTACGACAAATCAACTATGGCAGTCGATCACGACATTTCGACCATAGCATTTCCATCATGGCAAATCAACCACGGCTGAATGACTGCGCCGGAACGACCTCGATCCGGAGTTTTTAGAAGAATCAAAGATCTCGGAGTCGGAGAGCAGTCGAAGAGCTCAAAGACTCCAGAGTCGGAGAGCAGAGCAGTAGGAGAGGTCGAAGACCCCGGAGGAATCGATCGTATGCTACGGGGAGCCGGTCATACTGAACAGTAAACCAGTCGTATGATATAATGAACAAGATATGATGGACTACAATCAGTAGTCGGCAGGCTGCGACTAGGATAGTTGGGGCCTTAAGCTTCAATAGACCAGTCGGAAGTGATAGTAACTGATCGGTGGTCGTTGTTATAGTACCTGGTAAGTAATCGATGGTTGTTGCTACAATACCAGGTCAGTACTCACTGGTCGTTACTACAATGCCAGGCTGGTATTCGGTGGTCGTTGCTACAGTTGCAGGTCGGTACTCGGTGGTCGGTGCTACAATACTTGTTGATGGTAGTCGTTACTTCAGTACCTAGTCAGTACTCGGTGGTTGATAGAACAATGATCGATTGATGGTTGGTAGTCGTAGACTGGGAGAACAACAATGCTTATGTTTTGCGAGTGTTCTGAGCGGAGCGATAATAATTCTCGAGTGCTTATGGTTTTCGAGTACTTGTTGAGCCAGTGATCTGATCGACCTATGCATGGAGGTCATAGCGGTCGTAATAAGTTGTCGGAAGTTAATTTTCTAGAAAACGTAGGGATTGTGGTCATAAATGATCTAGTTCATGCGTATGGTTGGATAAAGGTATGGTTTGTGTGTGCGTACTAATATCGATCAAGTTGGGAGAACTTGTGCCAGGGGAAAATGTTCTTTGGTCTTTGCATGTGCAGGTGGGCATAGAGACGATCATGGTCGATGACGAGGAGGACCGAGACTAGAAAGGGGAAATATGAGGTACTATCTTGGGGGCTTTATCACCTAGTGAGTTAGGAATTATGGATGGAGTCCATAACTGATTGCAGTATTCAATCCTACATTTTTGCTTGACTTATGGCTTTTGACTAAAAATGAATAGTCGTGGTTGGAAGAAATGACTTCAATTCATGAAGTTATGCACCAACAAAATTATGCACCAACATGCATGCACGCGCTCGTTTGTGCAACCTTATACACACATATATACATATACATATATGTATATGTATATATATGTATGTGTATACACACACACACACACACTAATCAATGGCTATGCGTAGAATAAGCGTGCACACCTAACTGATCCAACCAGCCAACCGCTCCACTATCCCACCCCATGATCAGTTAGTAGCGTTTGTTAATTATGGTAAAGTTACTATTGTATGCACATCAAGCTATCATCTGTAATTCATAAAGTTACTTACAATTATCATCCATAATTCATGAATTTACTATTGTGTGCGAGTCAAGTTATTGCCAACATGCATGCATTGAGAGCAGAGAGAATCATGCATGACAATAGCAAATAACTCATACGGGAAAGTTACTGCCGGGTGTGAGTGAAATTACTGCCAAACACACATAGAGTTACTGTCTGTTTGTAACAAATTAAAACTGGCAGTAACTCTACGTGTATTTGACAATAACTTCACTTATACAAGATAATAATTTTATGACATGATTTTTGTAGTGTCAAAATATATTCAGCATAAATTTTGATTTGTTATGCTCATAATTTCGAACACAATGGTGAAAACGGATCACAGATTGGACTTTTAGTAAAAGGGTTAGTGTATTTTTTAGCTTGAAAACAAGATAAAAAATCACAAGTCAATTGCTTTTATTCTTTTCTCTCTACTGCATGCATACATGCAAGTCAAATTTCTATCTCTTCAATATAAAGTTATCACCAATAATTCACAAAGTTACTTACAGTTCTCACGTGATAACTTTCATATTGCAATGCTATCGAAAGTTACTATCTCCTGAATATAAAGTTATCATTGATAATTCATCAAATTACTTACATTTGTAAAGTTACTATCTCATGCATCAACCGAGTTATGCTCAAGCGCACTAGGAATCTAGCCAGCAACCCACACGTAGTATGCGTGCATGTGCCCGTTAATGCAGCCCCCTACATACATACATACATATATACATACATACATATACACATACATACATACATATATGTATGTATGTATGTATGTATGTATGTATGTATGTATGTATGTATGTATGTATGTATATGTGTGTGTATATCCACATCTAGAACACGTGTATGATTGATAATTTTTTTTGAAGTTTGGGTATGAAAATATTTGATACCCTTTATATATTTATGGTAAGTTAGTTTTCAACTCAGTTTTAACTAGTTTGAATTAGTTTTCAACTCAGTTTTAACTAGTTTGAACTACTTTTGAATTTGATGCGAGTATAGTGAGTATATGCCATGAAAGTGGCTCGAACTAATTAAACTGAAGTTGATTTTTTTTCAGAGTTTGATATCTCAAATATATTTTTTTACGGGTATGCGAAGGTACCCACATCAAATGTCACGAATCTCAAAGCACATCAACGGGTATTGATATGGGTGCCTAGGCACCTAGATGCACGAAACACTTGTGCGCGTGTGTGTGTATATATATATATCCCAACACTTTAAAGTATATGAGTGATAGCCTCTGGGCTAAATATACGTTTTAGTTCTGGACCTCTGGACACTCGTAAGGAATGTCCATGTAACCAATACTTGATGACGGGGGATCATGGGTTGGATTGGAATTTGAGTACGGAAGTCGTGCCACAGGCTATATGGGCCTAGTTTTTTTTACTTCGATTTCAATTAGGCCGACGCCCACGATTCTCTCTGCCTTCCCCTTTACACGGCGCCTCTTTTCGTCGCCAGCGAGTCCATACGTCATAGCCTGTTTGAAATAGCGATGATTTCTAATTTCTAACTTTTAAAAACTAAAAATTATTTAGAATATATTAACTTTTTAACATGATTTTTCTTCTTTGTTTTTCTTTGTATTATCTATTAAGATATAATGGTTTTTTTATATATTTTATATTTTTATTCCTTTGTCGGCTCGTCGCACGGGTGACTCATCACCGCCGATGCCCGTTCCGAGCTCCACCTCCACAACCCCGCCACCTGCGAGCGGGTTGCGCTTCCGTCCGTCACCATGCTGGAACAGGTAAGGCCTATCTTCGACGACGCCGGCGAGCTCCACAGGTATGAACTTTCGTTCTACGACAGCAGGCTCCCAAGGAAAGAGTTCCGCACGTCGGGCATTTATCCAGTCGACGAGCTCCACGACATGCTGGACATAAACGCGGTCTTGTCCTGTGACCCCTCACGCGGCGACGACGTCTTGCTTATCAACCATCCCTACAGGTAGGTCTCGTTCTCGAGAGTTGGTGACGAGCAATGGCATTGGACCACTACTTCATCTTACTGCAAGTCGCCGTAGTCTGACATTGTTTATCGTGATGGCGTCTTCTCTATGCGATGAACTTCCAAGGTGGAATCCATGGCTATGACATTCAAGGTTCTCGTCCCACATGCTGTGCTTTGGGGTCAAACAGTAGAAAAAGAGGACCCCGGACTTCTACCTCACGACGAGGGGTAAGAGTCCCGAGATTTCTGGGAGTGCAGAGTGGTACAGATGCGACTGAATATGTATTTTGTATTGAATTTTCTTTCCTGTTTTTGACACCCAAGGAGGGTCTATCTATGTCTTACACCAAAGGTATGGGAGATTACAATATTATCTCTAAAAAGGTCCTACAACTACAGATGCATGCTTCGTGGTCTTTCCACCCTTTTGTGTGTAGCTTCGATGCACGATGGACCTCCGTGGGTTGCGTCCACCACGTCTCCTACTTGATCTACGGGTAGCCACGACCCTCTTTGGTCCATACAAGGTGGAGTTGGAGCAAAGTCCCCTTCGTCTGTGCCGAGGTAGCAAGCCCTTCGTGAGTAGGTGCAAGGGCCCTTATTGTCCCTTCGTAGGGACGAGGCTAGTTGCGCTTCGCAGTCCCGATGCATCTTAGGAAGGTTGATGCCGTGTCACCTGTAGATCCAACAGACTACTCTACAAGCAACTCCTTGAATGGTGAGGCTCTTAGTATAGCTGTGATACTTCAGACTGTGGTGGAGAACATGGTATCCAATCCTTGTCTTGATTTACAACTTCGTGTAGAATCCGATGGTGACACTCATTTGACTTTCATCCACAACGGTGTACAGGGGTTGTCTTTTTATTTCTAGTTTCCATAGCAAATCACCGAAGAACCTAGGCATCCACCATCTTAGTTATGAATAATTCGGGCCATCTACAATTTGAAAGAGGAAAGGATTAGCAACCATTTTGTAACCAAGTGAAAAGGGAGGTATGGAAAGAACTAAGTGAGGAGAGGAGCAAATCAGCAAGTATATTTGATATTTTTCATGATTATTTTGTAAGCTTGCAAATAAGGTTTTATAATCACAAGTCCTCAAACTAATAGCCAGTTCTATCTATGGGTTCAACCTATAGTCAGTATAGCTCTGATACCAATGCTGTTGGGACCTAGAATTTGCAATTTGACCCCTATATGTTTATTGTGCTAGTCCCATAATCAATGGCTAGAACACACATTCAAAAATATTTATATCATATCCATACATGATAAATTTAAAATAAGGTAGTGCATTTAGGTAGCGAATAAGCCTATATAGCAACATTTACAACACTAGGGCCGACCGGCCAATTAAAACATACAATAAAAGTGTTCAACGGAAGCGAAAGATAAAAGAAGCACAAAATCTAGCAAGTATGCCTCATCCCAACCGCAAGCAACTGATTGGGATAGAACCCTAGAAATCGGCGTCTTCATTGCCAAAAAATGCTGTGTAATAATAACTACAAGATGAGTCTTCCTCTGTATCCTCTGAATATGTTCAACAAGCAAAGGTTGAGTACAGAAATTGTACTCCACAAGATTTTTAAGCAAAGTTATATAGTATACTAGCTGAGTCAAGTATAGTTGTCTAGTCTAGTTTAATATGCAAAACATGCTTTTAATTGAAATAACAAGTAATAGATTGCAAATGGAAGTTGTAAGAGTATTTGAATTTGATAAGTAAACAATAGTATAGCATAACTAGCACAATTTATACACAAGCGGCTTCCTGCTCTAGAATTTCAGAACAACAGCATAAACCTTGATGAACCAAGCTATGCATGGATATCCGTACATTTCCTGAATACATTTTTATAAAATACAACACTACTAAGGTGGATGATTCACCAAGTCATCCATGACCATAGACACAGTTATTTGAATAGTTTTACACTCTGTAGAAGTTATACACTTTACCCACACGACATAAATATCCCACCATGTTGTACATGTCACATAATACCATCGATACCCGATTTGAGAGTTCGTGATGAATCTTTTAATTACCAGTACGGCATTTTAATTCTCAATTTTCTTTCTAAAGGAAATTCTAGGTTTATTGCGTCATTAGGCCGATAGGTGGGGTCTACAAGTCAGGGTTTTATAAATTTCTAAAATGATTAACATGTAGGGTCCACATGTTAGTGACTCATTGTTTTAAAATTGGTTTAAGTTATAATTTTAACCTAATTAATCCGTTTGAGCCCTCATGTCATTGGTTCATTGGGCTTAACCAAGATTAAGTGTGCTAATCTAATCCTACCCTCCATGGGGTCCTCCGATTAGTGAGGCGGCACAGGGAGCGACGATGTTTCTTGGCTGAGCTCGTCAGCGAGCCCACTGGTAGTGAAGGAAGGGTTGGTGGGGCTATGACGAGGTCGAGAATAGGTAGAGGAGCTCAAAGGGAGTTCTCTGGTGGGGTTGGTGACTAGCGGAGTGGTTGAAGGAGGGTTCTCGGCAGCAAGGGCCGGTGGTGAAGTCTGGTGATCGACAATGCGAGCGAATGGGCATATTTACAGGGCAAAGGGGCATGTCTTTAGCTTCATGGGCTCATTGCGGTGCTAAGGATGGTGGCTTAGGGACCAATGGTCACCAGAGGTAGGCAAATGGCGAGGCTTTACGGAAGCGCAGAATAGGGCTACGGTATCCCGAGCCAAACTAACCGATGTGTAGGTATCAGTAGCTCACCAGGAACACGTAGGTGAGGATGGCCATGACAAAGGAGTTGTGAGGTGGCTAGATAGTGACGAGGTGTGGTGGTGGCGACGGGGTGCACGGTGAGGGCTCACCACAATAGAAATGAGCTGCAATATGGCATGGCATCGTGATTAGAAGGGCTAGGAGACGATGAAAGTGAGCATGACAGGGTCAATGGCTCACCAGGCGATTGAATCGAAGTGGTGGCGATGGTGACTGGTGTTGGGGACAACGGGGAATTTCTGATGATTCTCTATATCATATTCAAATTAAATGCGAGGACAACTGAAAGGAACAAAAAGACTCAGGATGATGAAAAGAAGAGGACTCAAGTTCACCGGAGTGAGAGATGGGCTCAGCGGAACCCGATGGTGCTGCTTCCATACACCAGAGTAAGAGATGACGATGGTATTCTGGGCGAACTAGTAGGGGAGAGACTTTGCCATTGGCTAAAATGGAGATGGTGTCATACGGTGAAGTGATGGGTGAGCTCGGAGGGGCTTAAATAGGGGCAACATCGTGGCTAAGATGGTCCATGGCCACTCTGGCAACGGGACTGCTTAAGTGATGGTAGGATGCAGTAGAGAACCTCTGGGGAAGGGCATTCAAGGCACCGGTGGGCATCCAAGCTTTTGAGCAGGCGCAGCGCAAAGTTCGCAAGTGGGCATCATGGCGCGAGCGTGAGGTGGAAGACGGTGGCTGACGGGTGGGGTCCAAGGCCCATGTGACAAAGGGAGGGAGAGACGGTGAGAGAGAAGACGGAATAGCAAGAATACACCTTCACGTAGAAGAAAACGGTAAGCTAAAAGTGGCTCCGAAAGAAAAGGATTTAAAATTTGTTTTCCTATTTGATTTAATTGCATAATTCAAATTTGAATTTCTAAAATTATCACTCTAAAATTCATGAAAATTTTTGGAGAGGCACTTTAGAATATGAAGAGCTCAGATAAATTATTTCCAGGCTCTGTTAACATTTTAGAAATTTTTAGAAATTCTTTTTGGCTACCAAAAATGCAAAAACTATTGCAAAAATGCTAGAAATATGGAAAATCAAAAAATGCATAAATGATGATTTTAAAATAATTATATAAGTTTTTGGGAAATTTAAGTCATTGCAATCCCCTCTTTGCATCCTCGGTGGTCTGCGAATGACGGTGTTGTAGACGTTTCGCTCAGGGGAATAAGACACTTGTCCAGATGGGTAACGTACAGCCGTGAAGAACATTCATTAATTGTCTAATTGTGGGTGGGTCGACATCCGAAAGGAATCCAGAGATCAGAAAGAACGAGAAGACCTACTATACTGAGGGAACACAGATAGCTGTGAAATATTCGTGCACTATGAACGCCGAGAAAGAACAAGAGCAAAAAAACAAACTCTAGGATTTGTGGAGATCATTATGTTTCCATGCGGTTATTTGTGGAGATCACCTTCTATGTATGTAACCTTTGCACATTGTGGTCATTAGCATGCATCCAACAGAAAACACTGTCATTGAAAAGCATGGATTGTCGTCATTACCAAGGCAAATGCAGAGTAATTTTATCTGAAATACTCACTATCATGGATGCAGTGGGTAAAACCTGGGGCAATCCCTAGGTTAATTCAATAGACTTGATTCCCCTCATTTGATTTCTAATAGAGAAGGGAATTGTATCCCATGCAAAGAACTGTGTATGCGCTTCGTTAAACTTCGTAGTGCCCCTCATCTTGTACCAAGAATTGAGCGTCTTCCTTTACTCCTTATCCAGAAGGCTTGGAGAAGTTTCTTTTTAACATATAGTGTTTTGTGACGAAGAATGAAACAAATGCCCTTGAGTCATGTTGTGTATTGATCTTATATGAAAGGTTTACTAGCCGTACATGAGTTGAGATTTGTCAACTAGAGAAAATACCATAAAATTAGCATACATAGCATGCTTTCATTTTCCTTTCTTGCAAGGTCCAAGGTTAATGCTATCAAAAAGAGTTTACATCAAACCAACTGGTCAAAAAATTGCATTACCCATCACTGCTTTTAAAAACTACCAAGAAATGTGATTTGACAATCAACTCTTTACCATTGCTCATAGGGTGAAACTTGTCAACTAATTGCCGTAACTGATTTTTTTTTATCGTAGATGGAATGTTGTGTAGTTCAATTCAACACCTGCAAAGATTCTCTTATTGATTCACATGATTTGTACTGATGTGATTCCCTCTCTCTCTCTCTCTCTCTATATATATATATATATATATATATATATATATATATATATATATATATATATATATATATATATATATATATATATATATATATATATATATATATATATATATATATATATATATATATATATATATATATATATATATATATATATATATATATATATATATATATATATATATATATATATATATATATATATATATATATATATATATATATATATATATATATATATATATATATATATATATATATATATATATATATATATATATATATATATATATATATAGAAAATTACGTAAGGCACCAACATCCTATTACACGTGTATTATTGATATTTTTTGAGTTTGGGTATGAAAATGTTTTATACCCTTGATATATTTATGGTAAGTAAGTTTTGAACTCAGTTCAAACTAGTTTGAACTACTTTTGACTTCAATGCAACTACAAAGAGTATATACCATAAAAATAGTTCAAACTAATTAAACTGAAGTTGAATTTAATTTTGTTCGAGTTTGACATCTCAAATATACTTTTTATGGGTATATGAAGATACCCACATCAAGCGTTAGAATCTCGAAGCAAATCAGCGGTATTGATATTGGTGCCTAGGCACCATGGTGCATGAAACACTCGCCATAGGACGAGTGTTTCATGCACCATGGTGCCTAGGCACCAATATCAATACCCGCTGATTTGCTTCGAGATTCGCAACGCTTGATGTGGTATCTTCATATACCCATAAAAAGTATATTTGAGATGTCAAACTCCAACAAAATTAAATTCAACTTCGCTTAATTAGTTTGAACTATTTTTATGGTATATACTCACCGTAGTTGCATTGAAGTCAAAAGTAGTTCAAACTAGTTTGAACTGAGTTCAAAACTTACTTACCATAAATATATCAAGGGTATAAAACATTTTCATACCCAAACTCAAAAAATTATTAATCATACACGTGTATCTGATGTAAGTGCCTAGGCACCATGGTGCCTTACGTAATTTTCCTATATATATATATATATATATATATATATATATATATATATATATATATATATATATATGGGAACGTATCCAGAGCTAACAACCTTTTCAGTGCTAACACTTCTCCACAGCCATCCGATCTGCTCCGTACAGCCTAGATTTTTTAGGGTGGAAACACCAACTCACTTATACCTTTTTGCGCAAAACCCCCTAGGACGCTGAAATGGGGCACCATGGTGTCTAGATACCAAACTTCCCTGCGTTTGGATTGCTTTTAGATGCGTGCAAGTGCAATGATATGTAACATATCAGGATGAAAAGTCTTAATCATGGATAGAAAGTCTCAATCATGAATGGAAAGTCTTAATTATGGATGAAAAATCTCAATCATGGAGCCTGAGCACTATGGTGCCCCTGTAATTTATACTATATAGTATATGAAAAATACCTTCTACTATCGGGTGTAGTTACTTACACATCTGATATACCACCTAAATGAACTTGAAATAATCTTTTATCACTTTGGGTTACTCGTATACTAATTATGAGATACTCCAATGTGAACCACATGAAAAACATGCAAGAGAATCTATAGTTTTTAGCATATTTTGTAAATACCATTATATACGCATATAAAAAAGAAGCATGTCTAAAAAATATACATACCACCTTTGAAAAAATGTATATACTATATAGATAGTCTTATATACTCATAACCTACACGTGCATACCATCCATTACGCGAAATACTCCTTACGTTCTGAGATACAACTCAGGGAGTAACTACTTCCGGGAATAGAAAAGAGGTTTCCTATATATATAGAGTCATGCTAGCACATAGTATGCCGTTAAAAAATGATTCTAACGGTGTAGGCAAGTTTCACAAGGTTTCATATTAGATTCATGGAGAAAGAAAAGGAGGAATAATACCTTATCACTGGCCACCATCGCCGCGCTGCCCTGGACAGCTCCGCGCGCCTCCTCCGCCACCCTGCCCCCTCCACCACCATCCACAACGGTGGCACCACCTTGCCATGCTACCCCCTGACCCCTCCCCGCTGCGCCGCCCCGCCCAACCTAACTGCCATAGCCACCGTTGCCACCACCCTCCGGCTCCGCCCACCGCCCTCCTACCCCACCCATCGCCCCCACCGCCACCCACCGCAGGGTCACCACCTCCCCCCGACCTCCTTCTATGCTTGGAGGAAGGGTGAACCCATAGTGGGGAGCTTGATTTCCCTTTTTCGACACCAAATCTAGCGGTAAATTGGGATGTCTTTGGACGTAAATGTTGTGTCTATTTTTACTGTGGCCATCACACAGTGGTTCCATTTCTTCAAATTTCATGTGTTCAACGAAAGCAGTTTCATCTAGCTATAAATTGGAATGTATTAGGATGTAATTATGGTATCTATTTTTACTGCCTCCATCATACAACGACATCACATGGCCAGTATGTGCCACAGCTAGATGTGACAATAAACTCTAATGACATGTCTAGAAAAATCATGAGTACTAATGAAAGCTGTTTCATCTGGCCATAAGTTGGGATGTATATGGTAGTAAATGTGATATCCTTTTTACTACTGCCATCACACAACGGTTCCACGTTTTTTTTTTCAATTGCGTGAGTACAGCAAAAGCAGTTCCATCTGGCCATTGGAATATATCTAGACGTAAATATGGTATCCATTTTGTATATACCCTTGATATATTTATAGCAAGTGAGTTTTGAACGTAGTTCAAACAAATTGAACTACCTTTGAATTTAATGCGACTAGTGATTATATACCATAAAACTAGTTAAACTGAAGTTGATTTTTTTTGGAGTTTGATATCTCAAATATATTTTTTATGGATATGTGAAGATACCCACAGCAAATATCATGAATCTTAAAGCACATCAACAAAAATTGATTTGGGTATATTTATTCCCTAGGATAAGACTTCTTCCTAATTTTATTTAGTGATGGCTCTGTTGTCTTCCACATTTGGCCACTTATGGTTATTAAGGACATGGTACAATCATATGGCCAATTATATCTCTGGTTGTATAATAAATCTAGGTGAGATTGGACGAACTATATTTCTTGTTAAATCTACAAATATTCGCATTAATTAGGGGAAAAAGGAGAAAAATACATGCAACTTGTTTGATGGGTTTGGATTATAACTTTGTAGATTAGTAAGATAAATTTAGAATTCTGATATCTGAACAAATCATATTCTTTTTTCTGGACGTGAACATGCTGAGCTTATTACTATTGATGGAGGTATTAATATCTAAATTGCACCAAAAGTTTTTGTTACATATTTTCATGCACCTCACAGTTATTCTAGGCTAGTTCTTGAAACTTCAAAATCATTCCTTACTATGTTGTCAACGTTTGCTTTTTTCTCATTCCCTTTTCTGCATTTTTACTAGCATAATAGACCATAAGGTATAGAGTTTAACATCTTGTTCAGTGTTGACAATGTAATACCTCCTACGTACTCACTTTGAAGCCTGTAATTTGCATCCATAGCAATTGAAAGTTATTGAAAAACACCACTTGCATGCGTCAAGATAGACTTGACCATTTTGAGGTCATTTGGATTCAGGATGTGTTGTCCTCACGTATAGGCTCCCTCAGGCCTAAGACATGGAATAGACGTAGGCTACAATTATTTTTTTAATTGCACCAACTAGGTCTTGAACTCAAGACCTCTTGGTTCTAATACCATATTAAGTTATATGCACCAACCAGTTCGCTCAAAAGCTTAAGCTGATGAAGAAAAAGGGCAAAGCAGATGAAGAAAGACAGACAATTCACTTGTACTTCAACACTCCCCTTCATGTGTAGACTCCCTCAGAAGTCAGATGTGGAATAGAAGTGGGCTGCAATTGTTTTCTCAATTGCGCCAACCGAGTCTTGAACTTAAGACCTCTTAGCTCTGATACCAGATAATTCACTTGTACTTTAACACTCCCCATCACGTGTAGACTCCCTTAGAAGTCAGATGTGGAATAGAAGTGGGCTACAATTGTTTTCTCAATTGCGCTAGCCGAGTCTTGAACTCAAGACATCTTAGCTCTGATACTAGGCAATTCACTTATACTTCAACACTCCCCATCACGTGTAGACTCCCTCAGAAGTCAGATGTGGAATAGAAGTGGGCTGCAATTGTTTTCTCAATTGCGCTAGCCGAGTCTTGAACTCAAGACCTCTTAGCTCTGATACCATATTGAGGGCTGCAATTATTTTTATTAATTGCGCCAACCGGGGCTTGAACTCAGGACCTCTTGGCTCTGATACCTTATTGAGTTGATGCACCAGCCAGTTCATCCAAAAGCTTAAGTTGATAAGGAAAAACGAACAATTCACTTATATTTCAACAGATTTAAATACACAAATGGCCGAAATGAATAAATAAAAGAACCCGATTGTATGGTTAGGGCCTAAAATGAGGGCTTAGTCTGGTCGGCCAAGTTAGGCAAATCAATATTAGCTTTCAGTCCAAACGTTGCCTTCTGGTGTTAACATCTGTGATTGTCTGTTTTCCTATTCTTTTCGTGATAAGTTCTCATTTGGAAAATTTTCTTCCCCTCCTGGTCTTGGGTTCTTCCTTCAACTCATATAGTGGGTTGGGTAGACAATAGACCATTTCCCCAACAGCAGAGCACACATGTAGATCATACACATCCCTCATACTTTCAGCATTTCTAGTGGGTAATCCTCTAGATATGTTGCATGTTGTCGGACCCGAATTTTGCCAATCCAAAATCCTATATGATTCCACCGCACTATTCCTTGAATCAATAGATAGTACTCACAGATGCATTGCTGAATCAAACTCATACATCACATAAACCATACCAAACACTTGTATTACATATCAGAATTTAAATATCCCATATTGGGTGGAGTTTACATAATAGACTGATCAAGCCAAATGTTTACGTTACAAAGCGGAAGAGATAGCAAAAGGGTGGGACCTCACCTTGCCATAGACAAGCGACTGAGGGTAAAGGATGCCTTACTACTTTCCAAGAGACTGGATAATAGATGTGCACATAATCACCATCAAAATCTGCCTAACTGAGATAAGGACAAAGCAACTAGAGGACGTTCTAATCACCATCATCTTCTCCTCCATCTGGTCATGGAGCTACATAGTAAGTGTAGTGGTCTTGATCCTCAGGTTTTGAGTTAATTTAGTAAGCGAGGGTGAGCACAAACAACCGTGATCTACGAGCCAACACACGTAATGCAGTAATATAGATGCATGACTTAGTAAAGAAAGGCTCGGGCTCTTTTATTTACTAAGTAGCATAGTTAAAATTTATGATAATTAAAAGTTCCTAAGACTACGCATTTTTTACTAAACCATATTTTTCTAAAGAGTGTTCGAGAATGCAATAAAAATAGTAGTGTAGATTCCATTCACCTTTTACATGGTTCCATCTACTATATGCTAGTCTCAATACTAGGGTTACATCCACCCATTACCACCGCTTGGTTACATCAACCTGAGGCAAATCAATCTAGGGTTACATCCACCTATCGAGTTTTGCATCTAACCCGCAAAATTTTAGAAATAGACACTAACTCGAGTAAGTTCCCATACCCATCCATGACAGTAGGCATGGCTGTTCGAATAGTTTTCACTCTGCAGAGGTCGCACACTTTACCCATAAGAAATAATCAATTTGTTATATTCCATATATTTCCTTGGATATGCATATCAAGAAGGACACCACAAGGCCTTTACAATGCATCTTCCTAATGGGGCTATACCCACTAAGGTTTCCACCGCTGTGGGGTTACGTCCGCCCACTCCAAAGGCCCCTGTTGCATTGCACGGTGGCTTATATCCAGCGACACGACCTGTGTTCATCTGAGTACCTTTATTATTCTCACCATGGCGCCGATGCCATGGCTGCCATGTTGACCAACCACCGCCACCGTAGATAATTAATTAAGCACTAATGATGTCTTAAGACATAATTAAGTTAGTATTAATGATGCTCATTAATCAATGTTGATCGATCATTGACACATGGGCCCAACTCATTAGGAATACTAATTAAAACCAATTTTTTGTTTAGAGTCACTGACAAGTGGGCCACCTTCACTGTGCTGGTCCCACCTGTCAGTCACTCTCCTCTTTTTTCTTAAATAAAATAATTCAAAAAGGAAATAAAAACCCTCGAGTCTCCCCTGTCAACCTCTGTTACTTTTCTAGTATGAAAATAAATCAAAAATAAATTAAACCCCCCAGGCCCCACCTGACAGTGAGAGAGCACCCTCTCCCCTTAGTTTATTTTGGGAATTAATCCAAATTTAAACTTTGGAAGGCCCATTCGCACTTGTTTTAAATCCAAATCAAATAAAACTTGTTTCTAAATTCATCTAAAATCAAGATATTCCTAATGGAAGTAAAATCATGAATTTTAAAGTTCATTTGGATTTATTTGTATGTTTGTGTATTTATTTGGATTCCTTCAATTGGAGTATGAGAGAGCCGCAGTTTGAGCCCAATCGAGACATTCGAAACTAACAAGTTTGTGAGCCAGACAAGCTAATACTTTGATCATTTTGCACCTATATTTTGAATGCAAATTATGTTGATTTAAAGTACTAAATTGCAAACTTTAATTTGTTATGCAATTATATTCATGTTAAGCTCATAGATAAGTCTCAAATAATAATTGTGCTATTATGTCCTACTCTTTAATTTTGGACATAAAACCTTGTTGCCCTAGGATTAATAGTAAACATGATAGATATAAGTGCATATCTAAGTATCATGCTTAGTCTTGCTTAGATATTCAGGGGGCATTATTTTACTCTAACATCACTTCAAACATGAAACTTGTTTTGGGCAAGCCACTGGAGAGAAGTGGATGATATTTGAACTAGAAAGGATATTTGGAATTCTAAAACCCTAAACTTTCTTAAATATCTGGGTGGATGGTAAGAGGTATTGGTGTAGATGTTGCATGAGAATGTGGGTTGTGGTAGAACCGCCCAGATAGCCCTAAGGACTTAATCCGGTAATCCATTCCCAATGTAAAACAGTGTAACTACAAGTCTATAATGGGTATAACCTGGCTAAATAATTTGCATCAAGGTACACATTAATATTGTTCCCAGGTTGCTTCAGCCCTTGGATAAATAGTGATATCAAAATGTACTTTCGCTTCATACATACCAAGAAGGAAGATTGTACATGCATACATACATTCATAGGCCAAGTGCTATATCGACTGCTCATGTTACTAAAAGGACTCATTCCATCTGTACTCAACCCAAATCTTATATTACTCGGTTTCGCACCAAAGTCTACAAACATCCTATTGATGTTCCTCTACTGGATAGAATCAGCAATGTGTCTTATATTTCCATCTTTCTTACGCTCCTCAGAGTGCCAATGCAGCAATCTTGCATCTTTTCGGTTCACAAATAAATACTTCAAACAGGGAATTACAGGCAAATACAACACCTTAGCATGAGGTTCTTACTTTTCCTCGATGCCCTCGCCGTCATCAGAGTCATTCTTACGCTTGTATCGGAATGCATTGCGCACCGAATAAACATGTAAGTTTGCATACTCTTTATGGTAGAGGATACAATCGTTTGGACATGCATGTATTTTTTCTACTCCCATTCCAATGGACAAAAAATCTTCTTGGCTTGATAGGTAGTTCTCGGCAATAGGTTTTCCTCCGGAAGGATGTTCGCTAGGAGACCTAACAAAGCCGTGAAACTCTTGTCGGCCCAACTATTGCTTGTCTTCAATTTTAGTAATTCAATAACGGATGACAACCTTATGAATTGTGGTTTGCAGCCTGATAACAAAGTGTTGTGGTTACAGACCAAACAGAGAGAGAGTGGTATGGTAGTGGAGAGTTAGGTGAGCAATGCTTGGGGCTCCCCCCATGGCTTGGATGGCTTATATATATTCACATGGGGAGTATTTTACAATTATATCCTTACATCCAAGTATCCCTATCAAGGGCATTTATGTCATTACACATGCCTCATTCTAGGCTTTACTACCTTTTAACAGGCCGGCTGGGCTTAGGTGGGGGTCACCCCTACAACAGGAGCCTCTCATGGTGAAGGGCTTCACGGGCCGAAGCCATGTTGCCGAGCCATTTGGCCCCCTCCGTCCCTGCGGCCTATGACCTTCAACGAACTTGGGCAGAATCCTTGTTTGCCGGTGCAGCCTAGCTTCGCATCGAGGATATGGAATCGAGCTGGTTACCAAAGCCTTCTTTGACCTCGGAGTCCTCTAGCCGTGGAGTCGAAGGTGCCGGCAGAGCCGCCTGATTGAGTCGAAAGTGAGGCGAAGTCAGGCTCCTTCGGCAGACTCATTATCGAGGCACAGGCAGGTTTGCCCCACGTGCGTAATGTCAGAGCCAAGGGCGAGTTGCGAGGTTATTCTACAGGTGGGAAGTCGACGTACAGCCCGATGGCACACGTCCCGACGACGGTGTCTTAAGGGTGCCGAGGATTGCGTCGCGTCCACGGGGCCTTTTCAACCCACGTTTGTCGAGGCATCGGGACACGCGGCGAAGCTTGATTGGGGTATCGTGCGCTGTCAGGGGGCCGCCTTGGGGGAGGCGTGCACGCGCGACCAGGCGACGGGTTCCGTATGCGTCTTCCCGAGGGCGCGGGACACGTGGCATGGCAGGAGAGGCGCTCCATGCGCGCACTCGACCGCGGCGCCTCGCCTCCCACCGGCTGATCTTCCACCGGTTGAACATCCGCCGATTTGGCCGGGGGGAGGTAGGTATATATATGCCACTATCGCAGCATCACCCTTCCGCATCCTTGGCTATTCGCTTTGTTGCTCTCTGCTCGGGCGTGCCGCGTTCCTGCATGTGATGACAAGTAGGCCTACTTTGGTTCATCTGCATTTATTGATCCCCACGGTCGGCGCCAACTGTTGTGGTTACAGACCAAATAGAGAGAGAGTGGTATGGTAGTGGAGAGTTAGGTGAGCAATGCTTGGGGCTCCCCCCATGGCTTGGATGGCTTATATATATTCACATGGGGAGTATTTTATAGTTATGTCCTTACACCCAAGTATCCCTCTCAAGGGCATTTATGTCATTACATATGCCCCATTCTGGGCTTTACTACCTTTTAATAGGCCGGCTGGGCTTAGGTAGGGGCCACCCCTACAACACAAAGATTTCTCCGAGTCTTCCATCACGCCCTTGAATTTACCAAAGTATCTCGCACTATAGATCCCTTTTGCATCATGTAGAATCTGTCCAGATTATCATCGTATGACCTATCCTCATCAAAAGCACAGTCCACAACCGGTATATCATTGTCTAGCTTGACGATGTTATAACTATCTTCCAGTATAATCTTCTCTTTATTGTGAGTGGTCCAATATGTATACCCCTTTTCAAAACCCCTTCAAATCAAATGAGGTTCGATCTACGCTGAGTTCGTAAACATCTTTATATTATCACAATCAATGCATGGACAGTATATATATTCCATCCCCTTGTTTAACATATCCTGCTCGGCCGCTCTTCTAAAAGCAAACACGTCAGTCCATCTACGTTATACATGTAACAAATTAGTGTTAAATTAGATTAATGCTCCTATATCTAGCTAGTTTAATACTTACACATAATTGTTATTCTCCTTAATAAATCGTCCATATAAAATAGCTAGCTACATACTATTCATATATATATATATCATGCAAGAATATATTGAAGTAAATTAGTAGTGACCTATTCTTAAATTAGAGAAAATTACCAAACTAGTTCTCAACCTAGTTATCATCTCTCTTTATTATAATGCATATAATTAGAAGCAATTACTAACCTCAAATCACGAAGAACAAATTGATCTACAAGCACGCATACAAATCTGTGGTATGCTTTCACCAAACTCCCTAAAGCCGACCGCCTCCTTCAAAGCAACGCAATGTGTCGGGACCCCGGATCAAAGCTAGTGCACACAGTTAAACAGAAATGATTCATAACCAACAACGCATTATTACAATTATAAAGAGTACTGACCAACAGGCCTCATTATTACATTTGACGTTTCAAGACCTCGCACAATCATAAAACACAGCGGAAGCAAAATAAATCCATCGAAGACCCATCAATACGCCACAGGCAATTGACTGGGGAAGCGAGACCTAGAACTCCTGGAATCCTTCGTCGAATCCACCCACGAAGTAGTCGTAGTCTCCTTCTTGGGCTTCGTATTCCTCTGATTATTATTTTTGAGTGCAGCATGTGAGTACATAAAGTACTCCGCAAGTCTCGGGAAAAATGCAATAGATGCAAGGTTTGACAAAGGAAGGCTATATGGTTCTTTTGCACAAAACAATGTTTTAATTCCAATTACAACTAATTATTGTCGAAGGCATCCATTTAATAAAGTAAATATTTTAACAGAACTATCATTAACTTTATAGTGAAGGTTCCATCTACCAACACTAGCTAACCAATTACAATTGATCAAGTTTAAAACTGCGGGTTCCATCCACCCGCACTGGCTCCAACCGCCAGGATATCCTTCCAAGAGTTCCCTCCACTCTCGGAATACCAAAGTTTTGTTTTTAAAATGAAAACCAAAGATCTACCATGTGAATGCATTCCTTACCCGCCCTTGACCGTGGGCACGGCTATTCGAATAGTTTGACACTCTACAGAGGTTGTACAACTTTACTCCCAAGGCATAAATTATCCTAATAGTCACCATGCTTCCTTTGGCATGAGACCCAGATAAAATATCACAAAGCCTTTACCTCACTCTAGTCTAGCCAGACACCACCCGCTGAGGTTTCACCACAGAAGGGTTAAATCCACCCAGTCCGAAGCCCCCTCTTGCGCCATATGAGTACAGTAAATCCTCGTCCCTCACTATGAATAACCAGTAAATCCCTGGCACCTACTTTCCACTGGTGGCACCTAAACTAGACCATCGTAAGTTAATCAGCTAGGTCGTACCCATATAGACTTGGGGTTGTACGGTAGTGCTCAGTCTGGACAAACACAAGAGTCGGTCCTTAATCGACTAGGGCGGAACAGACACTTTACAAAGTCTCGTGCTAACCGCACCAAACCAATTCAACCATCCGCCTTGGTCTAAAACAATTTTCACATTTTATTTTATTTTAAAAGAACAGTGGCAACTCCAATTGCCACTAATTTCTAAATACAAAGATTATTGCAATGAAACATAATTTCCCATTTCAAGACTACAAAAGAATTAAATAGCATGACTAAGCAGTATACTACCGTTCTAATATTTATCAAAGATTTAATAATAATCTCATTATTGAGACAAAGGAAATTCTAGGGTTACAAAGGTACATGGCATTCAACTTCAACTGAGGGCATAATAAAGTTGGATTAACTAATACCTTAAGATTTGAACTAATGCTTTATGTAAATAGCAATGCACATAATTTAAAATAATTAAAACTTTTCAAAATCATAGGTTCAAGATGATCAAAGGAGACTTGCCTTCTTGCACGCTCTCGGGGTCGTCCTGCTGCGGAGTGGAGAGGTCTTCGACAACGTTGGACTCTACGCGCGAAACGACAGAGCAACAAAATAAATAAATACAAAAAAAATTCAAATAAAATCAAAAATTTAAATAGAGGCCATATTTTGATAGATTATGATTTTAGACGAATTTAAAAATTTGAATGGCTGAAATTGGAGTTAAAATGAGAAAGTTATGCTCATTTGAAAAATTCTCAGTTTGAATAAATCCAGAAATGATGAAATTTCTGACAGGTGGGGCCCACTGGCAGGATTTAATTTTTAATCTTTTATTTTATTGCTTTATTATAAGTCTATGACAGGTGGGACCCACTGGACAGTGAGCCCACTAGCCCTGCCTCTGACATGTGGGACCCCTCTGGGCTCTGGGCCCAGATGTCAGTGGGGAGCGCAGACGGGTGGGGCCCAGACGGCAGTGGCCAGCACAGACGGCAGCCGCTGACGTGCGGGACCCAGCTATCAGTGCGGAAAATAAAGAAATGGCTCAACCTCAGCGTGCGGAGCCGGGGGCTCGAACGCGCGCCGAGGGAGCCAAGGGGGAGAAGAGAGCGCTGCTAGCCAGTCGGTCGGGGAGGCGTTGCCTACCCATAAAGGGTAGGTAAACCCTTTGAGGGGTACCTGCTGGCAGGGCCGGGCAGAGGTGGCCGGAGGCGACGGTGCCGGCGGCGAGAGGTGTCCGGAGGGGTTCGGGGGAGTCCAAAAACGGGGTCCTGGCACGGAGTAGATGCCGACGGTGGGGTTCGGCGAGGAGCGGAGATGGCCGGCGGCGAGGAAGTAGCGGAGCAGGCTCGGGTACTCCGGTGCGACGGTGCTCCGGTGGCGGGGAGGCTCGGCCGAGGCGTCGGGGAGGTTCGCACGGGCACGGGGATGCTCGGAGTGGCGGCGGCGGGCTCCGGGGAGGACCGAGGCGGCGGCGATTGCTCGCCGGAGAATGGCGGAGCTCGGGGAGAGAGGTGGCACGGTGCTATGGTGCTACGGAGCTCGGGAGAGAGAGCGGAGGGCAGTGGGCGGTTGTGCGGAGGGAGGCGGAGCCTAGGGGGCCTTTTATAGGGGCGGAGAGGGGGACACAGGCGCGCAATCCCTCGCCGGAGATGGCGTCCGGAAAACGGAAGGGAGTGGGGAGGGAAGGAAAGAGGGGGCGCAGAAGGAAAGAGAGGCGCGGAAGCTCGGGGATTTGGTCGCAGGGTTCCAAAACCGGAGGAAGCCGAGGAAGGAAGGAGGGGATCCGCGGGGGAATCGGTCGCCGGCGCAAGAAAGGAAAGAAGGGGAGAAAGAAGGAAGGTGGCGCGCGGGAGGAAGGGGAAGACCCTGACAGGCGGGGCCCGCGCGCAGCGAGAGAGAGAGAGGGGAAGTGAGCGGGCGGCTGGATGGTCCGCGCGGGTGGCGTGGTGCACATCGGCCACGTCGTGCGGCCGAGGAGGGGAAGGCAGGGTGGCTGACGGGCCGGGCCCGCTTGGCGGAGGGAGAGAGGAGTGTGGCCTGGATTGGGCCGGGCGGTGACGTGGACGGATCTAGGCCGTCCACGCATCGGCCAGAGGGAGGGGATGGATTTTTAATTTTAGAATTTGATTTTTATTTTCAGAAAAGGCTAGGAAATTATTTAGGCCTCAGAAAAATATGAAAATACCTCCAAAAATTCCAGAAAAATTCACAGAAGCTCCTGGAGATATTTTGGACTAAATAAAATTATTTCCAACTACTGTTGGTATTTAATTTTCATATTTTAAAATATCTTTTGAATTCTAAAAATAGGTTTTAAACTCCAGAAAAATCCAGAAAATCAAATAAAAGCCAAATAAAATCCAACTACTTTAAAATAATTAATTTGAATTTAAATTTTTCCAGAAAGTAAATTTTGGGATGTTACACAATGCAGAGTAAACAGATCTGTCGGGACTAGCCTAGTGACATATTTAATAACGCGACATATCACAGACACTTCCAACTACCACCCACAAAGTTTTAGAAATAGACACTAATTCGAATAAGTTCCCATGCCCATGAATGTGGGCACTGCTATTCGAATAGTTTTTACTCTATAGAGATCGCACATTTTACTCATAAGAGATAATCAACTTATTATATTTCACATGTTTTCTTATCAAGAAGGTCACCACAAGGCCTTTATAATGTATCCTCACAATGGGACTACACCCGCTAAGGTTTTTACCATTGTGGGGTTACGTCCACCCGCTCCAAAAGCCCCTCTTGCGCCATAGGGTAGCTTATATTCAGCGACATGACCCAAGTTCATCTGAATGGTGCAACCATGCTGAATTGATGCACATTATTTAGCTAGATCATGCCCATTATAGACTTATGGTTGCACTATTTTTATGGGAAAGAGGTTACCAGATTAAGTCCTTAGGAGTATATGGATGGTTCTACCACAACTCATATTCTTTAGCTACATCCGCACCAACACTTCTTACCAACTGCCTAGATATTTAAGCAGTTTTTGAGTTTTGATATTCCAAAATATCCTTTCTAGTTCAAATATGCTGATATCAGGGCAAATTAATGCCACCAAGTATCTAGATAAGACTAAGCATGGCACTTAGATATAGATTTATATCTAGTATGTTTACCATTAATCCTAGGGTAACAAGGTATTATGTCCAAAATCAAGAAGTGGGGTATAATAGCACAATTATTATTTGGGACTTATATATGAGTTCAACATTAATATAACTTGCATAATAAATTAAAGCATGTAATTTAGTAATTTAAATTAACATAATTTGGATTCAAAATATAGGTGCAAAATGATTAAAATATTGACCCACCTGGTTCACAAGCTTGTTGGTCTTAATGGACCCGGTTATGCTCGAACTACGGTTCTTTTGGATCTTCGTACTATAATCAAACGATCGTGACAAAAAAGTAAATAAATACATAAACATATAAATAAATCCAAATGAACTCCATAATTCATTATTTTACTTCCGTTAGGAAGATCTTGATTTCAAATGAATATAGAAATAAGTTTTGCTTGATTTGGATTTAAAATGAATGAGAACAGGTCTTCCAAAGTTTAAATTAGGATTAATTCCTAAAATAAACAGAGAAGAGAGGGTGCTCTCTCACTAATAGGTGGGCCCAGGGGTTTTAATTTATTTTTGATTTATTTTCATACTGAAAAAGCTAACAGAGACTGACAGGTGGGACTCAAGGGTTTTTAATTCCTTTTTGAATTATTTTCTTTAAGGAAAAGAGGAGAGTCACTGACAGGTGGGACCAGCGCAGTGAAGGTGGCCCACTTGTCGGTGACTCAAAGCAAAAAAATCTTGTTCTAATTAGAATTCTTAATGAGTTGAGCCCGTTAACACTAATCAATGAGCATCATTAATACTAACTTAATTATGTCTTAAGACATCATTAGTGCTTAATTAATTATATACAATGGCTCCTCTCTCTCTCTCCCAAATAGAGCGTGGCTTGCTAGCTCGTCGCTGGTGAGGGAGGCGGTGGCCGACGATGCTCAAAATGGATCATCAAGACCACATGGGTCCTATTGGTGGTGGCAGTGTTACCGGCGGCGCGATTGAGTGCAATGGTGGCGACGGTCAGTCAACATGGCAGTTATGGCACTGGCGTCGTGGTGAGCAAAAGAAATGTATTGGGAGAATCTATTGGGCACGGGGAACTCACTGGTGAGGTCAGCAAGGTGAGGAAGGCAGCGTAGAGGTTTGGTGGTGGTGGCTCGAGGCGGAATAGCGAGGGACCACGGCACCGACGAGCTAGGGACAATGGCTGGAATTGGCAGCGGGGATCGATGGAGGAGGGTGCTAGGGTGCTTCAGATAGGAGAAATTGAATAATGGCGTGCTAGTTCATCAGGTCGACAAGGTGGCCAAAGTTGGGGAAGAAGGTGACATCGGCGAGCTCCTATAGACAAAACCCGAATTGTGTGAGGTGAGACAGAGAGGAGGGCATGGCAGTCATGCCGGAGTAGTTGGGAGAGGGAGGGGCTCACCGGAGTGATGTGGTGACGGTGAGGCTACGGCGATGCTTAGTGGTGGAGGAGGCGAGCTTGCTCTGGGCTCGGAATGGACAAGGGGAGAGCGTGGGGGAGTTGAGGGAGGGGTGAGGAATGCGGGAAAAGGCTTGGATGGCTTTTTATAGCTGGAGAGAAGTGGCACGGTGCTTTGGAGGGAGCAGGAGGTGCGGTAGAGGCAGCGCGGAGTAGGCGAGCGCACGGCACAAGCGCTCGTGCGGGGCGACACAGCAAAGCGCGGTGCACGCGGTGGGTATAGGTCGGACGACACTGTGTGAGGAGGTGCACGACACAGAGACGGTGTGGGCATGAGGTGCAGTGGGGACCGTGGGGCGCGAACAGCGGGTGTAGGAGCGGCGCGGGCATGTCAGGCACGGCCAGACCAGGAAACAGGAGAGGAGGGGAGAGAGAAAAGGGTGTTGGGCTGGGGGGAATGGACCGGCCCAATGGCCAATTTTGAAATTTTGAATTTGCTTTCGAATTTTTTTATTTGTGTTTGGATTTCAGAGTTTGAATTTTGAATTCAGGTTTAATTTTGAGATTGAATTTTGAATATGATTTTCGGTTTTGATTTTGATTTTCAAGTTTCAATTTCCATTTTTGAGTTTCAGTTTGACCTTTTGCTTTGCTGAAAATTTGAAAAGAGCCAAATAGAGACTTTTATTCAAAAACATCAAATGCCCCAAAAACGGGATGTTACAAATCCCTCCCTTTTATCCTTGTCTGTAAGAATATCGTAGCAGTGCAATACAGTTAGGAGGGCCTTCAATGTTCTACAAGGTGGCACAACAAGATCTATCAAAGTTCATTTCCACGAGATTGCACGTAGAAAAAGCGCACATAATGTGGAGCTGGCAAGCGACATACAGTAGATAAAAAGCTTTTTTGCCAGTTGGGGTTGTCCACCCGACCCTGGTTCCGGTGATAGATTGGCTTACACATGACTTTGAACTACTAGCATGGATCACTTAGTATACCAGCATTTGTCAACATGGTTTTCAATCTTACTGTTTACAAAGCAATCTAATACCAATACAATCTGCAAAATGCATTTGATTTATTTGTAGATTCACGAGCAAGTAATGCAGTAAAGACACATTGATTCACGAGCAAGTGTAGCAGAGAAGCATTGCCTTCAGAGAAAGAAGATCAGGAGACATTTATTTATCATAACTGGGACAATGAGGTCTAAATTTTTCAGCGCCTCCTTGCAGCAGTCTCTCTCTGAGCATTGAAGTAGACAGCAGCCACAGGGAGGGCAAGGTCATTCTCCTCAGCAAAACGGCGGGTGTTGAAATGATCCCTGAAGGATGGCACAATTACAGTCTGCCTGCGCTTCTGCTTGAAGAGCACAAAAATGAACCTGTGGATACCAATGTGGGGCTTTGGGCTCTCGTAGCTTATGACCTCTCGTCCTGCAATTCAAAAGATGAACTTTTATTTATTCAAAATAACAAATAGATGCAGAACATGGAATAGACTAATACAAATCTCAGAGGAAGGACCTACCAAAAGAAGCATCTGTTGTCCCAGGTATATCTGTAACAATCCTGTGCAAGTGTAGAAGGTAAAATTTAATGGTTCCCAATTTCCCATTATAATTATTCAGAAAATAGGTGTTTTGCATAAATGCAAGATAAAGATGTGGTGCTATCTTCCTTAGAAACATACACTACTGTCTAGTTAATCAGTAATCACTTAACAGAGATAAATGTACGTCTTTTAGATAGGAATTAGTGCTGAAGATTACCAGTGAAGGTGCTCCCTTAGGTATGGATCACTCGGTCCTGGCACATCTGGGTCCGTCATAACCTGAGATACGAAGCATTATGGCCATTGTGGAAGAAATAGTAAGTACAAAATACTCGAAGTCAACTGTGGGACTCCCAGTATTGAGTTGAATGCTCTCTATACCAACGTGAAGAAAGACCGCAAGTCACCCCCTTGGACCTCTACTCTTGGTTTGGATGCAACTGCTGATGGGTAGAGCTCATGGCCATTGAAGACAAGGTTGTTGGAGTTGTAGGTCACTGTCATCTTCACACATGGTTCAAAGGAATCGAGAACCTCTCCAATCACACGCCCGACAATGAGAGGCTCCACAGGCCTAGACATGCTCTGGCTAGTTGTAGCAAAGCTAATGCACTTCGATGTGCCCTGGGCTGCTTATTGGGCATTGGTAGACTACGAGCCTCTATATATAGTGGCAAGAAGCCTTCTGTCAGGTGTAAGCTCAAAAAGAGAATGTGAGGCATGAATAGTTTGTGTGTGTTTTTTAGTTCGATATGCCGTGGAAATAATAGAAAAGAGCACAAAAGGGATCTACCACTTTTTCCATGACACTATGACAGCCAACCAATCTTCCCTAACAGCTGCAGATAGAATCTATACAAGCAATACTTCATGTAATCTTCTTTCAAGCTATAGGTATAATAGCATTTTCTTCACCAGAATCATAAGATATGAACGACGATGACTACAAATGTGCACAACTATTTTATCTTCTTTGTTCATATACTTCATTTCAGGACCTTTGTTTGGTTGTTGATAATAATGTTTCGTAGATAAAAAATAATATTTTTGTTTTGATTGAAATGAGAAGTGTTCCAAGTTGATAGATTGTCAGATTGTCCTCCGTAGAGTCCTAAAAAGAGCTCTTTTACGGCACCTTAAAAAGAATATGAGCCATCCATTTTTTGCAATCTAATGGTTCAGATTAATTATGATTTAGTTATACTATCACCCACACTACTAGCAGTGAATCTCGAAAAGGGGTAAAATTGTAAACAGAACAAGTGGCATAAGATAATTTTCACAACTGTAGTGGGTTTAAAGTTCATTTGCTTGGATTGAGCTGTGTAGAGAGACTAGATATACTGGCCCATTAATTAGGCCAGCCCATGACTATCTGGGTTAGGGTTTACTCTCCTCCAAGGTTGTTAAAATCACGATTCTAGCCATAGAATCGTATGATTCTACGGCCCCATGAAACCAATCCGACTCAAATCATATCTTGAATCGTACATAGTAGAATCGTGGTAAAATCACAATTCTAGTCGTAGAATTGTGTACAATCATAGTAGAATCGTGGTAAAATCGTGTAGAATCGTACAATATTCAAGATTATAAAAGACTTAGGTGTTTGGTTGTGTCTTATCTCTCAATTCAAGTTGTGTGTTAAGTACTAAGTAGTAATAGTTTAGACATTAAGATTCAAAGGTTTGGAATAATAAAAATTAATTTTGATTATTTATTTATTTTACTTTTTTATATAAAATGATTAGATTATGGCAATATTGATAACATCACTCTTCTAGTCGTAGCTCTCAATGACATAGAATTTAAACCACAATTCTAGTCATAAATAAGATACATTTATTAATAAAATTTGGTGCCAAATGACCAAATAAATACTCATATCACTCTTGGAATACACGGTAAATTGAAAATTATGTTTTTGGTATAATCGGGTAGGATCTTAGATTCTACAATTCAATTCTAGAATATGATCCTATCAGAGTGTCTCCGGTCTGATTCAAGATCACGATTCTAACAACCTTGCTCTCCTCTGCACACTGCTCCTCTATTCTCCTGCAATCCCCCTCATGTCCTCCCTCTCCTCCCCTCTTATGTTGTTTTAGCCCTAGGTTGGGCCGCCTCCTCCTCCCCCACGTCGCCACCACCTCGTCCTCATAGGCGACATCGCCTCTCTTTCACACACACACCACATCCCCCTCATCTGATTGCTTCCCCGCACCACTGACGATGGGTGTTCACATGCCTCCACCTCGAGGAAGATTATAACGATTGACATGATACTTACTGTCAAACACTACAATGCCACTAAATGCATCATAGTCAATACAAAATTGTGAATCTACCCAAAAAAGATTTTTAAGATGCCCTTGATGATTAGTATGTATTGTATTTGAAGAAAAATTCTACATCTTCTTCTTCCTGTGCTCTCACATGGTTGAGCACAAATTCAACGTCACAATCTTGAATTCATTTCTTCTTGCGCGTGGCAAAGAAATTGTACAAGTTCCATGACACAAATCCAACCTTGTCATAACCACCATGATTCTTCTCCATAACTTTCATTATTTGATAGTACGAAGCCCACCAACTCCAAATTTAATTGCCTTAGCTTTTTGGGCATCACTTAGCCCAAGATGGGACCGTAAGAAAGCAACCTGATCAAGCTTCGCAAGTGCATGATCATGGCGATCATGAAAACCCTTAACGAACCATAAACTGTTTTCTTCATTCAGCTGGATATCAAGCAAAGCCTCACATCCACTATGGGTCAATGGTCGTGCCTCCCTTTTTATTGCTTCTTTCAAAGTATTTCATCATCCTGTATCCTTCATTAGAGCAGTAGAATCGTCTCCAGATCATTATGTTGGTACCTTTCTTGCGCTTCACATTATCCTTTCTAACACTAAATCCTTTTGACCTTGCATATGTATTGTACCACTTGTAACCATCTTCCTCACTTCCAAACATCTCATTTATCACCATGTCAAATTCTTCAAGTTCCTCTAGGCTAACGTGCTTCTTGACATCCATGACGTACAACTACTATTAAAAAAACATTGCAAACATATTATTGGAATATGTAAAACATGAAATTAAAACCAATAAATACTATCTTCAAATTTGTTAATTATGCACGTAATTGACAAGTAGTTCCTAAATTCAGCATACACTATTTTTTATTCTTTTCTTAAAATGATGTTTTCTTAAAATAAGAGTGTCAACAATCTCTTGCAAAATTGATTTTGAAAAACAAATGCTCTAAAAATAAGAAAGTCAAAACCCACCATACTAGTCATAAATAGCATTCCGCTTTGCATTTACAGACAAAACAAAAGGCCGGCAATCACACAACACATGCTGCAATTCTACTATATTTTGTTCACAAGAACCTAATCATATGATAAGGCCTACACACACTAATCAATTTCTACCACCGATCCATCAAAACTTTCACAAATGATCATTCTTTTCACAATTATAGATTAATTAGACATAAATCCTAACCTCTTGCTCCATTGCTAAGTTAAGACTTCACATAAAAATTTAACAAATCAACTCAACATTTCAAACCAACTATGCACGTGCTAATCACTAGTACTACTTCTACTCATACTTCAAAAAACACCATCTCCACGGTGGGCCATATATGTCAATGCAAGAATGATAGATATTAGGTTCTTGTTCATCCGCTCGCTTTGAACAGGAACCATAAGGAGGAGGCAATGGCGTTCGCTGATACAGGCCAAGGAAAGAGGAGGGGCAGAGAAGCACTGGATTTAGATACTTCAAGCAAAAGGAAATCAATTACCCTTGAGGATTGGATGAGAAAGTGGTAGAACACGTTTTGACGTGAACAAAATTTTCAAAAACACACTAAAAAGGAAGATCAAACACAGTTGTCCTTTAAGTTCAGTCCTCCAATGATGATGGCTTCCTCCGGCTGCAGCAGGTCCATGACCTCCTTCCTGGCGAAGGAGTCATAAGGAGTGGACAGGCGACAACGACGAACGGAATGGAGAGGCAATGGGAATGACGAGATCCCAGGTGGTGGCGGCGACCAGGGGACAAACAATGCGACCATGGTTTGGTGGAGGCGGCGACGGCGGCTTAGGCATAGAGAGGCGGCTTCGGCGCAGGAATGGAGAGGCAACAGTGTCGACGAGCTCGATGGCAGCGGCGGTAGAGGCTGCGGCGTAGGGGATGTGTTAGAGATATGTATAGTTTGTTATTCCCCATTGTTATGAGGGGTTCTTTGCATATTTACCACTTGTACTTTGTGTATATATTCTGGTCCATTGGCCTCATATGAATATAAGCGCTATTCATAACATGGTATCAGAGCCAAAACTAGGGTTTTGGTTTACCTAGGGTTCCGCGCCCGCGTGCCGCCTCCGGCCTCCCATCCTTGGCGACGCCTGAGAGATCCCATCTCCCCGCTTCTACTCCCCGGTCGCCGTCGGCCTCCCCGCACCGTCGCTGGCCTCCCTGCGCCGTTGCCGGCCTCCCTGCGCCGCCCCCGCGCGTCTCCACTCGTCGGCTCCGCCGACTCCCGGCCGCCGCCGCCGCCCGAACGACTCCGTCTTCCGGGCCCGGTCTCGGCTCGGTGCCGTCGCCGCCTCCCGCGCAGAAGGCTCCCGCGCGCCGCCGGACCCGCCGTCCGCTGGTCGCCGCTCGACTCCACCGGCCGCCGTCGCGGGCCTCCGCCGAGGCCGCCGCCGAGGTCGCCGCCACCGCCTCCTCACCTGAGGCCGCCGCCGCCGCGCTCGCTCAGCGCCGCGCTCCACACGCGCCGTCGCTCCGCGCGCCGCCGCCGCTCCGCTCCGCCACTGCGCCGCCGCCGACACCGCCGCCGCCTCCTGCGGCGTGCGGCGTGTGCGCGTGTGTTCGCGGCCTTCGCCCGTTAAGTTTAGGGTTAAAAAAGCAAAAACGTCGTTCTAACCGCGCGCCGCCCAGCGCCGCTGTTAGACTTCGTTGCCTTGGTCGCTGCGCCGCCCGGCCCGCCTACCAATGGGCACCGCTTCCTCCTCGTTGCGGTGATCTTTGATGGTGTTAATTGCACCGACTTCGTGTCTCACATGTGCATCCACATGCGTGGTCTTCGCCTCTGCAGGCGTCCTCTCGCGATGTCACCGCCCGCTTGCCCTATTCCTCCGTCGGAGCCTCGCTGTTGCATTGCCTTCGACGGCCGATAAGGTCGCTATCGAGGCCGCCGCTTTGCCGATGATGACGCCGCCTCTACCTACCAGAGGATCTGAATTCTACAAGGATCGTCGACCGTCTACACTCGGTGGTACGATGGCGACGCCGCTCGCTGCTGCTTGTCTTCATCGCGATGTCCAACCTCGCTCTCTTACGAGGTGGTGGGACTCCTTCGCTTTCGGATGTGGACTCATCTTCGTCGGCGCTACGAGTTACGCGCAGAGGAGACTCGTTTGAGTGGTGCTGGTCCGATGCCACTCCCTCTCGTGCTTGCCGCTCGTCCGCTGCTGCACGCGCCTCCTCCGCTACCACGGTGGTGGTGGCCGTCCTCCGTCTGGAGGTGGCCGTCCTCACTGCTCCTATCTGCGACAAGGATGGTCACATCTGCGTCCCGGTGCTACAAGAAGAAGCGGCATCTTTCACGCCGTTCTTCATCGGCACTAGTGCTTCTACGACGACGTCGCCTCGACTTCTTCAGCAGCTTCTCTCACCGAGCAGAGATAGCCGGACCGGCGCCTACTTGCCGCTTGTGTTCTCTCGACGAGTTCGCGAGTTCGCTCATCGACTCTTCGGCACCGAGAGACCACCTCCTACACAATCGAGCACCTCCCGTGGATTCTTGATTCGGAGCATCTTTTCACATGACTCCCGATCCTTCCACTCGTCTTCTATTACACCTCTTGATTCTCCCGTCGGTGTTCTTACTGCGATGGTACATCTCTTTCGTCTCAGTCGAGGATCTCTTAGCAACTCATCCTTTCATGTTCCTTCATTGCTCATGTTCCTCGCCTTACCTTCTGACTTCTTTCTCACGGGCGATTCATCGACCTTGGTTATCGGGTCATTCTCGACTCGACTCTTGTTGTGTTCGGGATCGCCACACGGAGCTCGGTTGGTTCGGCCTCGGCGCCGTGACTCACGGCGTCTCGGGAGCTTGACTGGCTTCACCTTCCTTCCGCCGCCACCACCGCCGCCGCCTCTCCGCTTCGCCACTTCGTCTACCGGCTCTTTCCAGCGGTGGCATCACCGTCTTGGCCATCTGTGTGGATCCCGCCTCGCCGTCCCTAGTTCGTCGTGGTCTTCGGGTCTGCATCTCGGGATCTAGACGTATCTTTAGATTGTCGAGGATGTAAGTTAGGTAAACAGATTCAGCTTCCTTATCCTCATAGTGAGTCGTGTCTCGGCGTCCTTTTGATCTTGTTCATTCGACGTTTGGGGTCCGCTCCTTTGTTTGAAAGGGGTCATCGTTATTATATTATTTTTATAGATGATTTCTCTCGCCACACTTGGATATATTTCATGTCTTCTCGTAGTGAGGCCTTGCCTATCTATAAACAATTTGCCACTATGATACACACACAGTTCTCCACTCCTATTCGTGTCCTTCGTGCTGACTCTGCTGGCGAGTACCTCTCTCGTCACCTGCGCAGCTTCCTTGCTGAGCAGGGCACTCTCGCTCAGTTCTCTTGTCCTGGTGCTCATGCTCAGAATGGTGTCGCTGAGCGCAAGCATCGGCACCTCCTTGAGACGGCTCGTGCTCTGATGATCGCCGCCTCTATTCCACCTCACTTTTGGGCCGAGGCTGTTTCCACTGCCACCTATCTCGTCAACATCCAGCCCTCTTCTGCTCTTAAGGGTGCGATCCCTGTTGAGCGTCTCTGTGGTCTTCTTCCTGACTACTCTGCCCTTCATCTGTTTGGCTGCGTTTGCTACGTTCTTCTCGCCCCTCGAGAACGCACCAAACTGACCGCTCAGTCTGTTGAGTGTGTCTTTCTGGGATACAGTGCCGAGCACAAGGGCTATCGGTGTTGGGATCCTGTTGGTCGTCGGATGCGGGTTTCTCGGGATGTGACTTTCGACGAGTCTCGTCCATTCTACCCACGTCCTGCCTCTCCTGCGGCTTCCTCTGTGGAGTCTCTGTCTTTCTTGACCTTTCCAGATACACCTATCTCTGTTTTGCCCTCGTCCACCTGTCCCACTGAGTCTCCACATATTCCTCCTGTGGCCTCTCCGCCGTTGTCGCCGCCTGTGTCGTCTCCTACGACTCCCCAGGCTCCTCCTACTACCGTACCTCCTCCTCTTATCTTCTACACTCGTCGACCTCGTTTTGAGGATCTTCCAGCTGAGCCATCTTCTTCTGATGTTCCCTCTTCTTCTGATGCTCCATCTTCCCCTGATGGGCCATCTTCTCCTGATGGGTCATCTTCTCCTCGCTACGCTCTCCGCGATCGCCAGTTGATTCGGCCTCCTGCCCATTTTGCCTTTGCTTTGGCGCGCTACTCGTGAGCCTGTCTCCTCACCGGGATCTCATTACTCACCCCGAGTGGCAGCTTGCCATGGCCGAGGAGATTGCTGCCCTTGAGCGTCATCGGTACTTGGGATCTTGTTCCTTGTCCATCTCATTCTCATCCCATCACTTGTAAGTGGGTCTATAAGATTAAGACTCGCTCGATGGCTCTCTTGAGCGCTATAAGGCGCGTCTTGTTGCTCGTGGTTTCCAGCGGGAGCATGGTGTTGACTACGATGAGACTTTTGCTCCTGTAGCCCACATGACCACTGTTCGGACTCTTATTTCAGTGGCGTCAGTTCGCCACCGGTCTGCATTTCTCACTTGATGTCAAGAATGCCTTTCTTAATGGCGAGTTGCGTGAGGAGGTCTACATGCATCCGTCACCTGGGTATTCTGTTCCTGAGGGCATGGTCCGCGCCTTCGCCGCTCTCTCTATGGCCTTAAGCAAGCCCTCGTGCTTGGTTTGAGCGCTTCTCCTCTGTGGTCACTGCTGCTGGTTTTTCAGCTAGTGATCATGATCTGCGCTCTTTTCCACACTTCGTCTCGTGGTCGGACTCTTCTTCTCTGTATGTTGATGATATGATCATTACGGAGATGATTCTGAGTACATTGCCTTTGTCAAGGCTCGTCTTAGTGAGCGATTCCTTATGTCGGATCTTGGTCCTCTTCGTTACTTCCTTGGGATTGAGGTTACTTCCACTCCGGATGGTTTCTTTATGTCCCAAGCGAAATATATTCGGGATCTTCTTGATCGCGCCTCTCTCATCGATCAGATCTTGTTGAGACTCCCATGGAGCTCAATGTTCACCTCCGACTCTCGATGGCGAGCCTCTTTCCGATCCGACTCGCTATCGTCATCTTGTTGGGAGTCTTGTCTACCTTGTCATTACTCGTCCGGATATCACTTATCCGGTTCATATTACGAGTCGGTTTGTTTCGCTCCCACTCGTGTCCACTACACCACCTTCTTCGAGTTCTGCGATACCTTGGCGGGACTATCTCTCGCCGTCTCTTCTTTCCACGTTCCAGCTCTTTACAGACTTCAGCCTATTCGGATGCTACTTGGGCGGCGATCTTTCCGATCGCGGTCTATCTCTGCTTCGTATTTTTCTTGGTGGTTCTCTTATTGCACGGAAGACGAAGAAACAGATCGCAGTGTCCCGCTCGAGTGCAGAGGGTGAGTTGCGAGCTATGGCTCTCTTGACAATGAGATTACTTGGCTACGGTGGTTACTTGAGGATTTTGGTGTTTCACATTACACCGACTTCTCTCTTGTCGACAAGACAAAGTGCTATCGATGTGCGCGTGATCCTGTGAAGCATGAGCTCACCAAACATATTGGTGTTGATGCTTCTTTCATGAGGTCTTGTGTGCATGATCAGGTGATTACTCTTCAGTATGTGCCTTCGGAGCTTCAGATAGCGGATTTCTTCACGAAGGCCCAGACTCGAGCACAGCATAGCTTCTATCTCTCCAACTCAGTGTTGTTGATCCACCATGAGTTTGAGGGGGGGTGTTAGAGATATGTATAGTTTGTTATTCCCCATTGTTATGAGGGGTTCTTTGCATATTTACCACTTGTACTTTGTGTATATATTCTGGCCCATTGGCCTCATATGAATATAAGCGCTATTCATAACAGGATGGAGAGGTGGCGGGACGCAGAGAATGTAGAGGCAACAGTAGTTTACACACATATGTTCATATGAATAGTCCAAAATACCTTCCAAAAAAATAGGTTTAAAAACAAAAATCTATAATGCTCTCACAAATCAATAGTCAGATTTAATTTCTACTAGCATCTTTCTATTACCTGTATAATGTACTGTAAAAAACCCAAAAACAAAGTATCGTAGAACACCACCTCTATGTCATTTCTTTATGAAACATAAGACACCTACAGGCAAGTTGGGTCTCTGAAGATTATGTTGCTGAATCTTCTATTGGTTGGGAAAAAGTGACCATCCTCCTATCAGTGGGTCTGCATGACAATGCACTCCGCAGAATTTGATGCTTAGTTTTGCACGTGATCAGCTTGTTGTGTATCATTATTTCTTTTCTTTCCGAAGGCAAAACAGATGAGCTATTCCACAAAATTTACAGTGATATTGCAGCAACATTTGATTTTGGTAGAAACATTTGATTTTCTAAAAAAGGAACATCTAGACGAAATATTTTGCGGCAAGTTAGGAAGCATGCCCTTCTAGAGCAAATGGAAAAAGGGAATATAACACTTTGGAATGATGTTTTTTGCCTAAACTATCAATTCATTTTTACGTGCTTGATTTGATGTTTACTTGCGAAAAATTAAGGACTTGCTGACATTCTTATCATCCTGTTTTCTTATGTTTTTTTAGTTATCTAGAGATAAAGGGTCTGTTCTTTAAATCAAAAGCCGACAGCTTTTGATTTTTGCTACAATACCTAACTTTCAAACGAAATATTTTCTCAAGACGGGGTCTACAAGTTAAACGACCTACACATTAAAAGTCCAACATCTATACCAGCCAAAATCACAAGTGAGTATCTGTCTCTCCATAATCTGTACTGTAAACAGCTAAAATTCAAAATTTTTAGCCAAAAGCCATAGGCTGCAGCCGAAAAGAACAGACCCAAAAACATGCTTCACTGTCCGCGTGGAAGCCTCCGCACCCTCAAATGTTCGTCTTTGCAGCATTTTGTTTGTTTAGGTAAGCCTCATTTAGCTTCCTCCTTTTCTGTTAAGGGAAAGAGAAGTTGCTTAGCTGCTGCTAGAATCTTCCCTCAAAACTGTGTAACAACTGAATTACCATTACTAGCTGCTTATTCTCTTCTTTGGAGTGCTATGGCAACGCACCATGGAAGAGATCTAAAGGAATGGAATGCAGGGCAGCAGCCACTTCATCGTGTAGGGTTGAATTGTGGACACATCTGACCCCCAAAATACCCAAAATTTCACATTTGACCCCCATTGCAAAAAAATTCCACAAATAGCTCCCTGTCCAAGCGCAGCTTCGCCTGGTGTCACCATGTGTCCGGTCGTGCGGTGTGGTACCACACGACCGCACTATAGCTAGGTCGTGCGGTACCACACCGCACGACCGCACGACCGAGTCCCCTTGTGCGGTCGCCCAGTGCGATGAACAGTGCGGTCGTGCGGTGTGGTACTGCACGACTCAGCTACAGTGCGGTCGTGCGGCACCACACCGCACGACCGGACACGTGGCGACACCAGGCGAAGCCGCGCTCGGGCAGGGGGCTATTTGTGGAATTTTTTTGCAATAGGGTCAAATGTAGAATTTCGGGTGTTTTGGGGGTTAGATGTGTCCAAACTTCTGTAGGGTTGCTGTCTAGTGCTGAGATGTCATTTCAGTCATAAAAAGGACACAGGTTCTCCCTAATCGAGGCATTAAAAAATCTTTCTGGATTTCCATAGGTAGTGGAGCCGAAGTAGAAGCAGTGGAATCAAGTACAGCCTGTGACATTTTTCTGCTCCATTCTTATGCCATGATAGTCGCTTGACACCTAGCTGAAGTAGTGGTATCTCGTAGCCATTCCAACCAATGGTAACCGGCCTGTCTCCATTAGTGATTCTGGCTGGGTTTTCCCTACTTCAAATGATTTCCACTCATTTCAGTGAGCTTCACGTTATTTTTTCGCTGAGATATATTTTCAGTAGAAAGGCGGGTCAATGCTGCATATCTCGCCAGCATACCAAGTTCTATGAAACAAAATACTAGGCACCTATCGAATGTTTACATACAGAAAATTTCATAGCCCTGTGATGAACATCTTTTGTTTGGTATGCTGATTTTTGACAAGGCTTTACACGCAGGCATGATCGCCTGTAGTTACCCGTTGGTTGTCACATTACTTACTTTGCTAGTTACTTCTACAAGAACATGAACCGAAAGGGAGAACATCGCTTATCACATTCTACTTCATTAGTGAGTTGGTGATCATTTGGGGTTTTTTTTTGTGGCTTATGGCTGAAAAGCACTGTAGCTGGCTGAAAAACAATGTAGCTGACAGAGACTTATTTAGCATAATTAAATTTAAAAAATTAAAAAATATAAAAAAAAATATGTTAGCCCATTACGTATAATACAAACAAATACCGGGAAAAAAGAACCGGCAAAAAAACTCAACAAAAAGCCAAAAGTTTATAAAAAGATAAAATTTATAAATAGTGAAAAATAAACTGAAAGCTAGAAGCTGAAGCTCTTTTGATCACCACCACGCGGTAACCACTTTTCACTTCCATGCGGACTGTTCGTTGTCGTAACTGTTTCTCGACACATCTGAAATGACAGCAAGAAGGAGCCACCCACCGAACCTCGGACGAACATGCAGAGTGGTAAGTAACCTCGATGCATGTCGATGGGAGGATCATTGTGGGCCAATGTGGGGAGGCAATTAGATATTCAGATGATGATAGGGAGATTTTAGAGTGAGGACGTCTTGTCCCAAAGAATCTCCATGGATCAATGTGTCGCCTCGTGATTGGATATGAATCAGTACCCAAGCACCCAAAATAGGAATGGGCTCAGGTGCAGGCCCCTGCACTTAGCACCGTGTAAAGGCGTTCAAAATACGACACGTGTCTCAAAAAACTCGAAAAAACATTTAAAAATCCAAAAAATAAAAAAGTATTTTTAAGTACTTAAAAAAATACATTTTAGCACGACACGTGTCCAAAAAATTCAAAAACAATACTTAAAAATCCAAAAATACTTAAAAAATTTTAAAAGTAGTTTTGGATACTTAAAAAGTATTTTTAAGTACTTAAAAAAATACTTTTTTATTTTTTGGATTTTTAAGTATTTTTTCAAAATTTTTGGACATGTGTCGTGTTTTGACCGGCCCCTGCGCGAAGCTAAGTGCAGGGGCCCCTGCACCTGAGCCCATTCCCCCAAAATAAGCTCGGCTCCTTTTTGTTTTTCAACTGTAGTTTCTTTAGGCTTCTATCAGTAATTACTATATGGACATGTTCTTTAACGGCTTCTAAAAATAGCTTTTGATTTTCACTACAGTACCTAACTTTGAAATGAAGTATTTTATCAAGACAGGGTCTACAAGTTAATTATAGTATACTTTAAAGGCTCAACATCTGTATCAACCAAAATCGCATGCGAATATCTCTCTCTCCATAATCTCTATCGCAAACAGTTAAAATTCAAAAATTCCAGCCAAAAGCCTTAAGCCGCAGCCATATCAAACAGTCCCTATAAATATGCCACATGTGCTTTTCAAGCTTATTTATTAGACTAATAAGTTGTAGTTAAAAATTATAAACCACAGTCTAAAAGAATACTTCACGTTGTTTATTGCCTAGGTTGACAGTTGGTGAGTTCTGTGTGAACTTCATTCATCGATAAGGCGTTCAATAGCTAATAGTTGTGAAAATATTATGTGTTCTTTTCAATTGTGGTTAATGGTTTTATAGTTACAGCTAATAGTTTTTAGCCATAACACGAGAACTTGTACGAACGAACCAAATACAAATAGGCTAATAAGCCGTTTCAAAATGACGATAAAGAATATGTCTAGTTTATTGTTCGAACGAAATCATAAGTCACCCCCCACTTGGTGGCGAGCCGCTGATTAGTTGAAATGTGAACGGTTTTTCTTCTTTCTTTAAATAAGCTTTTATGTGTCGAATTGCGGAATGCCAACGCACATTTTACGTTGCAATGGAGGGTTTTGTGCTCATACCCATAGTACAAGTAGTTGGCTGTTCACCCAGGCTCAGAACATCGGCAGCTGAATGAATTTTACATATCTAAACATGCTTTCTGAAAACTGGCCAGTTCAGGAGAACATAGTTTTTTATGCTGAACTTAATCTAAATGCAGTCTTATGACCCTTGCATTATTTGAGTGTTAGAACGAGGAAAATGCTTTTAAAAATTTGAACTCGAACGTCGAAAATGTAAGAAACAGCCAAGGTTGGGTCAGTGCTGTTTTACCTGGTCCGGGAGCAGCGGTTTGGAAGCAAAGTTGCTGATCAAATGTGTTGCAACTTACAACGTATTTGAACCAGAATTCGTCATTTTGGCATCGTTGTTCAGAGCGCTTTGCATAATTTGATGCATGAAAGAGGATGGTTAAGTACATTTTTTAAGGACTGACTTAGTTGATGGGAGGTGCAGGTGTACACCTTCCTTTCTATCATCCAGTTCCGAGTCTTCTTTTGCCTTTTTTTTCGCGAACACGCAAAGCACTTGCGTGTCCATTCATTAATAAAAGAAGAAAGAGTATAACTAATCACCCAACCAAATTGGTCTGGAGAGAAAGCATAACAGGATTTTCTCAGGCCTCTTTCCAAATTAGGAACCGAAAAAAGAAAAACTTCTCAGGCCTCTTTCCAAATTAGGAACCGAAAAAAGAAAAACATAAGAGGCTAAAACAATACCAACAAAAACAATACAATTACAGTATCTAGCTGCAAAGGCAAGAAGCTCTCACCAAACTTCATAACGACTATTCTTTCCGAATAACCTACAGAATATCTTGCAAGGAGCGAAACTTATTATTGAATATTTTTTATTTCTTTCCAAATTGTCCAGAAAACTAATATCACCATTGTGTTGAAAACCTTCCCTGTAATCCTTCTAAACAACACTCCGAGTAGATAGCCACCATTCTGAAAATTCAGAGCCTGCAACTAGCATGATAACACTACGATTCGTCAGGGAAAGGATAGCAAACTATACCTGCCTTGCAACAACACAATTGATTAAGAGATACTAAATTGTCTCTAGTTCTTGTTCACATAGCACGCAGGCCTCAAGATGCGGCAATCCTCTATTCTGTAACTAGTCCATACCAACCATGCGAAAAACTTACATCGTGATAGAGCTCCATATTTCCATAACGATTTATAACATAGTAACCTAATGGCATCATGGAAGAAAGTTTTGTGTGTCAAATTTGCTGTGTATGAGAGTGAGAAAGACCACTCCCAGATTATTCTGTCTTGCCTTTCTTCCTATTTTGCTGTGCTTATGCCACTCGATTCCAAATCTGAATATACTCTTTGATCACCACCATGGATACACTTCCCTGTATATATATCTTTGATCCAACATTGTTTGTTAGAGCTTCTTTCACTGTTCTTCTCTTACACACTTTCTTACCCATCAATTGCTAAAGATTTGGTGCCAAGGTTTTGATTGACAAGTCGTCCAACCAACCATCTGTTTAGAATAAAATTGAGCTACTATCTCCTAGCTCAAAACTAAGAAATACCTCAAACATAGATTGAACAACACAGTCCGGTTGAACTTCCATGTCCAACCATGTTCTTATATTATCTGTCCTTTTTAGCCACAACCATCTCATTTGCAGTGCAAACCCCATAATTTGCAAATTTTGAATGCCAAGACCACCAAATTCTAGTGGCTAACAGACCTTATTCCATGCCACCAAGCATCTCTCCCTAAACCGAATTGTCACTAGACCATAAGAAGCTTCTTCGATATTTATCAAGAGCCTTCAAAATCCATTTAGGAAACTTCATGGCCATCAATTGGTAGACTGGCATAGCCAATAAAACCGACTTCACCACCACCAGTCCGTCACCCAAAGACGAAAGAGAACCTTTCCATTTTGGAAGTTTTCAAACAAACTTGTCAACTATCGGCTGTAAATGATCCTTTTTTAACCGTTTAATTGAGAGAGGTAGTCCCAAGTAAGAGCAAGAAAAATCTGAAAATTGGCAATTGAAACTCTCAACTGCCACCTGTAGATCATCCTCTGATCAAAAAATTGGTGTCATCGAACATTTATTCAGGTTTGTATGCAATCCCGAAGCAGTCCCAAATAATTTCATAATCCTTTTAATCATGTCATTCTCGTGAGGATGGTGTGACTGACAACATTACATCATCTGTGTAGAAAGAAGCTCTGTACTTGATGGCTCTATGGCCTAGCGACTGTAGCAAATTTTCTATTCTTGCCTTTTGCAGAATCTTGTTAAGGACCTCCATAACTAGAATGAACAGCATTTGTGACAAAGGGTCGTCTTGTCTCAAGCCACGCTCACTATAAATAACTTACCCTAGCTATCAATTAAGCAACACTTTGGTACTAGCCAAGGATAACAACATCGATATCCACTCTCTCCATCGTGAACCAAATCCTCTATGCTGCAGCACCTCCAAAAGAAATGGCCAGAATACAGTATCGAAGGCTTTTTTTTTTTTTGCTATGATTTGGATGATTATTCTTCCTCTCAACTGAACAGGTACCAAGTTCCTAGCATTCTTTTTTTTTTTTGGTTTAAAAAAGGTCTGTCGTTTTTTGTCCCCTAAGGAACAAGAAGGCCGGTGTTTTTGGGCTGCACCAGAGCCCATGACAACGATGAGAATTCTTTCCCTTTGAAGACTAACTGCAAATGTACAAACTCAAAAATAAATAAAAAAAAAACTGCAAAGGAACAAGGCAGGCTGACATATGGGCTACTAAACCGAATCCATTCGATCAATGCCGATAATTAAAGCCTGCTACCAACCTGGAACTCCTAGGGCGCCAACGCAGTTTCTCTATCAATGTTCACCAATCTGAAAATATTATTTTCATTGGTAATTCCTTCTTCCAGTTACCGGCACATGGCAACTTTTGAAAGGTTCTTGTCGGTACCCACTTGCAACCTTGCAGGTGAAAGAGCTCAACGACGCTGTTCATGCCATCGAGCGAAGATCATGGAGTACGTCCCAACTACCGATGATTATCCGATTCTGATTTCAACCTCACGCCTCTGATCTTCTCCCTGTTTACAAATACTTTTATCTCTTCTCCCTGATATCAACAGCATTACAAATCTTATCTCTTCTGTACCTCCACTGAGCTGAACTCTCGTGCTTGTAACCCTGCATACGAGTTCTTGATGCAGTCAGTGCGGAACAAGAGATGAAAGCAACAGGACTGCCGTACCTTATGTCCACCAAAAACTGACAGGAGCCAAGATGCAATGCGAATGTAAGGGAGCGGCTCAGGTGCAGGGCCGTGCATATAACTATGTGCAAGGGTGTTTAAATCGCGACACGTATCCTCTAAAATCAAAAAAATACTTAAAAAATTTTTAACAGTATTTTGTATACTTAAAAAGTATTTTTTTTAAAAAAATACTTTTATTAAAAATATTTTTTAAGTACTTAAAAAATTACTTTTTAATAAACGTATTTTTTAAGTACTTAAAAAAATAGTTTTTACAATTTTTTAAGTTTTTTTTGGATTTTTCAATGTTTTTTATTTTTAGGGGACACGTGTCACGATTTGGACACTCCTACATATAGTTATGTGCAGACCCTGCAGCTAAGCCGCTCCCTAAACATAAATCCCAAATCCGACCGTACCCATCATCAGTTGGAAGAGTAAATAAGTCACAGTAGTTTGGAAAGAAGGTTATAGAAATAGTTTGAAAAGAAGGCATGCCTAGCTAGGCAAACTGACAAGGATTTAACATAAAATTATTTCGGTACGGTATAGATAAATACCATATTTATCAAAGTTGACGTGAATTGTGAAGTAATATGATGGCATTTTAGAACGATAACAAACTAACAATGATGCTGGCAGCAAGAAAACAAAGTTATAAACTATAGAACCACCAGATGACAGCTACAGGGGAATAAAACACCAAAACACACATGCGCACGGAGCTAACAAGTAAAGAACAGTCGGCTAGCCAATTGGCCAAGAAAATAAGCAGCCGCAATAGGCTGGGAGCAACGCACGGATAGTGGTAGGGATGCAAACGGATCGAATACGTACAGATAATGTCTTTATCATATTTGTTTTTATTTTTTTTTTCGGATGCAGATACAAATACGGATACCTCGGATACGAATACAAATACGAATAATATCGAATACAAATACGGAGCAGATACAAATCGAAATGAATACGGTCACGAATATTTATCGGAACATGAAAAACCCCTTAAACTATACATCCAAAATCAATGAAAACACATAAATAGTTTATCTTGTCAAAACATTCATGAAATCTAAACAAGTATAGGTATTTTTATCCACAATAGTCATACCGTTGTATAGATTTTAAATCTTCAAGTGGCAGTTAATTTTTTTTAAAGTCCTAAATAATTCTTAATAGATTTCTACCATTTACATGTGACTAATAAATTAATTAAGTATTTAAATTTACATCAAAATGATTTAAACGGGAGTGCATCAATTTAATCGGTACAAATTTTAATCCACCCGATAATATTAAATTTATTTTTTAATAAACATAAATATTTGCTAGTGGTGTTTGTAATTTAATATGACTAAGGAACCTAATACCTAATGGTAATGGAGGCTTATGGCTTGGTTGGGTAGTGGGCTGGTGGCAGAGGAGATGAGAGAGGCTGACTTGAGCTGTGCAATATTGGGTTGAAATCCCGTATATCCGTTTTTGTATTATCCGGATAATCCGTATTCGTATCCGTATTTGCCGGATATCAGGCCTACTGTATTCGTATCCGTATCCGACAAAAAAAATCTGTATTCGTATCCGATCCGACACAATCCGTATCCGTTTTCATCCGGATCGGTCGGAAACTATCCAATCTATTTTCACCCCTAGACAGTGGGCGAACTCGCAGAAAGGCTTCAAGAGTTCGGTTTGCTCGGTTTTCAGCCGGATTTTTTTCCAAAAAAAAACGAATCACCAAAAACCACATTTTTCGCGTACCGTACCTAATACGGAATACCGGTCAACTCGGCTCAGCTCGGTACGGTTTCTTCGGTTCGGTACAATCGTGAACGGCCCTAATTATGGCAAGGAATAAAATTGGTGCAGGAAAGCCTCATAGCAATGGTAATTGCACGGCAACAAACGAAAGCCCTGAGCTATTTGCCACCCACCAGAATTGCATCTCCCTTCCCGAAGTACATAATCATAAGCTTCCATTGACAGCGAGAACGTTCAAAGCAACAAGTTCAATTTGCAAAATGGCAACATAGATCTGGGTCTACATAAACCACATGGAGATAACAGTTTGTTTACAGTCAGCGACAGGCTAAAGCAAAGAATCCAAAATAAAAATAATAATAATAAAGTGATCCATGCAATAATGTGAACAGACTACCAGTGGAGTAAAGAACAGCCAGCACTGCAGGTTCGTCCCGCCACGCAAAGTTACCTTCACAATTGACATCTCTCACCTGAAAGCAGTGGATCTGGGAGAAATGGTTCCAAGATCACTCATCGTTTTGCTAGTGGTTGAGCCTTCCAGGCAATTCTCCGGCCACCACCTTCAAAACTGTGCGGCTCACCAGGTGGGCCGCCGGCGACATCTCCCAGGATCAAGCTCAGGGATGGAAGGTACCTTGCGTTGCGTACCGAGAAGATGGGGGACGGAACGACAAGGCCAAGTACACAGTGCATGCATTTGACAGCACCAAGGACCTCCCTTTGCCTGTTTCCATGGTGAAAGGCAGACAGCACAGTGCAATTAGATTGACATCTACTGGAAAGTGAGATCTTAGTTTATTTTCTCATATTTTGCTGAAAGATTTCTCTGTTTGACATAATGCAGGAGCTCGTTGACGAACTGGGAATTTACCTCCTTGCTTTTGATAGAGCTGGGTACGGGGAAAGCGACCGAAACCCCAGGCGTAATGTCAAGAGCTAGGCATTGGATATTCAGGAGCTTGGGATTTGCAGGATGGGATGGAGAATAGCATGGGTTAATGTTCGAGTCCTCCCCGGCGGCGCCTCGCCATGAATGGCTACGGCGGCGGCGGCGGCGAGGAGGAATTGGATGCAGCTTGTAAAATGTTTGAGTGGCTATTCTCTTGGGCAGACAAGGAGGATGTGGTTGTAAATGTTAGTTTAGTATGGACTCTTCTGAAAAAATGGGACTATGGGAGAGTATTACCGTATTATCTAAGCTAAGTTTGAGCTGGATTAGCCCAAGAAAAGACGCAAAGACAAATGAGCTGACATGTGCTAGATCTAATAATTTTTGAACAGATTTGCTATATCATACTAGCTCGAATTTTTTTGCCTTTTTTTGTTCTTTTGTATTGTCTGTGATGATATAACAATTTATTATTATTTTTTTAAAAAAACTAACGATCGCTATAGTATAAATAAGGGCTTGTTTGGATCGCCTAGAACTAATTATTAGTTCACTAGTTGGTGGACTAAAAATTAGGTGACTAAACTTTAGGTGACTAAAAATTAGTCAAGTGTTGTTTGGATACATGGACTAAAAGGTGATGACTTTCATAGACAAAGACATTTACACCCTTATATTTGTTAGTGTGTTGCATGTGGAGTAGTGGAGAAAGGGTAGCGGGGGTATTTTCGTCTTTTGCTGTTTGGTACCACCTTTTAGTCCACAATTAGTCCACATTTGCCAACTAATGAACTAATGGTTAGTTGGGGATGAACTAAAAATTAGTCTAGATATTAATTCACCTATTTGGATAAACTAGACCTAAAGTTTAGGTGACTAAAAATTAGTCAAGAGATCCAAACAGGGCCTAAATTCAGCTTAGTAACAGACTGAAGTTTAAGCCGTGACCGTTAGAGCGAGGCCATATGTGCTTAAACCAATGGCAACAAACGAACGCCACTGCGTCCGGTGAAGGTGGCCCAGCTGAGTAGGTTTTGGATGGGCATCACCCACAAAAACGATTATTCACCCTTGTAATTTGGCAATGCTCTTGCAATGTGATTATATGAACTTACAGACAGCAAGATTACAAGAAACACGTGAGGGTCTTCCAACGTGATTCCTCTACAGTAGGAATCAATGGGATATTCCCAGGTCCGACTACAATATTGAAAAGTTTCAATGAGCCCGATTTCAATGGCATCTACATATGTATGCATGTACTTTGGGAACACATGTGCCCTGTTTTGCCTAACGCAACAGAAATTTCATGTGCAAGGGGGCTCACAGAAGGGGTAGAAACTCAAGCCAGAGTTTTTTTAGTCTTGGGCTACACAAGAATCAATAGCTCTCTTCATCTGTCTCAGGCCTCCGGAGATAATAGCGCAAACAATTAACCAGCACCTATGCAATCAAGTTAAGAGATATGAGTATAGTGTTGCTCAGATGGCCAAGGAAATAAAACATTTAATCAAGACGTGACAACACCTGAGATAAGGAGCTGTTTAGTTTTGCACCTCTGTAACTCACATGGAACTTGTCCTTGGCAACCAAGCCCTGCATGAGACATCATATATGAACTAAGGAAGGGCCTTGGCAGCTTGAGTGACTACCATAAGTCCATAACAAAGAAATAATAGGAACGTGGCATACTTCAGTATCAATCTCAGCTGATTCCACATCAATGTTTATGTCAGTGATAATCTTGATTATTTCCAGAAGTAGGCCAGGCCGATCAGCTGTCTCTATGTAAAGCATGCTGCGCATGTTCAACTAACACCAATGAGGAAAGCAGACGATGCACATCATATGAAGAAAAAGGAGAAACAGAGAATTCAGGTTCTATCAGATGTTATTTTTGGCGAAGGACAAATATGCATTTCTAATACACGGAGGTGCATCAAACATGATCAACTATACTAGGTGTGCAGATATTTATTGATTTAGAAACTCAAATTATCATGGAAAAATTCTAACTATATAAACTAGGGCAAGTTGGGACCAGTGTGATACCCGATGCAAAATTTCATTGATTAAATAGGTAGAAAAAGAAGATTTAAAAAAGAGAGACAAATTTCTGATCAGTTTCTTCTACTAATTGCATTCGCAAGGTGTGTTGTCTGGTCCTGGTATCTGTGGACAAATTACTAATGATGATTTAAGAGTCTCCATATGCCTATTTTATAGGTAAGTGTCCACTTGTCCACTTGTCATGCCCTTCCAGTGTAACAATTTGGCTAGACAATTTGTACACATGTAGCGTCCTACCTCCTAGAAGCAACACATTCTGTTGGCCCCCATCAGTGGTTTCTGGAAGTACCCAGACGTGAGCAAGTTTTGGTCAGCATGGCCACTTACCCAAACACAACCAGGTCCAGTGCAGTCCGATCTGTGTCTAGCCTGTCCTATATCTGATGTACCTAAAATTTTCTAAGCCCGAACCAACCCAGTTTTATGGTGGCCTGCGCGAGATGCACAACCTTGCTTGAGCCCAACAAATCCGAATATGTTTACAGTGCCAGCATATGACCACCCCAACACAACCAAGCCTTTTTGCAGCCTGGCCCAAATCCCAAGAGGCATATGCCTTGGCAATGGACAAATGCCAACGCATATTATGTCACTGTAAACTCGGAGGATGCCGTTGGAGCTTTTACAGATACTTGACAAAATTCAGTTCATGCCCATACCCATCCCCTCCAGTATGATATTCATTATTAAGTTCAGTAAATCTTAGTTTGGCAATATTAGCAGATGAACGTGACAGATTTCGTTTTTCAAATGTGTAGCAATAGTGCTAGGGTACACATACAACTCTACATGTGGAAGCTGTAACTATTATACGAGTGATTATCACTTATCATACATACTGAAATCATGCTAAACAAACAATATACAATCATTAGAACATAGCAGGAGCTAACCTTCTCTTTGGTCCATCATCTTCAACAATTACATGTGTTGCAACATCAACATCAATCTGCCAGTTTAAAGAAGAAAGAAATCAAATTCAGGCTGATATTATTGGATACAAAATTAACAGCATAATAGTATAACATTTGGAGGTCTAACTGTTTGAAATATGCTGTGTGTTAACACTGAGGAAAACACACAATTTAAACTGAACACATGCCTAGAAAACAGAAGCATGGATCAGCATAGGTGCTGAACTAGCAGAATGAGAACATCCAGCAAACTCACCTTCTTCTCAGGAGGTTTTATTCCAAAAAATTCACCCATAGCTAGCTTCTCGCTTGATTCCTACATGCACATCGACAAGATTTATGTATTAATTTGATACTATGATTCAGCAAAATAAGAACATGTCCAAAAGTCAAAGTAAAGGATCTGAATTTTGAAACATACAGGATGATACTGCAGAAGGTTGTTAATGATGGTTAGCCGTATCTTTTCTAACATGTCAGGGTCCTCAACCTTGCGTCCCCTGTATACAGACAGAAGAGACAAAAAATTACAACATGAAATGATCCAAATCACCACAACAAGCTATCTTAGAATGATAGCACTGAGTGTAATTTTCTATCTAGTATTTTGGAAAACTCGCAGCTGGAAACTAGTGAAACAGAGATGAATGCTTGTGTTCAATGGTGAAGTACAGAGAAAACATATCACAAGGCAGCTTACCACAACTATTATTAATGATATGTTGACATTGTGCAATTGAGCAAAGTGTAGCATTCAAAAAATGATGCATCACATATACGAATGCCCTCTTTACTTTTCAAAATACAAACAAACAACAAAACACTGTACAAGAAAATGCAGCAAACAGAAAGTGGCATGCACCCACGATCGCATGATGTGGAACTTTGTTTGTGTGACAGCTGAATCAGTTGCCACACTTCCTTTCGTCACATCAAGGCCCAGGTCCTTGAGTGCCTTCATCTGCAAACAATGAGTGCCAGGACAAAGTAATTTACTGATACAGCAAAACTTACAAATCACAAAAAAAAACATACTGTAAGCAGGACCAGACCAAACAGAAAGCATCCCCAGCATAAGAAAATATATACCGTGTCAAGTAGTGCCCCCAAACGGTCTCCAAAACTCAGCTGCACAATGGTTGCATCACGGTCCGAGTCTTGATCTATCAGGACAACTGGCTGCGGAACTGCGTCATCAGATGTCTGCAATAATTTTTTTTTGGCAGAAATACACAATAGAAAGTATCATTTAGCAGTCCATGAATATGTTTTCAAATATTAGAATGACAACATGTAATAGAAACAGAGCATATGAGAAACAAAAAATGCACTTTCTAAAGCAAAACCTAACCATTTGAGTATATCAGAATATTAGCAGTCCCTATGCAGACATTCTTGACACAAGCACTTTTTACAACTGAGGACTATTTTGCCTCACAGCAGCTCTCAGATGAATCAATTGCACATTAAGACCTAATTTGTAGACTGGGTCGTAGATCCAGATTTCAGTGCTCAGGAAGACGATTCGACCCTTAGGCATAGGATTTCTTTTAAGGCGAAACTGCAAGGCTGAAGGACATACTGTAGTGCAATGTACAGTACCGTATGCTCCATAAAGTTGTGGTGATACGAGTGAAACAGTCTTGTGAACATACCGTTGAAGAAGCTCGCAACAAATTAGCTGAGTTGATATATTGGCAACAAATCCTAGAAAGATGGCAGCAGGGAAAAATGATTAGCACAGAGAAAAAGTTTAGGACAGGACACTGGAAGCATAATCCTGACCATATGACCGAATGATTAAGTAACAATATTAGAAATGGAACCATGATATATCTGAATGTTGGTACTCAGTTGGCTGGGTGATATAAAAAGATGCCAATACTCTACTTTGGAGTCACATAAAATGGAGAAGTAAAATGAACAAAAAAAGGACTGCATAGTAGACTACAGAGTCTTTTTCCCTTTACTTATGCATCAACACCAAAAATTTACATGTTTCCTGATTACGAAGCACACAAATTTCCTCATAATATAATATTTCATTTATGATCATGTAAGATTCACATGTCAACGCATCAAACAGAAAATTTGTGAAGGTTGTATGCCACACTTCAGTGTTGAGCTCAAAGAATCTTAAAAATGAAGAGATAGTCCTTTAGAGGGGAAAAAAGAGTAAACAATGTGCAGCAAATTGGTCCTCTGCTGTTGTTTAATTGTTTACTACTAATGAAAAATGAGAAGGAATAAGTCCATATAACACCCCAAATTTTGCTTAAAAGTCCGTTTAGTACCCAAAACTATGAAACCAGACATTTAACCCTCCAAACTTTGCAATCTCGTTCAAATAACATCCTGACCTGACTTCACATAGTGGTATTGCCCGTATGGCATGATAAGTGTGCGGTTTTGCCACGTAGAATGACACGCTGGCCAAGTCGGGTCAATGACATATAAGGCCAACAAGGGCTTCTCCCCTACCGAGCTCCCAGGCGTGCTTCTATGGCCATCGCCTACTGTAGTTCCCTCCCTCTCTATTTTGATTTGGGAGAGAAGGCCCTGTGGGCCTCATCTGTCATTCACCAAAACTTGACTAGCGTGTCATCTTACATGGTAAAATCGTCCCTCATCGCGCCACCTGGATAATACCACCATCCGAAACCGGATCAGTGTGTTATTTGAACTGGATTGCAAAGTTCGGAGTGTCAAATGTCCGGTTTCATATTTTGGGGTGCTGGATGGACTTTCAAGCAAAGTTCGGGATGTTATATGGATATTTTCCAAATGAGAATAAAGGTGTAAGTGCAGTTTTACATTGTGTTAATATGATTTTGAATCAAAGCTGCAAACTGTGGCATAAGTTCTCTATGTAGTGTTTTTCTCATTTGTATTCAACACGTAAGTAAGATTTTCTTGTTCACTCCATTCATTCTCCAGATGCTATTAGTATCCTACCAAATGAGATATTTCTCCTTCCTACAACTTACAATTTCACCTCTCCACATATCTCTCCTTCCAAACATGGAATTTAGTCAAACTGAAAGTTCATTGATCCTTGAACACGAATAGTGAAACTAAGCTTATATATATAGTAAGTTTTTTTTTTTTGAACGAAGTAAGGGAAAGTTCCCTCACCGATTTCCATTAATGAAACCAAGGGTTTACACGTAGAAGTTCAAAACAAAAGAGCAAAAAAGATAAGAGAAAAAAGCTCAACACCTGAGCCCACTCAGCCGGCACCTAACATTTGGTAAAACCAGAAGAGAGTTTACACACCAACTACCCCAACAGAAAATTTTCCAAACTCTAAGAACTTGAAAATTTTAAAATATAGTAAGATAAATTATATCACAATTATATGTAATCTAATTCAACAGCACCTCAAAGTTTAAGGATAATCAGGGACTCTCCAGCTAACATGCATATTCATCTAGGAGAACCTTAGAAAGCACATGTGCATAATACCATGAACAACAGCAGGACCGATCCTAATGCGAACGACAGCATCTATTACTCCCCAGTCCCCAGAATTTCCCGGAGATAATCTGAAGAGTCAATAACCAACTCGCGAAACCACTCAGATCCAAGCTGGATTAGTCAACTGTAGCAATCTCTATCCCAATATGGCAATATCCACACAAGTGAAACTGTAGCGACGAAAGGAAATCCATTCAGCGCCCGTTCCAATTTCCAATCTGCGCAGCCCTCGGCTCTCCGGGTGCACAGCGACCCATTCGCAAGTGCCATCCGATGATTATCCTCTCGTCGTCGACTCGAACGAACCCAATAACTATAGAAGCAGTGGGGCGAACAGACAGGATCGGGTTTTGGAACCCGGAGAGGGTCACATCGCTCACCTCGGGGCGGTGGGCAGGTGAGATCGGGAGGCGCCGAAGCGGACGAAACCCAGCGATGGGCGGGAGGTGGCGGAGGAGGAGGCGAAGCGGAGGAGGTGGTGGTGGTGGGAGGTGGCGAGAGCCATGGGTGGAGCCGCCCGGGACTCGCTCGCAGTGCTCGTCGTGTTGTTTCGCTTTGGGCAGACGGGTGAATGAGACGAGTGGGACGTGGGATTCTTTTTTTTATTTTACCAGTTTATTGTCCATTCGTTGCTACCCAAAAAAAAAGAATATAAGTCAGTATCTCCAATTGATGCTGATGGACCTAGCTTGTGCTATACTTTTAGCTTTATCGTAGTGCTTTGTAAGCTCTGTTGCGTGTTTGGCAGGGCTCCAGCTCCCGGATTCATCTTTGGTGGAGCTGAAGCCGTGCCAAACGGACGGAGATTCGCAAAAATCTGGAGTGGCGGGGTGAATCCACTTCAAAAATAGTACTACGGTGGTGGAGCAGGTTCGAGCCACTTCACGACTCTAGATTCGTCAAAGTCGCAAAATTACCCGCATTGCCATTGGGGTAATACCCCACTCCTCCCACCGGTCCCTTCTCCATTCCCGCACGCGACTCCGCTCCCCCATCTCTCGCTCCTCTCTCGCCCCGCCGTCGCCTCCCGCTCCTTCTCTCTCCCCCCGCCGCCTCCTCCCTTCTCTCGCCCGCCGCCGCCTCCCGCTCCTCCTCTCCCCTCCCGTCTCCCGCGCGCCTCCCCCCCTCTCCGGATCTCCGCCGCCGCCCGCCTCCTTCCCCTCTCCCCTTCCCGTCTCCCGCGCCGCCTCTCCCCCCCTCGGCACCACCGCGCCACCTCCTTCCCTCTCCCTCCCCTCTCCCGCGCCTCTCCCCGCCTCTCCGGATCTCCGCCGCCTCCTCCCCGCCTCTCCAGATCTCCGCCTCCTCCACTCCACACGGCCGCCTCCCTCCAAATCTCGTCCCCAGCACCGGTACCGCCTCCTCCCTCTCGCGCCGGCCGCCGCCTCCCTCCCGCCTCCTCCCTCTCGCGCCGACCGCCTCCTCCACTCCACACGGCCGACTCCCTCCAGATCTCGTCCGACGCCACCTCCTCCGGTCGCCAGCTCAGGACCGCCGCCTCCTTCCGCACCTCGGGACCGCCGCGCCGCCTCCCACTCCCTCAAGACCGCCCTCCCCCCCCTCAGCAAGGTGAACACCTAACCCTAATCTCCCCCCTCTCTCCTAACCCTAGATTTGGGCTTGTAATTGTTCATGGTATTCACTTGCTACTGTAATTGTGCTTAGCTGTTGTATGCGTTTATGTTATTCACTTGTCGCTCATGGTATTCACTTGTTGTTCATGGTATTCAACTGGCTGTTCATGGTATATCTTTTGAGCTGTTCCAGATGAGTAGAATACACTGCTCATTATCACCGACAATTTCATGATTATCACACAACAATTTTATGAAATGTTGTTTTGTATATCAGAGTGGCACAGTGGCAAATTTTAGAATACACTGCGGCACAGTGGCAAATCAGAGGAAGAACCAAGTTGATGGCAGTGAAGTAATGGAATGTTTTGTATTTTGCATCCATACATACAGACAGAGGTTCTTGGCATAAATTTGAATGGCAGTGAAAAATGATTTTGGCATACATCCATACATGGCATCCATACATACAGACAGAGGTTCTTGGCATAAATTTGAATGGCAGTGAAGAGGTTTTTGCACATGATTCACCTATCAAATTTGGGAACCAATTCTCCCATGCTCATTTCTCTTACGGTGGTTTGCTCTCAATGGTTTCTCGCTTTATTGAGAAGAAAATGATTGTTGGTCTATTTATGGTATACCATCTATTGCCCCTGTAGTGCACTTGTTTCTTGGTCTTGTTCTGAATTAAGTTTTACTAATATCGATGTGATCATTACTTGCGGCTACTTTTGCGATACTAATTAATTTTAGTGCCGTATGTTCCCGGGTTCTAATCGGTTGGAAAATGCTACCAATTAGCTTGCAGTAGTATCTATAGTGCCTATGTTCTTTATTTTTGGGGTATGTGTGGGGGTGGGGGATGCCTAACACTGCCGATGCCGGTCCCAAGCCCGGATAAAAGTGGAGGGGGCATGAATTCAATGTTTTAAGTTGTGGTAATTTCAATGTCACGGTAATTCCTTTGTTTCCATTCACTTGAGTTATGTCATCCAATGTTAACAATGAACATCAGAGTTAAAAGGTAAATCAATCTTAGCAAGGATGGCCATGTTAACAAAAATCCAAGCAATCTACTGTTTTGGAATTGGTGATGGTTTGCATATATTCGAAAGCTGAGTGTTTAGAAATTAAAAGGTATTTTCGTGTATTTATCATATCATAAAAGTATCATTATTTATCTATTTTAATCATATTCATTTTCTTTTAATCATGTATCCAAATAAACAAAAACAAGCAAAAGATAATTGTGTGAAAACTAGGGGTAACATGGTCTATTTTCATCAAATCCCCCCTTTTATGAATCTGTAGCTAACCTACTAGCCAAACGCTTTTCAGTGGCAGCTCCAGATTCTCAGAGAAGTGGATTCTCAGAGAATCCAGAGCAGAAGCTGAAAAATGAGAATCTGGAGCTCTACCAAACAGGCCCTTAGGCTCCGCTCCTTAGTTTGGTTTACACCATATTCTCAATTAGCCATCGGCATTATTGTATCGTCTGCGGCCAAATTAAACCATGTTGAGACCAGCAAAGCCGGCCTTACTCGACGGTGAACAGGATGACTTAATGATATAATCGTCTATCGTAACCTTATTCGTTAATGGTAGCTGAAAAACAAAGAGATACGAGCAAATATCAAAGACTCATATAAAAAAGTTGTAGAGGCAAAAGTAGAGGTGTAGCTGACAAACAAAGAGATACGAGCAAATATCAAAGACTCATATAAAAAAAAATTGTAGAGGCAAAAGTAGAGGTGTATCACTTGGACTGCATTATCGGAGGAAATGGGCCGTCTCTCTTTTGTCTCGCGGTTGTTACGGTGTGCGTCGTATAGGTCTTTTTAGACTTTTGGTTGTCCTCATCATGAAACTTTTTATTTTATTATTTTTTTATTCTATATTCTTTGTTTTGTTTCTCTCCCTGATACGAGATCATGAAATGAACTTGTTTTAAGAGCGACAAGAGATGATGAGAGTATGGCCTTTTTTTCAACTTATTGCTTATGCTATAGTAATTAGCTTTTTAACAAAATATCTTTTTCAAGCGAGGTTTATAAGTCGATTGTAGTAGACACTATACCGACTTCAACCATATTAGCCAAAATCACACGTGAGTGTCTCTCACGAATAGGCAGAATTTAAAAAATTAAGCCATGAGCTATAGCCTAAAAAACGACCTGGTAACTAGACGATGACCTGTTTTTCTGGGTGGTGCATGGGTTGGATGCACTGTTTTTCTGGGTAGTGCCATGGGTTGGATGCTGATTCCAAAGCAGCAAGTGATAATAAGGTCTTGTTTAATATAGCTCCAGATTCTCTTTTTTTTAGCTTCTACTTCTGATTCTCTAAGAATCCACTCCTCTGATAATTTAAAACTAGATAAGAAAAGCATTTGGCACAAAGTTGGCTCCTAAAACTCTAGATGAGAGGCAAAAAGACCATGCTACCTCTGGTTGTAACACTTCAGTTCTATTTATAACTTATTTCATTATATTTGTATACAAATTTTTAAAATTTCTTTACAAATTCATAATAGCAAAGGATTGTGCACCAAAGAATGCTGCACCATTTGATGCACTAGTGCTAGATGATTTGAGCACCACCAAAGAATGCTACACTTGTCAGTAGGTGATCGTATACCTGACGAGCACCGGGGTACACAATATCATTATCATCAGAGTTTACTGCAAGTGGCTTAAAAAAAAAGTTTACTGCAAGCTTCTGCCTTTTTATCCACTAGATCTGGATAAACAGTTCGAGTTCACTCGGCTTTTCTAAGCACAAAACACCAAGCAGGTACCAAACAAGAGCCAAATCGAAATGACAACACACCGAGCAAACGAGGCATACAGAAATGATAACATATATAATGTCAACATATCATTAAGATTCAAATCCGAAACACTACTTTTTCCAAGGAGTTCCCGAGTATATCAGCATATGGGGGCCTTGCTTCTGATACAACCAGAAACGCAAGTTTCAACTGGTCAGTGCATAAATGAGAACACCACATCCAAATATGCCACCCTGCGTTAATCTACACCAATGCAACGGATGTGCTCAGGCAAATAATCCATTGTTACGCTATCACTTGTTAACCAAGGCACAAATCAATCATGACTCTTCAGACCGCTCAGGTTCGCATGGTCTCCATACCGTACCAGAAGGTTCATCCATCAGGGCAATGCCTAGAGTTCATCCATTTGGTCAGATAACTCAAACTGCTTGTCCTTCCTTGTAGCAGTTCGCTGCTCAATCTGCCCCTGCAATTGTTCTTCGGTCAATCCTGTTCGCTTTAACGCTTTGTCCTTCAATTGCTTCAGTACCTATTGAATTGATATTTTGCTCATGATACATGTAATCATCATAAGCGGAAAAAAACATGTCTACACAACGGCTTTAATACCTCTACCAAAGATGACAGTGCCATTAGATTGAGGATAGATAGTTTATCTTCAATTTCTGTCTCCAGTGCAATCAGACCTTGGATATGATCTTCTGGCTGTTTCTGTGGCTGCTGTTGCTTATCCTGCTGCTTCTTCCGCTGTTGCTGTTTCTTCTTTTGCTATTCTATTTTTTTGCTGCAACTTCTGAAAGTAGAAAATGTGTTAGAAGAACTACAACAAATGAAAAGAGTAGTACTCCAGGTACAACAAATGAGAAGATGCCTGGTTGTTTGCACAAAGGCACAAGGAAGTAAAGAAATCAACAAAGGACACATGGGAATTAAGGACGTGAGGAATTTTCCAATTTCATTGATTTTGCATGCATGGAGGAGACCTCAGCCGACTCATCAAAACTCAAAAGTAGGCTGCGTTCTTTTTAGCCACGTACATGTGAGACGTTGGTGTGTATTTTTTTTAGAAAACAAAGTCGGTTTATGTTACATATAGCAATCGGGTTTGACTACTATGGCTGACCCAACAGGGAAGTACCACTGGCCTTATATTTTGCTGTGCGCATGTTTTGAAAAGACAAGCCAAAGAAAACCAATCTATTATTTTCAGAGAATTATACGTTTGTTCTTTTTAGGGTTTAACATATGATTACAACCTAGAGGAGAATTGAGCATTCTCAACCCCGAGCATGTTGCTGGGCGAATTCTTTTATCGCGGGTTGCTGTTTTAATATTGGTTGGCGCCATCGGTTCGTCATGTTGCACGGATCCAAATTATCATCCTAAACCGTGAAGATCGGGCACCCCGTATCACCATGTTAACAGAATGATTAATTGTAGTGACTAACACATTCCAACAGACATATCTAAAGCATTTAAAAATTTAACGAGCATTGTTAGAATCAGAATATATGACATTAATAGGTTGCAAATCACTAACAATTTTATGAAGCAAGCAAAAAGTGCATCTACTGATTCTCTTGGTTTCATCTCAAATTTAGAATATTCTTTTTTAAATTGGTTTTGATGAACACTTTTAACAGACTTAGAACCTTCATGATAATCGGCAAGAGTAGTCCAAATTTTATTTGCAAATTTAATATGAGCAATTCTGATAAACTCATTTCTACTTAGAACTTGCAATAAAATATTTCTAGCTTTAGCATTAGCCTTAATATCAGCGGTATTTTCAAAAGTAACAATAGGAGGCACTATACAAGAATTTTCAACTTTTTGCCAAATAACATTACCTTGTGCTTGTAGAAAAACCTCCATGCGTGTTTTCCAATAGAGATAATCTGATCCATAAACAAATGGTGGCTTACCTGAAAAACGATCTCAATCTGATGTCATTACAATATGTAGGATCGAATATCGCAATCAGAGGGGGGTCAATGGTTGCCGCTACTTTTTGAAAACTGAAACCAAAACTCAAACCAGAATAAAAACAACCTAAACAATAGATTTTATCTACTAGAACTGAAGAAGCAAGCCCTAAAAAAATAGCAATAAAAATTGAAAAACAAATCTTCTAGCCGATCAAACTGCAATGGTGACAGTGGTCTGACCTCTAGCACTATTCACCGATCGAAAACAGCATGACCGATGTGAACGAGAATTAATCTAATTTCTACAAAAACAACTCTAATTGACCTCAAATTTGACACCCATGATGTTAAGTATATATAGAATCTATTTCAACAAGAAATTGCATGAATCATCAACTAGATTCGACGAAATCCAGATCGCAACATGAGATAATAAAAAACTAGATCAAACCGAAAATTGTAATAGCTTTCAAATGACTTGGAGAATTTCAACGAAACTTTACAGATCTATTCCTAGGCCTATTTGCAACCTATTCCTAAAAAAGAATCAAATTAGAATCACACAGATCATGAAAACAATCGATTCGACAAAACGAAACAAATGACCAAGAACAGCTGCAAGATTTCTCCATGGATTGAACTAAAAGTTGATTTGTATTGCTGGATGACTATGTTTTGTAGATACAAAGTGCCCTCATGACACCCCTCAAACCCTAGCACAAAACAGTCATCAAAGCCGCACATAACCCTTAACCTCTCTCTGCTTTTATATGCTAGAGCCCCAAACCGTGTCCTCATCAAATACGGACACGAAATCCTATCGGATTCTAAAAATCAATGGAAGTGAAATAATTCCAAACATGGGTTTTTCAATATCTCTAAACCTTCTAATTGTGGACACTTCCAACTCATCATGTGTCGAAGCCTCTAGGCCGCACGTCCCATAGCTTCTCCATGCATCATCCATCTTTGATCTCCATGTGCTCCAGTGTGAGCCCGATCACCTCGTGACATCCTTGACTGTCTAGATCTCAGATTCCCCTTCCTAGTCCCGGTCCTCCTCGTCACCAACCATGACCGTCTCTACTCCAATCTGCACATGTAAAGACTAAAGAACTTTTTCCCCGGCACAAGTTCTCTTCAACTTGACTGACATCAGTCCACACAAGGTACTATAGCTACTAACCACCGATAAGGTACTGTAGCTACTGACCATTGACTACTAAGTACCGACCAGGTACTGTAGCACTAATTACCAAGTACTGACAAGGTACTGTAGCACCAACTACCGAGTACCGACCAAGTATTGTAGCACCGACTACTGAGTACCGACCAGGTACTATAGCTATGACTACCGACTACCAAGTACCAACTAGGAACTATATATATGACCACCGACCGACTGACTATAGCTTACGATCAGTTTACGTAGCTTACGACTGGTTCACTATAGCTTATGATTGGTTCACTTAGCTGACGACCAGTTCACTGTACCTCTGACTATCTCAGTCGTCTTGCCGTGCTCGACCTATCATGGTTGTTCTGCCGTGGTCGTTCTACTGTGGTCGATCTGCCAATCGGACCTCCCAACACAAAGCTCATCGGACTACTCAACACAAGGTCGATTGGACTGCCCAACACAAGGTCGATCGGACCACCAACTACCGATCGAACTACTGACTACGGTCTATGGTCAAAGTCTACCGGTCAGACCACCCAATGCAAGGCGGTCAGACCGCTAAACCTAAATATTCCAGCAGTTCCAGTTTTACAATAGCGCATCGACCAAAACTTTCACAAACACAAATCTATTCATCATTACTAAATTCATGATCTATCTACATGGTCTAACACTTTGTTAACTCTTTTATATGCTTGTTAGTTGTATACCTCTATTTTTTTATTTTATAATAATAATCCTCTGTTGCTCCACCATTGAGCGACTTGGGTTAGTCGCCCAACAGTTGCATGGCAAGTGTCCAGGTCACCCACTGGTTAAGCGCCTAGTACTAGTCGCCCAACGGTTGCGCGACTAGTCCTAGTCGCTCAACGGTGGAGCGACACCTCAACAAGTCGTGCACCGGTGGAGCGGTTTAAAATAATAATATTATCATTTTATTAATCTGATGGAAATAACTGTAGAGGAATAAATGGCAATTTTTATAGATAATATATTTAGCAAATCTTGTTTATAGGTTGTTATTTTTTTGGAAATAAAAGGGAGGATAAGGTAGGTTGGTCCGTTTGTGATTTTGTAGATTCTCAAGGGTAAGAAATCTATTAGACTTGCAATAACATTTTGTGTTCATCGTATGTTGATATAGTGCGATAAATTTTTGAAGAATTTTGTGAGGATGATTGAGGTAGCAATGATTCGTAAGTAGGAAGGTAAGTGATACTACAATGCAACAGGAAATTCATACACGGAGGATAACTTTAGATAAATGGCGTAACGATAATAACACGACAGTTGAACCGACAAGGGGGTTACATAGCCTGCAGGCTAACGAACTAAGGACAGTATGCAAATGCCTTTAAGGAATTAGAAATACATGGGACATATGGACGAAGAGGGTCAAACTACTGCGTGGAACGTGGCCATTCATAGCGGGAGCAGCCACAGTTGTAGCGGCTCCATTGCGATGAGGCATAGATGTGTTTCGTGTCCGTGTGCCGTGCACTTCGAGGAGGAAGCTTGCGACAGTCGAGTGGTCTCTTCGTGTTTTGCAGAGTGAGGTCACGTCCTACTTTATAAAGAGTGGTCATGTCCTGATTTGTAGAGAGAAGTCTTGTCCTGCTGTGTAGAGAGTGGTCAAGTCCGACTTTGCAGAGTGAGGTCACGTCTTACTAGGCAGAGCGACATCACATCTTGCTTTGCTGAGATAGATAACGATGATGGATTGACACTGCAATAAAGTTAAAGTTTGCAATTACGACGCAATTAGTTTCACACTGTGTACAACAAGCAAAGTACTGATTGAAGTACAAGTTACAACATAATAGCATTTCTAATCCCAGTACCACTACACACAACAAAAAGTGGTGCTGCACTTTATGCCGGTATTCCTACTCGTCAAGTGTGCCTTTCTATACAACCATTTCGTCGCTCAACTGTTGGATGACTTGGTAGCAAGTAGTGGCCCAACGGTTGAGCGACACGTCGACTAATCGTTGAACCATTGGACTACTACGCGCTGCCAAGTCATCCAACGGTTGAGCGAACGGAGGTAGGAACGATTGGTAAGTGATAAGGTAAATTATATTACAGTGCATGAGGAAATTCATACACAATCATATCATAGTACCTACGGTGTAAAATACATTCACAATGAATACAAGTACCTCGGGTCGGTGCATGCGCGTGGGTTATAGCCCCCTAATCGCCAAACGGTTGAGCGACTAGGGGGCTATCGTCCAACGATTGAGCGACTAGGGGCTAAGTCGTTTAACGGTTGAGCAACTAATAGCCGAATGGACTATTTACTTAACCAATAAGCGACTTGAACACTTGGCGCGTAACTATTGGGCAACTAGCACAAGTCGCTCAACGGTGGAGTGACAGAGGATTATTAGTGTAAAATATAAAACGGAGGTATAGTACTGTAATTTGGAATAAAAATATATTATTTTTTAAAAATCGATCCTGTAAGTAACTCTTTTCACAGCATAACCAGTGTTGTGCAGTGTACACTTTTATTTATAATGCAAGCAACCTTTCCAAAAGTTAGTATCCTAAAGGGCTATTTATTTGGGTTTTTTTAATGACTTATGACTTATTTTGTACTATAGCTGGTTTATTTTGCACTGTAGCTGCTGGTGACTTATTTGGTATAATTAAATTTAAAAATGAAAAAACAGGTTAACCCATTACTAACAATGCAAACGAATACGGAAAAAAAGAAAAGAAAAAATAGGCAAAAAGTCAGAAAAAGATGAAAATAAGGAATAGTGAATTAGAAGCCAAAAGTTAGAAACTGAAGCCGAAACAAGCAGGGACTAGTATTAGAAATTCAGAACTACATACGCTGAACTCTGCATACCAAGAATTTGCTGTAAACCCTTGACACTGCGTTGGAAAATTATAGCAGGGTTTTAAAGGTCATTCTTTTCCTCCTACTACTTGTTTATCTACTGCAAGCGGACAAGAAATTACTTATACTAGCAGCATAGGCGCGGCGACACGCCGCGCCAGCCACCGTGTGCACCGAAGTAAAAGAGGCGATAATTTGTGAGGAGTTTTTTTAAAAAAATCGAGGGCACATGCGTATTTTCGAAAAAGGTAAAGGGTTTTTTTGAAAAAATTGAGGACCCGTATGTAATAAAATGAGGACCCGTACGCAATTTAGGAAACCGCGGGGCGCCATCCTGCAAACTGGAGGGGGTTTTTCAGAAAAATCCGCCGTAAAAAAACCGTCAGGGACCTCTTCGCGAGGAAAAAGGACCTCTTTGCGAGGAAAAAGGACCTCTACGTAATTTCCGGAAAACACTAGGAAAACACCTCCCCGGCCGTAGCGAAATCCCGCGCCACGCGCCGGCCGGGGCGCGGGCGCGGGCGACGTGGCGGGGGCGCCTGGCCGGGAATCCCCCTGCTATAAGAAGGGGTATTATGTAGCCTAGTAGGTGGATAAAGATACCGATTGATACAGGTTCAGCATAATTACCAATGTAGTTTGGAATCCGGACTCAACAACAATGCGTGCAATATCAGACTTTGAATGAAGTACCAGATTTGACATCTTGTACAGATTGGTGCACACATGCTCAGAGATTATCCCTCGCCCCTCCTCATTATAGTACAAATGTAAATGAATATCACGTGATTCCATCAATTGTATATAACCTCCTCTTCGTTTCTTGGAGTGATATTTTCATACGCTAATAGATAGCTCACCCATTCAACCCACTCTTACAAGAATGTAGGCTTGGCAGAAGTAACCACGAGAACACATAAATAAGTACTATTTCAACAATAAATTCTAGCTATCATTTTTTTGTTCTCGCTCCACAATACATTATACCATTTGACATCCTAGGAAAATTCTCATGAAAGTTCGATGCATTCTGAGAAATTCTCCCAGTTCTGGAGCTTCCCTTGTTTCCCAACTCTCTTCTGTGTTTCTCAATGTTTGCTAGATTGCATCCAAAACCTTTTCTTTCCAGTTGTTTTACTTTTCCTCCTACTTTGAAGGTTAGTTCCAAAATACATTTGAATCAGAAGGCTGCAAATTGGCTTCCAGATGGTTGTGCTGCAAAGCTTAGCTCTCCACAATTGCCTTCATCTGCCACCAGTATCCTGCAGGCAATACAAGCACCAGCAATAAATAGATTAGGGATGCATCCAGAAAAATAGTACTACAGCTGCTGATCATATTCTTCCTTTAGGCCCTTACAGAATTTGGTTAGTTGGCTGAAATTGAAATAGTTGAAAAATCTAGAGAAAGGCGACAGAAACCATGTATATTTCTTATTTTGTATGCCATAGCATTCACTTTGTTTTGTCAATTTTTTTAAGGTTAAGAGTTAGGGACCTCTTAACTTTCAAAAAGAAATGAGAAAAATAAAGGGCATGCCATGATATACAAAATAAGCTTGCTGACTTTTGAATTAGTAGGAGGGTGGTCCTTTCCATGCTGACTTAGTAGGGCACATCTCAGTAGATTAATTTAGATGCTTCATGCCTCTATTAAGCCATGGATCAATCATATGTACTTGAAATTTCCAATCATAGACAAACACTACCTTCAACAACTACAGGTAGGAGCCTTTTTAACAAAAAAAGGAAAAAAACAACTACAGGTAGGGCACTGGATAGGAATTGCATGGTACTTACTCTTGAGGGCGAGAAGCCCAGAGGGAGCTTAGGGCACGGAGTCGGTTGTGGTACTCGCCAATGGCCAAGAAATATCGAGCTGCCTGCCTAACTGTCAGAATCCTGTGCATCTGGTGAAGAGTCTGCTGCCTCAAGTTATCAGCCTGGAAATTACATGTCACACGTGTAGTTTTAGTACATTTTGCAGGATCATTATTCTTGGCAGCTAAAAATTAAAGCAGATGCTAGTAATAAATTTGTTCTGATTACTCCATGTTATGGTTAAACAGATGTACCACGTCGTTTATTTGTATAATGCATACTGCAACATCTCGACATGTTGATGGCCTAAGATATTAGAAATGGGGGAGTTGCAAACTCTGGAGTAACTAACTTGTTTCATTCTCTGTTTCATTCTCTGAAATGGACAAATTGCTTATTTTTGGCACTGTTAGTGGTCGCACTGATGAGGTTTAATATGATACAGGTGTGGCCAGAGAAATAAAATTCCCCCTGGATGCAGCTACAACTTTTTTACACCTAGAAGTTTCATCAAGTGGCTTAATTGCCCACCTAGAAGTTTCATCAAGTGGCTTAATTACCCATCTACAAAGTTTAGTCAAGTGGGGGAAAATAGTGTGGCAGCCCTTATCTATACACCGGCAGCATGATGAAGATGAGAAAATTGCTATAATGGGACTCTAAACAACGTGTTTCGCTATAATGGGACTTCTAACGTTGACATCGCTAAAATGACACCCGAAACATTGGCTTCTCGTAATACATGACATTTGGCTCTTTTAATTCCAATGTTTGGGTATTTCGAAACATTAGCCAAATGTCATGTATTACGAGAAGCCAATGTTTTGGGTGTCATTTTAGCGATGTCAACGTTAGAAGTCCTATTATAGCGAAACACGTTGTTTGGAGTCCCATTATAGCAATTTTCTCGATGAAGATTGGAGTTGTGAAAAACTGAAAAATCTATACCTGTATGACAAAACCTTCAAGGTTGGACAGCTTGCCGAGGGCAAGGGCCATATGACCCATGAAGCTCCCAATGTTGTCTTCCTCGATCAGGGACCCGCTGGCCACCGTGTCAGCTATTGACTGATGCAGCTGCTCCAGGCCCTGGGAGAGAGCTTCCTCTGCCTGCTGTGATGACTGCTGTAGGCTGCAGACGCCAACCACTTGCTGTTCAGTCAGGGGATCTAGCTGGTTTATCAGTGTCTGCAGCAACATGAAAAATTATGTAATGACATTATAAAATCATATCTGTACTTTGAGGATGAGCTCAGATCTAGCTTGATTTCATTTTCCTCTACTGAATTGATTGGTGATCTTTTTGCATATTAAACTGTGAATTGAGCTTCATAGTTCATACTTTTGATGTCAGCTGCATTTTCTGATAAATTTTTTTTCCTTTTGCTCGATTTAGCAAATAGCAAGTTAGGAGGACGTCATAATCATGTGTACTGCAATTCGATATCAGGTGTTTCATTCAGACATGAACCCATACGGCCATACCTTGAGCAGATCGGAGGGCCTGAATCCGCCCATCCAGAGTAAGCACCACTCGGCGGGGGTTGCCCACATCCCGGTGACGAGATGGAACACGTCGGACTTCGCCGCGACGCCCTTGAGTCGGAACAGTTCGTCATAGTGTGTCAAGGTGTTGTCGACGATGGCTCTGAGGTCACCGTCCGACAGGTGCGCGTGCAGGCCGCCTTGGAGCTCGGCCATGCGCCGGCTGTTGTCGTCCAGCCACCGGGCGTACTCGACGTCGAACATAGCAGCGCCTGGAAAATAGATGTCACACTCAGGCAGCTCGGCATCAGTGAATAGTCAGTAACTTTTAACTACACAGATGTTAAATTGTATGCATGATAATGGTGATCAAATCACGCACCTGAGCTGGTGTTTCCACCTGGTGGAGCTCCTCCAAGCAAGAGGCCCTATACAAAACACACACACGCTCGGTCATTCAGATTGCACTGTGTAAGATCGTGTAGATAGATGTACATGATCAGTTAGTACACAAAAAACGATACGTGTAAAAGGTACCTGGGAACGAGCTCGCTGGAGATCCTGCTCGAGCTGAGCAAGCTTCAGCTTGCCGCTCTCAAGTTGCTGAATGTAAGCCTATGATAGATATAGAGATGAAACTGTCGATAACTTAAAAAAATTAACTGCTGAATACTTCAGTTTCCGAGTAGCCAATGATCAGGACATTCACCTTCTTTCGCAATCGGCTTTTACGCGCAGCCTCTCTGTTCTGAGCTAACCTTCTCATCGTCTGGTGACACCGAGAGAGAACTCGTTATCTCAAATTGTCAAATGCTGCATGCACATGATCACGACTAGCTTGCAATTGCATTGCATGGCTCTGTGCATATATTTTCCATTCATGCGCAATTCCACACGCCAGCATAATCTAAGCATCAATCGAGAGAACGAGATAGATACCTTTGGATCAAGTGTCTTGCCAGTTCTTTCGCTATGAGTGGAGCTTGTTGCCATCTTATGCATGCCAAGTGGGCATGAACAAGTCACAAGATGCAAATTACTACACCAATGTACTGTTAGAAACCAAGAGAGAATCGGAAGAACAATGCTATGCATATGCTTCCATGGCGTAAATAATATAGTATGATCTCTACATGCACGTTACATCAAGCACAAATAAGAAACAGTCATGTACATTGGGTGGAAGCCACCCACTCTTGCAACAGACAAAGCCTGGTTTTGCTTTTTGTTTATGTTGCTGTCGCGCCCTAATTTGCAAAGTTCACTTTCAGTTAAGTGTGAATTAATTAGTTGATATAATTATTTAACCCAACATGATCTTGGCAGCTCATCAACTCACCAGAAAGTACCTAAAGCACCACTGACCAAAGTGCCATTATCTAAGTATCGGTTGGTGCATTTCTATTAGGGCACAATTTTTGCAAGCTAGAGACAATATTGTAAGAATCTCGCTTGTCGCCTATTGCGACACCAATGATAGCACTAATCTAACATTTCATCTACTAGACTTATCCATACCTCCTTTATTACCAAGAAAAAATGTTGAAAATTAGCCCATGAATTGAGACCTATTTCCTTTAGAAATTCCAAAATATGTATTGTTTAATACCATATTACATAACCAAGTGAAGAAAATACAATTTATAAGGTGGAGACATTACAACTCCTTAAAACATATGACACATAGCATAAGAATGACCTGAGTATTTTGGATAAACACAAGCGCACACGTATTCGCGTATTTTCATGTAAAAAATCATGCATCTCCTGGCACATTAATCAACTCTTTGTTTTGCTAAATCATGCATTATCTCTCTCGTTTATCCTATTTAAATGTGATTTAAACGTCAGTTACTAGTGAGTTAATGAGTTTTAAATTTAGTTAATGCTAGCAGTTACTAGTGAGTAATTGTCGCGCATCTTTATAAGGACCTAGAGACGTCTTGGCCTAAGGACAACCAAATTTCTTCTCTATTCTCCTTCCTCCTCATTGGAGAGCTGCACTGTGATGTTGAGCAGCTGAACCACGCTGGCCTTCCTCATTGGCGTGAACCAGAGAGGAGGGTGAGCGGTATCTCTAAGCCATTGCCACAGATAACACCTGTACAGGACGGCAATAAGGTTTATAGACCACGCACATCAACGTGACCGCTTGCTTTGCTGTTTCATATACGTTTTACACTACATCGAGCCTACACTGCTTCCTGTTCTTCATCAAACGTAATTGTAAGTCATTCACACGATCGATCAACTTTGTTATAATATTTTTCTTGTGTGCTTTCCGAAGTATAATGAGTAGCTTGATGTTAGATTCGTTTATTGCATCATTAGTCTTTTACTGTATTTATCATCTAGCAAAATTTGGAATTAAAATATTAACCATATTTTCAACATTCCAGAAACCTTATAAAGAACTTTGTTGCAATTCAGTAATGACTGGTGCTCTGGATGCAATAAAACATGTGAGATTTTCTGGTCAGAACTTTCATAGATGATAAACTAGAGCCAAGTTTTGGTTTGTGTCTTTGGGGTTGTGGTAGGTTATCCACCCGCAATATCAATTTAAGATTAGGGTCGCCCGCAGCAAGCCGGAGCTCAACCTTCGGGTGTGTTGGGCCCAAGGGAGCAGAGCGACGGCGACAGGCACCTCTTGGCCATTGCTGGTGCTCCAAACAACAGAAGTGAGCGCCACGCTACCATGGAGTCCGGCTTGGAGGGGCCATGGACCGAGCCCGTGCAACCTGACCAGCGCTGCTTGCGGGGCTATTTACGTCTTGCTCATTTCGATTTGAACTTCTGGTTTTTGGCTTATTTTTTACTATTTATAAATTTTGTCTTTTTCTGAATTTTTGGCTTTCTAAAGCTTTTTTTGCCAATTCTTTTTTCCCGTATTTCGTTTGCGTTGTCCGTGATGAGCTAACATATTTTTTCTATTTTTAATTTTTTTTAAATTTAATTACGTCAAATAAGCCATCTTTAGCTACAGTATAATTTCAGCCAGATACAGTGTACTTTTAGCCATAAGCTACTATTTTTCAGCCCAACCGAGCAGGGCCTTAAGCTCCCCTTGAGGTTGTTGCTGCTGGTCTTTTATGGCGAGCCTGAATAAGGTACGTCGTCTTTCTCCTTGGCCAAGCCTTCAATTTCTTGCCTCCCCTCTTTATTTTGCGTTTCGCTTTGGAGTGGATGTTGGACATGAGGCTGGAGTAGTGCCACGCACGAGTTGCCAGGGCGTGGGCATCGGGACTACGCGAGCGCAAGGGCGCAGGGCCTTACGCGGGATCCGGGGGAAGGAACCTCTCTGGGGTCTGTCCCCTTTTCCTCTCAATAAGATCTACCTCGGATGTCTTACACGTGTGCAGCACAAATCTCAATAGGAACTCGCGAGCCCGGTGCAGCCACCGCCGAGGAACGCAGGCCGCGAGGACATCGAGGGCGACGACGAGGCGGAGGAGGGCGCGCACCGCCATGGCGCCACGGCCGCGACCTGGAAGCCCATGGCCTATTGGCCTTCTCTGCGCCCCTGGCCTTTTCCGGAGCCGCCACCGGCCGGCCGCGAGCTCGCCATGGCTCGGCCCGCCTCTCCTCCATTTTCTCTGTTGGTTTGGGCGCAGCTGGCCCGTTTTAGGGAAAAGGGGAGGGAGGGAGCGCCTGCACGGAGATTTGTGCTGCACACGTTTAAGACATCCGAGGTAGACCCTATTGAGAGGAAAATGGGACAAACCCCAGAGAAGTTCCTTCCGGATCCGGGGCGCAAGAGTACACCATCGTGGCGTGAAGGCGCAGCTGCTAGGGTGCTGTGGCGTGAGGGCTCTAAGGTATCATCGTGCGAGGGCGTCGGGGTTTGAGGGCGCAATCGCTAGGGTGCCCTGGCTTAGGTTTCGGGCGCGCGAAGGCATCGTGGCACGAGGGTGCAGGGCCATGCGAGGGCTCTGCGGCAGAGAGGGTGCTAGAACGTGGGACGCAGCCATCGGGGCGCCACGGTACGGGCGCCAGTGCGTCTATGCGGTGCGGGCGCTGAGGCGTGATGGCACCAGGTTGTGAGCAGTAGGGCACGCATGGGGCCGCACGAGAGGATGCCAGGGCATGAGGGTGTAGTCGCAGGTGGATCAGGTTTCCTAAAATGGGTGTTCATAATTTAGTGTTCATAATTTAGAGCCAGATTGCTCGGATACGTTGATACTGATACGATGATATAGCGACACACCGTTTTCTCCAAAACACTAATATAATACATGTATATAAATATAAAAATACAGAAATGATATAAATTAACGATTTCTTATGAGTAAATTACTACTCTTCACCAATCTTTGCAAGAAATTAAAGATTTGAATAACTAACCTGCAATGTGCAGATAGAATCAGTTGCAGAAAAGATGCATCCAATTACTGCATATGTAATATAACAGAAAAAATGAGGTTCATATGGTGACAACACTAGTGCCAGAGCAAGGATCATGTGGCAAACTAGTGATGGCTTACCAAGAATATCTCCTACAGCAAGCATTCCAATGTTCATTCTGCTGAAAATTGCTATGGAAGCTGAAATATAGTAATGGGTATCATTAAAAAGGAGATCATTGCCTTGTCCCACAGCACCAGATAATGTGATTGTCATAAAATTCCTGAAGAGCCTGGACGATGTCACTGCCCATAAACTTAAGAAGGCAATAACTCTAAAGTCGAAAATATTTCACAGTTCCTAAATAAGCAATCACACGGATTATTTTAGAAATTGATCACATATCGAAGCAATCACAACAAGAGCGTCGTTTCGCTTACCCGGCATTGAAGATGATCGGAGGGAGGAGGTATATGAAGAAGACTTAGAAGAGGTCCTTGCTGAAACATCAATATGTGTGAGTTTTTCCCTTTGGTCGTCAGCAAGATCACACCCATGCACATCCCCTGCTCAGAGATAAACAAGGGCACGGACATTAGCAATGGTGCTTGTGCCTGTGGCGACAATGGCCAAGGCTGCCGACCATGACATTGCCGATGTGTGCGGCCGGTTGGAGAGCACTGAGACCACATGGAGAAGAAATCAAGCAAGCATGCGGCGGTGCAGCCACTGGTTGCTGGAGCGGCGACGCTGGACTGCTGCCTGCTAGAGTCCAGTCCCCCGCAGGTGGAGTGGTCGAGTGGAGACATCGAGACGCCAGAGATGGTGAGACGACAGCCCGGATCCAGGCGGTGGCGCAGTGCCACAAAGCGGCAGAGCGGAGGTGCAGTCGGCCGGTTGTCCGGCCTACTGGAGCCCGGTCCCCCACAGCCGACAACCCATGCCCACAGGTGGAGATGTGGAGTAGGGACGCCGAGGCGATAGCCCAGCTCCAGCCTCCAGGCGGTGGTGCGGAGGCGCGGTGTTGTGGAGCACTGGAGTGGAGGGTCGGAGGCGCGGCCGGCCGGTCGCGCGACGCGGAGCCGCAACTCGAAGGTGACGCGGTCGTCGGAGCTGGACTGCTGGAGCCCGCCGCCCCGCCCACCGTGGGTCATCGCCTCGTCGGTCGTCACTGGGGGCTGCTAGGGTTAGGGGATCCGGGATTTGAGGAATTGGGTTTCGGGGGCACCCGGATTGCATGGGGAATCGCGAGAGGCGGGGGGAATTGGGGGCGGCCTTGGGCCGATCGACGCACCGCGCAGAGAAAAAATGGGCCAAGCCTAGGCTGCGCAGAAAAAATGGACTCATGGTTACGAATATAGCTACTTTGGCCTAACTAAATATATACATATGTATTATATCTTGTATATACTAGATTTTGTACTAAAAAAATTTAGATATTCAGCTGAACACCTATAAACTACTATAGATCCGCCCCTGGTCTGTCAGGTCATCGCTCCCTGTGCAGGCTGCTGCTCTGAAGCTCTGCAAGCCACCGGTTAGAGTGAGCTGGAAGCTAGATGCCGAGGTGGAGCCGTAAGACAACCAGTCAGCCTGGAGCGTTGTACATGCTGTTACGGCGCCACGTGGGAGAGCACCTGCATGATACTAGATGATATGAGCTCGTACCATCCACATGTATTTATTTGACTGAGTTGAGATATCTGCTTTTGTCCTAAGATTGGGAGGATAATTTAGTACTTATGGTTTTTATTTATGCTATTGTATGTAGTTTTTAAATGGTATATTTTTTAACACGAAATCTATAAGTAAATTATAGTATAAACTGTATCGAGTTCAGCCATACTGACTAAAATCACGTGTGATTATTTTTCTCTGCATACTAGCTCTCACGAACAATCTAAAATTTAAAATTTTCAACCATAGACTATAGTCTAAAAGAACTCACCTATTATCTTTATGTTCATCTACACAAATAGTTGCATTATCCTGTGCTCATCTACACAATTGATGTTGCTATCTTCTATTTCTACAGTGATGAGATTAATGATGGTTCACTGGTGAACGAAAGATTAAAATCACATGTCCACGCACGCCAATATATCCATGCGGGAATGCCAATCGTGTTAAAACCATGCGCGTAGTTTACATTTTATTTGTTAGTTGCTATAGGATGATGATGCAGAAGTGAATCTTATTTCCTAGTTGCACTGTTAATAACTTTTAATTCCGCTTTTAACGCGGCAAAATTTTGATCGAATTCCTTACGTAATTCGGTTATCATGATTGGGTCTAAGCAGTAGTTTTTTATGAGCTACAGAAACAGAATTGGGCGGAGCATTAGTCTTTTATGATCTACAGAAACAGAATTGGGCGGTTCATAATGAGAAAACTATAACAATACTTCCTCCGTTATTTTTTTACTTATCGTTATTTAGTTTTTACAGTATTCAAGATAGACTTTGCTGTTACTTTTTATAGCTTTATACTAAAATATACTAATAAAATTATAATATTATAAAAGTATTTTTAATGATAAATCTAATAATATAAATTTTTATAACCAATCTAAATAATTTTAAATCTATTTATAATTAAACTTTAAAAGTTTTAATGTCACAGAATCTAAAAAGTAAGTAGAAAGAACCGAGTGAGAAATGGTGGAATAGAACGTCCATGGCTCGAAGTGATCGCTGGACTTGGTTGGGAAGATGGGCTAGTATGAACTTGAGCGGGCTGCAGACGTCCGGCCCACCTCCTTGTTTGGGCCTTGATAAGGCTGTGGCCGACATTTGATCGTAGGCTCGTCATCCAGTTAATTGGGCCTTTTTGTTTGTGTGCTGGAACTTCCTTTGTTGAATTTGGGTCTCACTCGTTTAGGCTTGGGTTTCTGGCTTTTAGCTTATTTTTTATTATTCCTAAATTTTATCTTTTTCTAACTTTTTGGATTTTTTTGGCTTTTTTGCCGGTTCTTTTTTCCCGTATTCGTTTGCATTATACGTGATGTGATGGGATAACTTGTTTTTTCATTTCTAATTTTTTTTAAAATTTAATTATGTCAAATAAACCACCATCAGCTACAGCATAATTTCAGCCAGCTACAGTAAAAATTCAGCAACAAACCACAAAAAATCAGCCCAACCAAGCACCACCTTGATCTGCTGGTTTCACCTCCAATTGTCTATTTTTTTTCTCAACAAGTTATAGGCAGATATTTCTTCTATCTAGGCACCAGTAACAAAATGATAGAATTGAAGTCGCTTTCACAGATCTAAGTGGACTTATCTGTGGGCTAGATCCATATGATCACACACGGATTTTGGTGAATGACATGTAATCATAAACTTGGAGAAATATCTTCCTCCTCGAACGTTATTCAACTACTCTAGCTAGTTTATGAGGTAATTTGTCCGCTCAAATTTTCTAGAACATGGTCGAGTTCTCGGCAATTGGCATGCACGCAAATACCAGGTAGATATTTTTGTTCATGGGATGGAAACGTGCGTCCTTCTCCGTGATAAGCAACGTAAAGCAGATCATGGGACAAACTGTGCAATGGCTTAAATTTGCTTCTTTTTTTCGTTAGGTAAAATAACAACCAGGTTCAATCTTCATTCATCAAGTATAGGTCGATTTCAATTGATGTACAAGCCGCATCTTAATTTTTTCGTGCTGTGTCTGCTGTTTTATAAGCATGCTGACTAAGTGGGAATTCTCTAAAGAACGTGTGTGTTGCTTTACCTGCAATTCAGCTAACTGAAGCTACATTGGCCCCGACCGTTTGGTATAATCTCAATTTCTCATCTCATCAGAATTGCTTAATTTGAGCTCTTATGACTGCTTTGATATTCACTCTCGATCATTCCTATTGGCGGTAGTTATTTTTTTAAAAAAAAATAAGGCTTCTCGTGGATAATTTTCGTCTGCAATTTGTCTCGATCGTACATATTTTAGTGTTCTGCCTACCCTAAAGAAAAATAGTGTTGCACTGTGCTGCCTGCAGAATTCAGTTATCTGTTTTTAGTAATGTGTTCTACAGAGGTCCTGGTGATGGTAGTAATATGCTGCTCAAAGGCTTACTCGTGTTTTCAGCTGCCTTGCAAAAAAATGAACTGGCTAGCCTATATGTCAAGTTGTCAATCAATAGATCCATGACGAGATCATGTCTACTAATTTTATCATCGCCCAAAACTGGTAAAACACAATAAAACAAACCAAGATAAAAAATCGCAAGATCGACGGGGAGTAACATAATTCAAGAAAACAGGAAATCATCGAAAACCTCCACGAGATTGCTCATAAGAAATTAAGCTTGGTGACAACTTATAAGGATAACCATTAGATAATGGCACCATCAACTTGTTTGATTTCCAGGACCATCTTTACCTCTTCTTACAAGCATGTAACCAAGAAGAAAAGATAAAGATAATACTTATCTCAGAACTCCTATCATATATCTATCTATCAACCAATATATACACATGTATATATATTTATGTGATTATTCCAAAATGTTCTTGTTGTATTATGCGCTCGTGACAGCTTCAACAGTAGAAATCACTGCCTTCTGGTATGCTCTGCAAGGCAGGCCTCCAACATCTGCAGTTCTCCTGCTCTTTTGCTTCTTTGCGCATGAGAGACACTATGTCGTCCAGAGAGAGAGCCTCCTTGTTCAGCATCTTCCTGAGCTCCTGCTTGCTGATGACCAGCTTCACTCTGACGACACCCGGATCGGCGACAGCCGACGCCTTCACCGGGGACAGGTGTTGCTGCGCCGGGAGCTCGTCGGAGATGCCGTGGCCTGGCGGGATCTCGGCGAGGGCTTCCTGGACCTTGAACGGGGACGGCAGCTTGAGGATCTCCCCGTCCATCCTCCTGATCTCCTTCCTGTCCTGAATCACCAGGCAGTTCCCCATGATGATGAACTATCAAGCACAACTGAAAGATCACAATTGACAAGTGCGTGTGTGCAGCTAGCGTGTGTCTGTCTCACTGGGAAAGCGCGCGCCGGGGTTGGAGAGAGGAGTGGAGTGCTGTATTTAAAGGATGCGTTTTGCAGAGAACGGCCACATATTTCATGAATGCCATCGGCCGGGCAACCTCAGTGAAGTCGCCTCCTAGATAAAAAGGCAATCTATAGCCACTAAGCCGACCTGCCGTTTTGTTCCTTGCTGTCGTCGAACATCGTTGACATGTGTTTTTGGTTAGGTCGTTCGTAATGTGGCGCATGCGCAATGCACTAGGCTACCACTCTACATAGTAACCATGAGCAAAGCCGGCCTTACCCCCACCCCACAGATTGGGAGTGTCTTGATATCACCTAAATGTTTTCTTTCTAACTATCATCCAATAGTAGTTTCTTCAGTGGCGGACGTTGCAGGAAGCGGCTCGTCGTGGAGTTCAAGGGTGGCTATGCCATGGCCTTGAGGCTTGCAGGGCCCCGGAGTGTTGGTGGCGGTCTTTTTGTGTGTGGATAGTGCGTGGGGTCTGTGGAGGTGTCTGGCGAAAGCCTTGCCGGTGCTCTTACCGCTCGACATCAATGACGCCTTCGGGCGCCATTATTCTTCCTGGAGGTGTGTCGTGGCACTACATAGCTCTCATATTTACTGATCTCCAGGTGAAAACCTTGTCTCGGTGAGGCGGGCGGCGTCGGCGACTCTCGTCGCCTTCTTGGAGACGTCGCCTCGAGGTCCATCTTCACGCAGCGCATCAAGTTTGGATGGCGCAGTCGGATGAGGATAGGGGCTTGGCTGTAAGCAAGGACGGGGAAAAATGCTGGAGCTTAGCTTTTCTAGTTTTTTTTCATAGTTCTTAAGCTATCTTTCTTATTGTTTTATGTACCTCAGTTTTGAGGCTTTGAGCCTAAGAACTCGTGTAACTTTTGACTGTGTATATCCTTCGTGGATATAGAGGCCGGATTTTATATCCTTTATCTAAAAAAATAATATTTAAATTAAAGATTAATATGGTGTGTTTGGTTGCTAGGATGGGGTGGGATGGAATGGAATGGTCCCTTTGACCAAGCCTATCCATGTGTTTGGTTTGAGAGATGGGGTGGGATGGAATGGTCTAAAGTGGGATGAGTCTGTGCAAATTTAGAGAATATTCTTCTTAGATGCTGGACCATGTGGTTCCACTTTTTTTGTGGAACCATCTCATCCTATCCCCATCCTATCTCATCCCACTCTATCCCAACAACCAAACACACCCTAAGAGGCCCTTGTTTTTGAAAGAAGGAAGGAGATTTTTTTTCCAAGAGGGAGGAGGAGAATTCATGGCCATTAGATCTCTAATCCAACAGTCCTAAATCTAGATAATAATTAGGAAGAAAACATTCGGATGATGTTTAACAAAACCCTTATTTTAGAGCTTGGCTGGGGCAGCGCCAAAGCAAGAAAATTTTCCGTAGGTGCACTCTTTACATAAGTCTAAAATTTCTGTGCAACAAAATGAGCCCGAATTGAGTCTCTCTTTTTTTTGTCGGCCTGGCCTAGATTTTGCTCAGGTTTAGTAAATAGGGATGAAAAAATTGGCAACAACTGGCCTAACTGAAACCCTGAAATGGATATTGCAAACCTCTCTCTTTTATGAAAACACTGTGAAAAATATTAGTCCTGCAATGTTACATGCATTAATTTAATTGACATAAAAATAACTCTTAAAAAATAATACGTTTCAAGTTTGAACTAAATATCATGAGTTCTCTAACTTTTGTATACTAATTATATTAGATGACCTTTTTACCGCTAGCTACTACTTTTCGTAGTAAAACAAAAAAAAAGGCGATATAAGTTATTGAATTAACCTATAGAGTTAAGATAGTATCTGCAATAATATATTACATCAAACAATTAATATTCTCACAAACAAAATTCTTTACTGCCAGTCATGCTGGCAAATGCAAATGGCAAAACCATAATTATGTGCTAAGTTGAGGGTCTTGCTAGGAGGGAAAAGTCGGCAGCAACATATATAAGGCCTGTTCTTTTCAGTTTTTAAAAGTTGTTTTTCGGTTTTTCTACAGTAACTAGTTTTTAAACGTAATATCTTTTCAAGATAGGGTCGTTAATTGTAGTATATACTGTACCGACTTTATTTATATCGGTAAAAACTACACGTGAGTTTCTGTTACTCTGTAATTTCTCGTACGACCAACCCAAAACCCATAAGCTTCAGCTAAAAAGAACATGCCCATATACTAGGGCAAAGATGTGAGCAGAAACCATTATGGCTTTCAAAAAAGATCAGAAACCATTAGGATGCATGTGGCCCCAACATTTGGGGCAGGCCTAATCGCTTGCTACCTTTTGGAAAATAGCGGAGGTAAGAACCATTCGCATGTTGTCAAAATTGCAACTGAAAATGAAATAAGATGATCTAACAATGCGTGCACTGGTAAATGGTAATATCTCGATTACTCACCCATGCAAACTTTACGAATCGTGCTGTGTTTTGCGTGTTGTTTTACATGGTCCTAAGTGACTTTTAGACGATCGATACACGATATATATTCACGGTAATATGAAATTACGTTTCAAAAAAAAAAACTAACCCCTTTACGGATGTCTTTCTGATCTCTTCTACACTCTTAACTTGGTCACCAAGCATCCATAAGAACAAAAAAAAAAGTGAGACTGGCTAGGATGAAATTATTGCATCCATAACACAAACTAATGGTTGTACAAGTCGGCCGACTAGTCAGACGTATAATCGGAGTCCAGCCAAACCGTCGAGCACTACTCATTCAGACGTATGATCAGAGGTGTTTTTTTTGTTTCAACGACATTCAGAGGCTTTTTCACGCCATCGAACGATCTATCAGCTCTTTCCCTATTAATCTGCCATTTTTAGATTAAGTAGTCACCAAAATTGTTTAAATTACCCTATACAGATGCTGGTTTAGTTTCTTTTATTCTGTTTTTCACAACAACAGAGATTATGCCCCCCTCGTTCCACAATATAAATCGTTTTTTATTTTTATAGTCTCTGATACAAGGCTTTTGGCTATAATTTTTTGATCATTATATATTTTGAAAGTATTTTAGAAGACAAACCCAATAAAACTATTTTCTTATAGTCATTCTCTGTATTTATACAAATATTAATGATCAGTTCTAAAAGCTTGAGTGCACAGTTTCCATAACTAGGAACGCTTTTTCGTTGGCACGACGTAAGCAAAGGATTGAAGCGCAAGAAAACGAAAGCGCGTGTCATGGTCGATCTCGATCAAAGGAAGCCCCACTAAGATAGATCCTCCTTCATGTCATCTTTCACAGTACTTTTCTTTGTTGATACATTTTATCTTTGTAGTGCGCACTATGGAAATCCCTTTTTGAAGCAACATAGGAAATTTGTTATCATCACGGACAATATATGGTGGTGATCAGTTGGGCTTAAAAGCTTATAGCTTATGGCTAAAAACACTGTAGCTGACTGAAAAAACACTATAGCTGACAAAGGCTTATTTAGCATAATTAAATTTTAAAAAAATTAAAAATATAAAAAATATGTTAGCCCAATATGCATAATACAAATGAATACGGGAAAAAAGAACCGGCAAAAAAGCTCAACAAAAAGTCAAAAGTTCAGAAAAAAAAAACAAAATTTATGAATAGTGAAAAATAAGCCAGAAGCTCAAGCCGAACCGATCAGGGTCAGTCAACATTACCTACAAGACTAATTCAAACTTGATTGTACTGTATCATCCCTCTCTCTCTCTCTCTCTTATATATATATATATATATATATATATATATATATATATATATATATATATATATATATATATATATATATATATATATATATATATATATATATATATATATATATATATATATATATATAGTCTTTTCTATACTCTCTGAGACTATATACTCATACTTTCTAATATACCACTTAAACGAATATATTATATCTCTTTATCACTTTTAGTATACTTAAATACTAATTATAAGTGACTCTAATACGATATAGTTGAAAACTATGTGCTCCATCATAAATTTTCATGTGATTGGCATTTAAGTATTTTAGAATTCGTATATGAATATATCTAAGGTAACAAAGAAGCATGTTAAGGTTATTTAAGTGGTATATTATGGGTGGCAATAACTACACCCAGAAGTGTGTGTGTGTGTGTGTGTGTATGGAAGCCTTTTTCGTACTCCTAGGAGTACATACTCCCACTTTCAATATACCACTTAAACAAATATTTTTATACCTTTTTATCACTTTCAATATACTTAAATACTAATTCTAAAATACTCCAATGCGACTTAGTTGAAAAATTTTCATCAAAGCCCTTTATTTTTACTGTGTACACTTGTTTATGTATAAAATGAGTATATACACGAATTATACTTTAAAAATGAACTTTGATGAAATTTTTCATGGAACTCACTTTAGAGTATCTTATAATCATTATTAGAGTATACTCAAATAAATAAAGAGTTACAACAACACCATTAAAGGGGTATATTAAAAGTAGAAGTACGTACTCCCAGGAGTATAGAACCATATACATACATACATACATACATACATACATACATACATACATACATACATACATACATACATACATACATACATACATACATACATACATACATGTATCTCCAGTCACAAAAGAAAGCTATTTTGACTTTTCAAAGTCAACAAGATGTCACTTTGACCACTAAATTTTAGCACCATACTTTGAAAAAAATATAAAAGTGTAATGTTATGAAAATTTTTTATGACAAATTTATTCATACCATTTTCGTAGATCCAAATTACATATTTTAGATAATATTATGATCAAAATTGATACGATTTGTCTACACGTATTGTAAGGCAACTTTCTTTTATGACCGGAGGAGTATCAGTCCTCTTGTTCTGGATGCTAACATATGAACTCCATCAGGAGCCATACGATCATCAATACAAGAATTGACAGTGTGTCCGTCAAAATTGGATTTTGCAGTGCCCATTTTCATCTTACCTGAGTGTTAGCTCCTCAAAATTGAACGAACAACATGCGTGTTGCTACGTAGATTGGATGGCCCTTAGTGGATTACTATCTCTGTTCTACAATACAAGTTCAGTGTGCATACCTAATAAGCACATTATTTAGGTAATATTTAATAAAATTGGACCATAGTTATTCCTATTAGATAGATATAGTACTACTCGTTCTATTAGAGACAAATATGATCTAATTTCGTTTGTTACTTCAATAATGTAACTTCTAGGTATATGTATCAGACTTATATTATGAGACGGATGGATTATTAATTTCACATGTTGGTAATTATATCAATTTAGTGCTGAGAAGGGAGATAGCATCTGATATATACATCATACCAGGGAAAACATTCTCAGGAAAAATTTCGCCCCCACAGATAATTCCGAAATTTGAAATTTTTTGAATATTTTCGTTTGAAAATTTTAATTTCAAATTTGAACTTTTGAGGGGAATGGAAAAAATAGTGCTTGTTTTGGGATTTAAACTTGTAACCTCATGCTCACCCATCACCATCCCTCACCACTAGGCTCCCTCACCACTAGGCTAGCTAAGTCTTCCTTTCTTTGTGCTAGTTATAAAATCTATTTATGGTTGAAATTTCGAACGAAAATACACCTCTTCCACCAAATTTTGGACCCAGCCGAAAATTCTGACATTCGGCAGAAACTGTAATCCCTACATCATACACAACTGTATTAATGACCATATATACTTCCCCACTAGAAATTACTAAGCTGCTAGCTAGTAGTAGCAGGCGACTAGTAGGCTAGTAGCTGGTGGATCCATCTGGCTCTTTCTGCCTATTCGTTGAACACCTTTTAGGCCTGCTTGGTTGGGCTAAAAAGCTGTGGTTTATAGCTAAAATTATACTGTAACGGTTAAAATTTTATTATACCTGAAGTGGCTTACTTGGGTAATTAAATTTAAAAAAATTTAAAAATAGAAAAATATGCTAGCTCATCACAGATAACACAAACGAATACGGGAAAAAAAGAACCGACAAAAAAGCTCAAAAAAAAATCAAAAATTCAGAAAAAGATGAAACTTATAAATACTAAAAAATAAACTAGAAATTGAAAACTGAAACCGAAACGAGCGGACCTTAACCGTGCAGACCTGATCTTGATTCCTTGCTGGAAAGACGTACTGAAATCTATGTACAACTGAACTAGTGGGCCACGGCGGGAAGAGAGAGACGACCCGGCCGCGCCGCCGCGCTAGTGGGGCGGCACCGCCGCAAAGACTGGAGCATTACATTTACATGTACGTCGCGGTCGAGCAAGACGTAACGATGCCGGAAGGCGACGTACGCGCTCGCTCGATGGCGCCCATATCCATGCAGTCCCGCGTGCGTTGGAGTCAAGTTGTTCCAATCCGTCTATGGCTTTAAAAACCAAAAGGCATTTAAAACGTATTGGTTTTTCCATACGTTGTTTCTTTTTTTTTTCTTTTTCTCTCATTTTTCTTTTGCACTATTTATAGAGATTTAGTAGTATTTTTTTATTTTCTATTTATTTCTTGTAATTAAACATCTTTAAAAAAACAAACAGTCATTCCAGTACCATTTTAGCTAAAAATTAAGTACTTTTGAACGGAGCCTTAACGAGACTTCAATTGTGGCCGTGCATATGTGCGTCGTTGCTCTTCTTGTAGGTACTCCGTGCAACAAGTCATTTGGACATTGATATTTAGAATATAACTTTCACAACTAATTGCTATTATAATATATTTGTGAAAAATCTAACAAAATTATAATATTATGAAAGTATTAATTTTTTTAGACGAATCTACATATAGAATTTTTATGCATCTAATTTAAATATTTAAAAGACATCGATGTCAAAGTTCATTTCTTTGTATGCTTCCTTCTTCCACAAAAAGTAGCTAGGTGAGATGGAATCTCGAAAGTGGGAAATTTATGTCGTGTGGTGTCGTGTCTCGCTCCTATCACACGCATGCACGTGATCCCTAGTTTTTCTCCTTTGGATATGGACTGTTCACCCACGAAAAATATGGCTCCTATCTGGATTTCGTTACCTCCTTCAAACTCGCACGTTGTACGAATGTTCCAGCCTTGATCGACAGCTCGATCGAGTGGACCTAGCGGCGGAATGGAGGAGGGACGGTCACCCCGGCCGCGAGGCCATGGATGCCTCTACAGAATGTGATTTCCTTCGGTGCTTATGTACGTTCGTCCACTGTAATCCGGTGGCCAGTCCAGAGTGCGTACCACACGCGCTAGTTTTTTAAGACAGAAATTTTTACATACATTCTGCTGCTAAGTAGAAGGATTTAGTGGAAATTAAATATGAGTCTTGATTTATGAAGGTATAATAGACGAAGAAAAAAAAAAGGCAAAAACCATAGCCAGCAGGTGCAAAGAACCCTTCTGGACTGGGCTAAGAGTGAGATAGACAGGCCATCGTTTTCATTTGGGCTGTACAATTTACAAGGCCAGAGCCTGAATTCGGGCACTTCTTCATCCATCCATAGGTCTTGGGTGCCTCTTCATGATTTAATTCCCTCCTCTTTTTACGTCCGACAGCATCAAATCAACGCGATCCTTCTTCCTCGAGAGTAAACAACGCTTACGCCTGTTTTTTCGGTGGTGTTTGCAGTGTGCTCAGTTAAGACTAATTTTTTAATTTATAGCTGAATTTTTACTATAGCTGACAGAAATGATACTGTAGCTGAGGATATCTTATTTGATATAATTAAATTTAAAAATATAAAAAACGGGTTAGCCCAGCACGTATAATGCAAACAAATAAGGGGAAAAGCCAGCAAAAAGCTCAAAAAATAAAAAAAATAAAAAAAATAAAATTTATGAATAATAAAAAATAAATTGGAAGCCAGAAGTGTATACCTAAACGAGCGGAGCCTTGGTCATTAATTTCTCTCAATAATCACTATTTATTAGATTAATAAGTCATAGCAAAAAAATATAAGTCATATCTTAAAAGAATAGACCATTAATCACCTCAGTGCGATCAGGGTACGTTATACATGGCAATACTCTTACGGAAACGGAACACTATTTTTGGCACGGCTAAATTCGATCCTCACGCGAATTCGCTCCTCTAGCTGCTCCTGCCCGCTCGTCCAGCGAACTGAATTCGCGGTGCAAATCCGTAGCATGGATCGCCGTGCATATATGCATGCGCGACCAAGCGATCGGGTCCTGTCTCCCCTCTGGAAAAAGGTTAATCAGCTGGTTCGAATCAGGAGATCAAATAGAAACGAGGCCAGCCCTACGTACTGCACATCCGTAGTGCCGGCAATGGTGTCTCCTCGCACGGCCATCTTCCTTGTCGTCGCGTCGTCGGCCCTCGCCGCCGCTCTCTCTCTCTCGCGTACGTGAACGATGCAAACGAGCCGCCCGATCAGTCTCCATGGATGCATTGATTATGCAGGGCTGAACACTGCGATGCCTGCACAGTTTAACGTGCATGCTTGCATGATTTGAGCAGATGATGAGTACATGGAGGGCCCGGAGTTCAGTTACACGGCGGGGAGCAAGCAGGGCCCGGAGAACTGGGGGAAGCTGAGCCCCGAGTACAAGCTGTGCGGCGAGGGCAAGCAGCAGTCCCCCATCAACATCGTCACCAAGCAGGCCGTCCCTAACCCCAACCTCGACTCCCTCTACCGGACCTACGCCGCCGCCAACGCCACCCTCGTCAACGATGGCAAAGACATCACGGCAAGCTCTACCCCCCGTCTCACCCTATATCATATGATCATATCCATCCTCTGCTTCTCGCATCGTTACCTAGCCTCCTCCTTACCTTGTTGATCAAATGTCACTTTAAGTTGATCTTGCTGAATCCATTCGTTCATTCTTCTTCCCTCGTACATCAATTGATTGGCACGCAGATGAGGTTCGAGAGCAAGGTTGGGACAGTGACCGTCAACGGCAAGGTTCACAGCTTCAAGAAGATCCACTGGCACTCGCCCTCGGAGCACACCATCAACGGGCAGAGGTTCCCCTTGGAGCTCCACTTGGTTCACGAGAGCGACGATGGCCAGATCGCAGTCATTGCAATCCTCTACAAGTTAGGCGCCCCTGATTCTTTCTACTTCCAGGTATTACGCAATTATGGTCGATCCATCCATTTGTAACAAGCAGTTCAAGCTGATCATCTGTTTGTGTGCAAAATGATTAATTTAACATTGCACCATGCAAATGCATGCAATTGCAGTTGAAGAACAAGCTGCCTGAGTTGGCCAGTGACAAGTGCAACTACGGCGAGGAGGACTCCCACGTCGCGGTGGGGCTGGTGCACCTGAGGTCGCTGCAGAAGCGCACCGGCAGCTACTTCCGGTATTCGGGGTCCCTGACCACGCCGCCCTGCACGGAGAAGGTCACCTGGAACATCCTAGGCAAGGTCAGGCAGATCAGCAAGGAACAGCTCGACCTCCTCACCGCGCCGCTGCCGGCCAAGGATGCCAGGCCGGCACAGCCGCTCAACGGGAGGACCGTGCAGTTCTACAACCCGCCCAACAGCACCATCTCTTTCGACATGTAAATTAATGTACTAATTAACCTATAGTGTGTGTGTATATTTATATTCCATTATTCAACTTAGTGTATATGTGTGTCTGTGTGCGTATATATGTATTCCATTTTTCAACTTAGTATTTATGTATCACCACTGATATATTGCCACAGGAACTTAATTTGGGTTCCTAGCTTTTGGCTATTAAATTGCCTTAATTTTGCTTAATTTGTTGAGCGCATATGTATGTAGTGTGATGGCTATATTCGTATTAGTTTATGCTTGGAGAAGTTAAAAACCAATATAAACACCCGACTTTTTAAAGTGACTTCTTCATTTCTTTCACTCATATCTCGCTCCAATAAGTCAGAGGTCACGGGTGCATAACGTACCACATTCCTCTCGCTCTTGTTCCGCGTATGCATCTCTCTCACTTTTTACACTACTCGTCCCCTTCATCTAAAATCCACTTCTTGTAGCCGCTAATATTCATTTTCAGCTAAAAACCATTAGCTCCAACTAAAAGCAATCAACAGAAACCAATACAAAATTGCCCCCATAGTTGTGTATGTACACAAATCAACATTTTCTAGAAATTACATGTAAGGATCAATGGGAATGTGCCCCAAAATATGGTGCACTTCAATTCTTGAGATGGTTGTATTTGTATACTTCTATGCATGGGCCATTTGAATTTGGCTCATGTACTGCGTACGAAGATGCTGCGGCATCGAGGGAAATTTGTTGTGGCCTGTGAATTTTGGCTTTATGCCACCCTCAAGTTCAAACTTTTAGACAAGCCGATGACTGAGCAAGTATATATGCAACTAGGCAAGGTTTCAAGACGCTTCCCATATTGAAGAATTGCTAAAATCCATTCCCAATTATCAACCAAATGCACGCTACTTCGCCTGGCCTGCAAACAAGTTAAGACATGGCAAGGTCGTAGGAGCAGATAACCAATCCAAATCGGAATTTTTCTGACAACTGCCATGCAGCAACACTCCATTAATTCCAAGAACCATTGAATTTGCAACAGGCAGAAAACAAGGTAAAGCAGAGAGAAGAAAAAAGATGTCTAATTTGCCAATCTAATTCTAAATCCCATGTCCTAATTTCAGTATGTACACACCTCGACTACGGAAGAAAATACGGAGGCCCTCCCCGTAGAAAAGTGATTCCCTCAACAACCAACAGACAGAGAAAGCCACACCAAACCAAACTGTCCTGTGCATGTCCTCTTCATATTCCCCGGCACGCACTACAACGGCCCAGATCTCGCCACGCGTCCGTCCACCTGCATCTCGGCCGCCCAATCCGCCGCCCGCCTCCCCGACGCGAACCGCCTCATCCCTCCCAGCCCCGGCACCGCCGCCGCCGCCTCCTCCGTCTCGACCTCCTTCGCATCCCTCCGCCTAGCCGCGGCTGCTGGTGGCGGAGGATGAGACAAATCAACGCACTCCACAGCGCTCTTCCTCGAGCGGCTGCGACGGATCAGGAAACCGAAACCGGGGCAACAGCCGGGCCTCATCTCCCGCGACCTCGGTGGTCGCCGGCGGCGCGCTCTCTCGCGGTCGGAGAGGACCTTCCCGATGCAGGACACCTTGGGAGAGCTCGGCTCGTGCTCCGGGACCGCCGGCTTCGGGTTGCGCCCGCCGCCGCCGGTCTTGGCCTTCTTGGGGAACATCGCTGGCGGGTGGTGCCGTCGCGCGCACCCGCCGCCCTGGCCGAGCTTCCCGGAGATGCCGATGATGGCCGCCGCCGTGGGCTTCAGGTTGCCGGAGAATCGCTGCGACGCGCCGTTGCCGTTGTGGCCGGGGTGGTTCTTGAGGAGGCACTTAGGGTTGGTGTTCTCCTTGAGGGAGTCGTCGCGGTCGTAGACGCCACTGACGTCCATCCAGGCGATGTCGTCGCCGATGCGGAGGCGGGTGGACTCCGGCGGGTCGCCTGCGAGGTCGCGTGCGGCGGCCATGGGGGAAGAGAGAGAGAGAGAGAGAGAGAGAGAGATGGGGGAACGGGAGAGATTAAAGTCGTCTGGTTCGACGGCGTGTGGCGTGGTTTTAAAGGAGTTGTGCTGTTGGGATTGCCAGGAACGTGTGCCTCATTTTCTCGAAGCTTTCGTGCAATTTAAAAAAAAAACTGGCCCGTGACATACGAATTTTTATTTTTTTTTCCCATATGGCCGCGGAAACTGTCACCTATCAAGCTCCTGCGCGGCAGATTTAGAACACTGAAGTATCACCTTCGAGCTCCACAACCATCTACAGATGTTTGCTTACTCTAATTTAGTGCTTAATTTAAGCATGCTTACACCATGCATTAATGGCCACCTGGCACCTGTTGCAGTCGCCTAGTCTGGCTCCGCTTATTTCAGTTTCAGCTTCTGACTTCTAGTTTATTTTTTACTATTCATAAATTTCGTCTTTTTCTAAACTTTTAGCTTTTTTAAGTTTTGTTTGCCGGTTCTTTTTTCTGTATTCATTTGCGTTGTCCGTGTTGAGCTAGCATATTTTTCTTTTTTTAAAATTTTTTTAGATTTAATTACACCAAATAAGTCATCTTCAGTTACAATGTAATTTTAGTCATAAGCCACAGCTTTTCAGCCCAACCGAGCGGGGCCTAATAAACTTGCCGCGATTTGTAGGATGTATCATATGTCACTACTTCTGTGACCATGAAGAAAACTAAAATTAAAAATTAGAACGAGACTAGAGATTAGCGACAATATTGCGTGCTTCCTAGGCGAGTACCTAGGGACAATATATATTGCGTACGCATATGGGCAGTTGGTATTAGCGCTGAACAACCTTGAGATTAGACAAGGAAATCGTTTCCAGCAGTTGCCCTTTCTCTAAGCTAGTGCTGCAGCCGTTTGGAGACGACCGACCAGGCGGCCATCTTCTTCTCAGGCATCCCTGATTTCCCGTGGTTTGTTGATTTTGTGTACCTTGGGCTGTGCAGGACAGGGACATCTGCACGTCAAGCCAAATTAAGGAGCTCTTAATTTCGGCTTCAGCTACTGATTTATATATAGAAACCATATATTAGAACGAACGTGTTGATTTTTTAATTTTATCTTTTTTCTGTTTTTCTATTATATTATCAATTATAATGCAACATGATTTTTTATTTTTAATTAAATGGTATAAAAAGTTAACCATCGTTATAGTGTAATTTTAACTGAAGTCAACAAAAAAAAACGGGAACGAACGGGCCTAAGGCCCTGTTTGTTTCCACTTAAGATTATTATAATCTAGCTTATAGGTGGGGGATTATATAAGCTAGATTATAATAAGCTGGTGGAAAATAAGCTGTAAGTGTTTGGCAGCCTGGATTATCAGAGTTATGGATTGTTGTATTTGAATGTTTAAAGACTACAATGTCCTTGAGAGAGAGGCAAGGGAGTTGGGGGATGGATGAATGGCAAAGGTGGGTAATATTCCTAAAGTTTTATGGTCCTTAAGATAAAAGGTGGATCTATAAGCTGAAATAAGCTCCTTTTTTGAGCTTATTAGATTACAATAATCTGGACTATTAGATTATAATAAGTTGCCTTATAATCTAGGCTGTTTGTTTCCACTTATGATTATAAGCTAGATTATAATAATCTTAAGTGGAAACAAACAGGGCCTAAACCTCCCATGATCTCGTCGTCTCGTCCGCTGATTGCAACCGTGCTTACATATGAGTGTAGTATGACTGACCAATGACCATGTACTGTACTGAAGATTAATCAGGTGATGGTTACATAATGATGGTAAAACAATGGCAGCACGTGGTCTAGCTAGCTCATATGGCTATTCTTTTATGCTACAATTTGAATATTTTTATTTTAGGCTGATGATTTACAAGAGACGTTAATTAAAAAAAAAGCCACATCGACAAAGTATTAGACCTCACTTGGTTAGGTTGAAAAGTTATGGCTTATGGCTGAAAGTGCACTGTAGCAACTAAAATTTTACTGTATCTGAAAGTGGCTTATTTGGTGTAATTAAATTTACAAATTTTAAAAATAGAAAAATATGTTAGCTCATCACGGACAACGCAAACGAATATGAAAAAAGAACTGGAAAAAAGCTCAAAAAACTAAAAATTTAAAAAACGAAATTTATAAATAGCAAAAAATAAACCAAAAGTTACAAGTTAAAGTTGAATTGAGCAGAGCCTGTCAGCACCATATTTTTCTTGATCTTACAGTGTGCAGGCCCAGAATTATGTGGAGACTACAGACAAGACTACCTATTTGATCGATCGGTCAATGTTCAGTAGATTGTCAATCACGTCGGCCGTACTGCACTCTCTGACTTTCGAGCACAGCCTCCTAGGCTAACATCTCTGACGAAATCACTTCTGCAGAATGTTCCAAACGTCAGCTATTTACCGATTGAGCTTTCAGTAAAAACGTCCACCTCATCACCATTTGGCTTTACTTTTTCATAGAAAATTATTTAGCTGGCGTTTGAAAGGAATGCATTCCATATTTTTTGTCAAACGAAGATCTTTGGCGTGCATCTTTAGACTTGGACTACGAAGGAAAAGCATGCACACGGCACATATCTTTCGACCGATTAATGCAGCCGACGTGCATGCAGACTCCAGATCGACCTTGTTGTCAATATAGTAACACCGAAAGAAATTGCAAAGGATAATGACGGGAAGAGCAAAGACGAAAGAAAAGTTGATCGCATGCGTTCGCATTGCAAGCAATTTTTCCTGCTTGTGTTTGCTTATTCCAAACAGGGCCAGCACTAGCAGCGTCAGAAGAACACGACAAGCAATTAAATTAAGTAGAAATAAACTATAAATTAACTAAATCCTCAATTATACTAGATGTAAATATTATTCTCTATATCAAGCAAGATAAATCTAAATCATCTTTAATTCTTTTTTTTTATACCAAAAGCTAGATCTAAATTATAATGCAAGTAGAAACAAATTACTAACCATAAGAGCAACTCCAGCAGGGCCCTCAAACAAGCCCCTAAACCAAAATTTGAGGGCTGAGGACAAAAACACAGATCCAGCAGGGCCCCTACTCAGGCCCTCAAATTCACCCATCAAGCCCTCATTCCTGGGGACCCTGGAGGAGGCCCCTACTTTTGAGGGCCTGAGTAGGTGTAACATCCTGAAAAATGTAAATATTAAAATGTGGAGCTTTTGGATTATTTTATTTGCTTTCCATTTGAATTTGGAGTTTATGGACTTTCTTGTAAATATGAAGGAACTTCAAAAGTAAAAAGAGGGAAGAAATCAACACATAAAATGATAAAACATGAGCCTCAAATAAAGAATCCGAAAAGATGATCCATAAAGGTAAGGGAGAATATTTGGTTTAACCATAAAATCTCACCTCTAAAAATAATAGAATAAATAGTAAAGGGGTAAACAAAATAAAAGTGTTAATAAATATAAATTCATATGTATATATATATATATGCATACAACTATGCCTAACAAGAAAGTGGTCTCTACAGAAATTTAAGAGAGCAAATAAGATTAGAATTATATGTATAAGTATATATGAATATATATAAATGAAAATGCAGAAAATAGAAATAAAAGAAATGAGAAAAGAAAAAGGAAAAGGAAAACCGGGCCGGCCATCACCCCGGCCCAGCCTTCTCTCCAAGACGCGGCCAGCCACAGACGCTGCCCAGCGCCGCAGCGCCGCAGCCCATCTCCCGCGTGCTCGCTCCGGCGACGCGCGGACCGCTCCCTCGCGCCTCTCCCGCTGGGCGGTGGGCCCGAGCCGTCGAGCTCTTCTTCCTCCTCTCTTCTCTGCACGCGCTGCGTCGCAGCTTCTTCCCCCTCGCGCTTGCTCCTCCGCCGCAGCAAATCCTCCGCTTCCTCTCTCACCTCGCGGGCAATTTAAAAGAACCACTACAGGAGGGGGACTCACCTCTCCCGCCACCTCTCTCTCGAAATCCCGGAAGATCTCGTTCCTCTCCCTTCCGGCGTGAGCAGGCGGAGCAGTGCCACTCGCCGCGCGCCCCCTCCGGCTATAAAGCCTCACTGAGATCGCAAGCGCTGCAACCCCTCTCTCATTCCCTCCCCCCAATCGGACCGTAGAACCTCAATTCCCGCCGGCCTCTCCTTCTTCCCGAACTCCGCGCGCCCTTCCCACCGATCCGCCGCCGAGCAATCCTTTGCTCCCAGAGCATCAAGGAAGCAAGGCGAAGCTAACCCCGGTCTTCCCCGTACCTCCCGAAGCCTGTACCTCGCCGTCACCGGAGCTCCCACTTGGATCACCGCCGTCACACGCCGCCGACCCGCCACCGTGCCCCTCCGTCTCCACCGACCTTGCCAGCAGCTTCGCCATCGCGCGGGGATTATATTCCACGCAACCCCAGACCTCCCCGACCACCGCTCGCCGCCGGCCACCGTCGCCCCCGACTTCCTCTGCCGGACCCCTCCGCGAGCCACTTCAAAAGGGTAAGCTACCCTTATGGGGTAGGCAAAGCCTCCCCCGCTCACTTGGTTAACGCCACGCGTCTCTCCTCCCTCGCTGCTCGCGGCGCGCTTGAGCCTCGGCTCGCGCTGCGGTCGAGCATTTCTTTTCCTTTTCCTGGCCGACAGTGGGCCCCACTGTCGGCCGGTCTCTTCAGAGCGCCCATCGACGGCTGGGTTTCACGGTCGATGGAACCCCGCACAGACCCTACCGGCGGTGGACCCCACTGAATAGTAGCTGGACCCACTTGTCAGCGGCACAGCAAGAAAAGAATTAAAAGAATAAGAAAATGACATGTGGGTCCCACTGTCAGAGATTTAATAATTTTTGGAATTAACTGGACTAAAATATTCAAATGGACATAACTTTATCATTTTAACTCTAAATTGAGTGAGACAAATTTCTAAATTCATCTAAATTCAAGATCTGTCCAATGGAACTGAAATCATAATTTTTAGAGTTCATTTGAAATTCTAGTGGTAACTCTGATTAATATAAATGTAGTCAACTAAGATATGGTTGTCATTCCTATATCTTTAAAAGATACATAAATTGGCAGTAACCTTTAATCAAAAGGATGTCCTTTAAGTAGAAATGTCTGTATATGCGTGGCAAGTATAATAAAGTAACCCCTAGGTCATCAGATGTTAAAAATAATCTACCTAATGTAGCGGTGTGAATAGTAGTCATCACAAGTGTGCCATCGACAAATAAATCTCAACCGTAGACTCGGTAGAATATTGATAATAAAGTATGACCTAAGTGTAGCATGCTTGGTTCTAGATAAATAAATTTACATAACAATAATAATAACGTCAACACGGTAATAATAATTAAAATATACGCAGAATATCTACGACACCTAATCTGAAGAGCCTCTTTAATTAAAAAGTCATGTTGGAGTACCTACAAAAATCCCTAGGTAATCGGTAATTGAAGTAATTTTTACCACCTTGTATTTTAATGAACAGGGTAATATTAGCGCGACCTAAAAATAAAGAAATACATCTCAAACCGCTAAAAATATGAGCTATAAGATTAATTCGACAAACCAAAAATCATATACGTCGTGTATATAACTCATGCCCTAACTCCTAGAAAGTTGATATTGGACAAGGCACTACCCTACACTCCACTACAGTCTTACGTCTACCCATAGGTCTAATATGGCTCATGGAACTTCCTTGATAAATATAAAAATAATAATAAAAAGAAGTTATTAAATAAGATGGGTTAACCTGTGGTATTCGGTGCCATCCTCAAATTCAAAGTAAGAATAACATCGTCAATATCCCTGTATCACGAACCCTCCTCAGCCTCTGCTTCGTCGAGTTTCCTTCTACCCAACCATCACTTTGTCCCAGCCTTGTGTGACCCCGTCAGTCCTCTGCACCCAATCAACATTGCCTCAAATCACTCATTAAATCATAATAAAACTAAATTGAGTTTACTCGGATTTATTGGACCTTTTGAGTTATTGCATTTATTTGGATTCAGTTATTTAGCGCGTAATTAGAAATTGGAGCCCTGAAGATTCATTGGAGCAAGTGAGATCAAGATCTAGACAAAGACGAAGACCAGAACTCAAGCCATCAAGCAAGAAAGCTTTTGAGTGAGCTCAAGACCGCGGTAAACCGTGCCAGGCGAGTCAATACTTTGATCATGTTGAACCTACATTTCATGCAAATTACTTGGTTTTAAATTAACAAATTGCATGCTGTTATTTTTACGAAAATACATGCTAAATTTGATATTCTAGTTATATGCCATTGTTTACCTTGAATAATATTACCCCCTCCTTTTGAATACTTGAATGTGTGTACCTTGTAGCCCTAGCAAAAATATAATAGTAATATTTCGAAAATAAGTCTCTAATTATATGCCATGCTTAGTACTGCATATATACTCAGGGGGCTAAAATGCCCCAAACATCATCATCATTTTAATCATGAGAAGTTGGTTTGGGCAGTCATAGTGGGAATGACTGGCATATTTTAATATGATTATTTTATGCTCCAAAAATTCCCAACTTGCTTAAATATCTGGGCGGATTGGTTCGAGGGTGTGAGTGTGGTGCAGTGGATGCATAAAGTGGGTTAGTGGTAGACCGCCCAGATACCACTAAGGACCGAATCTTGTCATGACCTCCCGGGTAAAACAGTACAACCACAAGTTTGTAAAGTACGACTTGGCTAAGTAGATTTATCGAAATCCCGGACTCATCTCACCGGTAGTGGATAGAAGTGGATACGCTATGGCAAGGGGAGGCCTGAAGGGACACCAGTGGAGGGTGAAGTTTCCCAGTCGTACTAGCGCAGAGGGGAGTGGAGCCCGTACGCTAGTAGCTGTGGGAAACATCCCGCGCACAGATGGGCCCACCACAAGTGGGCAGTTTCCCATAAATGTGAGATGACAAAAGGGTCTAGATACTTTGAAAAGTCACTGTGATGGTATGCTCGACCACATGTCTAAGGTATCATGTGGGGCAATGAGTTGAATATCTCTTGTGGTGAAAGTGTACAAGCTCTGCAGAGTCAAAACTATTCGAATAGCCGTACCCACGGTCAAGGGCGGACATGGGAACTTAACTAGATATAGTTCTGTTTCAAAAATATTGAAAACTGGGTATGAAAAGACTTGAAGGACGAAGGACTGCCCTAGTTTGGAATTGTCCTGGGTGTCGTCCCAGTGGTAATGTAAGCGGCTATAACGCTGAAGAATTGCTATATGGTGCAGATGCCATGTAACGGTGGATGGAATCTGAATCACTATTAATATTGCATAGGTCCATAATATGTACTTGTGATCAAATGGCTAGGTCTTAAGGATTTTTATATAATTGTATTCAAAAGCACTCTTCGCAAAAAGAAAATAAACCTAAGCCATCCTTTGGTTAGCCATACATGTTAAATATTGCATTCTGTGTGTTGGCTCGTTGAGCACGGGGTCGGAGTGCTCACGCTCGCTTTTGCGACAAATTCAGAAGCAGGAATCGGATCGCTACGCTTCAATAGTACCTTTGGATCACGATGGCGAAGAGGATGAAGATGTCAAGAACTAGGTCGTGAACCTCCAATTGGCTGCCTGTGGGCATGTCCTGAAGGTCCCACCTGTGTGCTTCATTCTTCCGCTGCTGCAATTTATTGATTTCGGCCTCATCGGCCCATGAGTAAGTTTACTATTATATTTACGTTTCCGCATGATATGTACTTTGATATTCAGAATCAGAATCGTGCACTATCTATCGATCCAGGAATAGTGCGGCTAAACACGATGATTCGGATTATAAAATCTGGTCCGATAAGAGGGACCTCTTTGGACTGTGTTTTTGTCCTCAGCCCTCAAATTTTGGTTTAGGATGATGAATGGGTGCCACATGACAGTGTCTATTAGGATGAATTTGAGGGCCCTGTTTGAGAGCTGCTGTTGGAGTAGATGCAAAAAAATCAAGCTCTCAAATGTTAGGAGAGCCCTCAAATAAAAAATAGTGGCCTTGATTTGAGGGCTCCTGCTGGAGATGCTCTAAGTAGTCAAGAATTTAATGAATCTACAATCACTCTCACCGAATAGTTTTCTTTCACTAGATGACCTCAAAGTCCCGCCTCCAGCTCAATGCAATAGCCTAGATCTGAAATTTGAGTCAGAGGATTGACTGGTATACACGCAATTAATATATTAAAATTATCACAGATAGTTTTTAATACAAACCGTCAGTGATAACTTAACTATTACAAACGATTTTTAATATAAACTGTCTGTGAAGTATTACAGATGGTTCAAAGAACGGTTTTCGTCATGAGCTATCTATGATATTACTTCTTCACAGACAGTTTTAACGCTGATAGTAACATGGACGGTCTTTAAATTAAAACCGTCTGTGATTATATTTAATACCGACGGTTTTAGATAACCGTATGTGATGAGATGTCTAGTATTAGACTTTTTGTAGTAGTGACTGTGTTTGTGTGTACTTGTCTAATCAACTGAATATTGCTGTGTTTTTTCTTTGATCAGCACTAATCATTTCTCTTGTTCTTGAAGCAGCATATTAATCGCTTTCGCACATGTACGTGAAACAAACAAAGGTAGTAGTTTCATTTCAGATGCCCTGTCTCGGTTTTGTAGTTGTTGATCAGTCGCATCATGTCAATACAACGTCATTACGTGTCAGTTTATGGATTATAATTTATAGGTTCTAACTTATAATTTTTCTCAATCAAACAAATAAACGAGACGATTTCTTTGTCGCTGTTTCGAGACAGTTTCTTCGGACAATATTTTTGAAGCGGCTTATAAATATTCGATTCGTTCACACAAACGCTCACATTAGAGTTAAAAATTATAAGTCATACCTATAAATCATAAGTTACTGTCGAAAAGAACACATGTTCCAAAAGCTCAGCTGCTTTGACTTGAGTTGTTGGTTTCTACATCACATTCAGGTCATATCAATTACTCTGCCTTCCATTTTCTTTTATAGAGAACCTCGAATAGCAAAGATCCATATCATTTCAGAAAAAAAAAAAGGAGCAAAATTGAAAAACGATGTGCACTACGATTCTCTCCCGTGTTTTCAATGGCAACCTGCAACTGTTAATGTGATTCAATGCTGGAAAGACCGACCAACAGCATAAGACGAGGGAATTGAACTATTTCGAATGAAATTTATGCATTTTGTGCGTTCCAAACAGGGGCTCAGACATGGCAACAGCTACCCTTTTAAGCCTAGAGGCTTGAGGGAAGCATGATCTGAATAAACTGTAACTTTTTTTCTGCGATCTGAACGAGCTGGCTAGTTTAGCATAGCCGCCCCTTAACATATTTTTTTGTTTCGTAGAAGTCGATACCGTAAAGAATAGAGAGGGAAAGGTCAAACATTACACACCGGGGAGTCCAAGCTGATGAGCTCCAGGTGAAGAAAAAACTAAAAAGGAATCAACGGATCAATTGATAAGGACTAATGCCCAAGACAGAGCTATGCTTATGGCTGAAATTGCACCGTAACGACTGAAATTTTATTGTAACTGAAGGTGATTTATTTGGTATAATTAAATTTAAAAATTTTAAAAATAAAAAATATGCTAGCGCATCACGTACAACGCAAACGAATACGGGAAAAAAGAACCGATAAAAAAGTTCAAAAAAGCCAAAAATTCAAAAAAAAAATCAAAATTTATGAATAATAAAAAATAAGCCAGAGACCAAAATTAGCGTGGTCTTAATTAGTCTCCTACTCGTAAGAAACATCGGAAGCTTCTTCAATAGACAAAAAGAATATATGCACTTAGTACATTTTTTTCCTTTTTTTTTTACTTTTCAATGTGCTCTTTGATTTGGCCTGCTCTTTGATGTAACCCGAAACTTGGAAACATTCCAACACACAGTAGCAGGAGTAAATTTGTTCAGACTACAAAGTACGGATGTCACAATAGTACCGCCTCACTGGTTGAAATACCCCTGTACAGAAAGACCAATGCCATGTAAGTGCAAGTACCCATGCCCTAGAAGAGCAGCAGTATGTATTCGATGCTAAAGGTATATTTGGTTCATGACCAGAAGTTACCTAGTCATAAGTTAGACGTGCCACAGTTTTTAGGTAGTTGTTTGGTTCACTGACGTAACTGTGGCATACCATACTTTATTAGCACCCGGCCCTACACGTCATAGACTCAGTTTCTTGCCAAACTTTGCCACAAGTGTGGCTTCGATTTTATTAGCCACACTTTCTGTGGCAGCCACATATTGCCTAAGTTTAGACATGGCAAGGTTAGGCACCAACCAAACAGACCCTAATTGTTCCGATAAGATCAAGTAGCACTTTTTGTTCAGAGATTACATCCGAACTGTGCACACAAATATCAAGGTTATATTTTTTTTTTGAAATTTACCCTAAACATCATTTTACAAATTTGATTTTATCCGTAAACCTACTGAGCTCGGCAGAAGAGCCGAGCAGCACTTGTGTGGTGGGCTAGAGGCTCCCCGTCAAGTGATCTTTCGAGTTACATCTAGCTTGACAGATATCTACCAAGCTACTATTGTCTGTTAAGTTTGGTAAGTGTACGAAGAGTAGATTTGTAAAATAGGTGACTTAGAAACTACTTTTTTTTGGCCATACTGCTGTTTTGCATGAACAGTCATTAGATCCTGCCTGCTGGCTTGTTCGTACTAGCTACGTCAGTACTGACGGCTATCATTGGAATATCAAGATACGGTAAAGAGCAATTTGTCTTGCTCATGCTTCATACTCCGTACACCAATCCTGGGCCACCCCTTCTAGAGGCCTTTTTCCCCCAGACACTTCTAGATGAAGCCTTCCGGATCGGCAAACCATATATGCTAGTGGTGCTGGCAGCTAAAGGCACGTACAAGACAGCTGTTGGCTGTAGTACTATCTATATTATCTATATATAAAACTAAAAATAACTTATATAATACATTATTTTTGAGTTGATTTTACAATTTCTTTAGATGTTATGGATACAACAGCGAATAAGCTATTTATAAGGGTTTTATAGACTATCTGTTGCATGTGAGACACTTCTTTCTCTCTTCTCGTTCTCCCTCCTTCACATTATTAGAAATACTAACTACGTAAGCGCGGCGTGACGCCGTGCTAGCTACCGTGTGGATCGAAATAAAAGAGACGATAATTCGTGAGACGTTTCTTAAAAAAAATTTGAGGACGCATGCGTAATTTTGGAAAAACCAAAGGGCTTTTTCGCAGAAAAACCAATGACCTGCAAGGACCTGTACGTAACTAGACGAGGACCTATACATAATTTTGGAAACCGCGGGTTGCTATCGGTGAAGTGGAGGGTGCTTTCTGGGAAAAAAACCTGGTAGGGACCTGTTTGCGAGAAGCAAGGATCTGTTTGCAAGAACGGAGGATCTCTACGCGATTTTGCAAAACGCAGGGGCTTTCTCACAAAAAAAGACGTGGCACAGCTCCCTGGCCAGGAAGTCCCTCAACTTTAATATACGATAGATTTACTCCTTTCTCTCTCCTTATTCTCTCTTATCTACATCATTCAAAATCTTATATAATAAAAAATATAAACAGCTAATGTCATTCTATTATACAAGTCGTAAGAGTGGTGAACAAAAGAACTGCTTACGTTAAGCCGGTAGAAATAATAAGCATACTTTGGTGAGACTACTTTGCGAAGAAATTAACTGGTGATGGAGCAAGCCTGAGCAAATAATGATGCGTGATGCAACCATGTGGAAAATGCATGGACGGGTGCTTGACTAGAACTTCTAGAACCTAGATCGAGTAAGGCCGTTACGTACTTGCCATTAGTGTAACGTCTCTATTTCTGGGCCGTTAGAATTTTCTCATAATTATCTAGGATTATTCAGTTGTGAGTACTGAAGATGAATGTATACCGTTGTCAATACAAGCTTAAGCATAAAAAACAAACTTTATTACAAAATTAAGCCTTAACAGCTAAGTTTTACACAGCGGGGCGTGCAACCCAAAGATATAATAAATAAAAAAGAAACTCCACGGGCATGCCTGAGTGTAGAATAAACCCTAACACCAGGTATCATCTACATCGTCATGCTCCTCAGCATCATCTTCATAAATTTCTTTATTTTCTTGGTAAGCATCTTCTTCTGTTTATGATTTTAGTAAGCATGAGTACAACCAACCGTACTCAACAAGTCACGTGGGAAAATGCTATATAACTACTTGCCAGGATTTTCAAAAGATGTGAGTATAGTGGTTTTGTTAAAGTATTTGTGGATGCAATTTTATTTGTAAATATTTTGTTTTTAAATACAAGATAACAAATTATAAACTTCTTAATGAATTTAGGGTTTCAACATCTTGTTTACCAAACTTCAACATTTCCAACTCATTTCCAAATATACTTATGCTTCGCTATTGGAATCACCCATTAAACACAGCTTCATTAATCGGAAACACGGCGTATTCGAATACTACATATTATGACTCTGTAGAGTTGCCCAACTTTATCGACAAGATTCCTCAACCCTCGTGACTGAGTTGAGAAAATAAGATTGTTTCATTGCTCATCTCTTTATGTAGCCTCAACCCGGTAGAGTAGATACCCTCTGTCACGGAATACGGTGGCCTGACAGGGTAGAGCTTACCGTTATGAAAGTATGATTTTATTGTTTCCATACCACATTCTTACGCCTACTGTTCCCTCTTCTGGAACAGTATATCATATTCTTATTGTAGATATTCAATTGATTTGAGCAGTTACTGAACCAAGTTTGACAAGTCAACGCTTGTGATTGAGTGGTTACTATGTTCTTTTGCTTAGCATAAGTTTCTAATCCTTACTTTTTATCAACCAGGTAACCATTCACAAATAAATATCCTAGTGCACTGTGACACCATCACTACTAGTGTAAAGCAGTTGAATTTTCTAAACTAGCATGGTATATTTTATAGTTATTTATTATTACTAGGGCTTGTCAAGGTGAATATGACCATCAAATAAAACAGGGTTTTTTCATATGGTAGGATATAACTAATACATGTCATTTCAAACAATTATTATATAAGAAATAATAATGCGTAAATAACATAATGAAAATACTGATAAATAAATAATTAAAGGAATATAGGTTCAACATGATCAAAGACATGTGACTTGCCTTGCGAATCAATGTATTCTACAATTTCATATTTTTTTCTTCTGATTCTTATGTTTGATCTTGGGCTTCTCCTTCCTAGTCTGGTCGAACTTCAATGTCAGAAGCTAACGTAAAGCAAAAATAAATAAATCTATTCCATACTCGAAGGATTGAGCTAGGAACAAAGAAATCAAATAAAGAAATAAAATCCAAGAAAAAGTAAATAAAATAGATTTTGGGTTCGACACTGTTTACTAATGGGTTTGACTATCAGGTTAATAGCTAACGGGTCAGATGAATAGTACTCGCCCATTACTGTTCATCTTCCCCATTCGGGCGCATGCGCTATGTTGAAAACAGAGCAAAGGTGCGGCGGCGATGGGCAGAGCTAGGGTGATCTGCGATGGAATAGGAGGCTATGTTTAGATTCCTGGTGATGTGGAGAGTCTATTTTTGCAGTTGATGGGGCAGGGGAGTCAGCATTCGCCAGCGACGAGGTCAAAAGCTCGAAATAGTTTTTGACGGCACAGGAGCTATAGGGGCGATCATTCTTGAAATTGATGGCCATTTACCCATCTAAGGGTGGTCAGGGTGGCTTGAGTGGTAGCGGTTTGGGTTGGGGAGACCCCTAGTGAGCTATCCATGGCATGGCGCCATGGCCGAGCGGTGGGCTTCGGTGGCCGAGAAGAGGGAAGCTCGGGGAGTTAGGGCAATGGTTCAAGGGTGTTTTTGGGGTCAAGAGGTAGCTATTGGTGAACGCAATCGAAGAATGATGGGCTAAACAATAGGATTTGAAATTTAGTTCACCTTGGGATTTTCCGACGGTCGTCGATAATGCTCTGGCCGAAGGCTTGATTGGGAGTGTTAGGTGGCTCATCAGGCACTGATGCACCTCTCAGGGGGAGCTCGGGGCTTTAAATAGAGCGGGGCGGCAGTTTGGCACAGGGGTAGGTAATGGCGGCGGCGGCGCGTGGCACGGTCAAGAGGGCACGGGAAGGTGTGACGCAGGTGGCTAATGGGGAAGTACTGGCAGTCTTAGGCGTGGCAATGCGGCGGTCAAAGATTGCGGCTTAGGGAGGTTGGCGGCAAAAATATCGGCGGCGGCGAGGGTTTTTTTGGGTAGTGAACAGTACCGGCGCGAAAATCTTCCTTTGGTACAATGCAGTAGGGCAATTAGGGTTTGGATGACTGGGATTTGAGCTAGATTAGGCCAAGGTTCAAAAGGAATCTAATCCAAATGAGAATTCAAATTTCTTTTGAAATTTCAGTTTTGTTTCAATTAGCTTTCTGGAATCTGAATGGTGCCTGTGCTTTGCTCACTGCCTTTGTGGTCTGTGCGTTTGTTTCAAGTCGTTATATAACACATAGGGTCGCTTTATATTAGTTTTTACTGATGATTTTTGACTGTGGCTGATAAATAGTAGTGCATTATGTAAAAAAGACGATGCAATAAAAGACACTACAAGATTTAGACCGTCATCCGACTTACGAAATGTGATATAATAAAATACAAAATACATTATAATATGTGAAAGTGAAAAGTAGTGACTGGTGAATAATAGTGTCCGATAGAAACGATTTATAGAAAGCTGGGACGTTCATATTAACTTCTGCTTCTAAAAATAAAAGCCAATAGTAAAAACTAATATGAATAGGTTCTTAAACTCTAGAGTGCACTAATTTGTTTGCTCGAGTGCGCTCTACTATATATTGAAAACAAATTACCAAAGCCTTACAGAAAATCACACCTGGTCTGATACATTACTTTCCCGAACTATTTTATTTCTTTTTTCGGTACTATATAGCTATAGTGATGCAGCCACTTGTTTCATCACCTGCTGCACAATAGTGATGCAGCACAATAGTGATCCAGCATAGCAGAACACACATCTATGAATCACTATGCTCCCTAAAATCAACATTCTGATGGAGCAAAATGCAAATCATATAGTAGAATGTTCGCAAAGAAAGAAAAAATCAAGCGCAAGAAAGGATCTTCCTGGTATTGCCAAGTAGACTGGCAACCAAAGTGCAGGATTCCGTGTTAGGTGAGAAGGCTTGAGTAAGAGAACAAGTTCGACCTAAAGCATCCCATATCAGAGACAACCCATCCAAGCCCACGACTTTGTGCGGCCCACATCTGGCTAGTAGAAAAGGCTTGGCCCATTACCATCCTCGCTGTTCCGAAATCCAGCCCGTTTCCGAGCCGCGGCGGTCGAATGCCCAGTTTAACTCGGCATTTCCTTTTTTTTTTCCTTCCTTGTTAAGTTGTTACTAATCCGCGTCCGTGTCGGGATCACGGAGCCCTACCCATGGAAATGATGAAGCACATTCTCCGAATCCGAGTGTGAGTCGTCGTGCCATTCTTGCGGATTCGTCGCCATATATATGCAGTATCCAGCGGCATTTCAGTTCCACAGCTAGCTCTCGTCTCCGGCCGCTTGCCTTGCTTCGTGTCGTCTCGATCGCTCGCGACGACTGCTCCGCGCAGCTAGCCATGGCGGCAGCAGTCCTCCCGCCTCTTCTCCCGACCCCGCCGAGGAGCAAGATGATGCCGCTGCTGCCGACGCCCTGCCTCATCATCCTGCCCACCTCCCTCGCGCCACCCTCCTCCAGGCCCGGCCGCGCCGACTCCGTCGAGAGGTGGGACGCGCACAAGAAGCCCTCCAGCCCAGCGTCGTCGAGCGGCAGCAGCGGGAGCTCCGGCCGCGCGTCCGCGTGCGACCGCTGGGACAGCAACAAGACCATCAAGAGTCCGCGCGGCACGTCGGCCTCGTCCGGCGAGCGGCAGCGCGACAGCAGCAAGAGCCCCGGCCGCGCGTCATCAGCCTGCGAGCGTTGGGACAGCAACAAGCGGCCTCCCAGCCGCGCGTCATCAGCCGAGCGCTGGGACATCCACAAGAAGCCTCGCCCACTGCAGACTCACGAGTTCGACCTGGAGATCGACAACCATGCACAGACCGACAACAGGACGAAAGCTTCCACGGTGGCGACCAAGGAGACGCCGGCCGTGTTCTCTGGAGCGAGCTTCTTTGCGTCGCCGGAGCCGACCATGCTTCCGTTCCCATCGCTCTTGCTGGCGCGGTAGCTACTCTCTGCAGTGCACTTGCGCAGAATATAATTCATGCTCTCTCGTGAGACTCTTCGTCGCTGTCACGTAGTGATCGATGCAGCTAATCAAGTTGCTAAGTAGTGTTTGTGACCCATTAACTGGAACAGAGCCTAGTTTGAAGCGTGTACTAGTTTGTACATGTTCGTTCTTTATTTTTATGTGACTCTAGCTAGTTTAATGAAGTTGCCAATCTGATTGGTATTGTTTGTGCTTGCCTCACGTAAAGAGATGCGAAATCTTTGCACGATTTTGAACTTAGGATGATACTAAGTTGCACTAGTTAGTACACGTTCGTTCTTTTTCTTATGCGACTCTGGTTTAACGAACAGTCACTTTTTGTGCATGTGACTGGTTTAATATCGCACTAAACTCATAACAGGCCCTGGACGTCGACTCAGAAGAAATGCCAATAGCGTAATTTGCAGATATCATTACTATTATTAAAGAACGAGTTGGTAGTCGTATATCTTTTCTCCTCTAATCACTGTATTCTCAACTTCTCATCTCTCCATTTTTCAACTGATCAGAATAACCCTCTTCTATAACATAATTCTCTATATATCCGATAAAATTTGTTGCAACACACGAGCGGGTGACTAGGTATATATAGTTCGTTAGTAATTGCGAAATTGAAGTGATGTGGCTCGTGCAAGATGCGCTGCAGAGCAAGAACATTCACTGCTCAAGGGCGTTTTAAAACGCCTAAAAAAGTAGGGGGATAAAAACGCCTGTAGAAGTTTTTAAAGGCGTTTTTGAAAACGTTGGAAATACTACCAAAAGGAAGTGTTTTGAGGTGTTTCCTAATTCCCATAGTGAAGGCGTTGCGCCAACGCCTCCAAACATTATTTGAGGCGGTTTCAAGAACGCCACTAAGAGTGTGTTTGGTTCATGGATGGAGATTGTATCGTATATCCTGACTGAGTGGATGCAGACTGAGTGGAATCGTATTTCAGAAAAAGAAGATGTTTGGTGAGGTTGCATGAGCGGATACAAAAAGCGAGATCTTTGTTTAGTTGCTGTATGAGCGGATGCGATCTACCAAATCGAGAGGCGACACGTGGGATCGCATAAGATACATCTGCATCAACCCATCCAGATGGCCATGAAGCTCATTTTGAGCGTATCCACCCATCCAGATGAGGCGTATTTTGCATCCGCTCATACAGGCTGCATCCACTCATACAGGCAACCAAACAGACTCTTTCTCAGATTATACGGATCCACCCAGCCAGGACGAAGGAGATTCAGGCAACCAAACACACCCTAAGCTTTTTGAGGCGTTTATCGAGAACGCCATCAAACGCCCCAAATTTTGTAGGCATATTAATTAAATTAGGACTAGCTAGTAATATTAGCGAAAATTCCAGGCAGAAGTTTCAAATTTAGAATCAACCACACAAAAAATCATATCTAATATTGACCCGAAATCATCTTTGAAAATCCATAATTCAGTTGCAGTTTCAATTTTTACAACCAAGAACGATAATAACATTTCAGTCGGCATATGAATAATCTCCTAAACTTTTTCACAATGCAGACAGACATGGACTTCTTGCTATTGTTGCGCTCCTCCACCTTTGTAGGATTGAAAAGAAGGTAGGTATGTAGAGAAATGTAATAACCTGCAATAAAAAAAATGGTCAATCTTAGAAGAGCCTGTAAACAAACACTTGCTAACTGCAGATGTTTTAACATAAAAGTTTTCATATGAGTTAATGTGTAGTACACTTTTCAGTTACGAAGCGTAATATAGTTGAGAAAAACAAAATCGAGTTAGTATGCAGTTGCTCTCTTTTATCTCAGTTTTCATGCCGAATGTGATCATGTAAAGCCAGAATAGAAACAAGGTAAATTCAATTATCCATTTTATTCTCTTTTGTCAAAGTCTAAGAGTTGAAATTCTAACAGAGTCTAAGTTTCCTACAAAGTAATCACCTGAAGAAGATCCAGAACAACAAAAAGTTCCCTCCAATTTCATAAAAAAAATCTGGTGTTGATTGGAATCACCTTTTTTTTTTTTTGCATAAACCTTGGCTCATGTGAGACCAGACATGTAAAGTTGTAAACCAGCTAAAGCATGTGGTATTGTGGTTGAAGTACCTTTGTTTGAGCATGAATTTGATGATAGCCTTCTCCTACACCCTTTGCACAGATGATATCCCGGAAGTCTTGCAGCATCTGTTGACAGAAAGACATAAAAACTTGAGTGCTATGAAACAGAAAACCAAGGAATGGTAGAGCAAAAAGCAAAGGGCAAAATATAATATTCGAAGAGCTTACTCTGAGGAAAGAGGTACCCCCTTGCTAAGTGCAGAACATTACAAGGTGGCAGCTGAAAGACAAAACATAAGAAATGCATGGCCGAAGAAATGAGTGCAACCAGTCAACCACACAGAGAGTAAGTATCCCGAATTATCATTAACAGTTGGTAAATGATGTGTCACTAAGCACAAGATGGCTTTTCTAGACTTACTCATAGCTTCTTCAATGGTCAAGTTTGTTACGTATAAAACTATGAATGAGGCTAGGTCACATTCAAGTATGCCAACTCAATTCTACAGCTAGTTGTGGAACTGGAAGACAGTAAGGTGTTAATACGTGTTATCAGGGGCGGAGCTAGCTCCGGCCCAAGCCTCGGGCTGGGCTGGCTATACTTGGGCTGAATTCAGCTTAATGGATCGCTTGAAGACTCCGGTTATCTTTTGAACACAGCGGCAGAGGTATATGTTAATAGGCCTTTGATCCTGGGCCTCGGGCTATAGCCCACCTAGCCCGAGGCCTAGTTCTGCCCCCGCGTGTTACCAGTTACTAAATCCGACGCTAGTGCGCTTGGACAAGCTATTCTGTAACGATAGATGGGACACCACCTTCAACATTTGTATTTTACATGCCCTGGCCACATCCATATCAGATCACAACCCCTGCTCCTTTCCAACACTAGCGGCCCATGACCCCCAAATTTTTCCGCTTTGAAAACTTTTGGACAAAGTTGCCGCGCTTCACCGAGGTGGTCCAACAGGCTTGCACAGATACAACCCATGGTAGGGACCCAATCCTCCGTCTCAATAAAAAACTACAAATCTATGCAAAGAAGTTGAATGAATGGAGCAAAGCTCTTCTCCCACAAGCCAAACTACAGCTCCTTACGGCAGAGAAGATAACCTTATGCCTCAAGACAGCACAAGAAAACCGCATGCTCTCAGAGGGAGAGATTGAACTCCGAAGGTGTTTAAAGAGAAGGATCCTGGGTCCAGCGGTTGTGGAAAAACTTAGGAAGAAATAGGCATCACGGATCAATTGACTCAGAGAGGGAGATGCAAACACGAAGTTTTTCCACATTCAGATAAACTTGCGCAGGTGAAAGAATTTTATCCAGAAACTTTTAGTGGACCAAGGTTGGGCTGTTACACATGAAGACAAGGTAGATGCTCTGTTCCACTACTTCCACCACATCCTTGGCTGCAGGGAGACCAGAACCACCACATTCGATTGGGACACACTACAACTACCGCAGCTGGACCTTAGTGCCGATCACTGAAGATGAGGTACACAACGCTATCCTACAGTTACCGTAGGATAAAGCACTGGGACCTAATGGATTCAACAGGAATTTCTACCGTTCATGCTGGGAAATCATACAAAGTGATCACATGGCAGCAGTGCAAAGCTTCTTGATCTCCTGTGCAAACACGACAAATCTCGTGCTGCTGCCCAAAAAAGAGGGAGTCTAGACCGCGGCGGACTACAGACTGCTCCCTGAGGGCAAATAGATAGCGGAAGGTGAGCATGAGGTAGATGGGGATGAGACAAACTCAGAGCGCATGATGGCGTTGTCAGAGACTCATCGGACGGTGAGGAATCAAGCGGCAGAGCTCACGGCCGGACTTGGGGAAGATGGAGAATTCGTCATCTCCGAAGGCGATGGGGGTGTGTAAGCTCGGGGAAGACACTGAGTCGGTGAGCGTGAAGGTTGTGACACATAAGGGTTGGCTTAAATAGGGTCGAGGAGGGAGAGAGGGCACGAGCGCACGAATGGCTTCGAAGAGAGCGCAAGAAGGGGAGCTGGCAATGGGATATGGTCGCGATGACGAGACGAGGTCACGACGTGCAAGGCTCGAGGCTCAGAGGGCTTTAATGCGTTGTTTGCACGAGAACACATGCGAGAGGATGAACTCGGGCGCGCGCAATAGAAGTGTGGAAGAAGCACAGTACTGATAGGCGAGACTATAAGGTCTAGTCATCAGCCACACAAGAGAGGGTGGGGGGGGGGCGGGACTGGGCTAACCGAGCAAGCACGTGAACGAGCTGGCGAGCGTGTGAGAGTGGCCGGTTTGGTTGGACCGTAGCAGGGAAGAACAGGGGAAGGAAAAAGAAAGTGGGCCAAAAGGGAAAGAGGGAACGGGCTGGGCCAGCAAGTTAAACTTTAATTCTAGTTCCAATTTGAGTTTGAATTTCTAATTTGAGTTTCAAGAGGAATTTGCACACAAGATTTATAGGAAAGGTTCCTCTGCATCTAGTTGACTTCTAGAAATTTTGAAGTCATATTTTTAGGCTAAGGAAGTTATTTTAACAAATCTTAAACTCCAACAAGGCTTTGGCAAAAGTTTTTAAAATGCACCAAAAATTTTACAAAATCATGGATGTTTATTTTTGAAGCAAAATTGGGCTGTTGCAATGCAGCACCTAAAGATCATTTCATTTCCCACTTCTGATTTCTGAATACAAGCCAAGTCCATGGGGGTTGCATTTGCATAGATCGTGCAGAAACGCAGGCAGCCGCCACTTCCAGTCAGAACCGCCAATGAACTTCTCACCGTCGACGGAAACCGCGCATTGCATCCAGATCCCGCCGCCTCAGGTTGCCATACTTCCTGCGCCGTCCAGTACCGGCGGCAGCCTGAATGATCACAGTCGCACAAAGTCTTTAACTCAACAAACACAAGAACAACAAATCTCTGCCCCGAGCTATTGACCAGGGTGCCTTTTACCTGCTCTTCAGCCTTGAGGGACTCCATGAGATTCTCCATATCGGGAGAGTCTTTTCCTTGCATGGCTCCCATCATTTTCTGCATTCGAGCACGCATTTGGAAGAGCTGCGCAACCAATTGGCTCACCTAATAGTGAATGGAAATTCAATTTAGCTCCATGGGGGTTTTTCAGTTTGGTTTATACTGGTGATGGGATATGAACTGAACCTGCTGTTCGGTCTTCCCAGAGTCCTTGGCCACTCTTCTCCTCCTCTCGCGTGATTCAGCAAGTAACTCTGGTCTTTCCCTTTCCTCTGCACAAAGTCAGGATAAATATTATTGGGAAAATATTCATGTCACAATGATCCATCACCATCATGCTCCATACAATTAGGATTGAGGTGTTGCTTGATTGATGACCTTGGCTCACACAACTGATGTCCCAGGCTCCCAGCAATACCGACACTATTTAGATGGTGCTCTCAAATTTTAGCCTCACCAGTCACCAAGTTATATGTCAAGGCATGCATTGTGTGATGTGCCAAAATTTGTATGCCTTGAGAAAGGTATTCCCCATGAGAGACCAATCAAAGATTTGTTTTTTTAAAAAAGAGAAATTTGACAAAATTTAAAGAAAAAACCAATTTGTTTTTTTTCTTCAAAAAGGTAATATCGAATTGTGGCAACTTTAAGGCATGCCTGGTGGATGGGAGAACACCAACCAAACAGCTTATTACCAGTGGAAGGCTAATCTATATATTCACATTATCATGTACTTCATAATAAAGTAAGCACAGACTGCTAGTTACATGGCAAACTCTTGAGTTCATAAATCAATATGAATTATAATTTTCTGGTACAGGCTCCAACATGTTATCCAAGGCTTAAAATAATATGTAAGAAAATATAGAACAGTTACACTAATATAGCAAGAGTTCAGGAGGAACATGCAAAAATATATCTTTATGATGTCTGTTGAGTGTAGAGTGTATCTATACATACCAGCAGTCATTACATTGATCATTGACTCCATAAACTTAACGTTTTTCTCAGCTTCACGAATTTGTGCAGGGGTAACCTATTCAAAATGGGGCAAGAATTGTGGTAATAACAACAAATTTAAAGCTTGAACATAGGTGCCATAATGTCAATTCAGAAGACTAGTTCTAAAGTAAGGTAATACATGAGGTCCAGAAGTTCATATTTGCACCTTGTTCATGCCTGGAATCATGCCAATTATACGACTAAATGAACCCATTTGTGCGATAGCTTGTGTTTGCTTCAAGAAGTCATTGAAGTTGAATTTTGCACTCATGATCTTCTTCTGTAAGTCCTCAGCATCTTCTTGACGCATCTACTTGCACCAGTGGGTTACACCATAGAAATATCAAATTATTGTTTAATGAAGGACAAAGGAAAGGGACATTTCACAGGAAGCTACTTACCACTTCTTGTGCTTTTTCAACAAATGAAAGTACATCTCCCATTCCCAAGATACGCTGTGCCATACGGTCTGGATAGAAAGGCTCAAGATCTTCCATACGTTCTCCTCGACCTACAAACTTGATGGGCTTCCCAGACACCTGCAAAGTTCGTTGGTTGTCCATGTGTATTATATACATACTAGCTAAAGGAAGAAAGAAAGAAAAATTGCTGACGAATGTAGGCACAACACAACTAAGCAGTGAAGATTTTATTGTTTAGCCATGCTCCATAGTCCATACTGTCTTTTTCTAAAAGTAATAAAGAAAAAGATAATACAAGAGGAAGAGTTGCAAAGGTACAGCCCCCTGAGAATAAGTAGAAGGAAGTCATGCCACATGAAATCCCTTCGTTGATACATTATTGAGCATCAAATTTGTGAGTATCAATTGTACTCACATAACGGATGCTATTTTTTTCCCAGTAAATGAGGAATGGAGAGGTTGAATCCAACCAAATGTATGGAAATAATATTTGTAGTGCCTTCTTCACATTACCATGAATCATTACTTCCTTTTAGAAAGACCCATGAATTAATAGTTGGATGGAAACACAAAATGATGGACGGAAGTTTGCAAGTTGATAGACCTCTTTGATACTTAGTGCTGCTCCACCTCTGGAGTCACCATCCAGTTTTGTCAGTATAGCACCAGTTATACCAATCTCAACATTGAAGGTGCTGACCAATGCTGACCATATCAGAAAAGCAATAAGGGTAAGTAACAGTGCTACTCTAGCAAATGATGAAAAGTATAAGATTTGATTTCAATAGAATGACATGTCCTGCTATTTATAGGGAGCACTTTGTGCTTCCTCTCCTTTGAAAAGAACACAAGAAATTGGGGAAAATACTGATATCATTAGTTCATTACTGCAGACAAAATATGCCAATATATACACACATGTACATGAGACATGATAAATACGAGACCTTACAATACAAATACATGACATATATACATTAACAAGAAGTTCTGAAAAAGTCAGGTTTTCAAAGTGCGAATTTCTTTTTTCCGCATGCCATGCAGTGCATCAGGTAAGTTGCAATAGACGAAGTATAAAATCATGGTAGCTAGAGCCCTAGACCACTTGAAGAACAACAAGAAGCGGCTACATACCTGCAGCTTCTTGGCCAGTCATTGCATCAACCACAAGAAGAACTTCTGTAGGATTCACTGCCTTTTTTACTTCTTTCAACTCATTCATCATCGCTTTATCTACCTAATCATAGAAGGATTTCAGCTGGTAATCTGGTATCAGTGGTGCTGGTTACACATAGTTGTAAGTAGCAGGAAGGAGACATTAGCTGCCAAGAAGTCCACCATTAATATTTCAAAAACTATAACTACATAACCATGCATCTAAATACACACTCATTTTTCAGACAAGCTCGCTACAGACTTTTGAGTTGTTACAGATTTATAACTTACTATACTAGACTGACACCTTTTGAGTTGAAGTATTATGTCAAGTTTGAAATAAATATCTACATTGCACAAAGTTATTAAGGCGGTAAGGCAAGATGACCCACCCCCTCACACATTTTAAGTAGTAAGGCGTGAGGCGAGATGACGCCTTACATACATCATAAGCGGAGAAAACGGAGCTCTGGATGTCTAAATCAGAAGAAATCCAAAGAGGGAGAAGGACCTAATTGCAATTTCATAGAAATCTAAAGACTAAATTGCAAAAATACCAACTAACCCAGCCCCTTTTAACCCTAGCCGCCAGTCTCTTTTAACCCTAGCCGCCGCCCCTTCAGATCGAGTCACCCGGCTTCTCCTCTCTCACTCCCTTTCTTCTTCCCCACAGGTGCCGGTGAGGGCCGGGCCATACCTCACCAGCTGTCACTCCACCTTTCCTCTGCTGCTCCAATCGGCCACCATTTCTCCCCTGCTGCTCCCTCTGCGCTGCCTTCCCCTATCACGCCGCCACGGCTCACCACCAGCGGCTGAAGACAACGGCGCGGGCGTAGCGGCCTAGAGACGGCGGTGCAGGAGCCTTAGTCACACGTGTCAAAGCGGGAGCGACGCCTTGCCACCCAAGACCGCCTTACCGCTTAGGCGACATATAAGCGACGCTTTAATAACCCTGACATTTCATCCAAAATCTATAAAATATTGAACCAATTTTGAGTTGCTACAGACTTAAAACTTACTAATAAGTGAAACTAGTGCAAATTAATCACATATGTGAAATAAAGTAACATTTTCAAAGTTCAGCATGATTATGATCTGGTATCCAGGACCTATGTATGCAACAAGTCAAATGGTGAAGGGCCTGTTCGGCAAGTCAAAAGCCGGCCAGCTTTTGGCTTTTGCTACAGTACCTAACTTTCAAATGGAGTATTTTCTTAAGACGGGGTCTACAAGTTAAACGATCTACACGTTAAAACCTAACATCTGTACCAGCCAAAATCACAAGTGAGTATCTGTCTCTCCGTAATTTGTATCGTAAACAGCCAAAATTCAAAAATTTCAGCCAAAAGCCACAAGCCGCAGCTAAAAAGAACAGGCCCGAAAACTGGTACAAAAGTAACACAACCAACATTCATTTTTTAGAATCATAGTTGAAACAAATCAGTGGAACAAAATAAGAGTGACCTGCAGTCTTCCAGCAGTATCCACTATAATTACATCAGTCTTCTTGCTTTTTGCCTCTCTCAAACCGTTCTTGGCAATTTGTGAAGGTTTTGCTTCAGTCCCCTCTGAGTAAACTGGTACACCAACCTATCAACATTCAAATGTTTTCTACTGAAGAACACATTATAGTAGCACATTCAATACATGCATTTTAAAATCTAAGAGAGTCGCAATATTAGCTAGAAAAGTTACCCAAGTCAATATGTTGTGGAAAGATTCATCAGAAGTACCTGTTTACCCAGAATAGTGAGTTGATCAATCGCAGCAGGCCTGTAAACATCTGCGGCAATCAGCATACAACTCTTCCCCTGTAACCTGAGTCTGGTCTATAAGCACCAATAGTCTGGACAACTTAGGAAATGCTAAAAGTAGAAGGCTAAGGAATGCACCATTTTTTTTAGATAAAAGGCAAGCTTCGCACAAACGGTTGTCTTCCCAACACCTTGCAGACCTGCCAGTAAGATAACTGTTGGGCCAGATTTTGCAAATACCAAATCTGATACCTCCCCACCCATCAGTTGTACAAGTTCATCATTCACAACCTGCATCATTGAGTTACGTTAGTCCTCCAGTTCTAGAAGCGCATAAATTAGTTTGGAAGACCACATTCATGTAGTCCAAATAACCACTAAACTCCTTAATTAAGGTTGCTTGTTTTCATAATAATATTCTCCCCATTAATTTATCTGGCTCTTGTCCCAGAGAGGAGAAAAGGAATGTTTCCGTGAAATATCCACCATGCAATCAGTGGCTAGTAGAGCAAGTCAAGGTCAAACAAATAAAATTATCCCTAAGAACTTCTGTAGAGGGGTTGTTTATACAATTATACGCTCCTAGAATATGAGTATACCTTCACTAGCTGTTGCTCAGGTTGGACACCTCGTATCACATCAGTGCCTACAGCCTTTTCAGTAACAGATTCAATAAACCTTCTCGCTACTGGCAAACTTACCTGCAAAGTAGGTTCTGCATTAGATTGTGAAGGCAAAGAAGAAGCATAATACACAATAAGACCATGTAGCAGTAGGAATGACACATACATCTGCCTCCAAAAGTGCTCTTCTAATATCCCGCATTGGTTCAGTGATGTTTTCCTTTGTCAGTACATCTTGAACCAGAAAAGGCATATCATTCATTAATAATTACGACCAAGATATAGATGGTGCAGCTCAGCATCCATAGTTGCTGAATAAGTTTGAACAGAAAAACCATTGTCATTTGTGCATCACATTTGACATATGCATTGAGCGTTTGAAGAAAATGTCCCATGCATCACAAACTTAGACAATTATTATCAATTGCTAGCTAGATGCCCATAATAAAAGCTCACAAGTACAGAGAGACTCGATCACTCGGAGAGATAATTTGACCCCATCACACATGCACTAGTAAAGTTGTTTACGACCAACGCATTGCCACTAGAGCATCAATACATGTGGCAAGAACAAAATCCATAGAAGTAAAACATATGAAACAGGACTGAATGAGTAAGTAAACTAAACAAGCAAACAAACTCACCGACGCCACGCAGCTTGCTCCACGCGGACTCCAGCCCGGTGGTGAGCTGCCCGAACATCTCCGCCCGCACAACCAGCCCGCTCCCCCTCCTCCGCCTCCTCCATCCCTGAGAGCGTACCACAGATAATCAGGTAAGAAAATTAGCCGGAAAAAGGAAACGAGATCGTTCTCCGAGGGAAGAAGCCAAGAAGTGGGAGGCTTGGAGCGAACCGGGAAGGGGGAAGAGACGGCGCGGAAGGCGGGACTTTGGGCGGCGCGGAGGTGGAAGAGTGGCGTGGGTAAGCGTAGGAGGTGGAGGGAGGAGACGGTGGCCTTGGCCGGCGAGCGGCGGACGGCGGCGGGAGACGAGGAGAGCGTGAGTGTACTAGTGACTTCCATTAGAGGGGAGTATCTACGGAGGTGAAGCAACGAGGAGGATAAGAGCGTTGGGGAACTCACAGCAGATGGGCCCTACGGACTTTATAGGCTCGTGGCTTTTGGAGCAAACGGCAGGAAATGGTCCCACTTTCATCCGTCCAGTGTTTTTTTTTTGAGATTTGTAGTTTTTAATTGCGATTTTGACTTTTGAACTGTTTATGTGAGAGATTATAAAGTAATAAAAACTTACATATGATTTTTACCGATATAAATAAAATCGATTCAGCATGTACTACAATTAACTAAACACAGATTATCCTGAAAAAAACAATGCTTCATCCATTTTCTACAACTTGCGGTCAAATTTTTATAGCTTAATCACAAAAAAGGCACAAAATAAATATTTCGATTGGTCACAAGAAAATAATATTAGTAGGTTTGTCAAAAAAATACTTTTATAATTCTATAATTTCTACTAGTATCATATAACTAGAAATTTTTTTTTGTAGTCAAATGTGTATGTTCGATGGCATGTGGCAAGCCTAAACAGAGACTTCAGCTCAACATCTAACGGATTTTGAGCCCGTGCTAGAGACTTGTGCCAACTAGATCCGTTCACATTGGCTTTTAATTTTGATTTTTGTCTCTGACTTATGAATAGTAACAGTTTATAGAGTATTTTGTAGAGAGACAATCATGTGTGATTCGCCATCAGCGCATCCCCACTCCGGCCCTGCTAGCCTTACCGGGGTGATTCGCCCCCCACCCCTAGTCCCCACGGGGATCCAACCTCCACAAGGATCTATGTGGGAATTAAAAAAGGTAAACCATATTAAAATACTAATTTGATTTTATTTATTAATTTATAATTATTTAGAAATACTTTTTCTTCAAAATATAGATTCTAACATACAAATTCAAGTTTTAGTCTAAATATACAGCGACGCAACCATACGGTGGCGGCTGACGATGATGGAGAGAAAAATAAACACGTCAATTGGTCACGGTGTTCACAGTCGTCCGTCGAGCTTAAGCGGATCGGATTGATCCTACTGCATCGTCCGGTGGACGTTTTTGCGTAAGAGGCCCTCACTGAGGTAGAAAGCCTAGTACTGAGATGGCCCAATCGGAAGCCTCACACTGACTAGCAATTCCCTTAGGGCGTCCGCAATGGTAATAGCTAGTACTAGCTATATAGTCAGCTGACGTGGAGGTGAGAGACAAAAGCAAAGACTATTTTATACTGTTGGACCCACATGCTCCTCTCTCATGTTCTTGGACTACGTGAAATAGATCAGCTATTTGCTCGTCGCTAGTGACTACTCTCTCTTCTACTTTTTCCTTGTCACATCAGATCTAGCTAACTAAATAGCCAGCTGTTGGAGACGCCCTTACTGCCCAAAAACACACACACACTAAAACTAAGCACGGACAGTTCTTGCGCTAATTAATGTTCTTGCCACTGAATCGCGTGTTCCGCGATTACTGATCAAACTATAGATAGTCTCTAAAACTTTCGCAATTGACGTTTCTTAGTCTACGTCCAAGGTTTATTATGCAGGCTAGTCTGGAGATCGACTGGATATCTAATCTAGTTCAGTGCGATATATGCTCAAGTCAAATGAGATCCAAGCGAGGTGTGAACGAAATCATGGGGACCATTGGTTTCGACCTGCAACTTGTGTGCTAGTTCGTGTGTTGATCCATCAAAGACCAAGCTAATGATTCCGAAAGCTAACGTGAGATCTATGGAACTGCATTGGATTTGCAAGCATGTTGAGTTGGCAAGCTAGCTAGATCGTGTATGTTATGTAATTTCTACAAATCTAGTATCATCCTAAGTTCAAAATCGTGCAAAGATTTCGCATCTCTTTACGTGAAGCAAGCACAAACAATACCAGTCAGATTAGCAACTTCATTAAACCAGAGTCACATAAAAAAAAAGAACGAACATGTACAAACTAGTACACGCTTCAAACTAGGCTCTGTTCCAGTTAATGGGTCACAAACACTACTTAGCAAGTTGATTAGCTGCATCGATCACTACGTGACAGCGATGAAGAGTCTCACGAGAGAGCATGAATTATATTATGCGCGCGTGCACTGCAGAGAGTAGCTAGCGCGCCAGCAAGAACGATGGGAATGGAAGCATGGTCGGCTCCGGCGACGCAAAGAAGCTCGCTCCAGAGAACACGGCCGGCGTCTCCTTGGTCGCCACCGTGGAAGCTTTCGTCCTGTTGTCGGTCTGTGCATGGTTGTCGATCTCCAGGTCGAACTCGTGAGTCTGCAGTGGGCGAGGCTTCTTGTGGATGTCCCAGCGCTCGGCTGATGACGCGCGGCTGGGAGGCCGCTTGTTGCTGTCCCAACGCTCGCAGGCTGATGACGCGCGGCCGGGGCTCTTGCTGCTGTCGCGCTGCCGCTCGCCGGACGAGGCCGACGTGCCGCGCGGACTCTTGATGGTCTTGTTGCTGTCCCAGCGGTCGCACGCGGACGCGCGGCCGGAGCTCCCGCTGCTGCCGCTCGACGACGCTGGGCTGGAGGGCTTCTTGTGCGCGTCCCACCTCTCGACGGAGTCGGCGCGGCCGGGCCTGGAGGAGGGCGGCGCGAGGGAGGTGGGCAGGATGATGAGGAAGGGCGTCGGCAGCAGCGGCATCATCTTGCTCCTCGGCGGGGTCGGGAGAAGAGGCGGGAGGACTGCTGTCGCCATGGCTAGCTGCGCGGAGCAGTCGTCGCGAGCGATCGAGACGACACGAAGCAAGGCAAGCGACCGGAGACGAGAGCTAGCTGTGGAACTGAAATGCCGCTGGATACTGCATATTTATGGCGACGAATCCGCAAGAATGGCACGACGACTTGCACTCGGATTCGGAGAATGTGCTTCATCATTTCCATGGGTAGGGCTCCGTGGTCCCGACACGGATGCGGATTAGTAACAAGGAAGGAAATAAATGGAATGCCGAGTTAACCTGGGCGTTCGACCGCCGCGGCTCGGAAACGGGCTGGATTTCGGAACGGCGAGGGGTGGGCCAGGACGGTAAATGGGCTAGGATTTCGAGGGCCACCTCTGGGCTCTGCCTTTGGGCCGTCAGGGTTGGCTGCCTGTTGAGCCTGCCGTTGCATGGTGTGATCTGCTGTTAGCAAATGTGGCTTGAATACTGTTAACTCTGCTTTTCATCCCCTGTCCACCGCTGTGAGAGCATCTCCAACAAATCTTCTATAATACTCATATCCCCTATATTTTAGAAGAAGAGGTAAAAAAAAAGCTCCAATAGCTCTTCTAAATGATCCCCAAAAATATAGAGGATCCCTTCCCTAAATTTTCGTCCCTCAAATTTGGAGGACGACGCCGTCCCCAATCCTTCGTCGGTTTTGTCCGCGGTAGATTGAGATGCCCACCGCGCTTTCCGCCGCGCCGAGGCTATCCGCACCCGCCGCGAAGGCTTCTCGTCCGGCTCCCTCGCGAAGTCGCGCGCCGCTCGCGCTGCTCCGTCCGGTTCCTTCCCTCGCGCGTGCTCGTCCGGCTCCCGCGCGCGCCGCCCGCGCCGCGCCGCGCGCTTCCGCCGCTCGAGGCTATCCGCACCGCCGCCTCGGCTTCTCCGTCCGGCTCCTCGCGCCGCCGCCGCCCGCTCCGTCCGCCTCCTCGCGCCGCGCTGTCCGGCACCGGCGTCGGCTCCTCGCTTCACCGCCGCCTTCCCGAGCATACGCCGCGATGCCACGACAGCCTCGCCGCCGCCGCCACCCGAGCATCCTCTGCGCGCGTCCGGTCCCCATTGCCGCCGGTACCGAGCCGCCTCTCTGTTGGCGCGTCGGCCTCGCAAGAGTGGGTCTTCCACCGCCACGGCCGCCCAAGCTCCTCGCCTCGGATGCGCACACCACGCCACACTCACACCGACGACACGCGAAGACGCCCACACTCCAGCTCCGGGCACTCGCGGCGAAGAATCGACCACGAGTTAGCTGCAAATCAGGAGGAGTTCCTCCATCAGTACACTGAAGGTAAATTTCTTGATGAAAGATGTGGGAAGGATATTTAGTGGGTAAAGTTACATTTCTTTCTTCTGCAGAAGTGCAGATGCATTTTGTGGCAAGCAAATGCCTTAGATTGAAGTAACCTTCTTTGATATAAGTATATTTTCCTAATCCCTTAGGGCTAAGAGCTTAGCTTTATGCAAGCCCTGGCATCCTCAATGCAGTGCAGTATATAGTTATGTAGCTTACTTTGTAATTATCCTGCCAGAGCATCATGAGCTGAGACCAACTTATCATTCTTGTCTTGTTAAATGAACTAGTAAGATTAGCTATTGCTGATATCAAAAGTAATCTCTTCCTATGTTTCTCTTTCAGAATTTATTGGTTATGACTTATGAGGTTATATAGTGCGCAAAAATGTAATTCAGAAACTCGATATTTCAGATTTCAAATAATACTAATTGAAACAGTACTTAATCCTTCTTTGGACAACACTAGTCCGGTCAACCACTTGCCCAGTTCAATTGTGTTTGTACATGAGCAGCTACGCAAAGTGACTAGCATATACATGCATGCCTTTTCCCTGTTCCAAATCATGTAAGTTTTGGTGACCTGAGTCAGAAGGTAGAACCAGATTTTTTTTCTTTAAAAAAATAAAAATGGTAAGTATGGAACCAAGTGGTTCTGTCCCCTCTTGATTTGCCTAAAACCAGCTAGGAACCCGTGGTTCTCGAATTTATGGAAAATCGTGAATCACCTAAATCATCAGGGATCATCGAATCGGTAAAAGTCGACAACTCGGGACTAAATTGGAGTGAATCAAGCAATAGTTCGTTGTGTAAACCGACCAGATATCATATCCTTCCCAAGCCGCTTTGACCGAAAGTGGCGATTTCCATCGTTTTCTAAACCTGTAAGGGACCACTAACAATATCCGCACAGAACTCGTGCTCTTGCTCCAAATATAATCCCGATAAAAGATGTGTTATAGAAGATGTGTACCTAACGCTGTGCCTCTGATTAATGATAATAAGTCTTATAGAAGATGTGTTGTTAGAAGAGGTCTTTGAAATGTTATTATCAATGGAGAACATTGGTTGTCTTTTGACTCTGTATGTTAAATGCTATAGTTAGGGTGTTATTGCTTACAGATGTGTGTTGAGTATATGTGGTGGGCAACAGAGGAAGTGAAAGACTAATATAACTAATTTTGTTCAATGTACAGTAGTACGGATGGAGCAGGATATTTCACGAACTTGATAACCGGAGGTTCCAATTCTCAAGATTGGACTGAGTTTGTCAAGACCGCCAAGAGGAAGAGTTTCCAATTGTCGATGATAGTACATCGCAAAGGCCAAACCAAAAAGAACCAAGAATTTCAGTTCGAGGAGGACAGTCTTTTGGTGTCGCGTGGTTAAATGTTAGTTTGGATGCAATTCAAGGGATGATCAATCTCGCATCGCATATTGGGATCGAATTTATGAATATTTCCATACAAACAGGCTTTTGATTCAGATCGCTCTCATAAGTCCCTCAACAAACGTTGGTGTCATTCAAGAATCATCAATAGGTTTTGTGGTTGTCTAAGTCGGATAGAGAATAGAAATCAAAGTGGTATGACCATTGAAGACAAGGTTAGACGTAGTTACAAATCATCTATGTTTGTTGTAATCTTTTCGAGCTTATTTGTAATGCTCTATATTTGTTTTCTTTTCGTAGATAGTGCAGGCTGGCGAGTTGTATAAGAGTGAAGATAAGCAAAAGAAGGATTTCACGCTTATACAATGTTGGAATATTCTCAAGAATCAACCAAAGTGGATTGAAAGGCGATTCGATGCAAGCTCCAAAAATATCCAATAAAAGCGAAAAACCACGGCCTTTTCAAGCCTGCGGCATCCACGCCTGCATCTACTCCTCTGCCACATGAAGATGAGAGCGGGGATGCAAATCCGGATTATGTCAGAACTTCAATTGAAAGACCTTTAGGGAGAAAGAAAGAGAAAGAAAAGCTTCGTCAAAAAGGTGAACGTTTTTTTTATGATTCCTTAGATCATCTATGGGCTAAAAGAGAGAGGATGATGCAACAAGGAATCAAGAAAGAAGAGAGGTTCAAACAAGCGTTCGCGTTGGAAGAAGAGAGAATTGAGCTTGAGAAAAAGAAGTTCGAGTTTAAGAAGATGATGGAAGAAGAGAGAATTATGAGGATTGATACTAGTGGCATGGATAGTCCTCAAAGAAAGTACTACAAGGGGCTTCAAGAGCGTATTCAACGTGATAGTGCTAGTTAATTCTTTCGGGATAGTACTAGTTAGTAGAATTTCTTAAGCCTACTAGATCGTGACATTCTTATTAATATCAAGAAAAGAAGAATCGATGGTTGTGGCATTGATGGTATACCTAAATATTCAAGATCGACTTCAAACATCACGAATCGTCGCTTATTATTGACTTGAGTAGCTTGTGGGTCGAGAGAAAAATCGGGTGATCATCTCTATCTCTCTGAAACTTTGACCGACTAATGTTGTTATTATCGTTCAAATTAGCACCTTTTCATAAGGTCATGCTTGATAGCGCAACTAAAATATCATCGGGCTCCATTGCTTTGGACGATACGGTGTTGAATGATGATGGTGAGCAATTCAGTTTCTTCTCGTTAGAACTGACATTCTGCACATTTCCAACGGGACGCTGTGCCTCCAAAGTATCATTATGTATAGAGTATTGGTTCTCGGCAGAATTCAATGGTTCCTGATAGTCAAGAAAAGAATTGTGACTTGCTGCACGAGAGGACGGCACAGGTAGCTATTAAGATGATGGAAATTCTTGCTCATGTTACAAGGATAACTTAATAAAGTATACATGGAGAGCTCGTATACATGGAGATGATGAGATCGAATGTTTCATGTACGTAACGATAGGATCAAAGGGCTAACAAAGGTGATGGGTTTGGTTACTTGTTAGCGCGATACGATCGAACAACCAATACAGATGGTGATGGAATATTACCGTCGCACGGGGAGAAAGGACGAGACGCCGCCGTCGTTTTTTTTCGCAAGGAAGGGTCGGGGAGGAGATGATTGGTTGGTAGTTTTTTGTGGACCCAGATTTTAATTTAGGGAACCATATTTAGGGGATTTGTTGGAGGTTACATATTTTTAGTTTTCTATTTTCTAGATTGTGTCCTCTAAAAAGTGATTTAGGGGATGAAATTTAGAGGACATTGTTGGAGATGCTCTAACTTCTCCAAAGGCCCCTGTCAATCATTCAGGTCTGCCCGGCTTTGCAATTGACAGTTTTGTTGATGATTTAGTTTGGGTGGGGATCTCTATGGGAATTAAAAAAGGTAAACCATTTTATAATAATAATTGGATTTTATTTATTAATTTATAATTATTTAGAAATACTTTTTTTTTTCAGAATATAGATTCAAAATATATATTCTAACATACAGATTCATGTTTTAGTCCAAATATATAAGAAAAGAATACAATCTCTCATATTAAATAACTATAACCTATTATTTTTTTATTTTTATCGGGTCCATGTGGGGCCCGCGGGGAGGACGACCCTCGCCCCCACCCCACTAGCCTAGCGGGGCCCCGCCCCCGTTCCCCGCGGGGGAGATAGCCCCGCCCCTGATGGGGATAGCCCCGTCCCCGCCCCTGATGGGGAATTCCCTACAGGACCGTCCCCGCGGGGAAACTGCCACCCCTAGGAGTAGGAGCGGTGACTGGAAGTTGCGACGGCGAATGGGACTGTGCCGGTTGTTGGATGGTGAACAATGGTAAGGCGGGAGTGGGGAAGATGCCAACGGTCAACGGAAGCATGAATCCAAAAAGGAAAACATAATTTGGCTAGGACTTTCCGAATTAGGGAAAAACTCCAATTCAAAGCAAATTCAAAGAAATTCAAATTGAAGTTGAATTTTTTGGGGCTTTTCATCTGGGTTCACGGCGCAGGTGTCCATCTCGATAGTTGTTAGTGAAAAGTCCCCAAATTTCAAACTAAAAATTTTCTTTATTTTTGCTGGATTTTTGAGTGAAATCTGGAAACTCTTCCCTTTTGGGAAGGTCCCCCTCGTGCCCGCTTTCCTTTCTGGGCGCAGCTGCTCCCTCTGCACGCGCGCCTCCTCTTCCCGCTTTCCTCTCCTTCGCGCCGCTCTTTTCCCTTCTCGGGCGGCGCTGCCTCTCCTCCCTCGCGCGCGCGCTGCGCTGCCTCGCACGCGCCCTCTGCGCCGTGGCGCGCCGTTTTGGACCACCGCGCCCCGACGTCGGTGGTCCGGCCGCAGAGCTCCGCGCCACGCGCCGCCGCCCTCTGCGCTCGACCCCACGGCGCGGCGGCCTCCTCCTCTCGCGCGACGCTCCCTCGCCCATGCCGCAGCCCACCTGCCCTCCCGTGCCGTCGCCTCACCATTACAGCCGCCAGCGCCCAGTCACACCCGCATTTGCGCAGAGGAGACCCTCCACCAGCCCCTGTCCACTCCGGTTGACCGTTGGCACCGCGTGTTGCCTTCTCCTCCACGGTTGCTCCTCCCCTCCGCTCGGGGTATAAAACCCCCACCTATGCCCCTCACTCCCCCTTTGCTTCCCGAGTGTCTCCACCACTCCCATTCGCCTCCCACCACTCCCGAGCCTTTCCCTGAGCTGCCAATCGACGCCGCATCGCCCGGGTCACCGCTGCTGCTCTCCCCTGCGCCGGCGACCTCGGTGAGCCAATCTTCCCCCACATTGCCCCATTTCTCGATTCTTTTCGCTTGGAGCCCCTTTGCTACTCTCTAACCCCGATGGTATCCTTGTCTGGCCAGGAGAAGCTCGGAGGAGCCCCATCACCGTTGCTCCTCGCCGGCCGAAGCACCCTCTCCGTGGCCAGCCTACTCCGGAGCTTCCCCACCGGAACCAGCGCCGCCAACGTGAGCCCTGGGTCCCCCTTAACGTGTGACCGCCGCCGATTTGGCCCCCTCGACCCCGGTGACCCCCTTCACCACCGGGGAACCAAATCTTCCCCTTCGGCCTCCCACTTCACCCCGCGCACCATCCCTCCGCTCCCTCCCTCGCCATCTCCGCCATCCACCAGCGCAACGCGTCGGCCATCCGAGCGAGGTGGGCGCGCGCGAGCGTGGGCCAAAGCCCGGCCTGCCTCGCCTCTCCGCGTGCGCGCGTGGGCTGCGTGGGCGGCGCGGGCGTTCGCTCGCCGCAGAGCGGCCCCGGCCGGCTGCATCAGAGCACCCAGCTGGCTCACATCGCTCACACCAATTTTCCAGTGATTTAATCTTTTCCAGGAACTAGAAAAATCCAAATAAATCCTAGAAAATCACAGAGAATCCCAAAAATCCCCAAATTTCACCACTTTGCTCAGAAAAATATCCTGAACCCATTTTTGATCTCCATTCCTCCAGATTCATCCCAGATAAATTTCTAAAATTTCAATTTGAGGATTTATGCATTTTACTCCTTTTTAAATAGTTTATTTTCCCTCGCTTGATTAGTCTCAAGCTGGACTTAATTATTTTATGTATTTACGCTAGTGTCGGAGATCCGGAGGTTCAAGTGCAGGCTCAGGATCCAGGTGTTTCTTCGTTCGAGCTAGCCGAGATCGTCCAAATCAACGACAAGTCGCAAATCCTTTGAACATGTTGTATGCCATGCTAATTAATTATTTTATTATGTTATTTGCATTATGCTAGTTGTGAAATGTTAGTTCAAAGTAAAATAAAATGGTTAGAATGTCATGATATGTAGTTACTCCTACCACCGACAAATGTCATGTTAAACTTGTAGCCATGCCTTTGATAACCCTAGAATTAATTATCTGTTAATCTAGATAACTGTAGGTTATTATTATCACACAAAGTCTTACACTAATAAGGTCGTGGCTGCGGGCCAATAGACTTTGGAAAACCCGACTCTAGGGCAGGGTGGTGTGGGACATCGTGCCCTAGGGAGGAGATTGTCGGCGTGCAGATTAGGGTAAGGGTTGGGGAAGGAGCCGCAAGACGGTCTTCGTCCACCTCTTACCCTAGGTTGTAAGGTCGCGGACCTGACCGGGGTTGTGGACTCCGAGGGAAAAATGTAAAGACCAGATCCTTACGCTGAGCAAATGACATGGTGACCGCTCAACCATAGGAGTTGACTTGTCAACACTGGTTTAGTAGCTGCTCAACTCGATTGAAACTTTACAGGTGTTGAGAAGTAGGTGTTAGAGTAATTAGGTTAGGTATGCCGTGCTGCGGGTACCTAACAACGGTAGGGTTCACTCGAAGCGGACGGGAATTTTTTTCATGTGCCAGACCCGAGTAGATTCTACCAGGTAGAGCCTATAAAAAGAATTGAGCAGTGAAACGGCCTGGCTTTCTTAACTCTGTCGCGGGAGTTAAGGGATCGTGTGGGTAAAGCTGAGCAAACTCTGCAGAGTCAAAATAAATGGTATTCGAATACGCCGTGCTCCCGGTTAATGGAGCTGTGTCACTTGGGTGATTCCAGCAGTGAAGCTTAAGTAGTTTTGTAAATGCTTTAACTTGGTTAGTTGGTTAATTAACTCTTCATGAAAAACCCCTGAGATCTTAAAGAGTAGTTTTGGGTCCGTTTTATCAAAATGTTTGCAAGTAAAACTGCATCCACTCAAAGTAATAAACCAAGTATACTCCCTTCCTTTGTTGATCCGTGCATATAGTAAGATAGGGTTTCCTTTGTGACTTGCTGAGCTGGTTGGTAGCTCATGGCTTGTTAATTCCCCTCTTTAGAGGATCAAGACGAAGGTGAATGTCTCCCCGTTGAGGAAGTCCCGGAGGATCTCTTCTTCGACGAGAATCCGTGGCTTTAGGTCTTCGCCGTGCTCAAGCGGATCTTGGAGCTTTTGTGATGTAATTATACTTTGTGCTTGCACGCCCTGCTGTTGGAAAATGGATGTTAATCCATATGTGAAATATATGCTGGATTTTTTGTTGTAAGCATGCAATGGTATACTCTTGCGGGACACTCCATAACTGTTCATAGGTAAATAGTTGCGGAATGCCGTGTCCGTACGCGCCCCTGGAAACGGAGGCGTTACAGTCGGTGACTCCATCGCGCTCATCTCCCACATCGCCGGCTCACTCACAGCACGGTGACTGACAGCCGAACACCGCCGCAGTGGCGGCGCCGGTGGTGATGGAGCAGAAAAAATAGACACGTCAATTGGTCCTGGGTGTTCACAGGCCGTCCGATCAGGCTTAAGCGGATCGGATTGATCCTACTGCATCGTCCGGTGGACGTTTTTGCGTAAGAGGCCCTCATGAGGTAGAAAGCCTAGTACTGAAATGGCCCAATCGGAAGCCTCACACTCTGACTAGCAATCCCCTTACCGCCCAAAAAAAACACACTAAAACTAAGCACGAACAGTTCTTGCGCTAATTAATGTTCTTGCCACTGAATCGCGTGTTCCGCGATTACTGATCAAACTATAGATAGTCTCTAAAACTTTCGCAATTGACATTTCTTATGCAGGCTAGTCTGGAGATCGACTGGATAGCTAATCTAGTTTAGTGCGATATATGCTCAAGTCAAATGATATCCAAGCGAGGTGTGAACGAAATCATGGGGACCATTGGTTTCGACCTGTAACTAGTGTGCTAGTTCGTGTTGATCCATCAAAAGACCAAGCTAACGATTCCGAAAGCTAACGTGAGATCTATGGAACTGCATTGGATTTGCAAGCGTGTTGAGTTGGCAAGCTAGCTAGTTCGTGTATGTTATGTAATGGGAGATTTGATGATTTGCCCTATCTTTCTTTACAATTTGATAAAATGCCCTGTGATGTTTCACTGACATGCGGGGCCAGGGGCCAGGACCCGCATGTCAGTGAGATATCATTTGCCATTTCCATAAAAGGTGGGGCAAATCATCAATTCTTCCGTTATGTAATTTCTATCAATCTAGTATCATCCTAAGTTCAAAATCGTGCAAAGATTTCGCATCTCTTTACGTGAAGCAAGCACAAACAATACCAATCAGATTGGCAACTTCATTAAACCAGAGTCACATAAAAAAAAAAGAACGAACATGTACAAACTAGTACACGCTTCCAACTAGGCTCTGTTCCAATTAATGGGTCACAAACACCACTTAGCAATTTGATTAGCTGCATCGATCACTACGTGACAGCGATGAAGAGTCTCACGAGAGAGCATGAATTATATTCTGCGCGCGTGCACTGCAGAGAGTAGCTAGCGCGCCAGCAAGAGCGATGGGAACGGAAGCATGGTCGGCTCCGGCGACGCAAAGAAGCTCGCTCCAGAGAACACGGCCGTCGTCTCCTTGGTCGCCACCGTGGAAGCTTTCGTCCCGTTGTCGGTCTGTGCATGGCTGTCGATCTCCAGGTCGAACTCGTGAGTCTGCAGTGGGCGAGGCTTCTTGTGGATGTCCCAGCGCTCGGCTGATGACGCGCGGCTGGGAGGCCGCTTGTTGCTGTCCCAACGCTCGCAGGCTGATGACGCGCGGCCGGGGCTCTTGCTGCTGTCGCGCTGCCGCTCTCCGGACGAGATCGACGTGCCGCGCGGACTCTTGATGGTCTTGTTGCTGTCCCAGCGCTCGCACGCGGACGCGCGGCCGGGGCTCCCGCTGCTGCTGCTCGACGACGCTGGGCTGGAGGGCTTCTTGTGCGCGTCCCACCTCTCGACGGAGTCGGCGCGGCCGGGCCTGGAGGAGGGCGGCGCGAGGGAGGTGGGCAGGATGATGAGGCAGGGCGTCGGCAGCAGCGGCATCATCTTGCTCCTCGGCGGGGTCGGGAGAAGAGGCGGGAGGACTGCTGTCGCCATGGCTAGCTGCGCGGAGCAGTCGTCGCGAGCGATCGAGACGACACGAAGCAAGGCAAGCGGCCGGAGACGAGAGCTAGCTGTGGAACTGAAATGCCGCTGGATACTGCATATTTATAGCGACGAATCCGCAAGAATGGCATGACGACTCGCACTCGGATTCGGAGAATGTGCTTCATCATTTCCTTGGGTGGGGCTCCCGGTCCCGACACGAATGCGGATTAGTAACAAGGAAGGAAAAAAAAGGAATGGCGTTCGACCGCCGCGGCTCGGAAACGGGCTGGATTTCGGGACAGCGAGGGATGGGCCAGGGCGGTAAATGGGCTAGGATTTCGAGGGCCACCTCTGGGCTCTGCCTTTGGGCCGTCAGGGTTGGCTGCCGTTGAGCCTGCTGTTGCATGGTGTGATCTGCTGTTAGCAAATGTGACTTAAGGGTTTTTTTTTACTGAAGTTTATGATTTTTTTGCTGCGGTTTGACTTTTAAGCTATTCATATAAGAGATTACAGAGTAATAATATACCCAATCTTAAAAAAAAAACAGAACCTTATTAACTCTGTTTTTCATCCCCTGTCCCCCGCTGTAACTTCTCCAAAGGCCCCTGTCAATCATACAGGTCTGCCCGCCTTTGTAATTGACAGTTTTGTTGATGATTTAGTATAGGTGGGGAAACTCACCATCGCGTCGTCACAAAAATTAAAAAAAAGAGCGCGGTAACGGGAGGAGCATTGCTTCCTTTTCAGACTTTTTTCGGACTTAAGGTCTACAGTTCGTGTGAATTAAAGGTTTTGGGTGGGTTTTTGGCTGTGGCTTATGATTTTTGATTTAAAATTTTGAATTTTGGTTGTTCGAGAGATAGAATATAAAGAGAGATGCTTACATGCGATTTTGACCGGTATAAATGAAGTCAAGACAGTGTCTACTATAATAGACTTGCACACCCCACCTTAAAAAGATATTCTGTTTATAAGCTAGTTGCTATAGAAAGCTAAGCCATAAGCTCTAACGAACCGATCCTTTATAAGTTGATCGATGCGATGATCACAATTAAGATTGATGTAGCTTTCTTCTTTTTTACATTGAGTTAAAAAAAAGTCACGCGCACATCGACTGATTACTTCTTGCTTTTTACAACATGATTCAGAATTGTACATGTTAGAAATAATCTCGACTTAGAGTTCAAGACGTAGTAAAGTTCGTTTTCGTGTGTAACTCAAGTTAAAATTGTATCTAACTTGAAGTCCAAATACGTATACAAGTATGAGAGTATTAGCCTATATATTGAGAAGACTTGTAGCCAGTTAATAAAGGGGAGCAAGTAAGAGAATAGAGAAATTCAGAAATTCTCCTATGTTCTCTTAGTTTATTTGTGATGTGTGCCCTTTTGTCCAGGAATAAAGTTAACAAGTGATATCAGAGTCTAGGCGAGAACAGAGTTGCTAAAATAAAATTGTCTCGGCGATTCCGTTTTGTGCTTGTCTTGAGCGGCGCTCGCGAGGCCTCCGCGCGCGCATATATCTATACATCGGTCTATGTCTCCAGAGACGCACGTTGTCTACCCCAAGTCAATGCAGAGCTAGTCAAGGAGCAGCACAGCAACCAGGAAGCATAGACATCAACAGAGCAGCAGATCGAGAATAGACATCAGTAGCAACGTTGGACAACAGACAGACAAGATAGAAAGGTTCAGAGCAAGTTAAAATCAAGTGGTGTCTTCAGTCGCTTTCTGAGAACGTGCTAATCCAAGCAAGGAGCAAGGAGCTGCATGAGATCGTGAGGGCGCGGTCCTCATTCAGTGCGACACGCAAGACAGAAGTCGAGTCAACTTTTGTCCACCGAATTTGAGACGAAATCTTTCGGTTTTGTTTCCCAAGGCGGAGTCATATTGCTGTTATAAAAGCGATGAAGCGGCTTCATATTCTTTCACCAGTTCGCGAAGAAAAAGCTGACGAGCAGCTCTTTGATTCTTGTTCTGCACAAGGCGAAGCGTTGCAGCACAAAGTTGCAAAGCGTATTTTTTCTCAGGTTCCCTCGGTCCAAGACTCACTTCAAAGTAGCATGAGTTCTTGATCCATGCTCAAGATCATGTCACGTTCTCTGGAAAGTGGTGTTACCGGTGATGAAGCATCATCTAGTATGATGGTGAAGGAGAGTTCCGCTGTCTCACTGCATTATCCAATGCTCATGATGAGCAATTATGTAGCCTGGGCAATCAAGATGAAGGTGTACATGAAGTCTCAAAGAGTGTGGGACGCGATTGAGAACGGCAACGTTGATGTGCGCAAGGATCAAATTGCATTGGTGGCTATCTATCAGGGCATCCCAGAGGAGACGCTCTTCCTACTTGCCGAAAAGGAGACGGCTAAAGCCGCGTGGAAGGCGTTGAATACGATGCATCTTGGTACTAATCGTATGAAGGAAACAAAGGTACAAACTCTTAAGACTGAGTTCGAGGTGCTGCGTATGAAGGAAACAGAGTCGATCAATGACTTCACTGTTCGGTTGACGATCATCGTCAACAAGATTCGGGCCCTTGGCAAGAAGGTGGAAGAGTTGTACGTAGTGAAGAAAATCCTTCATGTTGTTCCCTCACAGCTTCTCCCAATTGCTTCGGTCATAGAGCAATTTGGAGACATAAAGACAATGACCATGGAGGAGGTCATCGGTCGTTTTAAAGCGTATGAGGAACGCATCCGCGACAATAGTAACAACGGCGACGAATAGGTCTTGTTGACCTACGATGAGTGGGAGATTCGATCATCGAAGCGTGAAGGCAAGAATACTTCCATCGGTGATGGCCAAGGCCGTCATAATCGAAAGTTTGATAAGGCAGAAGTGAGGTGTTATAATTATAATGATTATGGGTACTTGCTTCAGAATGCCCAAAGCCGAGGATGAAGAAAGCGTTTCTTGCTGAAGCGCTCAGCGATGATGAATCAATAGTGCTCTGATGATGAGTTGAGTTAGGGACGTTGAGAAGATGTGTCACCATCCAAACTCAAGTAAGGTGAAAAAAATCAGAACGTTGAGCAGATGTGTCGACATTTTGTATTAAGTATGAGTTTAATAAGTCGTAGTTGAGACCGGCTACCTCAATGTTTTAGAATCTTTGCATTTGGATGACCTGTACCGGTTGAGTTGTGCTCCTACATGTAGCTTGCATGTAGAACGCTTCATGTGGAGGTGTGACTAGAAGTTCATAATGCATTGAAACTAAAACTAGAGTATGTCAAGTCAAGATTAGGGGAAGATTGTTAGAAATAATCTTGACTTAGAGTTCAAGATATAGTAGAGTCCGTCTCCATGTGTAACTCAAGTTGAAGTTGTGTCCAACTAAAAGTCCGAATACGTATGCTAGTAGGAGAGTATTAGCCTATATATTGAGAAAACTTGTAGCCGGTTAATAAAGGGGAGCAAGTAAGTGAATAAAAAAATTCAGAAATTCTCCTGTGTTCTCTCAGTTTATTTGCGATATGTGTCCTTTCTCCAGAAATAAAGTTAATAGTACATATTTCTGTTCGCAAAACTTTACTATCTATGTTTTCCTTGGAAGGCATGTATGGTACTAGTTGATCACTAAGCTACAAAAAAAATATTGTCATTTGTGAACACTATGTTGTTCAGTTTTCCTTAGTAACTTAAGTTTTTAGGTGAACACATACAACTCAATTAATACAAGTATGGCGGAGGTAACACAGCGCAGCCCGTCGGACACAACGAATCTCGAGTTGGAAGTGTCGGGGCTGCATGAATTCGAGGCAATTCCCGAGGAGTTTCGTCTCTGATTAGAGCAAAGAAGTCAGCTAGAAAGGAATTTAAGATACTTCATTCTGAACTAGAGAGAGTTCGTTGTCAATGTGGGGCCGTCCAGACAGCTCGTGTGTAAGATTATAGAGCTAATGGGTGTATTTTTTTAGATTATGATTTATGATTTATGGTTAAAAATTTTAAATTATGTGTTGTTCGTGAGAGGTAGAATGTCGAAGAAAATAATCATATACGATTTTGGCTGGCACAACTGAGTTCAGTACAGTTTGTATTATAATTTACCGGTAGGCCCCGTCTTGAAAAACACACCGTTTAAAAACTAGTTACAATCAAGTACTATTCCCTCCGTTCTGTAATATAAGTACAAGCCTAGACCAAGGGGCACTAAACCTAATAAAAATTACACCCTCAGTTCTTTTTACTAAATATTTTTTATTTTTTATGGTCTCAAAGATGCGACTTTGATCATTACTTTTTATAACTTTACATTAATATGCATTAATAAAATTATCATATTATAAAAATATTTTTAACAACAAATCTAATGATATAGCTTTTATATAGTCAATCTAAATAGTTTTAAACCTAGAAAGTTTAACGGTATTGATTCTAGGACGTCAGGTAGAAAAGAACAAAGAGAAAATAACTACACTTTTATTTCCTAAATAGACTTATTACGAGACAAAGTTTCCTAAAAGAATGTACTTATATTATGTGTCAAATATAGTAATAAATAACTTGGATCTCAACTGGACGCCTTGTTGAATCATCCTGTCTAGTCGAGGGGGTGGTTGCTGTCAGAGAGATATCTGATAATAATTGATCTCCGGTTATTGTTAGCGAGAGATAATCGTGGAGACAACTGTAGGGCGGTTGTTATCGAGATATAAGGCCAAATCATCGTGTGATTAGGAGTGGATAAAGCATGTGTTTTATCTGTCGCACGGGAGAGAATCGCCTGGAGGCAGACCCTTATACTAGTCCATGAAATCTTCGAGTGGTTTGCTGGTTAGATAGAATGCATAATGAGCTTCTGACCAAGGGTACTGAGCCGAGCCCGCCCTGGCGGGCGAGCGGGGGCGGCGCATCGGGCCCCAAAATTCAGGGGCCCTTACCTATATACATTAATACATAGTATATATACTAGTAAGTTTAGTATACTATCCGTCTTCCGATTTTCCGAATCCCCGGCTGACCGTCTTCTCGTCTAGTCGTCTTCGGTAGTTCGGTCTTCAGCGGCGACTGCGTGCGTGACTCACGGTAACCAACCACGGCAAGCGTGCGTGACTCCAGGGCTCCAGGCTCTCGGCTCTCCACGGCAAGCCGCCGCCAGCCGCGACCCGGCTGCCAAGGACAAGGAGAAGGTCGACGAGGACGACCTGTCCCGCCGCCTTGCCGATCTCAAGGCTCGCGGCTGAGGGATTTCAGTTCAGGTGAAAATAGATGGCCTAGCCCTTGCCCCATACAGGAATATACTTACCTGCTGTTGCACCGTTCGAATATTGTTGGCCTTTTACTATTAAAATTGTGTTGGATAATGTTATAGCTAGTCTGATGGGGAACTCCATGGTGGTTAGGTTGTAATGGTGTATATCTACAAAACAAAGCTGTTTTGTGAGTCTTGGGTTATACTTTTTGGCGGACAAGTCTAGCAAATAATGGGTACCTTTAGTTAAGTTTTACACCTAAAAAAATTAACAAGTTAAGATTTGTCATGCAACTCATACCTGACATGTTACCCCTACCAACTGTAAGAGCTAAGGTTAGAGAATATTGTAAATGCTTGCCACAACTTGGATGAAAAATGGCAATGATCCATGGTATTATCGTTGAACTTGACGATGCTGTCATGGAAATTTCTGTAAATAGCAGTCTGGAAAAGCATCATTCATGTGAAAAAAGTATATCTTGTGGTTGACTGATAATTTGTGAGGTTTGAAGTTTAGGTTGTGATATAACCATATGGTGGCTGCCAGGATCCTGAGCATGCATTGTAATTATAATTAGAAATTTTTTTAAGGTAATATCTATAAACTCTTTGATATGAATTTTTCTTTAATACATAACGTATTTTAAGTGTTTGTTGGTAAAATTATATATATATATATATATATATATATATATATATATATATATATATATATATATATATATATATATATATATATATGTGTGTGTGTGTAGATTTATATTTAGATATTTATACTAGGGCCTCTATTTCTAATTTCGCCCCGGGCCCCTAAAATCCCACGACCGGCCCTGACTCGAGCAATTGCTTTTGAAAGCTTACGTTGACATGGGTCTTAGGGTCTTAATTAAGTATTAAAGCTGTATTAATAGATTATTTAATCCTGGTTAATACCACTTTATAGTTAATCGATTTTCAACTAAATAAATTAGTGTGTATAGTCTTTGACCAACCATTGTTCGTATATACTGAAAAATGCTGTCCATAATGGTTGCATACAACGTGTAATGCCGACAATCCATGTAACGTGTGATACAGCTAACGCGTCTTACCTTTTCATACTGGGCGAAAATAAGCTTACTAGCTCGTGTATTGATTGTGCGAACGGTGCATGGTTTTGTCATACACAATATTAACTTCTTGCACAAAATACGTTACAGCACGACGGAATATTCGTTGGGATAACTTATTCAACTGTATTATCGTCTCAATTATAAGCCCATGTATGTCGAAATTTACAACCACAGTGCTAGTTTATTTTCCTGCTACATTGCTTCTTGGGAAACCGCGTAGACAAAGATTTGTGAAGTATTCCACTGACGAACAATTTTATGCTGCATAGGACTGTCAAAAAAATCTCAGGCTGAACTAAGGTTGTTAGCATCGTGACACGTATCATAGTACGTATGATCCTATAATTCTATCAAAGGTAGATGATACGGATCGCAATATGGATCGGAATCAGGTAGTATCGCAGTGGGATCGCGATCCTACTCGTAGCATCATTAGGATCAGGTAGCATCGTAGTAGGATCGCAGTGGGATTGTGATCCTAACAACAAACTATATTAACATATAAAATTTGATATTACCTATTGCTAGTTTAAGTTGCACTGGTTTAATTTGATTTATTTTGTTGTTTATATGTTGTTCTAAGGTAACAAAGTATTATCGTTGATATATTGTATTTTTAGATTATTAGTTTATTAAAATAACTAAATAAGTTTTAAAAATCAACCTTAATTCAATATAGCATGAATAAGTGTACTCAAATTACAAAATTAAATTCAAAAAAAATCTACTACAGACTTATATATTTAGAAATATACTTCAATTTTTTATATAAAATATATACGTTTTTAAAATTTTGATAGAATCGTGATTCTATGATCCGATCTTATGATCTAATCCTGTCAGACGAAAAACAATCCTAACTCGTATCGCGATCCTGACAACCTTGGGCTGGACAAGCCACTCGAGCACAAACCAAAGCTCAAATCCATTGCCAGCTGCTCAAGCTCGTCATGTTAAGGCTTGACTGTACAGTTTCGTGTAGTGGTACAGTTCATGAGGGATCATGTGAGAAAATTCAATATTATTTTTTGCCAATATTTATGGAGTTAAAATTTAATTTTGTCAAAGATTTAGATTTTCAGCCTTTTGGTTTCAGTCCTGGTGGTTAGACTAGCTCTGTTGAGTAGTCAAATTCGTGAATTCAGGTAGACCAGCTTTGCATAGTGATCTGACCGGCTACTTCTGATTTTTGCCAGTGTGTTCTAAAATTAGGGTTTTTAGTCGAGGTTTGGGTAAAATAGTCCTAGGTCAATGCATTCATATTGTATGAAGTATATTTGAGCTAATGTGGGTTGTGATGTGAAGAATTTGTGTTCGAAAATGATTTTTTGGTCTTTGGATATGTAGACATGTTTGTAGTCAACTATGTTCAACGGTGAGGACCAGAACTACGCTCATGGAGGAGTCGAGATCCAGAACAGTCAAAGATGTTAGATGAGATGGTTGAGATCAAGCGTGGTGCAAGGAAGCCAAGAAATATTAAAGGGAATGTTCGAACGACGGGTTGTGCCAAATAGCATAGTCAGTCTAAGTGAGGTGTGATCAAGTAAACCAGAGCAAAAGAGATTTGTTGATGTGTGGTATGCCATTTGTGCACCTACATATGATAAGCATAGTGTTTGCTTGTAAGGGAAGGAGTAGACCAAGTCAATGCAAAGGTATTTTGGTAGTTTATCAAATACCAAAAAATTTGTTGGATCAAAATTGTGGTGCTTGAAGCAGGTTTTGGGGAAATGGTTTAGGTCAAAGAGATATTGAGAAAATCATGTGGATCAAAGGCTAAAGACTTAGTGAGTTCGGGCTCATATGCTTTAAAAAACGTGTATGAGTTAAGTGTGAACGAAAATCCCATGTTATGTGAGATTAACGGGTTTTCTTCAATTGTGCTAGTGGATAATATCCATTAGAGTTAGACGTGGACTGGTTGTCTCATCTATTTAGTGGGTTGGAGATGGAAGCTTACAAGAAAAACACCATTTCAACTATCCCAACCATTTCATTCTTTAGTTAGGGTTAGGGTTTGAGAGAGAAGAGTGAGTGGTATGGTGTGCTCTCTTTTCACATGGAGTGACTGTGAAATCTTCATTCTCAAATAGCAATATAATCAATTTTGTACATCTCTCATGAATTCTTCTTGTCTTGATTGATTTGCTCTTGTTCTTGTTAATTCTTTACCTCTTCTCTTCCCCTCTTGATCTTGTTACTTGCCAAGGAAGTGTAAGTGACAGAGATGACTCATGGAGATCAAATCCCATCCATCTAGGTACTGTGGTTTGTAAGATATCGAAGTTGCCTGGCTCTTGCTCAACCTGGAGCTCTTCTTGAGAAATCTTGATCTAAGGGTTTTAATTTTGTTTCATTGGTTGGTTTTGCTTGCTGTGATATGTAGGAACATATCTAGAGATATCTTGGCTGTTCTTACTCTACGAGCAAGTTGTTTATCAAGTTTTTGAGATTTGTCCAGTTTTGATGTAATCTTTTATGTTTTAAGGAAATGTTAGAACTTTGGTTAAGATCCATGCAATTCTTAGATGGAATAGGTTCATGGGACTCTTAGCAAAGTGCATGCAAAGTTTGACTTCATTTGATTATGGATTTTGAAGTTTGCATCAAAAGTGGTTTTCACTTGAGCTAATTTTTTATTCTGGCAAAAAGAGAGCGGTCAGACCACTTCTAGAACCGATCAGACCAGCCACCGATTAGACTGCTGGTGTGACAGATCAGACTACACCTCTAGTGACGGTCAGACCGGATAAGTGTTGATTTTATAAGGCTTTGTTTGTTTTGGATTGTGATATAGAGTTAGGCTATAAATCTAATCTTCTTATCTATCTAGATCTAGAACAAAGATTTATACATAGAAAAAAGGGTTTTGTTAAATATTATTTGGATATTTTCTTCCTAACTATCATCCAGATTTAAGATTGTTAGATTAGAGATCCAATAGCCATGAATTCTACCCCTCCTCCTCCCCCTTGAAATCTACCCCCTCTCTCTTGAAAAAATTCTCCCCCTTCAGAAACAAGGGGCTTCTTATCTCTAATCAAAGGGTCATAAATTTGGATAATAGTTAGAAAGAAAATATCCAGGTGATGGTTAGACACTCTCTAGTAAAAAATTTAAAGAATATATGTTCACCGTTGTTACTATTCCCGGTCCTACAGTTTCTGGGCCCAGCCTGTTAGCCCAACAATCTTATCTGTAATCCTCAACTCCTCCCTCCCCTAGAAAAGAAAAAAGAAATCCTCACTCAGGCCTCTCACGTCTCAGGTCGCACCAAGTGCGCCGCCGCCTGGGCCGCCTACCCTCCCGCCCCGCCGACTAGGCAATCTCCGCCACCGCCGATGCCGTCGTGGGGGTGCGGCATTTGAGGTGGTCAGGGATAAGTAAGCCTTTCTCTCTCTCCCTGTTTTCTTTTTCCTTTTTGAGAGAGCAATGTTTCCTCGTTGCTGCCTTCTTGTTCTTCTTCTCCTGATTTGAGGCCTCTCTGTATCAGATCTGCGAGTCCTGTTGTGCATTTGGTTGTGGGGGTGCGGCATTTGAGGTGGGCAGGCAGGGATGAGTAAGGAGGAAGCCCTCAAGATACAGGTGAGCTTTTGCTTCTTCTCAACCGTTTGTGTAGACATTCCATACTATACTTGTTTTTGCTGCCATTTTCGTTTCACCTGTGTTTCCTTCCATGGCTTCTGCTATGTTTTTTTAACCTCTTTGTTTTGCTATTTTGGTAAATTTGTGCTCTCTGTTTCTCCCAAATTCCCAGACTTGTGTGCTGAAAGTGAATATCCACTGTGATGGGTGCCTGAAGAAGGTCATGAAGATCCTTCACAAGATTGAAGGTGAAAAAGAAAGTTTTTTAAGGGCAAATTGCTTGAGTTTTATTCTTTTTTCTTTGCTCATTTTTGTTCTTTTTTTCCTAAGGGAAATACGTTGTATTGATCTGCAGGCGTGTACCAGACCAGGATAGACGTGGAGCAGGGGAAGGTGACAGTGTCCGGCATGGCGGATGCGGCCACCATCATCAAGAAGCTGAACAAGGCCGGCAAGCCGGCCGAGCTCTGGGGCTCCAAGGCTGGCGTGGCGAACCAGTTTCAAAAGCTCCACCTTGACGGCGGTGGCAAGGGCTAGGCCAAGGACACCAGCGGCGAGGGTCAGATGGGCGGATGGGGTGGGGGTGGTGGAGGTGGCAGCAAAGATGCAAAGATGGTGCTGCCGCAGCTGTCGCCGCAGCAGCTTCAGCAGATGTAGATGAAGGGGCTGAAGCTACCGCCGTAGTTCATGGATGCAAAGACACCGTTCGCTGCGGCCGCGCCGATGGAGGACCCTAAGTCCGTGAAGTTTAACCTCCCTGAGGACGACGTCGGGGGCGACGGTGGCAGTGAGTTCGATGACGACTTCGACGACTACGACGACGACGATGAAGGCCTCGACGACGACTTTTATGATGATCCCAAGATGATGATGAAGCCCATGGCCATGCCACCAAACACCTGTGGGGGCGACAAGAAGGGTGGCAACGGCATCGGCAATGGTGGCAAGAAGGGCGGCGGAGGCAACGAGATCCCTGTGCAGATCAAGGGGATAGCCAACAACGGCGGCGGCGGGAAGAAAGACGCAGGTGGCAAGCAGAACCAAGGTGGCGGTGGCGGTAAAAACGGAGGCGGTGGGCAGCCGAACAACGCCAAGGGAGGAGCCCCAAGCGGCGGGAACCACCCAGGTCAGGGGAAGAAGGGCAGTGGCGGCCCCACCGTTGGTGTTGGTGGCCCGATGGCCGGCATGACGCAGCAGCAGGCCATGATGAGGTGTAATATGATGGGCGGTGCCGGTTTCCCCGGTATGGGCCCGATGGGTGGGCCTATGGGCCACCCCCACACGGGTAGCGTGCAGGGCGGTGGCGGTGCCCGTGCCATCGGCGGGGTTCTACCAGGGCGGCGGCGGCAGCATGCCATCCGGGCCAGAGATTCTGCAGGTTACCGCGGCGGCCGGGAACCCCATGGCGCAGCAGCAGTACATGGTATTGATGCAGCAGCAGCAGCAGATGATGATGAATGGGCATGACCACGCTTATGGCCTTGGCCACCACAGCCATGGTGGTGCCGGCGTGGCGGCTTACCCACCGATGGGCTACGGGTACGGCCGGCCGCCGATGCCGCATCCGTACCCAATGCCGCCGCACCCGCATGCCGAACCTTACAGCTACTTCAGTGACGAGAACCCCAACAGCTGCTCGATGATGTGAGGTGAGATGCTGCCTGCAAATGCAGTGGCTGGTTGCTTTCTCACCAGCTGCTTTGATCAAAGTAAACCAACCAACCAACCGGAAGGAACTCCTCCTGAGGTCACAGGTGATCGTCGTCATCATCTTGGTTGAAAGACCCTGGATCAGAATACATGGGGAATGAGTCCATCTAGCTCTCTCCTTTCCTTTCCTTTTCTCTCTCTTTTTTTTAACTTTTATTTTCCTCTGTGTTGTGCATGACTGGTGCTGCCGCTAGCACTTTTTACATGCTACTCCAGTAGTTGAATGTCGTAAACTTAGTGCCTTTAGCTTTCTGCCTGCCTTCCCTTATATGACACTCCATGCCATGGTGAAGGTGGTGATGATAAATTAATTATGGGAGCAATGAAATGAAGCAGGGGATGAATGATCATGATGATGGTTATGGTGATGGTGGTGGCCCATGTGAGTAGGGAGTGAGTGCTTGGATGAATGAATCAAATATCGATAAGTCTGCTTTAAAATCTATATCGATAAGTCGCTTTGAAAAAGAGATGAAAAATTTATTCTGTTTATTTGTTCTGTGAAAATCATAAACTACAAGCTAAAAAAAACTATTGTTCCGTTCATATTTATTTTTGCTTTTGATTTTTTACTTAGAAAAGATAAAAATCAATATAAACATCTGAATTTTTGAAATAATTTTTCTATTCCTCTGGCTATTATATGTCTGTAGAAATAAGATAGCTGTACATCACATATTTTACCCCTTTTGCTCTTATGACGTGTAGCTGTCTCTTTTTACTTTGTCCGTCGCTCATGTAAAAACACCCAACTGTACGGTTCTTTTTTCCTGCATGCATTTGCATTATTTCTTTCTCTCTTTTTCTTTCTGAAACGGCACTTGCGTTATTGATCAGGTATGAATAGATAAGACAGGGCTGTCCCTTGCAGCCGCATTCAGGTTGGTTTACACCAAAATTGCACATATCAATACTATGACCCCAGCAGCACCACTGCATGGCCCCTCCCATCGACTGATTCCAGTCCAATTACCGCCGTGAAAAAGCCATGCGCAAATCAGAGTAGCAAGCTCCAGAGTTTGGCATGTATCCACTGCAAACCCTTGAGTTTTCTTTATCTGAATGGATCCTAGTAGTATAGCTTTACATGTCTGCAATTCAGTCGCATGGTATTTGTATATTCGATGCTTTAAGATTCAGCACAATCCTAAGTGGGGGCCAAGCGATGGAACCAAATGGAACGCTGAAAGTATGCTTCTACTTGGGCATGGCACAACTCAGAAAAGCATGTATTGGCCAAAGAAATATATGAACCGTGAGTTCCGGGCCATGTCTTGGGGATGCACTGCACTGAATCATTGCAGAGGAGCTGCTGTTGTTTGCTTCAAAGTGATCTTTAGCTAAGTGTGTGTTAGGAATAGATGGAAGAGCTGTCTGTACTCTGTAGAGCTGAGTACTAGCTTTGTTGCGGCAGGAATTATAGCTGGTGCGGTGTGCTGCAACTATAGCGGCTTTAACCGTAGGGCTCGATCACTGTAATAATCCTGCCGTGCCTCCTCAATCTGAACAATGTGTTCCTAGTTTTCTCAGCAGACAAGGAGTCGAGCCCGGTGTAGCGCCATCAAAATCGACGGCTCCGACTTCTTCAACCTCGCATGTGCATGAGCATGACGGACAGAACGTCCGGCGGACCACCGGCGGGACATCAACCGGAGAGCACGGAGGAGGCCTTTGGCAGGCTTAGCTGCGGTTCCTCAACGGTGATTTGCCGTCGATACCGTTTGGTCTCAACTAAGCTCGCCACTGAATTCATCTTGTTGTTTGCTGGCGTTGCTAATGCCTCAAGGTGTTTAGACTTCACCTCTGTTCCAATTGGTTTTTGCCATTGCCACTATCTTTCTTTTAGAGAAATCAGAAATTAATATAAATATCTGTTTTTTCAAAATGGTTTCTCCACTTCTCTCACTTCCGTTTCGCTCCGAGGATAAATCAAGGTTACGGGCGCATCATGTGCTCTATTCCTCTCTCCTGTTTCGCGCACACATCTCTCCGTCACTTTTTGCACCACACGTTCATTTTTTAAAAAAACTACTTCTTTCAGCCGCTACTTCTTATTTTTAGCCAAAAATCATCGGCAAGCCAAAATGTGGTTTGTAATCTATGTTATGTTGAATGAATGAAAATGGCATCCGGGCCTTTGTTCCTACAAAAAAAAAAGAAGTTCTTGAACGGAAGCAAGGATTGTTTCCTGAGAAGATAGGCTGGTAGGTTGGGTTCCGTTGATTCTTTTATTTATTTATTTTTGAAGGCGGTAAGGCCTAACTAGTTGATTACTAATTTGAAGTTGATTGAAAGAAGCATGAGTCTGTCCAAGAGGGCTTGCCAAAAAAGCAGGTTAGTTTGTACTGTCACCGATTTATATGTTCTTTTAATCCTTGTAGTCAGATTGCCTACCTCGTGGTGCCCGAGAGACGCGATCATTCTGCTAGCTACTCGAAGAATTTAGAGGGGAAAGGAAGAATTTTACAGTAGAAAAGCATGGAGTGTTTGGCTGCTGGACTGGAAACGGAGTAGCAAGCTAGGAATTTGAGGAGCGGGAAAGCAGGGGACTAGGCTCACATGCCATCTGCCTCGGGTGGCCCCCTCGCCTGCAATCTTGCTGCTGCCCCATCCCTCGGTCGCCTGCTCTCCCCTTCAGTCCCTCTCCCTGCCTGCCTGCGTGTGTGCATGCATAGCTCACTGCAGTACTGCACTGCATTGCACTGTGCCGTACTCATGTTAAAACTAACCTTAACTCATGCTAATTATATTAAATATGATCGAAACTACAGTCGAAGGTTTGGCCGAAACTACAGTCGAAGGTGTTGTCAAAGCTGTTGTCGAAGCTGCAGTCAAAGGTATGGTCGAAGCTGGGTGTCCGAGTAACGACTGAGTCAATAAGTTAGTCGAGTCTTTCGGGTAGTACGTGATGTGCGCAAGTCGTGGAGTGATATCCTGTGAAACCGAATCATAGAGCGTCTATTTGTATCCTTGTAATCAATCTGTTGAAAAGAGTGGTGAATGATAGAGAAAAGTGAAAAATAACGCAAGTCAAGTTCACATCGGGAAATTACTCTACTGTTCATCATCTTCCCCATGTAGTGTGTGTTCATGGGTAAGGTCTGTTCTTTTCAGCTTCTAAAAACTGCTTTTCGGCTTTTCTACAGTAACTAGCTTTTAAACGGAGTATCTTTTCAAGATAGGGTCTACTAGTTAATTGTAGTATAGCTTTACCGACTTCATTTATATTGGCAAAAACCGTACGTGAGTTTCTGTTACGCTATAATCTCTCACACAAACAGCCAAAAACCACAAGCCGCAGCCAAAAGCCACAAGTCGTAGCCAAAAAGAACAGGACCTAAATCTAGTGTGATTCCTAGTTTGAGTTCTAACAATTGGTACACGACGCAAGTTAAGTTCACATCGGAAAATTACTCTAATGTTCATCATTTTTCGTGTATAGTGTGCGTCCATGGGTAAATCGAGTGTGATTTCTAGGTTGAGTTTTAATAATTGGTATCAGAGCTCAGAAGCGAGGAGAAGCTGCCTGATGATGACTCGTTGGTTGGCATGATGGTGTGCGCAACGGCGCACGTCAGGTGGAGGAGCACAGGTGTTGGCCATGATCGGCTGCAGCACCGTGCGCTTGGGTGCACGATGGCAAAGGTCTGCGCGGTCATAGAGAGACCAGCGTGGTGTTCGAGAATCGCACGTGGCATACACATCGTCGGCAGCGTGATCGCCATGGTGTGGTGACGATAGGCGCACCAGTGTCAGATTCCATGCAAGGTGAGCGGCACTGGTGGGCTGCAAGGCGTGAGTAGCGTCGGCGGCGAACGACGTTCTTCCACTATTAGCAGCGCCATGGTGTAAGGTGTCGTGAACACGGCGATGTGTAAATCGGCGGCGGAATCGTTGAAGTGTGTGTTTGAGTCATTTTGTGCATATGGCACAGTAGAAGTGTTGTATGTGTCATTGAGTTGTTTGCACACGTAGAAGGTGTGTTACATATGTGTTCATAGTCATGTCATGGTCGTGCATGTAGGTGAGTCCGTGCATGATGCATATGAATCAATTCAAGATGTACTATTTTATGTGCTAGTAATTGGTACTTAATCAATTCATTACTTAAATGATTAACTACGTAATATATTACGCATGTGATTATTTATGGCAACTGCAACAACGCGTCAACCATTTAGTTACATGCTTTAGGAAATTTAACATAACCGCGTACAATAGGGGAGAACCGTGGTACAAGCATCTCTGGACGTGCCTACTGGTAGAACATGCCTGGCGGTACCCACATGGAGTGTAGCTGAGGGAGCTCCTCGGACGTGGCTAGCCGTCGTTGTAGTGGCACGCACAAATGCAGCTAGGATTCATGCAGTAGCATGTGGGATCATAGGAATTTCCTATGTTGACGACCCCTTCTCGCATTGCATCTATTGGCGGATGTCATCATTCTGCTCATTGAGATCATCAATCCTCACCTCCAACTCTTGGATTTGATCCCATAATGCATCGATGTACGTCACAACATGGTATTCATGCAGAGAATCGATCTATCAAACAAAGTTGTATTTCACCATTTGTTGTAAAGGAGGGTTAGCATGAAAACTCTATTAGCATTAATAGAAAAAACTATTAGCTAATTATACCCAGAGTGTGGGCATCGGAAGAAACATCATCCTCCATCGAATTGGCCATCCAAGACCTGCACAACTGCATCCTCCCTGTGGCTGCATTTCGGCTATACCAGTTGAGCACGCTTATTTGGCATCAATCAGTAGTTAGGACCGAAGTCCTCCCTCCTTCCAAAGGGAAGGTCTTGTGCCATGACCCTGGTTGGACTGGCTCCTCGGCGTTTGCTATGGTATGTTATTACAACGAGCATGAGAACAAGAAGCCAAACGTAATTGAGATGAGCGATAAGCAACTGCGAGAGCTCCATATTTATGGCTGCGCGAAAAGGGAACCCGATGCGTTGCCACCGGAAATTATAGAGTCGTTGTTGATGTGCAGCACTATCGGCGAGTGGGTTGGCACGGATAGAGTTACAAATGTGTGCATGAGGGAGCGGGCGAGGAGGAAGTATGGATAGAGTGACAAATGTAGGCACAAGGAAGTGGGCTAAGGGGACGGCACGGACAGAGTGACAAGTGTGCGCACGAGGGAGTGGGCCAGGGGGACAGCATGGACACAGTGACAAGTGTGCGCATGAGGGAGCGGATATGGGGGAAGTCACGGACAGAGTGATAAGTGTGCGCACTAGGTAGCGGGCGAGGAGGGATGGCATGGACAGAGTGACAAGTGTGCACACAAGGAAGCGGACTAGGGGGATGTTATGGACAGAGTGATAAGTGTATGCACAAGGGAGTGAGAGGCTTGTGAGGGGGACCACGAGAAAAGAGGAAAGCCACCCAATGGAGGCACCATGCTCACCCGCCAGGTCAATGCGACCAAGCAAGTCCGGCCGACCATCGCAATCTACTGAGTCTACCTGGCATCATAGTACTATTCGTCGATCATCTGAGTCTACTGAGATGCATCACTTTTGACGTCCGTACTATCTGCACAGACTACCGCTCCCCGTTCTTCATTTTCACTACACATTCTGGAGGTATTGGATTCGTATTGTACATCCAAAATATTTATTGTGACTAATATCGTTTCATCTTGCAGCCTCCAATTCAACGTGGGGGTGACGATGAGTCCACCGATGACGATACGGGCCTCCCAAATACTTCTAGAGAACACTACACGATGCTACGGTCTACAGCGTACGCAGGAAAGAGTTCAGCGTTCACAGCAAACCCAGGGTTTGGACACGTTGGTGGACATAGCTCCTCTGGCTTCGTTGCCACATCGTATGGTCAAGGCGAGAACTCATTCACACCACAAGGGGGATTTCTAGAGTCCTTCGTTCATGACATAATTGTGGGCGGCTCGCAGTTCAGCATGTCTCAGCTGGAGGACATCGACCCTTACCGGACCTAACCTACTATACCTGAGTCTACTGGACCACCGCCGGTCATTGATCAAACAAAACGGTCCCCATACCTCATCCGACCCGAGACACAACCTCCTGACCGATTAACGTACCCCATAGGACATACTTGTGCTCAACGGAAGACAAGGCCATGTACGGAGAGGCAGACACGGCGAGGAGCTAGCAATGGCTCAGATGGGTGAGCTATATCGCATCTAGTGTGATGCATTTTTTTATTACTACAATTACTTTTGCTTGTATAAGTATTCCTAATGTATAAAATTCTTAAAAAAAATCATGAAATCTTCGTAAATTCATGATTAAAATAACTCGAATAAACATGGCAAATTCAGACCACATAATATTCCCAAAAATTTATAACTATGACTATGTCAGAAGGTTTCATATAAAATTTCGTAATTTTTGGAGCTCGTTTGCTATATGTAAAAACTCGTACAAATATCAAAATTGTATGGATTTTTTAGCAACATTCACAATGGATAGAATTAACAAAAAAATTATATTGTGAATCATGTTGTGTCGAGAGGTTGCATATAAAATTTTGTAATTTTTAAGCTTATTTGGTATATTTAAAAATTCAAATAAACACTAAATAAAAAATTAGAGTAGATAATTAAGTCGTCTCCTAGCCGGGCGGCAGGCTGCCTGCCATCTGTTGGTGGGGCGGCAAGTGCCTGTCGCCGGTGGCCCCGCCACGCGTTGCCTCGCCGCCGCCGCTGCCCGCCCATTGGACGGCAAAAGCGATATTGCTGTAAATACGATGTGTATGCGCTCGTCGTTCCATTCTCGAACATCGCAGCCGCAGCTGCTCAGCCTCGGTCGAGGCGCCTCCGCCTCCACCTGCGTCGACGTCTAGGAGGTGCAGGCGATGGACCACATCCACGCTTCCGCCGCCACCGACGGGGGGAGCAACTGGTGAAGTTGGGGGCAAGCCACCGCGGCTTGCTACAGTATGATCTCTCTTGTTAGGAATAGTCCCACATGGATTGTGAAAAAGAAGAAAGCACAAATTATAAGTGTGAGGGAACCTCCACCCATTGGATTAGTCTTTTGGTGGGAGAATGTCCAATACCACTTATAAGGTTGTTGCTTGAAGGGCATGCTTGCGGGCAGCTCGTGGGTTCAGGTGTGCGGGCTGCGCAGCCCATTTACCCATTTAAGACCTGGGGACCACAGAGTGAACCTGGTTGGACCTGGCGGGGTGCTAGGGTCCGGATCCAACATCTCTCTAAGGCAAAAATGGATATATGTCACTCTAAAAGTTTGCAATTTTGAGAATGGCACTCAGAATGATGAAATTAGTAAAATGCCAGTCGAGAACTGGTTTATGTTGAGATATGCAATTATTTTCCTTTTTTTTTTTTGCCATGTCCTACGCATTTCTACTCTTTCCCCAATTTACCGTACTCTTTTTAGTAGTTACCGTACCTTAAGCCACAGCATTAATAAAAACATAGTATATCTTGGAAAGGGCATGCATCAACCAACCATCATGGAAATAATTGGGAGAGAAATAAGTAAACAAGTACTCTCCAAAAAATTCTCATAAATCAACTTTTTCAGAGCCCCAATTAACAAGGAAAGACCAGTAGACCTTCATCCACGGGATGATTACGGCCCGTTCTAAATGATTTTAGTTTCTGATTTTTTTTAATTTTTAATTTATTTAAGACAAAAGCTACTTAAAATATATTAGATTCTAGTTTTACCTTATTTTGTCTTTTTTGTTTTTTCTTCTCATTTTTTTTCTTTTTCTCATAAAAAGCAAACAGTTGATATAATGTAATTTCAACAAAAACTCACAAACCGGAAGCCCACAGTAGAAGCCGTGAGCCAGATGGAGCGCCGCCTACGCCTCTGATTTCTGAACTGGTACGGACACCGTACCAGATAGTAGAATTCCTAATCTCTACCCCTATAATCCACCAGTTAAAATTATCCTACATCCACCCAACAGTTACCTGCTCCACAGTCATAACCTTAACTACGTCCACACCACAATATGCACCCAGAAATATACCATCCTTAAAACGTGCGCACCAGATTAACTCTCCTCTATTCTCTCTCCTTACTCAACCATATCCGACGATCATCCTTCGATGTATCTGCAGTACCACTCCCACCGATTCTCTCGCCCGTTCTCACGTTCTCCGCGCGGAACCGCTCCACTCGTCCCCGTCTCAATTCGATCGGCGCCGCTACGCTCCCCTTCCTCCCCACCGCCAATTCTCTCCCCGTTCTCCGCCGCTCGCGCCTTCCTCCATCCCGAACCTCGCCTCCTCCCCACCGCCGATTCCTCTCCGCTCGTTCTCCGCGCCGTAACTCCACTCACGCCCGTCCCAATCCGATCGGCGCCGCTACGCTCCCCTTCCTCCACCCCGAACCGCGACTCCTCCCCGCCGATTCCTCTCCGCTCGTTCTCCGCGCCGCCACTCTCTACGCCATGCCTCCTTTCGGATTCATCTCCCCCTCCCACCGTTCCGATCGGCGCCGCTGCTCTCCCCTTCCTCCATCCCGAAACCCGCCCATCTCTCCTCACCGACGGTGGCGGCGCGGATTCCCCTCCCCACCGAGTACTCTCCCCCTGTTCTCCGCGCCGCCACTCTCCTCCCCCACCTCGACCTCGGGCCGCCTCCCATGGCGTCGCCCTCTGGGAACCCTAAACCCATCCCGAACGCCCCCTTCGAGGCTCGGCAAGCTCTTCAAGCCGTCATTCGATCCGTGCTCGTCGTCTCTAGGGTTTGGGGGTTTTGGGCGGTTGCGAAACGATGATGCCCCCCTGGGCTTTCGTGCTATTATTGCAGGTGTAGGGTTTGTGCCGGCACCATTTCGCCGTGGTGTCGGTTCTGCAGTATAAAGGGCGGTGCTTGGGTAGTCAGCGAGTTGGGTTTGGATTTGGGTGGATTGGACGAACCGCCGCTTTTGTTTCGATTCGGGTGGTTGATTTGATTGATTGCATCCTGCTCACTCCATTGCGATACTTTGATTTTTGTTGTTTATGCTTGTGTAGTTGTGTAGCTATTTTTGTTGTTGTATAGAGATCGCTTTGCTTTGTTTCGTTGTTGTGGGTGCCTGCAAGTATGGCCATCCCCACGAAGAAGTTTCTATTGTGGCAATAGTGATGTGTGCGACAATGTTCTTAGGCTGCGAATATAACTGAAACGAATGGTACATCTTGTTGGTCTAAGAAATGTTGCGCTCTATCTAGCCAAGCATGGTGGGCGCAACATCGATGGTGGCTTCGTTAGTTTTATGTTTGCGCCTATGGTATTATTGTGGTGCAAAATTCATTTAATCAGAGAACACACTATATGCACAACCTTCCGATCCTATTTGTTTCATGTGAGATATATGTTGTCCAAAATACCTTGTATCTCCTGTGTAAATATTGAACAATTTTTTGGTTAATCAAAATTATCAAATGTGTCTTACAATTAGAAGAGAAGAAAGCTTGCATCGGTAACATAAGCTTTTTTCATGTGAGGTATATGTTGTTGAAAATACCTTGCATTTATCTCTGTTTAACTATTGAACAATTCTTTTGGTTAATCAAATGTGTCTTACAATTAGAAGAGAAGAAAACTTGCGTCTGTAACATCACCTGTTAGGAGTGTGTTCTGAGCCTTGTTCATTTTTTTGGTTAGTGTAGCATGTTTAATGTATTATTGATGGTAACTTTTGTTTTTTTATAGAGAATCAAGGCCTGGATACTGACATGCCCCTTTCTCCTCAGTGGCTAATGAAGGTAGGAGAAAACAAGGTTAGGCCTTAACTAGACTTAAACAACTGGACATCCTAACACTATGCATGGTGAACATAAGAGTAGGATATTCTTTAGGTTGATTTTAGCCTTTCTTAGTAGTTGTCTGCTTGTTTGTGCTGAAGATGGTGATTTATATAATTGACTGTTTGTTGCAGGAGCCCAGCTCACAAAGGTATCCGCTCAAATGCTACAAAGACACCTGGGAATGGTGAAGACATGAGCTACAGTGCGAAGAAAATGGATGTTTTCAGGGCTTCTGTACTTGATAGTGAAACTGGACGTCGTGACTGTTGGCGTGATGATGAAAGGGAACCAAATTGAAGTTGGTATGAGCCATACCAACCAGGTTAACCCTCTTATGCAAAGTGTGGATGAAAGCATACATGTTGGTATGAGCTGGACGTAATCGGCATGTTACTTACTATGCAAGTTAACATCTCAGTTTGATCTACATTCTGCAAATTGAAGTTTGTTTATCGCATAGAAGAACTGCCCACTTGGAAAACACAAAAGTTGGTGCCTAACATAAAGCTGGAAGTTCATCATCGATCGCTTCAGAATCTGCACTGTGAGGCCGCTTCTTTCATATAGACTGTTGATTATTGGATGTACATTTGCAGCATTGCCATTGCTTAGACACAGCCACAGTATGATCACTCAGCAAGCACTGGTCAAATTGGTAACATTGTTTATCTATTAATATTTAAGTGTTAAGTCCATTCGTTTTCCCATCTGACTCATCCCAGCAATTGCAAGAGCAGAAGATCTTAGTAACTGAAAAACTTAAATGTATCTATGGAGTTGCTTGCTGCATGATGCAGTTTATAAAGACATATACCACATCGTTCTGCACTTGAAAATTGAAAGAGAATTATCACATATCTGTGAAAGATAACTTTATCCTCAAATGTTTTTAATGTCTTTTTCTCCTTTCAGTTCCCAATACTCCCTCTTGCTGAGAAAATGCTGGTTTTCATATAAAGATAAAGCCACTGTAATGCATTTCCTCAAGACCTCAAGTATGCTAACCATAGATCGAATTTTGTGACTATTCTAGGTTTATTGCATGGTGGCACACCCCTTGCAACCACATCTTGTTGCTACTGGAACTAACATTGGTGTTATTTTAAGCGAGTTTGATCCAAGAGCACTTCCAGCTGTTGCTCCTCTACCAACACCAACAGAAAGCAAGGAACATTCTGCTGTTTACATTGTTGAAAGAGAACTGAAGTTGCTGAATTTCCAATTGTCAAACACAAGAAATCCATCCCTTGGAAATTCTCGTGTCGATCTCAAACAGAAGATCAAGGAATGAATCTATAGAACAGTGATAATAAAGCAAAGCAAGAAGCATATCAGCACGCCGCTCCCCACGATTCCTATTCAATCTTTTCGCTTAGCACTCTGGAAAGTAAGTGATTGTTTATGCCATATTGCCATTTATTATCAGGCATTTGACTACCGTTGCAAAGATACAAACAATCCTGTACTTGGTTTGTCTTATTTCAAGAATCTCATGATGGCTGCACTATACATTGGCCCTAGCTGAAGTGGTACTAATCTTCATTCTGGATATTGTTGCATTATACATTGTGTGTGTGTTGTTTAGCATTACATGGTAGTTGTTTTGCTGCTATGCACTGTTAGTTATTTCTTTGCAATCTATCAGTTGCAAGTCTGTTTTTTGGATGTCTAAATCTAATTTGCACTTACCACTGTAGTGCTTCTTATATGTGTGTGTGTGTGTGTGCGCGTGCATGTGTGCGTGCATGCGTGTGATGCTTTCAAATGAATTTTCTGAAAACAAAGTTTTGATTTCTTTGCAGGTATGTTGCAGCTGTATGGCCAGACATTCCTTCTTTTGCAGTGTACAAAGCAAGTGATTGGTCAGTTGTCGATTCAGGTACGGGGAAGCTGTTTGCTTGGGACACCTGTCGTGACAGATATGCTTTGGTAGAGAGTGCATTGCCTCCAAGGATGCCACTTATCGTGAAAGGTGGTTCTTCTAAAAAAGCCAAAGAAGCAGCTGCAGCCGCAGCTCAAGTCCAAGGATGATCAATCTGCCTCTAATGATGTTGTCGCCTCCTCAAAGGATCAGTCGTTATGTGACATTCATTATGTGACAAAAATATTTGGTTATATACAATATATGAGACGTGAATCTTAATGAATCTGTTGTTCGTTTTATTTTTTTACAAATTTTACCATGTGGACGCGGTGCGGCGGGGAGGACGCGGCGGGGCGGACGAGACGCGGCGGACCCGCGTCCACATGGTGCGGGCGCGCAGCAGCATGCGCGCGGCGCGGTGCGGCGGGGAGGAACCCAATTATCCAAACAAAACATATATGGCCATTCAAAAATTGGCTTTGAAAGCAGGGAACAAAACATGTATGGCCATTCAAAAATTCGTTTGGTTGATTTCGTGTGCATCCCTAAAATGCCGCCGTGGCGTTAGCACGGACACTATACTAGTTCTAATTAATTCTACAGTCGCAGGGTCTCTCTGGATCGATCCACGAAGAGGTTGAACTCAAGAAATGAAAATGGCATCTCGCGTCGCATCCATACGAACTCAATTCAAGAGATGGAAGACGACGACCTTAGCGTTTTTTTCCCGGTCTTCTGCTAGTTTTTGTACTCCGGACAAATCACGAAGAATTTCAGTCTCTGCATGCTGCACTAGTGATGAACAGTGGTGATTTGCCCTGTCTGTGTATGTTCCGCGTGCTTCCAGCACATGCCGTAGCTTCGTTGGAAAGGTCGAGTCGACCGCGTCGCCACACAACACACTGCAGGTCACCGCGCGAGTCATGCAGGTGTGATTGGCGACACGCATGGCAGATTGATTGAGGTCAGGACAAGTGCGTCTGTTTTTTAGTCGAAACTTATGACTCTTAACTATAGTATATCAGATTTTGTTAAATATTATCTAGATGTTTTTTCTAACTATTATTTAGATTTAAGACTATTGAATTAGAGATCTAAGAGCAAGTCCAATAATAGAGCCAAGTGTTTGGCTATAAGTCAAGTTATAAGAGCCAAGTTATACAATAATTTGTCTTCTATTTGTCTACAAAAGATTTTTTATTATTATGTGGTACCATGTCTCACATTCTCTTTCCTATTCCTCCTCACATACATTTATTATCTTGGCCCACCACTGCATAGGCTCCGTGCTCAAATTTGTTGCTTGCATGAGAGCCAAGCTCTCATCTCTCTCCTCTCTTATCTCCTCCACATCAGCAAAAATGCTGACTAGTTTAGCTATAAGACCATTATTGTACTTGCTCTAATGGCCATGAATTATTCCCCTCCCCCTTGAATTCTACCCCCTCCCTTTTGAAAAAAAATCTCCACCCATAAAAAACAAGGGGCTACTTGACCTCTAATCCAACGGTCACAAATTTGAATAATAATTAGAAAGAAAACATCTAGGTGATGTCTAGACACTAGAAAATAGTAATTATCGAGAGAGAAGTGAAGAGCCGCTAAAAAGGAAAAAAAGAACGGACCCTAACCAGTGACCTAGAAAATTTTGTGATGCTGCGTCCGTCAATCCTTGTCTCGTTGTGAAGCTTCTCTGTTTCTGAAAGAGAAGCTTGCAAGTTGCATGCATTCATGCGTGAGGTTTCAAACTGGCATGTACGATCGGTGAAGCTCGCTCGATTGGTTTTTCCACAGGACAGCATGCGTGAGCTCGATATATTCCAAAATCCAGAGTAGAAGATTGTAGTATTCTGCTCCTGCGGACTACGCTATCAGGAAACGCGCTTCAGTGCTTAGCAAGTGTTTTGAGAATATACATGTATGCATGCTTGCTTCGAGTCTTGCTCAAAGATTAATCGTCATTCATGGGTTCATGACTTCCCAAGTACCAATTCAAGTTCTATCCTGATGGGAAATTAATCTAGTTAGAAAAAATCCACGGAAGTACTGCACCAATTCGAGCTGTTTACCTCAAAATTCAAACACAAAGTGATGATTTTTTTTCGTTTATCTCATTCTAAATCACTTGGCAACTCACCGATCACCAATGCGGTAGATAAATTACGGGCCTATTCTTTTTGGCTGTAGCTTATGGCTGTGGCTTGTGAGTTTTGGGCTGTTTGTACGAGAGATTACAGAGTAACAGAAACTCACGTACGATTTTTACCGATATAAATAAAGTCAGTAAAATATATATTACAATTAACTAGTAGACTGTATCTTAAAAAATGATTTATTTAAAAACTAATTACTATAGAAAAATAAAAAACAACAGGACCTACGTGCTTTGACGCGCTTGTCAGTACCAACAAACCAAGCAGAGGCATGCGTAGTGTTAGCAGTGACTACTACATACTATTACTTTACTCGTGCATGCGTGTATTACTTTACTCGTGCATGCGTGTGGCCATAAATAAAAAATCTTGACCGCGTCTTGCTCGTTGTCCTTCGTGTCCTCGTTATTACTTTTGGATTAATGAACTGCCCCGCGCATGTCATCACTTCGAAAAGACTAGCGAATCCGCGTTACCTGGTCTCCTGTCAAGCTTGACGCAAGCGCAGCTAGTCAACGCAGTTTGTTTGTTTGTTTGTGTAGTTCGTTGTGGTAGCTCGTCCTGCATGCATGTGTTACTTTGTTACGGATGTAGGCATTTTGAGGCAGAACTATATAAAGCCTGTTTCTGAAATCTGGGTCGCAAAATTAAGATCCAATCCGGCAACTATTTGGGAGACGAAGTTCATCCTAGCTAGCCATGTGACTATGTGAGGATCGATCAATGCCACGAGGAGAGTGATCGAGAGAGGCAGCCAGCCACATGTCAGCACTACTACACATGCAATTAGAAGACTAGTCACTCGCTAGAGTACGGAGACTAGCTTTGCAGGTGACTCGTTCTCTGGTCGGCGTCAACCATGACCTGTGGCTGTCAACAAAAAAATTATGCATGACCTTTATGTAACTTCTTGGAAACCATTCAAGCTTTGCCTCCCTTCTTCTGTCAAGTGGGTCCAACACCAACTCCATCTGCTAGCTAGCTCAATATCTCAAGCTCGCTCACATCCCCTAGCTATATAACCTAGATATGATCCAAATATATGTACACCATTGCTATCAGATTAGTTGCACCAACAAGATCGAACACAAACCAAAGGAGCATCTAAGAAGTACAGAAACTTGCATATATACGTGAGTTGCAGCCGAACGTGGTGGAGCGATAAGTAGATGTGCAGTGATGACAACCAGTAGTCGTATTAGTGATCCATTCGGCACACCGGGTTTCCGGTTCTACCCGACGGAGGAGGAGCTGCTGAGCTTCTACCTCCGCCACCGCCTCGCCAACACGAGGCCCCAGATCGAGCGTGTCATGCCCGTCGTCGACGTCTACAGCCACCATCCTTCCGACCTCTGCTGTGAGTACATCAAGCCAAAATGGCACGTCGTCTTCGTCTTCTTTTCGCTATATTCCACTTGCTTTAATGATTTCGGCCTTGACGCGTGCTGTGAGCATGCATATGCAGCAATGGCCGGCGAGGCTAGCGTGCGTGACCCGGAGCAGTGGTTCTTCTTCTGCCCGAGGGCGGAGAGGGAGGCGCACGGCGGCAGGCCGGCGCGGACCACGCCGTCGGGGTACTGGAAGGCCACGGGGTCGCCGTCCTGCGTCTTCTCCTCCTCGGCCAACAAGGTGATCGGGGTGAAGAGGACCATGGTCTTCTACCAGGGCCGCGCGCCCACGGGGACCAAGACCAGGTGGAAGATGAACGAGTACAAGGCCGTCGTCGCCGCCGCCGCCGCAGCAGCAGCAGCACCCCTCAGGGTACGTACGTGCCACGTGTGGCAATTAATTCGATGATCTCGATCGATCGATCGCTTAATTTGTTAATCTTATTTGGAAAAGGAATTTCATTGAAGGATTAATTAACGCGCGTTGCCATGCGTTAACGATTCAACGTACGTAACCGTGTAAAGGGATCGGATTAACTTTCTTACATGCTATGCCCATCTCAAAAGAAAATTGTTTACATGCATGGCCGCCGATCGAGCAGAGCACACATGACTGCTGGACATGTGTGTTTGCATGCATGCTAGATGGGCATACGTGCGCGTCTGTAATGTATGAAAATAGAAGGTCTTAAACCACCTTAAGATCAATCTTAGGGCATCTCCAATGGTCTAAGTCAGCTAGCTATATGCATGTACACATCAGCATATATCCTATGTGGAGGAAAGAGAGTATGCAAAAAAAATCGAGCCAGCTCTTCCTTAAGCACTAGTCTATAACGCCAAACGAGTCAGCCTCTATAAATTCTGCGTGTGCATGTAAGCATCAAATAGCTATCCTTATAGATAGTTCTTTAAAATGCTAGCTTTAGTGTATACTATATAAATGATGTGGAAGTCTTATAGTTAGTTGCTAACTATAACCATTGGAGATGCCCTTATATATTACAGGGGTGATGTTAAGCAGGCTATAAACCAAAAAGGCTTGAGACTGGTCCTCAAGCTAAAGACCTGGCCACAAGCATTAAAATACAATTTTTCTTTATCTGCCGAGTGGGACCATCTTAAGACCCCTTGGGTTATATACATTAAAGCGTCGGACTTAAGGTTTAGATGAAACTCACTACCCACCTTAAAGCCACATTGGGTTATATATACTATGGATGCCCTTATGCTGATAGTTAAGTTGCATGCGTGCTGAAGTAATTATATATTTCCTTTTTTTTTTCTATGCAGCTGAGGAACGAATTCAGCGTGTGCCGGGTGTACATCAGCAACGGCACCCTCAGATCCTTCGACCGTCGCCCCCTCAATCCGCCCGGCCATGATCAAGCTGTCCGCCAACATGTACCGTCGTCGGCGAGGGCGGTGGTCACGAACCTCACCGACGACGCCATCGTGAGTACTGGACAAGCCGAGATCTCTCATGACAGCTCCTCGTCAGGATCTCGTGGGATCGTCGACGTTGATGGATCTGAAGATGCTGCCATCGACTGGAGCTCGCTGATCACTACTGCTGCTGACGATTTCAGTTTCAACGAGATGGATTTTAATTCTAGTGCTATTGGAGCATGGCCACAAATTTGATGATATATACCTGGTGCATTCAGTCGAGTTCGTTGAGGGAGACCTAAAGCAAAATTCAGAGGTGGAAAGTTAAGTGCCACTAGATTAGTCGAGTAGAAAATTAATGGTTTTGTGGGCTACTCAGCCCGGCCGGTGTTGTTGGCCTAGAGACGGAAGAGTACGCACATACTCGGTATTTGTAGATTTATACAAACACTCTAATCTACTTAAGACACACAAGAGTTTTTATGCTGCGTCAATTCGCTATAGCTTTTCTATTATCTCTTCTATTTATACACACAGATTACACGTACATAGGCTAACGAACTACTCGAGTCTTTCGGCGTGATCTTCATGACTCACACTACCCGAACGTCTCGCTCCACCAGCCACCACTCATAGCTTAGTGGACACGACCGGTTACGTGCAGACTAACTGCTACCTAGTCTGGTCTACGACTACACACAGACCTGACCTTTTTTGGGTTCTCCCTCGAGTCCTTCTTCGACCATGTAGTGTCGACTATAGTGCCTCGACCACGCCTCACGACCACGGCTGCTTTGACCACAATGCCTTCGACCATGGCAACTTCGACCGTTTCACCGACCATGGCTTGTTGACCACATCTTCGACTACAGTTTCATTGACCACTTCACCGACCACAGCTTGTCGACCAGCATATTCAGTAGTACCACTTCACATAGACGGTACTACCGGTCTTTGAGCACGACCGAGATACTGTAGCTTACGAGTACCGACTGTCACCACTATGTAGCTACACCACTATGTAGCTATGACCATTATGTAGCTATAGCCATTGTAACTATGACTACTGCGCAGTTCGACTTATGACTGCGTCTGCTATGACCGGTCTCCGACTCCAGAGTCTCCAACTACTCTACGACTTCGGGTCCTTGACTACTGTACTCGACACACAACTATTGGGTACTCGAACATATTGAGCACTCGGCACGACTATATAGTACTCAACACACGAGTACTTGATATATGACTTCTCAGTACTCAACACACGAGTACTCGACACGACTTCTCAGTACTCGAACACACCGAGTATATGACACCGACCACACTAACAACAACAACACAACAAGATTAGTTCCAACAATCATCCCCCTAATCTTGTTGCCATTATTCTTGAGTACCTCCTCGCCAGACTTCAGAGCAGCGTTGGTTTGTTATCGGCAGTAGCCGTAACGAGATGCGCCTCCTCCTTCTTCAGCTTGCGGCACTCGCTGGCAAAGTGCCCTTATATGCCACAGTTATAGCGCTTCACCTTCTTCTTGTTGGACCTCCACTCACTAGTCTGCGAGTCACTGTCATTCTCATCCTCGTCGTCGTCCTGGTTGTCTCTATGACCACCTCCATACTTGACACGATAGCTGCCACGATCACGGTTCTTCCTCGCGCCGCCACCAGACCCTTCTCCTTTCTACGTGTTGAGGGTCTTTCACTGCGTGCACGTGAGCAACAGATGCTCACTCTATTTTGCGTCTCCGAGACTGACTCCGATGCGATCAGACATGTCAGTTTTATTAGTCTAAAATATATTAGTCACAAGCATACATGTGTGAGTCATGCGCCATGATCAGGTTGTTTATGATATCAATTCCAATCTGATCATATGGGTCAACAGCCTACAGAGCCGATCATGCAAAAAAACCCAGTTATTCCGCCCTGTGCTGTGCCCGGATTAAACAAATGCATGTATATCAAATTCCAGTAGACTTGATCTCAATAAACATGTCTACCATATTCTAGCATAGCCGTCCTCGGCACCTCGAGTATTAATTTCTCGAGTTAAATCCTGTATCAATTATTCCTTATCACTTGCATCAATAATATAAATAATTCCACGCTGAGTAAAATAGATAATAACTATAATAAATATTAAAAACCACATAAAATTGTCAACAAGGCCCTCCTCAAGTAACAAACATTGGAGCAATTTCCGCAATCTTGCGGACTGCACCTTTAACACCACCTCTGGCTATAAAACACTTGAGATGCCCTTAGACCCCATAAAAACATAGGTATATATAGAGCTATGCCTAATGTACATGCACAGCAACTAGTAAAGTTGAGAAGGCGGCAGGACAGCATATCATATTCTTGTCTACTTTATTCATACTCCCCCTATTATGCCAGGGGGAAACGCTGCGCGGAGGGAGCGGCAACGTCAGCCCGCGAGCGCGTCCGGCCGGCGCGTGGCAGGAAAATTTCGGTACGGTCAGGGCAGCGTTTTTGCGAAAAAGTCCCTGTATTTTTCTGAAATTACGTAAAGGTCCTTTTTCCTCGCGAAAAGGTCCCTGCCAGTTTTTTTAGCCCCTCTACTTTGCAGGATAGCGCCCCGCAGTTTCGAAATTGCGCACGAGTCCTTGTTTGTTTACGTACAGGATTTTTTACGAAAAAACCCTTTAACTTTTTTGAAAATACGCATGTGCTCTCGATTTTTTTTAAAACCACCTCACCAATTATCGCCTCTTTTACTTTGGTACGTACGGTGGCTGGCGCGGCGTGGCGCCGCGCCTATTAGGCTAGTAAGTTAAATGTTCGGTCATCGGCGACCTGACCCCGATGCTTTAACAAATAATGAGTTGGTTTTTTTTCAGTTTTTAAAAGCTATTTTTTTAGTTTTTCTACAATAACCTGTTTTTAAATAAAGTATCTTTTCAAGATATAGTCTACTAGTTAATTGTAGTACATACTGTACCGACTTCATTTATATCAGCAAAAACCGCATATGAATTTCTGTTACTCTATTATCTCTCGTATGAACAGCCCAAAAGTCAGAAGTCACAACTAAAAGCCATAAGCTTCAGCCAAAAATATCAGACCCAATAACCTTGCTAATAGGTGTGTATGTGCCCAATTGCCCATCGAACATATATAGAAATAGTAGTAGCTAGGTACCTTATCATTTTCCGCCCAAAAGTAGTTAGGAATTTATCCGATCTATGTTGTGCATAGCCCAAAAAGGGGGAAAAATAATAATGTAGCGTGTGAATTAGCACTGTTTCATTCTGTTTTACATTGTGAGAAAAAAAATAAGAGTTGTGGGCGATATGCTAAAAGTATATGTGTTCTTTCGAGAACACCAAAAATACAATTTGATCCTTTGATACAGTTTTTTTTTTGAAAGCCGGGATTTCATGCTGTTAGTTTTTTTAAAAGGTAGAGCTAAGGGCTTGTTTGGAGTGTAGGATTTTTGGAGGAATTTCGTAGGATTGTATTTCTTTAGATATTTTTTTCGATGTACGTGTTTGAAACGTAGAATTAGATTTGAGAATTCCTATAGGATCCTTTCCTTTCCTCCACTTTTTGAGGATTCTAAGGCTAAGTTTGGATTGAAGGATTTTTGTAGGAAAATTGAATGATTCCAATTCCTATAGGATTGAGTATTGTACAACCGTTTGGAACGTAGAATCAAGAGATAGGAAAAGTGAAGTTAAATTCCCTTTGCTGCTGCTCCGCGAGTCATTACCAGACTTGAGCACAATCCCATCCCCGTCGGAGTAGAGCATCTAAACGCGTCGCCGCCGGCGTGCTAGCCGCTAGATCGCCCCGCCTACTCGCCGCCAGATTGTGCCACCGAATCATGCGCCATCACCGCCCTTCGCCCATACCCTGTCGCGGTGATCACGGGAGCGAGCGAGCGGATTGGATCGAGAAAACGGCAGGCCTAGAGCGTCTTGACTCGATGGGTTCGATGGATAGGTACGTCTACACTATTTTTCAGTAAATTTTACATAACCACACTATCATCGTAAAAACTATAAAAAAACTGTATTTATAAGAAACTGTTTCGTAGAACCACACCTCAATTTGCAAAACGTTTCGCATAACTACACATTTAGGCAATTGCGTGAGATAAAACAGGCCTGATAGGCCAGACCCACACATCAATCTCACTTGCTTAACCCATTTCCATTTGCTGATGTGTAGGTACTTGACACGCTAGATGCTGACATGGTGGGGAGGTACTTGACACATTGGATGCCCACGTGTTGCTGATCATTGCACCGGACAGTTGCGACCGGAAATAAATTCTATGGGGGAGTGCCTTGAAACCCTTCTCTTGAGGCCTCTCTTTGATTTTTGCTAAGTGGCAGTCACGGATCTCAAAGCAATCAATCTCTTTTCTCCAACACTCCTCCATCCATGGACTGCGCCGCACCCAAACGCCAACGCCTAGACGAAGACCCCGGCACCAGAGAGTTCAACCTCTCAGCCTTGGAGGCTTCTGGTGGCGCCAACAGCCCTCCTCTCCTCCCACCGGCCGCCCGCTGCCCCTCCTCTCCTCAAGCTGCCACCCCTCCTCTCCTCCCAACCATCACCCGCCTCCGGCCCTCCTCTCCACGACCAGTTCGACGACGACGCCACGACCACGGCCAGTTCAACCACGGCACCACGACTACAGCCCCTTCGACCACAACTGCTTCGATCACAGTGCCACGACCATGGCCGCTTCGAGCACGACGCCACGACCATGGTCGCTTCAACCATGGCATTTGCATCTCAGACTCTCAGTGCCGCTCCACCTTGTGATGCTCTCACGCTCTAGCGCTCGTGCTCCTACGCTCGCCCCAATGCCGCTGTTGTGATGTGCTCCTGACATCCACACCACACTCGCTCGCCCACGTGCCGCGCCGGAGCACTTCTCACCTTCCCCCTTGCCCTATCCTCCCCGCACCATTCCTTCATTCTCCTCTCCTTCCTATCCGAGATGAAGCGAAGCGCCACTGCCGCCCCAAGATCTAGTGGAGACATTCAAGCCTGATCTTCACACCTAGTGAGTCCCTCCCCAATTAAATCGCTTCAAATCATGTTCCTCAACCTCCTCCTTCAAACCCTATCATTAATTTGGTGGGTTCAGCTCGCAGCGGCTGAACCATCCCTTCTTTCATCCTTGACTCCGACGGACTTAGCCACCGTTGTGCACCTTCTTCAGTGAGACTCTGTCTGATTACTTTGTCCCCTAGCATTCCCCCATCACATTCTACATTTTGACACACCTTTTTTTTGCAAACCTTTGTGGTGCCATTGCCACCTTCCCCTGAACGGCCACCGTCTTCCTGCCCGACACCGGCATGTCTACGGCACAGCACTACCGAAACCACCACCATCATTGAGTTCATATCGTCGCGTCGTGCTCTTTCCGTTTCCCAGGACCCTAAAGCCATCCTCCCGGCGATGCACAGTCCAGCCCGAGTGGCGAGTGCCCGACGCCTCCTCTACGTCTTCTCTATCTGTACTGAGGAGGAACAGGACCCCCCATCTCCCTTCCAATACGTGACGGAAGTGCGAGTTTTCAATACGTTTTGCAACAAAAGGTGTGGTTACGTGAAATACTTTCTAAGAAGTGCGGCTTTGTGATAGGTTTGTTGTGGATTTTACTCAAAAATCCCAAGAGGACCCCTAGAAATTAGGGCAGCAACTGATGGTGCCTTTGATCCACATGATATGTCAATCAAGGCGGCAGTGGCACAATCGTGTGGCCGGCTTAGCTGGGGACTAGAAAAGGTGACGACTGTGTGTCAACGAGTATTGGCAAACTTACGACAAACTCAGCTAACAGAGACTAGTTCAAGTATACTGCTTAATGAGATTCGATTTGATCAGGAGCTTAGTTCTTTCATGGATTTTGATGCACATTTGCTCTGTTTCTCATGATACTAAGGCCCTATTTGTTTTAGCTTAGATTTCTTAGCTTATAGTTTAAAGCCAAAATTTTGGCTTAATCAGTTTATAAACACCTAACTTTTAATCAAATCAGGTATAGATCCTATTTATTTAGGCTTAGACTTTCTAGCTTTTTCTTAATCTTCAATCATGCATGAACACATAACAAATTTACAAATAATGCACGAACACACAACAATCAGCGGCGACGGCAGCGAATGCAGGGAAGAAGGCCGGCGGCGGCGGGCGTGGGGAAAAGGAGGCCAGCAGCGTCAAGGAGGGAGGCCGGCGACGTCAGACACGAGAAAAATGAAAGGATTTAGAGTTATATATGAATGGCATTTGGTGGGTAATTTTAGCGAACTTGAGTGGCAAAGGGATATTCCATTCCACAAAAACTAAAAAAGCACCTCTCCAATGGCTTTTGACTTTTAGGCTTAAAATGGCTTAAGTTTTTTATAAATTGGATGAAAAGACCATCTTTTTATTTAGATTTTGACTTTTTTACTTATAAGATAGGTAAAAAGCCAAAAAAAATCAGGGCCTGGCCTATTGGGGGGGGGGGGGGGCACATTTGTGCGCCAAGCAAGCATCTCCAGACACGTACGGTCTAGTGTTTTTGGCTTAATTAATAGGACACCTAAGTTTCTTTTTCGTAACTCAAATTGTGATGAATAAAGAGTCTAACAGCCCACTCAGTTAGACTGGAAAAAAAGATAATTTATGGTTAAAATTGTATTATAAGTGATTAAAATTACACTCTAACTAATGATGGCTTATTTAGTATAATTAAATTTAAAAAATTAAAAATAGAAAAACACAGATTAACCCATCACAGACAATACAAATACAGAAAAAAAGAACCAGCAAAAAAGCTAAAAAGGGAAAAACCAGAATAAGACAAAATTTAGGAATAATAAAAAATAAATCAGAAGTCAAAAGTTCAAGTCGAAATAAACGGGCCTAAGGTTCACCTTGAGTCCTAAGGGGAAAAAAGGAGTACTATTTTATTTGAACTAAAAAAAGTTCTAGGTTGAGAATTAAAGGGAAGGATTTCTTTTTGCAACCCAACACAGTTGTCACCTACCTGAACAATGAGATCACCAAAGTACATAAATATGGATCGATCAGTACTGGCAATTTGAGACTTTCTTTATATCGATCGATAGATCGATCTAATAACCGAACCGAAGGGGCCCGTACGTGTTGATGAGCAGCGCACTTAAATGGAAGTCCATGATGGTGCATGATAGGATGAGATGACATTTCTTACCTACCCGCAGACCAAAACATGACGAGTATACGTGTATGCACGCACAGATAGGTGTTCATCAAAATGCACAAGATATATGGATAAAGCATGCATCGACCATGCATGTGTAATGAAGCATATATACATATAGTGGCGAAGCTATGTCAGAAGATGATCAGGGTCTTCCTCTTTAACTAATGGGGTCATTAGCATCTATAAACAGTGATTTCTACTGAAAATAAGAAATTTCATTGGGGTCAGCTGACCCCGGTAAACAAGGCTAGCTCCGCCCCTGTATACATATATATTTTAGATTATCTATGAAGTTTAATCTATATTTTAAATTTAAGGAATGCACTAATATATAAGAATGTGATTTCGAATACACACCTCTTTGATTTCACATTTTCGTCGAAATGAGACTAAACAATAATATATTTAAACAAACATATTAGTCTCACATATAGATTTGTCATTTAATCATATATTTGGATATAAGGACCGCAATGAGATTATAAGAAAAATATCGGATGCATACATGAACGATTTCACCTTTCTCATCTATATGAGATTAAGTAATATTATAATCAATAAATAAGGTTAGTCTCACAAATGCATTTATCATTATCACCAAAACCAATTTAAATGGAGCTTGATCTTTCAACCTTGATGATCTCCCAACTGGGCATTGACCGATAGGCCTAAAATGGATTTATAAGGTGAAAATGACTTTGATGGGAAGATTGTGAAACATAAAGCTAGACTCATCGCAAAGGGCTACGTGCAGCAGTATGGAGTGGATTTTGAAGAGGTATATGCATTGGTTGCACGCCTTGAGTCCGTGCGGCTGCTCATTGCAATCGCAACACACGAAGGCTAGGAGATACATCATATAGATGTCAAGTTAGCTTTTCTCAATGGTGTATTGGAGGAAGAGGTGTGTGTGGTCCAACCTCCAGGGTTTGTAGATGAAGAAAACAAGCACACAGTCATGAAACTTGAGAAGGCTATATATGGGCTATGCCAAGCTCCAAGGGCATGGAACTCCAAATTGGATAGCAGTCTCACGGCACTAGGGTTCAAGAAATGTCCATCAGAACCTGCTATATGCAGGAAAGGTACTAGCTCAAACATTTTACTGATTGGTGTGTATGTTGATGATCTAATTATCATGGGAACTCACACACATGAGATTAGAAAAATCAAGAAGGAAATGAAAACTTTATTCAAGATAAGTGATCTTAGTCTACTGTGCTACTATTTAGGTATAGAGGTAGATCAAGACAATGCAGGGTTCACTTTGAAGCAAACAACTTACGCTAAGAAAATACCGAAGAAGGAATGGTTGCCATTCTATAGGCCGTGCTACCAGAGATACTAGCATCGTTGGCTGCCAAGAATACGGCCAAATTAGTGTGGGAGGGCATCCGGACCCCCTGGCCATATGCTTAGGTCTAACCGGGTTTACTCCCCAGGCCACAGGCTGGGCACCTAAGCCCACGAGCTGCCTTTATGCAAGCCCTAAAGCAACAACTTTATAAGTGGTATTGGGTCTTCTATTTCTAAAAGACTAGTCCAATATGTGAGATCTCTCTCACACTTATAAGTTATGCTTCTTCCTTTCCATAACCTATGTGGGACTATTCCCAACATTCTACCCCTCACACATTGGTTGTGCATTTCTGCAACCATGATGTCCTCCAAAAAGATGTTAGACGCCTGGACTCTGATACCAAATATCAGATCCGAACTCCCTGGCCATACGCCTAGATCCAACCAGGTTTACTCTCTGGGCCACAGGTCTAAGTGGGCTGGACACCTAAGCGCATAGGTTGCCCTTATGCGAGCTCTAAAGCAACAAGCTTATAAGTGGTATTAGTCATTCTCCTGAAAAAACTAGTCCTATAGATAATATCTGCATCACACTTATAAGTTGTGATTCTGTCTTTCCCACAACCTATGTGGAACTATTTCCAACAGTATATATCGTAGCGACTTCATTTATATTAGTCAAAAGCTCATGCGAGTTATTGTGTGTCCATATTCTCTCACGAACAACCAAAATCTATACGTTGCAGTTATAAGTTATAAACCGATTCTTCAAAAGGACATACCCGCAATCAAGCGTAGATAAATGGCCTGAGAATCATGTCCCCCATCGGCCGGCGTTGTGCAAGTAGATCCGTCGCAGCGCCGGCGAGCTAAACTGTTCGTTTATTGTCTTCCCATCAGTTTGGATGCAAGTATATATACCTGTCTTGTTTTCTTGAGCTGAATTCCAAGCTTGTATGCAGGTATACCTATCTTGTTTTACTTGAGCTGAATTCCAAGCGTCATGACCGTATCTCTATTTCTGCAGTATATATACTACGATGGCTGGTCAGGCAGCCAACTAGAGGACAATCGTTCATTCACTAACTATAATAATAACATCAGCATGCAGATTGGCATATTAGATTCACTTCGTACGCAGTATGCTGTTTGATTAGCATATAAACTGACAATTCCTTTCCACAATAAAGAAACAAGTACCATCATCCGCTGTCCTCAACTTGCAACTTTAATTGTCCTCCCAAGCATAATTAATCCCTCTGGTCATGGGTTCGTGTTTTCAATTGTACAACGTGATGCACGAGTTTCCTTAGTCAATATCGGCCCCAACTTGCCACCAGAACTCCATTTCATAGCCAACCGTACGTTACACAGCCGAACATCGTGTGCGGCTGTTCGTCTGACGATTATAGTTCTACATAGATTTTTCATCATGATTTTCTCGGATCTGGACATGGTTGTGGTAGCCAAGTTTCCCCAGTCTCGAAGGAGAATTCCATTTGTACTTCTTACTTCTTCCTTTTTTCACTCTTCCAAGAGTTTCATATTGCGTTTTCTTTTGTTTTGTCGTCTCCTCATTCCGTAGACTTTTCAGATATGCTTATGCAAGCTTGTCCTCCCTAACAAACAAGCTCTATGATTAAGCTCCTTCCCGGTGGTTCCGATCGATTCTAGTTTCACTTAACTTTAGTTTACAAGCCCATAGTTTGCTAGGCGAATCGTCGAGAGCGGCTGTATAAATCCGACACATCAAGCCACAGCGACAAGTAACAAGATAGCCACACAGCCACATGGAGGCTTCTGCGGCGAAAGCTAGCAAGCACATTGTGCTGGTCGGCTGGTCCACGGCGCGTGTGTTGGCGGCTGGTCCTGGTTCAAGGTGGCCACGCGGCTCCGATCGGCCGGGCACCGCGTCAGCACGCCGGACCTCGCCGCGTCGGGCGTTGACCCGCGGCCGCTGCGCGAGGTCCCGACGTTCCGCGACTACTCCAAGCCGCTGCTGGACCTCCTGGACTCCCTCCCGCCCGCGGAGAAGGTGGTGCTGGTCGGCCACAGCCTCGGCGGCGTGAACATCGCCCTGGCCGCCGACCTGTTCCCGGAGAAGGTCGCCGCCGCCGTGTTCCTCTGCGCCTTCATGCCGGACCACACGTCGCGCCCGTCGCACGTGCTCGAAAAGGTAAGCCACGTATCTGCTGAAAGTAGGGCTGTGCATAAAAAAACCGAACCGAAAAAACTGGACTGAAAGAATCGAATCGGTCAACTCGGTTTGACCGATTTTCGGTATTCAGTTCGATTTTTATATTTCAGGTTTTTTGTTTTCGGTTTTTTCAGGAAAAACCGATTAAAAACCGAAAGAACCGAAACTTCTGAGCACTACGCCAATACCCCTACCGGTTGCCGAAAGGCCTGCTAACGCCAGTAGCAGCACAGAGAAGGCCTAGATGACGCCTAGTACATAAGTAGCGTTTGTTACTTTTGCAGTAGTACTACTATTAGTTAAGAATCCAATTCCTATCCCTGTATGTTATCTTGGGTCTACGTCCGATTATTTTTTGTTAGGGGTAAATCAAATTTTGTTCATAGGATTGAATAGCTGAAGCTCACATATCTCTAAGCACATCTAACAACACCTGATAATTACCTAAACTATTTATATATACATGATTAACCAAACACTAATATAGTAAAGAAGATGCAAGTAGAGCCACTAAGATTCACCAATCCAGAAACACACACACTCTCCACATCCAGCGAGCGCCGACCATCAATTATTCCAAGCGCCCCAATTAGTACACTTGTACCTCAGTATATACACTGTCCACAACCTCAAGGGCAAAATGGGTGTTTTACCATCCGTGGTGACGGTTTGTAGTATATATACTGTCGTCTGCTCGTCTCGCTAATCGCTATATTGTTTGTAATTTGCGTTAACTTTGGTAAATATGGTATTTACCGATACCGTACCAAAATAAATTGGGATTTACCGATACCGAACCGTATTTTCAAAAATACCGTATACTACCGAACTAACAATACCGTATATACCGTATTTACCTAACCGATTTTACCGAACAAACCGAATGCACAGTCCTGGCTGAAAGCTCCCGGTTGATTTCCTGACGCATGCACGTCGTCTCGTTTCGTTAATAGATGAGCACAACGCCACAACCGATCGAGAGTGCATGTCCTTCTCCAGTGTAGATTCGGAAGCAAAAACAATTAGAAGCCTGACAAATATTCATTGACTCTTGAGGACCAATACCTGCTTGCGCTAATTGCACTTCTTTGGCGTGATATTTTTGTACGCATGAACAGAACTCAGCTGCTTTGATCTGAATGATTAATTGTTCGATGTACACTTGTTTTTGTTTCTTGAAGTTTGTGGAGGGGAAGTGGCTGGACTGGATGGACACGGAGATGAAGCCCCAAGATGCAGAGGGCAAGCTCCCTACCTCTATGCTGTTCGGGCCGCAGGTCACACGAGCGAAATTCTTCCAGTTGTGCTCGCCGGAGGTACGTACGCCGTCGTAGTCGTACCTGTCACACGTACTGTGGTCCATGACAGATGAAACAATGTCCATTAGCCAGCCTGGTCACGTCCGCTGTACACTCATGTAGGCCTAGACAACACTATAATATATGCTGCTAAAGGGAGCAATCTGTGTAGAATTAGAACAGACGAAAACATGAGACTCTTTTTACAATCTTTTTAGACAATCTACGACCTTGACAATCTGTGTAGATTTAGTACCGATCAAGCATCGCATGCTGAAATCACCTGGCGATTGGCAGGACCTCACACTTGGCAGATCCCTGATGAGGGTCAGTTCAATGTTCGTGGAAGACCTGCTCGTCCAGCAGCCGTTCTCCAAGGGTCGTTACGGCTCGGTACGTAAGGTGTACATCGTCTGCAAGCAAGATTACGCCATCGTCGAGAGGTTCCAGCGGTGGATGATAGAGAACTACCCAGTGGAGGAGGTGAAGGAAATAGATGGCGCAGACCATATGCCGATGCTCTCGAGACCCGACGACCTGGTGCAGTGCCTCGCTGACATCGCTGAAAAGTATGCTTGAACGATGGATGTTGCTTGCTACTGCTATCGATCAAATGCCACCGTCTTGTTGCCGTTTGTCAAATGTACTGTTGCCGTCTTTCATCATGCCTGCCTAGCCGTTTTGTCACGTTCAGTATTTTTTTTTGGGTGTGTATAGTCATCACCTGTATGTTTTCTTTCTAACTATCATCCAATTTTGAGACCGTTGGATTAAAGATCCAACGGCCCTTTTTTTAGGTGGGAGATTATTTTTTAAGAAGGGGGAGATTTTTTTTGAGGGGGTGGGGGAGAATTTATGGCCGTTGGATCTCTAATCTAATGATCACAAATCTGAATGATAATTAAGAAGAAAACATCCGAATGATATTTATCAACGAGACTTTTACAGTACGTACTACGTACTCAATTTGGGATGGGTGATACTTCAACATCGTGGTGTAATCGAACATGTTTAATCGTGAAAACAGATGTGGGTGAGCATTTGCATCAATGCACGCACATGCATTACTGTGCACTGAGTTCCTATACGTATCTACAATATATAGTCCAAGAATTTCACATGTTCCTCCCGCGCGAGTTTGGATCGGCTTAACGTCAGCTTATGCTCGTATTGTGTCCAGTAATTAGTTTTTAAAAGATGTATTTTTTTAGATATAATTAATAGAAAGATTATAATGAAAAATATACTGAGTTCAACTGTACCAGTCAAAATTATATAGACTACTTTTCTATTCGCACCATCATTTACATCATTTACTGAAAGACGTTTGACTGAAAAGCATGCGATAGCTGAAGGATTGCAGCACGTTCTGTCTCTGAAGCCACAGACGGGGCCGTAGTACGTGAAGGAAGCGGCCTTTCCATGATTCGATCGTAGGAAATAATGGAGGATCGGAGGAACCTGGACCTGACCTCTTCTACGTTGTTGCACTGCAGCAGTACTCTTGACCGAGCGAGCCCATGAAGACGAAAATGACATGAGACGAGATGAAATGAAAGCATTATTTCCATTTCCATTTCATGGAGCTGTATGTATGTATAGCTAGGCTATACTATATTATTATTATTATTATTATTATTATTATTATTATTATTATTATTATTTAATAGTAATATAAAAGAAGATGGTAGGTGACGTGTCCTCTCACAAATCATTTGTGCCTATAGGTCGGCCTAGCTTCCTCCTCGTTCGATTTTTTCAAAAACAAACTCCGAACTAAACTCCTCCCGAATCCCACGATCATCTCCTCTTCTCTCTCAAACATGTTCCTTTAATAATCCTCTAAGAGCATCCACAGTGCTCCATGCTGGCTGGTAGCGCCAAGGTTTCACGTCACAGCACTGCTGCCACATCAGGTAAATAAGTGATCTCATTTGTTGCAGAGTGCCTTACAGAGGCGGTGGGTTCTTCGGCTGACAAACGGACGAGGAGAGGCATGAAAGCACGCGTTGTGGGGGTAGAGTCGCCTAGGCTCTCTTTTTCACCATTTCACGCGTGAATCCTCCCCTCACAGCGGCAAACCCCATCTCCCTTCCGTCCCTCATCTCCCCAAATCTAGCGATTCACGCGCAAATCCTCCCTCCTGGTGGCAATCCTTCTCCATGGAAGAGCTCGCCACTTAGGGGAAGAGAAATCAAGAACACAAATAAAACCAAACCGAGTGGGGAAAACTAGGAAATAGCACCGGGGTAGACGGGGGAGCAGCTGGGGGAGGTAGCAAGAGGCCCACCGTCGCCGGCATCGGATTTGGCAGTGGCGGTGCTGTCGGAGCAAGCAAGAAATGGGGAACAAGATGAGGAGCCAGTTGGGTGAGCAAGCGCAAATGGGGAACAGAGGGATGGCTATTCGGTGGTTGTGGCTGAGAACGAGGATAGGCATGGGCTCCTTTGACCATAGAGACCATAGTACATGATCACTGTAGTGCTACAACTCCACGCACATAACAAACTAGCCTCGCAGGCGTGGCGGTACGCCGCGTCAGTCACCGTGTGTACTGAAGTAAAAGAGGCGAAAATTCGTAGCTAAAGGAAAGCGTAAGGTTTTTTCCAAAAAAAAGCGAGGGGCTTTTCGCAATAAAAGGTGATCAGAGGGTTTTTTTCGTAAAAATCAGGAGTTGTTTTGAAAGAACCGAGAGCCTGTACGTAATTTCGGAAACTGCGGATCGTTATCAACGAAAAATAAATATGCGCAGGGTCTTTTTTGAAAAATCCAGGGACCATTTTGCGATAACAGAGGACCTTTACGTAATTTCAAGAAAATATAGGGTTTTTTTTCGCAAAAAACGGCTCCCAACCGTACGGGAATTCCCCTGCCACGCGCCGGCCGGAGCGCGCGCAGGGGCGACGTGGCAGGGTTCTCCGCGCGGGGAATCCCCGGGGAGTAATACAGGTATGATGCATGGCCTGGATGGTTCTAGCTAAATAATCTTGTAACTTGTCTTTCATGTGCATATGGAGTAAGTATTAATTTAGGTAGTATCAAATAATGCATGAAATAAGTTGTAGTTTAGGTAGTATCTAATAAGCCATGTAATAAGTTGTAGTTTAGGTAAAATCAAAGAATGGGGTTGAATAAGTGGTACTTTAGGTAGTATCGAACAAATGGTACTTTATTAATTATCAAATAATTTTTGGTTTAAGTAGTATCAAATAAGTTTTAATTTAGAAGGTATCGAATAAACCGATTCCTACATTGTTATTTTGTACATTTCTTTTCAGGGGTTGATGTGTACATATTTTTCTTGCCCTAAGCTTTCACATGTAAAGTTTAGGTCTTCAATGTAAATTACAACAACATATGTGCCCCTAAGGAAAAAATGTATGAACTACAAATAGTTGAAGCCACCACTTAAGACTACATGCATTGTGGAAGGACAAAACTTCAGGTGGTATCTTCAGCTGACACGGCACCATTCTCTCTCTGAGACCACCACATAAGGGTAGCCTCCACTGTAGATGCCCTAATCCCCCATGCCACAATTGAATCCCCTCGACTTTTGCCTCTTCTCTCTCAAATATGTTTCTTTAACAAACCTTCCAATCCAAATCTAATCCCACTGCCCTAATCCCTTCCTCCTTTCTTACGACAACAAAAGCAGTGACAATCAGGCGAGAGTGGCACAGCACGGTGACAACGGCAGCAGGTAGGTTAGCTAGTAGAGAACGAACGCAATTGTCCAGTGGATTGTCTGGCGCATGCGCGAGTGTTCATGGCCAATTTGGCCCCTGATAGCATAGGAATGTTTCATCTGGCCCCCTCCTGCGCGTAAGGGGAGGTAGTGTGGCCGCAGAGCACGCAAGGAAGGTGGCACGGTCGTGGAGCACTCGAGGAGGAGGTGGTGCGGTCGAGCTAGGCGCGGCGCAAGGATGGGGAGTGGAGGGGCCGAAAGCGACGGTGGAACTGAGGAGAGGAAGTGATGCGACGAAAGGAGGTGTATGTCATGGAGGTCTGCGCAAGGTCTGACAGCAACGTCGCGCCACCTCCTCCACTTGCCGATGTGCAGCACTCCCTCGTTGTGCTCCTCGCGTGCAGCCCGACTGCGCCACCTTCCTCACATGCTCCGCGGCCGCATCACCTCCCCTCGCGCGCTTCGTGGCCACTCCACCTTCCCTCACGTGCTCCCCGGCCGCAAGAGGGTGCCAGATCAGGTAATACGCATGGGAGGGGGCCAAAACGGCATTGCCGTGTCGCGGGGGGCCAAATTGGCCATGAGTTCCATGCATGACAGGTTGAATATGGGGGATTTTCCATCTGATTAATAATTTCTCTACTATTCGTATTTGAATTCGCATAAAAAATATAGATACGAATATGATATAGACTTTTATCATCCAAAATGTTATTTTATCCGAACTATTCATATTCAGCAAAGCAATATACATATTTTATTGCAATATGACTAATTAGCTGGACAAGTTTTTTAATTCAATGTGAGTTCGTATTTCTTTAGGCAAAGTAAATGAATTAGAATATTTAAGTGTGACTATACAAGGATAAAATGTCATTTATATCTGCATACTACATAAGTTATAAAGATATCCGTATCCAACCAAATTGAGTAGATATTCAATTCAAATTTGTATTCGTTATAATATTTGATTCTGTAGGACTGAAGATGACAACAGAGGGGGTGAATAGTGTCTCAAAATTTTCCTCTAAATATTCACCAATCATTCACTCGAATAGCTACAAAGTTATAAAGTTTAGGATGAAAAGTCAACAAAAACCTTAGCAAATCAAGAAATTAAAAAATGGAGATATGAATAGTAACTATGGTACTACAGTGCTACAGTAGCAGTAGTGCCGAGCTATAGCAGTACCATGCTACATTAGTGATAGTACCGTGCTACAGTGAATTTAGCTCGATGAACAATAAAACTAGCACGATTTCAAAACCAAGAATCCATGTAATTTCTGATCGTAGATCCAAATGATATAAAACTTGGCATACATCTTCTCTAGGATATCAGGAACCTATTCCAATCAACTATCAAGAGAACCATTACCAAAGTTCTGATCTTTTGCGGTTAAAAGAAGAGTGCACCACACCATGAATACGACTTGCTCATAGATGGATGATGGCTAAAATGGCTCTAGATATATTCCCACATATCACATCTATCTAGAACACCAAAGAAATCAAGACAAAAACCTTTGGATCACGAAATCACTCGTTGAAGCCAAATCAAGCAAAACTAGGTTTCTTCATGAACTTGCTATCAAAGTGTCTATATTGGTGGAGATTGATTTTCAGAGATTATCTCCATCTCTTATATGTCCTTAGCATAACAAGATCAAGAAGAGGAAGAGAAGAGATCAAAACCAACCAAGTCAAGAGCAAATTAATCAAAACATAAAAGATCCATGGAAATGAACAAAGATTAATGTATTGCAACTTGAGGAGAAAAATTTTATAGCAACTCCACCTTGGAGGATAGAGAGCACACCAAGCACTCAACTCTCAAACCCCAACCCTAAACAAGATAGCACAAGAGAGATATGTTAGATGGTTAAGCACAAATCTCCATCCTAACCCCTTAAATAGATAGGCTAGCCAGTCATATCTAACTCTTAGTGCATACTATGCACTTAACACAATGGAGAAAACCCGATAACCCCATATACATGGGTTTTACTTACACATGTTCACTTATGCACATTTTTCAAGGCATATAAGTCCTGCTAAGTCCTTAGCCTTGATCCATCATGACCAAACTAGCTTCTCATTCACCTAAACCGCTCTCCTAAGTGTCATTCAAGTGCCACAGTTTTGGTCCAAGGTAGTTTCTAGTATTTTGGCCAAACTACAAAAATACTCTTTCTTGACCTGGTCTTCATATTTCATTGCAAACAATTACCATGCTTGCCGCATGTAGGTGCACCATTAGCTTACAGTAGTTGGGCTTCTTGTGTTTCATGTCACGGGCATGAGGACCCCTTTGAGAGTCCTTCACCACGGATTTCAAAGGCGTCTTACTCCTAAAACTAGGACACTCAAAGAAGAGTGGCAAACGACACCAGAAAGGTCACTGGCCTCATTAAGGTCATCAGCTAAAAGTCACAAGAAAATGAATTAAAAAACTCATAAGACCTCACACTAGTTCCCATACTCATGATTGGTTAAGATTACTCGAAGAGCAAACCTTGTGTTTGATGAATTTTTGTGCAAAACATCCAGACAATCCAATAGTGCATCGCGCCTCATACGGTCACGCATTGTCACGAGTATCCCGAGTCTGTAAATCGCTGGCTATAACTACACTGTGTTGATCAGACTAATATGACCACGTTTGGCCGGAACGACCACGTTTGCGATCACTTGCAGTGTCGAGTACTGCTTTCGATCATGTGTATCGACCACGTTGTGTCGATCAGATCTGTACGACCATGTTGTCGGTCACTTAGGGGCATCGAGCTTTGCTTATGATCACGTGTGTCGACCATGTTGCATCGATAAGACCGGTTTAACCACGTTGTACAGTTTGACCATGGATGCAGATCATCAACAACAAGGCATGGTCGCACCGTATCCTCATCCGGTTAGAGATAACACTTAACAAATCTCTGATATGAAAGCAGAGCCTAGGAAAAAAAAGTTATCTGTAGTCAATCAGGAATCTTATCTCAATTTAAACGGCATGATCGGCACCGCGTGGGAGCCACGTATGAGGCCCACGACCCTTGCCCGCGCCTATAAATGAGAGAAGGATGAACATTCATGAGAGGAGAGGTTCACACAGAAGGACCGTAGACGCAGACATAGACGGGGTGAAGACACAAGCGCACCCATAGAGAAACAGAGGAGGAGGGAAAGAACAAGAAGGAGAAGTCAGAGAGACCTGAGGCAACAATCTATACAAGCCCAGGCCAGGGCATCCTATGTTGAGAACAGTAAAAATATTCTCGCCTCTCTTTCCTCTGCATTTTAATCTGCATATGATGAATGGCGACTATGACGGCAATGTTGCCAAGAAACTACAGCTGCTCAGGTGCTCTGGGGCTCACCGAGATGTGGCTCACGACCCTTGAGGGCATTCCTGACCTCTGTTCATAGTCAAGCGCCCCGATTGCTTCCGAAGTCGTGCGTCCCCAATCGCTGGCCAAAGTTAGGCATCTCCGACCACTGTTCAAAGTTGTGAGCCCCGATCGCTGGCCGAAGTCAGTGCCTCCGATCGCTTCAAAAGCCAAAGTCCCCGATCACTTTTTGAAGGCGGGCGTTTCTAACCTCTGTTCACAGTCGAGCGCCCTAATCGCTTCCGAAGCCATGCGCCTCCGATCGCTTATGAAGCCTGACATTTTCGACCGCTAGTCGAAGCCGTGCACCCCCGATCGTTGATCGAGCTCAGGCATATTCGATTGCCTGCAAGGATGCGAACACTTACGACTGCCAGCCATCTGTGATCGCTGGCCAAAGTGCCTCCAACTGCCAGCCAAAGCCATGCCCCCCCAATTGCTGGCTAAAGTCAGATGCCTCTAGTCGCTTTCCAACCGCTTCACACAGCCGAGGTCTCCGATTGCTTCCGAAGTCAAGCCTTCAATCGCTTCGCTGGCCGAAGTCAAGCTATCGATCGTTTCACAAAGCCAAGGTCTCTGATCGCTTCCGAAGATGTGCGTGTCTCCGATCACTGGCCGAAGTCAGGCCTCCGACTGCTGCCAATCGCCCGATGTGCTCATAGTAGAGAGCCTGCGACTGCTTTTCAAAGATGAACGCCTCTGACCCCTTATCAAAGTTGAGTGCATTCGACCACTCATCGTACTTGAATGGTGTTAACCGCCCTAGGTGCTCGAGCGCTTCCGCCCGGTCGTTGTACGATCACGATGATTTAGTACTCCAACGGGTACTCCTTACGCCCAGGCGCTTTACGAGTACGCCTTACGACTGCCATCGGAGGTCGATGGCTCCAGTACTCCAACAAGTACTCCCCTCGACCAATTGCTATAATAATCTTCCGATGGTTTTGACCATGGTGGCGTTCGACCACAGTGACATTCAACCACGGTAATGTTCGACCACGGTGACGTTCAACCACGGTAATGTTCGACCACGGTGACGTTCGACCACGGTGACGTTCGACCACAATGGCTTCTCGACCATAGTGACGTTTGACCATGGTGATGTTCGACCATGGTGACATTTGACCACAGTGGCTTTTTGACCATGAAGGACTTCTGAAGGGTTTTGACCACGGTGGATTTCGACCATGGACATCTTCAAATGGATTTTGACCACGGTTGTCTTCCGATAAGTTCGACCACAGTGACTATCGACCAAGGACATCCTCCAATGAGTTCGACCACAATGACTTCTAACCCCGACCATCTGTTGATGGGTTTCGACTACTGTGATTGTCAACCACGGGCATCTTTTGATGAGTTCGACCACAGTGACTTTCAACTACTAAGCGCTTCCGATGGTTTCAACCACAATGGGTTTCGACCGTGGGCATCTTCCAATGATTTCAACCATGGTGGATTCTGACCACAGACATTCCTCCGATAGGTTCGACCATGGGCATTTTTCGATGAATTTCGACTATGGTGGATTTTGACCATGGACATCCCATGATGGATTTCGATTATAGACATCCCATGATGGATTTCGACCATGGATGACTTCTGATGGCTTTCGACCACATCGATACTTGACCCCTATGGCCTGCTCTACTAATTCTTCTGCTCAGGCTATACCTACGATACTGATTCTCGCTACCATTGTTGTCAAATGGTCATGCTATATGTTAATCATGTATACCTCAAATTACGTCCACTGTGTCAGTTTGATACTGACGAGGTCGAATGGCATAGGTGAGCATGGTCAGTGTGATGACCTCGCTATCAACGGCCCCATAGACTGACAAGGCTATGGATAATGCCAACGCCTACATCTTCGTTAACCATTCATCTCTTGCATAGAGAACATAAAGCGAAGACTGAAAACGATGACCAATGCGCAACTTAATCGGAGGTATTCTACCCTGCGGATGTAATTAACCGAGGGCCTTCTGAGGCCCCGGGAATGAGGACACCACATCATCTATGTCGGATCTGCTACACAAAGCAGGCTACGGAGTGCATATATATAAAGGGAACTTATAATTTTGTTCTTCTCAAATGAATGAATACATATTTTCTCTATCTTTTGTTATGTTTATCTATTTTTATGTACTTTAGTACACTGGCACGCAAGCACCTTATTACCTAAGGCCAGAAATCCGTGAGCGATTTCTCATGTCAAACACCTTGCCATGATACCACTTGTAGGACCGAAGATGGCAACAGAGGGGGTGAATGATGCCTCAAAATTTTTCTCAAGTAGTCACCAATTCTTCACTTCAACAGCTACAAAGCTATGGATATTAGGATGGAGAGCCAACACAAACCTCGACAAATCAAGAAATTAAAAAACTGAGACATGAACAATAACTACAATATTATCGTGCTACAGTGAATTCAGCCCCGGTGAATAGTAAAATCAGCACAATTTCAAAACCAAGAATCCATATAACTTCTGATTCATAGATCCAAATGACATAAAACTTGGCATGCACCTTTTATAGGATATTAGAAACATATTTCAATCAACGATCAAGAGAGTCGTTGTCAAAATGCTGATCTTTTTGCAATTGAAAGAAGAATACACCAAACTAGGCAAAAACCAAAAACGGTGAATACGACTTGCTCGTGGGTGGATAATGACCAAGATGGCTCTAAATATATTCTCACATATCACAACAAGCTAAAACACCGAAGAAATCAAGCCAAAAATTCCCAGATCAAGAAATCACTTGTTGAGGCCAAAATAAAGTAAAACTGGATTTCTTCATAAACTTACTATCAAAGTATCTAGATAGGTGAAGATTGATTTTCAAAATTTATCTTTATCTATTATATATCCTTGTCACAACAAGATCAAGAAAAAGAAAGAGAAGAGATCAAAACCAACTAAATCAGGACCAAATCAATCAAAACATAAAACATCCATAGAAATGAACAAATATTGATGTATTGCTACTTGAGGAGAAAAATTTTACAACCACTTCACCTTGAAGGGCATAGAGCACATCAAGCATTCAACTCTCAAACCATAACTCTAAACAAGAAAGCACAAGAGAGTTAGGTTGTATGATTAACCATAAGTCTCCATCCCAACCCTTAGTGAATACTATTCACTTAGCATAATGGAGAAAAATCGATACTCACACACAGGTTTTACTCACACATTTTCACTTATGCACGTTTTTCAAAGCATATAAGCCTGAATCCGCTAAGTCCTTAGCCTTGATCTATCTTGATCAAACCAACTTCTTCTTGATCTAAACCGCCCTCCCAAGAGGTGTGAATTTAATCCAAGATAGTTTCTGGTATTTTGGTCAAACTACCAAAATACTCTTTCTTAACCCGGTTTACATCTTTCATTGTAAGCAATCACCATACTTGCCACGTGTAAGTGCACCATTAGCTTGCCATGCATCGACAAGTATCTCATGTTCTAGTTCCACCGACCACATCTTACTTAGACCGACCAAGCCACATGGTGCAACTGCGTCGTTCGAACTTCTTTTCAACATTTTCCATCTTTCATAGGCCATGCTTGAGCTCACCATCTCACCCGACATTCTTAATCATTCTAAGCCTTGTCTCCTCTATGAGTGTAGCCCCAATCCTCACCATTGGACATGGTTAACTCTAAGTGACCCTACATATCCAAAGGCAAAGGAATCATTTTCGAGGACAAGTTCTTTACAACTTAACCCATGTTAGTCAAAACATACTTCATTCAACATTAATGTACTAATCTAGGTCAACTCAACCCATAACTCAATTTCCCAATATCCAAGAATTTTCCCTCTGGGCTGGTACTACCACAACTCATAACTGGACCTCCTTGGAAATTGCTACCGCCAAATAAAAATCAGAATTACCACCTAGCGTTATGATCAGCATCATGTTGCGGTACTACCACACAGTGGTATGACCTCACTAAACCGCGGTACTACCGCACGTCGGTAGGATCGGCTCCAAGCTGCGATACTACCGTTTCCCATAAAATTCAGAAAACAATCTCAACAAAATGCGATCTTTGCAAAATCAAATAACCACTCCACAAAACTTACAATGGTTCATCACAACATTAGCCTGGACATTCTCACATGGTCCTTTATATTTGTATTCGTATTCGAGAATATTTTCAAATTTATATTTGAATTTATTTACAAAATATGAATATGAACATGTTAAAGAAATTGTTTGATCCATTTCCATCCCTAGGCGTGGCGCAAGCCGAAGGCGAGGGAGCATGCAGCGCAAATAGAGCTGGGTGAGGGCGCGTGACATAGGCATATTAGGTTAGGCCTAGGGTGAGCATGGTCGATCAGGGGTGTATACCTAGACCTGAGCCAGGAGGAAAAACATGGTTGTGTGAATGCCACCACTCAAATCTTTTTTTAATGTACTACTCAGTCCTTTGCTTAATTGGAAGGAGTATCGGTCAATTTGTGTCTATTAATTTGTTTTCTGGTGACATGGATGGCATATATAATTTTTATTAATTTGCCTTCTGGTGGCAGGACAGAGAGTGTTGTGTAGAAGCACTCTGATGGAGACACAACGTAGGCAGTTGTTGTGGAGCCTAGAGCACAATGTTGGCTAAGCACAATGATGGAGGCGCGACGAGCATGGGTGGCCGAGTGCTGTGGTAGAGCCGAAGGCATGGCGCAGGGCAAACCCAATAGGTTTGTGTGTTGAGGTAATATGAATTTTTTAGTCCATAACAAAGCACCAATGCATACATACATATGTACGTACGTACGTGCATACATACACACACACACACTAGTTTAATGCCTGTGCGTTGCTATGAAAAACATGCAAAATCATTATTAGTCAATTTTTCATATCTTTTGAGGTGAGATATTAGTAGCTCTTTGTCTATTAGATGTTCTAGTAAAGTTTTTCAATACTTTTTGCTACAATATTTGTAATTGTATTCTACCACAACATTTTAATCGAATTAATGTAACACACACACACATATACCTTGACATGCATACATACAAAATCCTTATTCATGTATATAAAATCCTTATTCATAACTGTTGTGGGGGTGGCCCAACCCCCCCGGTGACTGGGCCTTGCAACTGGCCCAATATGGAATAGACCCGATAGTGTAGAGGAATATACCAATGTACTCTCACCCTTTGTAAGTACTAAGGGGTAGAATGGGGATTTCCCATTCTACCCCACCCATGTATATAAACCCCTAGGAGGGGCAGGAGGAGGGGCATCCTCTCATTCTCACTTACCAATTTTCCCTGTGTTGGCTCTCCTCTCCTTCTGCTAGTCGCCTTCTTTACTGTTTGGCCAGTAGCCACAACAATAACATCTTGAAGTATAGTGCACAAGCAGTCTGCAAATATGTGTAGTTAGGATAAGCTAGTCCCATGGTGAGGTCAATAGCTCGACTCAAGAATGCTACAACTTTTCGTTAGTTAACATCAAAGCACTTGTGAGAACTTGTACACCGGAACTCCTATGACAAGATCTATGTTCACAAACTACAAATACAATGCTATGCATGAACAAAATCTGTAACTCGTGTAGAATAGTACCTTGATAGAAATTTTAGGATCATCATACCCATATTTCTTAGCAAATGATATGCATTGTACTTCCACATCAGAGAGAGTTTTTGTCGGAACCCGGAGTAACGACTCCTGAATTCTCTGTGTAAATCACACTAGTCCAGGATCAGCTAGTGCACACAGTACAACAAAGATAAATACCAAGCACAAATGACTTCATATATTAAATAAATGGTACGGCCTTATGGCCAAGCCTTACATCAATGCCCATTGGCAAAGATAAATAAAGGAAATAACTGCGGAAGCAAACTGATGAAAGCGAAGCCCAAGCTCGCCTTACAGAAAAGCGATGAAGACGCGGCCTATTCGTCCAGATCTTCACCGTAGTCGACTTCATCCTTCTCTGTGTGGAAAAAGCAAGGTGAGTACAAACTTGTACTCCGCAAGTCACACGGAAAATACACCATAATGATAAAGGCTTCAATGGAAGGCTTATAGGGTAGTTTGCATAAAACAGCATTTAAGAAATACAATAAGTAGATTCAAATTGCTGAATTTAATACAGTAAGTAAAAAACAATACTTGTAGTAGAAAGTAATACCGTCGATCTGGCTCAGACCAAACACCAACCTATCCACGGGCATCCCACCGGACCATCATTTCAAAAGCTCACGTATGGATTCCATCCATCCACACGCTTTCTCACAAGCAACTCGATGGATTCCATCCATCCACCAGGTTCCAATCTCTCACGGATTCCATCCATCCGCAAGGTTTTCATCTCTCGTGGATTCCATCCATCCACAAGGTTTTCGAAAATCGTTTTTGAAAAACAAAGTCTAATCCATGAAAAACTTTTACTCAGCATGCACATGACCGTGGGCACGGCTATCCAGGATAGATTATACACTCTGCAGAGGTTATACAGCTTTACCCACAAGACACGATCATCCTTTTGTGCCACGCGATTACACACTTCCTTAGGTGTGCGGCGAGGAGTCGTGATAAGGCCTTTACAATGCAAAGCCATCAACCTGGCCGAGCCAACTCTAAGGTTTCATCCCAGTAAGGAATCCACCAGACCGGGACCCCCTCTTGAGCCTAGACGAGACTTCTCATGGCTTAACTACGCTCGCCCAAGTGAGACTTCACATGGCACCAACCACGCTCACTTTCAACCTACGACTTGACTCAGATTGGGACTTCGCAAATTATTCAGCCAGGGCTGTCCCATACCAGTCATGTGGTAGTACGATAAGGGCTTTGCAACAGTAGCTCACGACCGGTCCTTAATCTGACTTAGGCCCAACCACATACCCCTGTGCACGACAGTCAACCACTGCAGTTCCAACCAACAGGGCATGCCTGCACCCACCACTCTAACCAATTGCCTAAGTCTAAACCAGGTTTATATTTTGTTTTCAAAATAATTTATAAAACTCCTTGACTCACCAAAGTCAAGAGTACATTTGAAAAGCATATCATTTCATGTGAAAAGATATCCCAAAACAAAAATTATAACTAAGCAGGTCTAAGCATTTGATATAATATCTCTCTAGTCAATACTAATATACTAACTAGGGTTTGATCTAGGGTGACAAGGTATAAGGATTTCAATAACAATGGAGGAAGTAACAAGTAGGCATTAACTATATTTAAAACTGAATTGAAATACGTTGAGTAAAAATATGCATGCAATATAATTTAAATCAACATAATTTTATTTTGAAAACTGGGACCAACATGATCAAGGAGTGTGACTTGCCTTGCTCTTCAACTTGGTTTGAATCTTCGTCGAAGAAATTTCCAGAATCGTCGAAGTCTACACGTGAAAATAACCCACCAAATTCAAATAAATTCAAAATAAAATTCAAATTGACTTCAAATATTTGAATTGAGGCTATAAATGGATAGAGGGGAATTTTTGATGAATTTAGAAATTTGAATGGGCCAAATCGGAGTTAGGACGAAGGAGAACGGGCTCCGGGAAGAGAGAAATGGAAAAAGGGAATTATTGGAATTATTTTCCTAAAGGAAAATCTGAATTATTGCGTCAGCAGGGAATTTAATTTCAGCGGAATTATTTTTCAATTGAAAATTCGGGTTTCTGCGTCAGCATGACATCAGCCCCGGGGGAGTCAAGCTGACGTGTGGACCTCTGGTCCATGGACCAGGTCCACGGGCTCTGGAGGAGGCTGAGGTGGCGGGGTGGGGTTGATTGCGCGCACGTGGCGCTGACAGGGGCAAGGGTTGCCGAGGTGGCGCTGAGATGGCGCCATCTCACCGCCACGCAGCGCGAGTCCGACGCGGCGAGCGCCGGCGGGGAGGGGCTCGGGCCTGGCAGCGGCGGCGGTGCTCCGGTGGGTGGCTACCGGCGGCGAGAGGCGCGGAAGAGAGAGGAGGCGCGGGGGAACCCAGGGATGGGGCGCGGCTTACCGGAGGCGGCCGGGAACAGGCCGGCGGCGGCGCTTCTCGGGTCCAACGGCGCGGCGGCGATGGAGTGGCCGGGAGAGGATGGGGAGCGGAGGGGGAGGTGGAGCGAGGAAGGGCGGAGCCGGGGGAGGGTTTAAATAGGGGCAATGGGGAGCGGGTGGTCAGGGATTTCTCGCCGGAGCGACGGAGTCATGGCGGTGGTTGCGGGCGGAAATGGGGGAGGTGGGGCGCGGAGAAGGCGGGGGAAGGTGGGCGCGGGTCGTGCGGCGCACGTTGGGATGGGGGCGGCAAACTCGGGGAGTGGGGGAGGCGCCGGTTAGGGCGGAGGGGCGCAACAGCCTGGCGGCGGTGCGGCCGGGGAAGAAGGGCGGGGGAAGAAGGAGCTGACCAGTGGGCCCGGGGTGGCAGCGAGAGGAGGGAATGGGGAGGCGCTGACGGGTGGGACCCGCGGGCAAAGAGACGGAGGCGGAGGGGAGGCGCGCCGACAGGTGGGGCCGGGGTGCAGGAAGAGAGGAAGCGCGGGCGGTGAGGATGGAGCCGCGTGGCGGGGTGCGCATCGGGCGGCTCAGAGGGAAGGAGGGTGGATGGGCGGATGGGCCGGCTGGCGGGGTGGCGTGGCGCGGATCCGAGCCGACCACGTGGCAAGCAGGGGAGGGGGCTAGGCGGGATGGGGGCGGCGGCCGGATGGAGGCACCGTGGGCGCAATCTGGCCGTCCACGTGGCAGCCAGAGGGAGGAGGAGGGAATTAAAATTTATTTTTCTGATTTCATATTTTCAGAAAAGCTTGGAAATTTCAATAAAGCTCAGAAAAATACTAAAATACTTCCAAAAATTCCAGAAAAATTCAGAGAACCTCCTGGACACTTTGGGACTTAACAACAATATTTCCAACTAATGTTGGTATTTAATTTTCATACTTTAAAATACTTTTAATTTCAAAAATATATTTTAAACTCCTGAAAACTCAGAAAAATCAAACAAGAGCTAAATAAATCCAAATGATTAATTTGACATAATATTTTTATAAAAAATCAAAATATCATTTTATTTAATAATACTTTTAGGTTTTCTTAAAATGATTTTCAAATCTAGATTTTTCTAAACAGAAATTCAGGGCAAATCCAAGTTTAAAATTTAGGCACCAAAAATACTTATTTTAATTTTAATTTTAATTATTTAATTAATTAATTTATTATATTTTTTATTTTAGTAAAAATTTGGGATGTTACAGTTTTCACCTTTAATATTGACTAAGTTGGGTCCATCCTAGCTTTATAGCTAAAATGATCTGCAAAGTGCATACAAGAAACTTAAGCACAAGAAGTAAGGTGTATAGAGGCTGATTTTTTTAAAATCACACATCCTAAAGGTAAACTTATGGCAATAGTAAGTGCTTCCATTATTACTATTAAGAGCAAGCAATCACTTGCCAAGATGGGGAAAAACTTACAGCTACCAAGCGACATTATACAACACGATTATTGTAATTAATTGTGGCAGTGACTACCTTCTGTGATTCTACAAGAGAATGGGCACAAAGGTCCCTCCTACAAGGAGCTGCACGTCACTCGCTCGAATTGGATTGAAGTCTATCATCAATTCTGCATTCCTAGGCTTTGCCATCATAGAGATTCCTATGAAGTTTATTATTTTAGCGAAGTATGAATAGCTAGTAACATACTAAATTATCTAGAAAATATATCACCTTAAGCCTGGGAAACACTAATTGAAAGAAAGGCAAACCAACCTGGTCCGTGCCTCTTGACTGTGTTCCAATGTGCCGCTCGCAATCACAAGTCAACAGAGCAATTTCTTTATACAAGATGAAAGATGAGAAGAATGAATTTGTTGTTAAGTAATTGAAGAAGTGGTGTTGACAAGATTTCAGTGTTCAAGCATTAGATATTTAGCAATATGTTTGATGCATCATCATATGTAACTCCAAAAATCAAATGGCATTGTGTATAATAACCTACACGCAAAAAAAATGCTAAAATCACTAGGAGAACTCTTGGGACTGGAAGCAGGAAGGAACCTAACCTTTGGTTCACATTGAAGACAGCCATTATTGCTATTGTAGTGGAACACACAATACAACAGGACTTGATAACCTACACGCAGAGACGATCACTGACCCGTTCTTGGCGGTGACCTCATGGAGGTCAGCACCATGAACTCGGGCTTTCTAGAGATGTTGAGGCAGTGGGCCCCAGTGGTAGTGCAAGTCACCGCCAGCTACCTATCATGGGGGTGGAAGGGCCCGACGTAGGACAGCACCACGTGCACCCATCACTACGTTAAGATGGGCCTTTAGTAACACATATATATGCTACTGTAACTCAAAAATGTGTTACTAAGGCCTGTAGTAACATATATGATTAGTGTTTCGATATACTATGATGCTATTGCAAGGTATATTGTAGCATGTAACTAGTGTTCCTGTATAAAAGAAACGTTGTTACAACCATGCTGTAGCAACATGTATCAAATGCGTTGCCATAGGCCCTAGTAACACTTTTTTTAGCTAGAGCAACATAGTAGCACGTGTTGACAGAGACCCTAGTAACACGTTTTTTTTAGTTAGAGCAATACAGTAGTGTGTGCCACCATAGGCCCTAGTAGCACTTTTTTCAGCTAAAGCAATGTAGTAGCATGTGTTACCATAGACCCTAGTAACAACTTTTTTAGACACAGACCCTAGTAACATCATTTTTAGATACAGCAACACAATAATGCTATTGGTCCTAGTAACACCTTGTTTAGCTATAGCAACAGAATGTTGACCTCCTACAACGTTTTTAAATATTTATAGGAATTTTTAATTTTCCCATGAATGTACAAATTAAAATTGTTTCATAGAACATCCTTTGATAAGCATGACACATTGCACAATAACACAAATAACCATGAGTGTAACAGCTATAACATACTACATTGCATCAAAGAAATAAATATAAGTATTGTCACATCATTCCATAGCATACATAACGATTTGATTTCTAGAGAATTCAAGTCTTTAAGAATAAATATTACAGATTTTTAATCTAAGAATCTAAAATATACCGGTCTAAAAAAGAATCTGAAATATATCGAATGTTGTCTATTCTTTATGAAATCCTTTGCTTCTTGATCCATTCATGAGGTATTTAAGCAACAAAAAGTAACAATTCAACCATTGATCTTTTCAACGTGCAAAAAAACATTAACCTTTAAGATTGTAATTACAAAATACGATATATTACTTCATTGCAATTGAAGCAAGCAACAATTAACATACACAATACGAAGGTCAGGCAATCAATCTTCGTTCGACATAGACATCACCAGTTGTCTTGCAGCGCTTGATTGACCTTACTAACTCCTCTTTCTCCATAAAAGGATGATTGATAAGCACTTTTCTAAATTGATTACCTATCTCAACATCATCAACTTTTTCAGTTGGCCTACTACTAAAAAACATAGCGTACACCACACATTTTTTGTTTGGATATATCGCAATCTTGAGAAGTACTGTGGTACTAGTCTATATTACCATTAATATAGTAATTAAATTAGCAAATAAAAACATGAATTAGTTATTGCATATAAGACCCCAATCCTATTGAATATGTAGATTACTTCTACTGAAAGTGGGATTTTGTCCAAGCTATTGATGTACAGTAGACATAATTTGATCTTGACTGTTATGATAAAAAAATTGTGTAGTGCCAGAAAGCATTATGAATGTTTTTCCTTCAGATTCAGCATGTTTTTCTTTTTCTATAGTGATCTATATGCACAGGTTGATCCGGTAAAGCTGAGGAAACTTGGGCTGACTATTGAAAAGAATGGGTCTGTAACTGCAGGCAATGCTTCTAGTATAAGGTCTGCTGTTTTGTTACCTTGCCTGGTTCTATACTATCTTTATAAATAGTTTCATATATCTAAAAATCTTGCAAAATAGTTAACGTGCAACAACAATCCAGTATGGTATCATATTCTAGAATAAAGTGTTTGCATTTAAGCTAATAGATATTGAGCTCTGTGGTTGAAGTTTCTCTATTGAATACCTCTAACTTGAATTATTTCTTTTGGTTTTGATGGTACTGCTTGCCATAGCATTGTAGCTTTATTCGTACATGATCAGACTACCTTCTGTTTGCACTATGCAACCAAACTATGTGGTATGTCTTCACTAGTAAAAATCAAGGATCTGTTCTTATTCATTCTAGAGTGTACGGAACTAAGATTACTTCAAAATTCAAACTTTAATCCTTCTCTATGGTTAAGTTAAATTATGCTATGCAATACTTACTCAATGTGTAACTATAATGGCATGTCTTCCAATGTGCAGTCATGGTGCTGCTGCGATTGTGCTAGTCAGTGGCCTACATACAAATATATATTATGGAGTCAAGATTTAACTTAAGCAACACTGATGATAACCCAAAGGTGGATTCAACACAGTATAGCAGCATGGTAGGGAGCCTAACCGCCTTCATCATTGCAAAAATCTAGTAGGAAGAAACTTGTTCTTCTTTTTCTTTTTCATGCAAAGCTAGGCTGAGTAAATGTACGTTTTGTTCCATCGATCGATCTTGCAATGGTCAACTGAACAGGCCAAAATATTTGTACGAATAAGTGGATGATCGTACAACTCCAGTTTGATGTGTGCACCTCGATCGCCTGATTGCACACTTAATTCAGCAACATTGTGAACACATGCAGGTGGTCGATTGCTTCCTTCAAGAATTTTGCTCAGTATTACTAATTCCATGCTTTAACTAATTCGATGCATTCGAATCTATATATTGTAGTACAGTTGACAGTTATGCATGGCAATTAGCATTGAACGAAATGATCGACATGATCAATTCAACTCGATTCATCCTTGCATGAAGATAAAGACATTGATCATATAAAAAGCATAATACTTTACATGTATGCATACCTACACAAATCTAACACGTACTAATCAATATGAATTAGCACTTAATTAGTTACCCAGTAAGAGACATGGTGTAGAGATGTGAAGATGAAGCTAGCCTTAGGTGACATATAAACTGATCACTTCCGTTGAAAAGGATACTGCTAAATTAGTAACTAGCATTTGTCTGAAGCCATGGTGGTGTGTGTCCGTGATGACTAACGACTTGAATCGAGCGACCTGCACGCACCTGTGCGAATGGCGCATCTTGTCCGCGGAAAGCACCGCAAAATAAAAAAGTGATAGAAGGGCTAGCTCTCTCTTGATCTGGTCTCAGTACTGATCGAGTTTTTAGTCAATCCAAGTGTACATCCTCACCATTGTGCTAGCTTTATTGATGTGGTAAAATGTTGGTTGTGGTTTCTTTTATCCTAGTTTAGCACAAAAACTTCTGTTCGTCATTGTTTATTAGATAGCTTCGTGATACTTTCTATTTTTTCCATAATAACATAGTTTTCCATGTGTCAAAGCTCCATCTTAGCCTAAATATAAGAAAAAAAGTTCAATTTGGCAACCTATGATTGCCAAAATATATGATAAATTTATGTGAGTGTCATGCTAGACAACTAGCACATGTATACGTTTTTATAGATGTGAAGCGTAGCGTGGGTGACAAACAAATTTGGTCGAGAATAGATAGGTGTGTTGCTGGTTCAAACAGTACATTGCAATTAAGTTATGTGTTACAATGTGTCTCTATATGTGTTACTGCAATATTATTCTGTAACACATATTTACATCTTACAACAATGTGTTACAACGTTCCTCTGTAACACATATTCTATGTTATTGTAGTACTTTCCTGTAACACTTTTCACACTTTATTAAGTATGTGTTACAAGGTGCTTTTATAACATAAATTATGTGTTAATGTAATATCTCATTGCAACACATTATTCAATGGTTACAGGAATGTGTTACAGAAAATATGTTTTGTAGTAGTGCATGCCACGATCGCGTCGAGGGAGGCCTGGTCTGAGGAGTCGGTGATCAGGATGGAGACGTCGTGGACCAGGGCAAGCGTCGTGGCCCAGCGGAGTGCGGAGGTGAGGTGCTCCCAGCTATGGCCAGTGAACGCGAGCAAGACCTGAAGTGGTGGAAAGGAGGGATAAAACATCATCAATAAGGATGGCAGATCCAGCGTCGATAACATAAGGGACAATGGATCCAACGCCGATGACCTTGGAGATGATGGCCCTGCAGGCAATGACGTCGGGGAAGGCGGATCCGACACCGATGACATCGTAGACGGCAAATCCAATGTGAGAGAGAAGGGGAAGGCGATCAAGGAGGCGGAGGAGGTGGGGAGAGAAGAGGAATTGAATCGAAGGAGGGGCCAGCCCAGCGGAGCACAGCAGCGAGGCACTCAAGGTTGCGATCGGCGAGCGTGAGCGAGACCCGAACCGACTGAGAGGAGAGAGAGGGAATATCGTCATCGAGGATGGCAAATCCGATGCCAGCAATGTAGGAGATGGTGGATCTAGCACCAGTGACCTCAGGCACAACGACTTTGCAGGCAGCGATGTCGGGGAAGGAGGATTTGAGGCGAGGAGAGAGAGGGGGGAGAGATGAGGACGATGACGAGCTCAACCTGATGGTGGTGCCACCGCACTCAAGGATGCTGGAGTGGAAGATGACAGGGGTGGCCGAATCTGGCGATACCACACCTGGGGATAGACGGATCCGGTGGCATCACACCGGGAGAGAGAGAGAGAGAGAGAGAGAGAGATGGGAGCAATTAAGCGAATGAGAGAGGAGGGCGGGGAGGGAGAGATGTGAGAGAGAGGCAACAGGGGCTGTGGCTGAGGAAAGAGGCTTGGGGACGACAAGAAACTAGGATTACTCATGTGTGTCAGCGCTAATATATTTCGAGAGGAGGGGGAGAAATAATATACCACTCACTAACTTCTTTTCAGTAGTAAAGATACAGATAAATTACATGAGGCACCTAGGTGTCTAGATACCCATACCAAGAACCATCCGATACATATGTATGATCAATAAAATTTTAGAGTTTACATATGAAGATATTTTATATCATTAATATATTTATGGTAGGTGAGTTTTGAATTAAGTTCAAATTATTTTAGCTACTTTTTGAATTTAACGGTTACTTTCGAATTTAACGTGACTACGATAAGTACGGTGTAGTACTGGTCGACACGAGGTCGACGACATAGGTAGTTGAAAAGACAAGATACTACAGTATAGTACTGTACTGCCCTGCCCTACATGAGATGCATGCCATGGATGCCTGAAGTTTTTTATTTGGTCCTATTATACCACTTTAATTTCAAAATTAATCTCATGCAGTATAAATTTACAAGTCTAGTCCCTTTAGCAAGCGCAGAAAAACTCCCCTTTAGCAAGCACGGAAAAACTCACGGCTAACACGTGATTTCTACCATACCACCCGACCACGAGAAAATTGATCATTTGCCACTTTGAAGAGTGGACTTCACAAAATTGCCACTTTTAAAATTGGCTTCGCAAAAATACCATGCAGTACATTTACCTCTTGATTACCATGCCATTTGAGCCATTTAACTCATTTAATTTTTTTCTAATTTCAGGGGTGGAAAAGACCTTTCTACCCTTATTTTTTTGTGTTGAGCTGTGCACGAGAGATTGAGGTTTTCCCTTGTTTCCCCTGGTGTGTTACTGTTATGTACTCTAAAGGCTATACTTCATTGTTGGGCTATGTCAATACAGCCTGTGAGGAAACCCTTTATTCATAATATATATACTTGTTCCCTAATATGCTGTCTTGCCATAATCCTTGTTATTTGTTATCCCAGTAGAGTTAGTTTCACATATATCGATGCTGTTTCTAGTTTTGCTTGTCTAATTTGAGTTTTTCTTTCTGCTTTTGCTATCGTTGCCATTTTCTGTCTTATGATTCTTGTGTATGAGTTAATATAGGCCTAACATAATATATCTGATGCAGGTTCGTGTATATGTTTCTGTTTTTGCTTGTAATACGCATTTGCCATTTCTACTTTTGGACATTTAGACTTATCTTGTATGTAGAAAAAAAACTGTACAAGAGGAAGACCGAAGACCATGGAATGTGGAGGGACATGCTAGGTGACTTCAGATTGCAGATTGCAAAATGTTGCGCAGGGATCAGGAGCCATGAAACCTCAGAGGAAAGCGAAATGATCACGTCTTCCAACAGCGTAACAGATTAGCGGGGGTAGTTGGAGCCCAATAGGGTAGTGTAAAACTTAGCAATAGTAGAAATATCTTTTCCAGCCCTTGAAATTAGAAAAAAAAATATTAAATGAGTTAAATGGCTCAAATAGCATGGTAATCAAGAGGTAAATATACTGCATGGCATTTTTGGGAAGCCAATTTTGAAAGTAGCAATTTTGCGAAGCCCACTCTTCAAAGTGGCAAATGATCAATTTTCTCCCCGACCGCAGCAGTGCACAGTTGGCGAGGCAGCACAATTAGGTCGGTCCAGTCCAGTTCATGACTTCGTGCGTGTGTGCATGCATGGTCGGTCCGTGCGGTGCCAAGGACCGAGAGTACAGGGGCGAATCCATGGGGTAGGCTTCATCAGGCTGAAGCCTACCCTCCACGGGTTTGCCGAACACCACCCCCCCGGCGGCCCTCCTGCAGACTGCAGTCCTGCGGGCGAGTGGCGACGACGCCGACGAGAAGAAAGAAAGAGCACGGAGCCAGCCAGCCAGGGGAGAAGAAACAAGGTCGAACTGCCGAAGAAGTAGAAATGCAGGCCCACGGGCCCACCGCCCACACCACACATCCAGTACATGTTGCCCTGTGCTCCCAAATTTCCCCAAATCTTCCTGAGCTCCCGTTCCCCCAAATGCCCAAATACCTAATCAATTGCTCACTTGTGCCGCGTGCCGACGAGTGACGACGAGATCTGGATTCGCCGGTCGCCGGATCCGGAGAGGGGACGCCGGGGAAGAGCCGAAGCGGGGTCGCGCACTCGCGCCGTCGCAGGGAGTCGGGGGCGCTGGCGGCTACGGCCGGGCTGAGCGACGGAGGCGCGGAGCCGGGCTGCCGAGGGCGGGTCGCGCCGTCGCGACCTCGCGGGAGGCGGGACCACGGAGCCCGGGCCGGGGGCGGGAGGCGAGGCGGGGCAGCGGGGGGGCGGGAGGCGGAGGTGGGACGTGGGGTGGCCAGAGGCGGGACGCGGCGGCGGGGAGCCTGAGCCCCGGACGCGGACGGAGACGCCTCTGCTGGCTGCTGCCTCTGCGTTAGCCCGCCTCGTCCAGAGGCTCCCCGATGAAGTGAGTTGAGTGACCGACCGACTGTCCGACTGGATTCGCCCGCCCTTGACCGGCTGACCGAGACTTTATTAGGTTTGCAATTTGCAAATTACAATTCATTTCTTAATTAGTCCTCTAACTTTAGAATATAGACATTTCTTAATGTATATACTTAATTAAAATTTAATTCATAGGTTTGCAAAAATGGAGAAGAGAACTTTATCGGATGATTGGTTAAATGATTTGATGGTGTCCTACACCAAGCGAGACATAGTTAGATCCATTGACGATGATGCAATCATAAAATCCTTTCAAGGCATGAAAAAACACAGAATGAATTTGCCTCGTGAAAGTCGTGATTCAAGCTAGTGGTATGGTTCTTTTATTTGAAATGTTCATAATCATTTAAGTAATTAAGTACAATTTGCTATTGTATTACTAATTTTTTTTATTTTGATGTACAAATTGTTATCTACCGGAACCATATTTACATGTTTTTGGGATTCACTTGCTATTAGCGAGGTATCTCCGTTGTATCTCTCTTTTTACTTTGCTTTTATTCATGTATGAAGCTATTAATTTGATTGCACAAGAATACAAAACTATATATCTTACAAAGTAGTTTAGTCATTCGAGATGTAGAGCCAACAATTCTAAAAAACTTTATGATCTAGCATAAGAATGTATAATTTTTCAGCCCACCCTTATTTTTTATTCTGGATTCGCCACTGCGAGAGTACACCATGATACTATAAGAACGGCGCGGGCTTGGACCATCTACAGATTCCGTTTGTTGGGAACCGTCTTGATTTGCCTTTCCCGTCGATCGCGACGATGCCTTCGCTTTCAGCAGTTGCATGCATGCACCGTACCCGATTGTTCCTTCGTAATTTGATCCTTGTACGAACCTATATATAAGCTCTTTATGTTCGTCTATGATTTGAGATGGGAGTTGAAGCGTCAAAACAGACAAGACATCTCCAAGTAAATTTGGGCGGTGTACTGGCCCAATGTAGCATGCATATGCCCACGAAGGCGTATTGTGTACTACTGCCGCGGCTCCCTAGCGCGGCAGCCTCCTCCTTCCTACCGCAGCCGGGTGGTGGGGGCATCTCCGTGCCCAGTTAAAGTGTGCCGCGTTAGGATGCTGTTACTGTTCGTTGGCACGATAGAAGTCACGTAGTCGGTCACTAATTTTTTTCGTCTGGATAAGAAGGTTAGATTTATAATTTTGTATCGTAAGGATCTAATTTTGAAATTAAGAAAGTACTATAATGCCAAATAAAAAAAATCGGATGCCTGCCCCTAAAATAAAATAAAATGAAGATCCACCTGAACTATGGAAGCTACTAGCGGAATATTTTTGTTTGGAGTAGTGGCCGGACTGCTTCAAATTGGAGTATTTGCTGAATGCATCCATCTGTATGTATATGCATCATGCATGCCCCGAACTGAACTGCCCACTTTATTAGTTGCAGGTCAGTCAGGATCCATCTCCAAATGGCTAGCCTTAACTGTGATCACTTAAGAGTACACCAAGAGAGAAAATTAGATTACCTAGCTATCATATCAGGATTCTCCAGATGGCTTGTACTCATACCTTAATCCTGACCACTAGTTAAATACCATTCATTTCGGTTTTAACTCCTGGCTTCGTTCAAATGAACGTGTAATTTCAATTTTTGGCTTTTTATTTTATTTTTTTTCTCTTATTGTCCGTGAAGATATAACGATGTTTTTTCTTTATTTTCCTTTAATCGACTGATTCAGAAAATACTAACAGACGTTACAGTACAATTTCAACTAAAAGCTAACGGCCGAAAGTTAGAAATCACTAAAAAACCAGATTAAATGGGGTCTAAAAAATGCATGTCCGTGTGTCGTTTGCCAAATAAACAAATAAATACTACATGAGTAACGTAATGTAAATGTCCACATAAATATAAGGTTCTTCCATGAGCGATCAATTCCAAGCCAAAGATTGTCTGACTGTCTTCAACTACTTTTCTCTTCTTCTTAAAAGAAAGTACTTGTGTAAAAGATGCACACAGATACAGACCAACAACCCCAACAAAAAAAGCTGAAATTGAAAACGCCACCCCCTCTGGTATATATGGTAGGAAAGAGTGCAAAGAAGGAAAGCGGAAGCAGGCGTGCTAACGGCTGCTGCTGCTGTCTCCAGAGGCGCGCCACCGGCCTGCCGCCTCCCTGCTACTACTGTGAGCAGTCACTGATCCAGTTAGTTTTTTAATCCTCTGATGCTTCTTCTCCTTTTTCCTCATTTCTTGCATGCCTAGTACTAGTAGCGGTTCCTTCTTCATTTCTTATTATATTTGGCATGCCCATCCTTAATTTTTCGTTGTTTCCATGTCTCTGCTCTGCTTCTTACGGTCTAAAAGGGTTTGTTTATGTATGTCCTTTGCTTCTTTTCTTTCCAAAAAAAAAACAAAAAACAAAAGGTTGCTGCTGGTACTTATATAGGATGATCCTTGTATGTATCAAGCCAATTCTTTCTTCTGATATACCAGTACTAGTCCACTAGCAATTCTGTTCGGTATCCTTGCTGATGTAATTGGTCACTAGTCATGCATGATCCCTCTTTTCAATTTGACATTATATAAATTACTTAATAGATGGATATGATTTTCTGTTTTATATATATATATATATATATATATATATATATATATATATATATAAGATATTTCAAAGTGAGTTCTAGAAAAAAATTTATCAAAATTCACTTTTTTACAACATTTCTTTTATATATGAAAAGGGTACATAGCAAAAACAAAATGCTCCGATGAAATTTTTTCAACTATGTCATATTGAAATATCTTAGAATTAGTATTTAGGCTCCGCTTGGTTGGGCTGAAAAGCTGTGGCTTATGGCTGAAATTGCATTATAGCAGCTGAAATTTTACTGTAGCTGAAAGTGACTTATTTAGCGTAATTAAATTTTAAAAAAAATAAAATAGAAAAAATATGTTATCTCATTATGGACAACGCAAATGAATACGGGAAAAAAGAACCAGCAAAAAACTCAAAAAAAGCCAAAAGTTCAGAAAAAGACGAAATTTATGAATAGTGAAAAATAAGCCAGAAGCTGACGCTGAAATGAGCGGGGCCTAAGTATACCAAAAATGATAAAGAGATATAACATACTCGTTTATGTAGTATATTAGAATATGGGAGTATGTACTCCTGAGAGTATGAAAAAAGTTTCCTATTGCTTACATAGGAAAAATACATTTTACTTCTAGGTGTAGTTACTTCCGTTCATGATATACCACCTAAATGAACTTAAATTACTCCTTTATCATTTTAATTATACTCATATACTAATTTTAAGATATTCCGATATCAACCCATATGAAAAAATTGCAGAGTATATGGTTTTGGCATAGTTTGCTAATATCTTCATATCCGTACATAAAAACAAGTATATTAAAAAAACTATACAGACCACCCTAAAAAAGTATACATACCACCTAAATAGTATTGTATACTCATATACTGCGCGTACATACCCTCCGTTACATGAGATATTCTCTACTGTGAGATACGACGTAGAGAGTAACTACACCCTAAAAAAGTATACATATCACCTAGATGGCCTTATACACACACACACATACATATACATTTGGTCAGAAAGAGATCATATTCGTATTGGTTTCTAAAAATTATTTTTCTATAGTATTTAACTTTCAAATGAAGTGTTTTTCAATGTGAGGTCTATTATTCAATTATAGTATACACTATAGTGACTTCATTTATATTGATCAAAATCATATGTGAGTGTCTTTCTATAAACTGTTAGTATTTATAAACCAAAGTCAAAAGTCAATATGAAATGTCCTTGACTTTGCTGCACTTTATTGTTTTTATCTCACGTACGTTTATTGTTTAGTTTAGAGTAGTGCTTTCATACTTTTCACTCTAATAAGAATAATACTAATTTTAAAGCATACAAAGGGATAAGTAATCACTATCTTCTATTCAGTTACACTTTAAAAGTTATATAAATTATTTCAAAAAAAACATAAAAACACCTTCTTTCAGTTTGTTGTTCAGTCCGTCTTGTGGGTGTGGATGTTCGTAATTGTTTAACTCGAAGGATGGATCAGTGCAGACGATGCAGTCATTGCTCGATCCCTTGACTTGATATATACGTAATGTAAATATGTAACGCGCGATATATATACAGCGCGAATGCGCGATGACGTTTGATCGATATATTGATTGATGTCGTGTGTTGTTTCTCTCTCTGTAGCCGATATACCCGGGGGGTTTTTTTTTTTTTTGCAGAGACGACGACATGATGGGGATGGGTGCAGTAGCAGTACGGAAGAAGGTGGTGATGGGACAAGCGGCGGCGGAGACGACGAGCAAGAAGCTCATGTTGCAGGTGGTGCTCTTGTGCACCCTGCTCTGTATTGGATTGGGCGCTGTCATCACCCTCGCCGCCTGCGACCACTACAAGACTCGCCGGAGGCCTCCTCTACTTAGCAGTACGCGCTACAGCTTGCTGCGTGATCATCCTTCTGCTCCAGCTGCTACCAGCAGCGCAGCAGCACCAGATTCAGCACAGCCTGAGCCTCCGTACGCCGCAGAGAGGGAAATCCAGTGGGAGAGCATCGCCACCGCCGGAGCAGCAGCGGCGACGACGACAAGCAGATCAGTGGCGCTGCTCAACTTCAACTCAGCGGAGGTTGCGCAGTGGAGGAAGCGTTCGCATTCAGACCTCCTCGTGGTGGTGCGCCTGCGCCCTGCGCACAGCACCGTCACCTGGGACGCGCTCTACCCGGAGTGGATCGACGAAGACGCCAAGGAGGGCTCCCCATCTCGACCCAGGTGCCCCTCCCTCCCAGATTTTGATCATGATTTGCCGGCGCCCTTCGACCTCGTCGCCGTCAAGCTCCCCTGCAAGAAACAAAATGGCAGCTGGTCGAGGGACGTGGCCAGGCTGCACCTCCAGCTCTCCGCGGCCAAGCTCGCCCTGCTGCACTCCACCTCTTCTGCACGTTCGGAGCCAGCGCAAGTTCTGCTCGTGTCAGAGTGCCTTCCCCTGCCCAACCTTTTCCCCTGCAGGCACCTCGTCCGCCGCGATGGCGACGCCTGGCTCTACAGCCCCGACGCCAGCTACCTCCGGGACCGGATACGCCTTCCCGTCGGCTCCTGCGAGCTCTCCGGGTCCTGGAGTGCAAGTGGAGACACTATCATTAGTAAGACTGCTAATCACAAGGAGGCGGCGCGCCAAAAAGAGGCCTACGCCACGGTGCTGCACTCTTCGGACGCCTACGTGTGCGGCGCCATCGCGGAGGCGCAGAGCATCCGGCTGGCGGGGTCGACGAGGGAGCTGGTGGCCCTGGTGGACGAAGGGAGCATCGGCGCCGAGCAGCGCGCCGGGCTGGCGGCGGCGGGGTGGCAGGTGCGGCCCATGGAGCGCATCCGCAACCCGCGCGCGGTGCGGGGCGCCTACAACGAGTGGAACTACAGCAAGCTCCGGCTGTGGCAGCTCACCGACTACGACAGGGTCGTCTTCGTGGACGCCGACCTTCTGGTGCTGCGCAACATCGACTTCCTGTTCGACGAGGCTCTACCGGAGGTGAGCGCGACGGGGAACAACGGGGCGTTCTTCAACTCGGGCTTGATGGTGGTGGAGCCCTGCAACTGCACCTTCGAGATGCTCATGTCGCGCGTAGGCGAGATCGAGTCGTACAACGGCGGCGACCAGGGGTACCTGAACGAGGTGTTCGCGTGGTGGCACCGGCTGCCGCGACGCGTGAACCTGCTCAAGTACCACCGAGATCAACATGAGGAGGCCGACGCAGAGAAGCGGCGGCGGAGGCTTGTGGAGGAGGCGAACGTGGTGCACTACCTGGGCATCAAGCCGTGGCTGTGCTTCCGCGACTATGACTGCAACTGGAACGTGCCGTGGCTGCGGCAGTTCGCGAGCGACGAGGCACACGCGCGGTGGTGGGCGGTGCACGACCGGTTCGCGCTGGCGAGGAGGTTCTGCGCGCTGCCGGCGAGGCAGAAGGCGGCGCTGGAGTACGACCGGAGGCAGGCGGAGAGGGCCAACGCCACGGACAGGCACTGGGCCCGCACCCTCACCGACCCGCGGCTCGGCCGATGGGCTTGATTTCACTTTTCTCCTGGGCCGTGTCTAGCGCTACGCAGGTCCCGGATGTTTGGTTCCTAAAAACACCCAAATTTTGGGCACTCGATCAAACAAACCTGCTTTCTAATTAGGCATGTTCTTTTTATTTAGCTTATGGATTTTAGTTACGGCTTGTATTTTTTAAGCTGTTTATGAAAAAGACTACAGAATAACAGAAACTCACATATAATTTTGGCCCATATAAATGAAGTCACTATAATGTGTACTACAATCATCTTGTAGACCTCACCTTAAAAGGACATTTTGTTTGAAAACTAGTTAATATAGAAAAAGTAAAAAGTAATTTTTAGAAACCGAAAAGAACATGCTAAACACACACTGTCACGCATCTGTTTGGTGCTCTGTTTCAATTAACGGGAGAGAGGAGCCACCAAATCGATCTGCCAAAGATTAAAAAAAAGTTGGAAAAAAAAGAAGAAGAAAATCCACGAACCACAAGACATGGAGAAAGACAAAAAAAATGCATTACGTGCATTTCAATTTGGCGATTTCTCCCCTAAATTCAGAGTCTCTTCAAGTCTTCATGCATTTAAAATGAACCGCTTCGTCTTTTGTCAGCTGATTCATCCACTAATTTGCATGCATCCATCCCCTCTCAAATGGGCGCCGATTCGTACGTTTGGTTCATTCCAAATTTGCCAAGTCACCAGCATTAAGAGTGTCGCCGCAGCCTTCCATGGGCAGGGGCGGATCCAGGACAAAATCTGAGAGGGGGCACACCCACAAAGCCAAGTATACCTGGGCCTTTTAGTAAAGGGCAAAATGAAGGCTTCCTTCATCAATTTGATAAATCACAGATGAGTGAGGGCCTTTTAGTTGGGCTGAGTGGGGGCACTAGCATTAAATCTTGGGCTATATACCTGGACTTCTGCGAATTGAGTGGCGGCCTGTGCCCTCACTGGGTCCTCTTTGGATCCGCCCCTGTCCATGGGACTCTACACATGTTAATAATGGACTCCCACCAGTGTCGGGAAAAAATACTTAACATTGAGTCTGCTTGAAATAAGCAGATAAAAGTAGAGAACAAGAAAGATCACAAAAAGCGTATGGCATTATGGTTCTATCACGTCACACTTGAACGTGTTGGATTAATTGGGCTTGGTCCATTTAATTTAGCAATTAATCAAATGAAATTCCTAGGTCCACATGGAAAAAATGTTTAGTCCCATATGGAGAGTTGAATGGGAGTTACACCACTTTAAAAGGTGGAACGTGGTAACCCCCTTGTGAAATTGGAGAGAGCCATTACACGCGCGCGCTCGCTCGCTCGCTCGCCACGCCGAGCCGTGCCGTGCAATGGCATGAGAAGTTCGACAAAACTTTGACATCTGCTGGCTTTGTTGTGAATGAAGCTGACAAATGTGTGTACTATCGCTATGGTGGGGGAGAAGGAGTGATCTTGTGCTTGTATGTTGATGACATACTGATTTTTGGGACCAACCTCAATGTGATTGAGGAGGTCAAGGACTTTCTGTCCAAGAATTTTGAGATGAAAGATTTGGGAGTGGCTGATGTGATTCTTAACATTAAGCTACTGAGAGAAGGTGATGGTGGGGTTACACTTGTGCAATCCCACTATGTGGATAAGGTCTTAAGTCGCTTTGGTTATAGTGATTTGCAAGCTCGCTTCTACTCCTTATGATCCTAGTGTGTTATTGAGGAAAAACCGAAGAATAACAAGGGATCAATTGAGATACTCCCATATCATTGGCTCATTGATGTATTTAGCTAGTGCTACGAGGCTGACATCTCGCTTTCTTGTGAGCAAGCTAAGCCGGTTTGTTTCAAATCCGGAGATGATCATTGGCGTGCTCTTGAGAGAGTAATGCGCTATCTAAAGGCAACCGTGAGCTATGGAATTCACTATCTTTGGGTACCCAAAGGTACCGGAGGGCTCTGATGATTCAAACCGGATCTCGATCTTGATGAGATAAAAGCCACGAGTGGATATGTGTTCACACTTGGAGGTGGTGCTGTTTCCTGGAAGTCTTGCAAGCAGACCATCTTAACGAGGTCGACAATGGAAGCAGAACTTACAGCATTAGATACCGCTACTGTTGAGGCTGAGTGGCTTCGTGAACTCCTTATGGATTTGCCGGTGGTTGAAAACCGATACCGCTATCCGATAAACTGTGATAATCGATCAGTAATTATCAAGGTGAACAGTTCTAAGGACAACATGAAGTCATCTAGGCATGTTAAGAGGCGGTTGAAGTCCGCCGAAAGCTGAAAACTCCGGAGTGATAGCGCCGGACTATGTCCAAACATCTAATAATCGCGACCCAATTTACAAAGGGTTTATCACGTAATGTGATAGATAGTGCATCGAGTGAGATGGGCTCGAGACCCACATGAGTCATACCACAGTGGCAACCTGTTCTACGTGATTGGAGATCCCGTGAAGTAGGATGGTGAAACAAGTCGTTGGTTGATCGGGAGGAGAGACCTTTACAGGGCTCATTTCTTCAATGATGCGCTTCTCTCCTATTCTGCATTTGCAGTTGGTTTTACCTTAATGTGATCCGAGTGGCTTATTTAGAGCGAGATGTCGGCCTACAGGACATCTTAGAAGGAACACACCTATATGAGTTCGATCACTGGTCACGCCTATGAGATTTGGGTGATCTCTAGATATTCATGAATAGGCATGGAGTATGACTTATACGCTCCAACTGGAGGGGATGCTTTAGGCGACCTAGTACTAGTAAAGGAATTGGGTAAAGCTTGTTCGCACAAAATCACAATTCAAGGCATAGTCCATTGTTCGATTGTGGATGAGTGTAACTCCTTTCCTAGATGGATGTTCAACTTAACGGTCTCCATCGAAACACGGTATATCAAACATCGCAGAATCGAGGTTTTCTCGTGCCTTGAAATTTGGTGGGGATTGTTGGATTAATTGGGCTTGGTCCATTTAATTTAGCAATTAATCAAATGAAATTCCTAGGCCCACATGGAAAAAATGTTTAGTCCCATATGGAGAGTTGAATGGGAGTTACACCACTTTAAAAGGTGGAACGTGGTAACCCCCTTGTGAAATTGGAGAGAGCCATTACACGTGCGCGCTCGCTCGCTCGCTCGCCTCGCCACGCCGAGCCGAGCCGAGCCGAGCCGTGCGTGTGCGTGTGCGTGCGCAGCGTGTGCGCTTGGCGTGTGCGTCTTGTAGCGTGTCGAATGCGGCGCGTTTTCTTTATCTATTCGAAAACGAAATGCACCGATGGTCGGCGAACGGTGAGGATTATGGCTGCGATTACTTTCGAGTAGTGGTTGCTGTTACTAGTGACTAATGGCTGCGATTACGCCTCTTCATTTTTTTTGTTACAAGAGAACAAAGATAAGAAGGCTCTCCTCTCCATACGAAAGAACAGATCTCTCTCCTCTGCTTTGTTGTTGCTCTCAATCTCCGGTCCGTAACCTTGCGCGCACAAGTTTCGGGCGAGTAAGCCTCGGAACTCCGTCCGCTTTGCGTACACTGCGCGGTAGACGGCGATCAAGTTTTGGGAGCGCATTGCGCGCTGCTCAATTTGGTGGTGAATCGTTTGCGACATCGCACGGCGAACATCTTCTCGCATCACGCCTGCGTCCTGCATCACGCCTAGATCGACTACATCGAACAGGCCATCATGTCGACTGATGGTAACGGCGCCTCCCGTGTCACCGACACTGGCCCTGCCCGAGGGTATTACCTTAAAACCTCTCTGGTATATTTGTTTCTGTGCGCTATGAATATGTTCATAGGTGCTGCTGTTAGCTTGTTCATTAGCGAATATGAATATATCATCATTAAATCACTCATATCTTTGTATGTCATGTTTTATATGCTGAATTTCTGGATTAAAATATGCCGAAAATTGACTAGATTTTCAACAGAACGTTCTTTCCTTCTCATCATATGCTTATTTTCAATATAGCATTTGCCACTGGAATGAGGGCTATGCATGACATATACAAGGCACTGACGGCTGAGTTCAGTTTCAGGTTACCACATCAAAGAATTAGACTGGCACTGGCACTAGCACCAAACAAAACATGAAGCTAAGATATACCAATGGAGGCATCATTCAGGATAATTCATTTACAGTTGGTCAGATTTGGTAGGTAAACAAAAGATGTTATCAAGGTTGGACCTCAAAACATATCTTGAGTTGAAGGCGTCAGCCAATCTTCGTTGACATAAAGCAGGGCAAAACAGGGGCGGATCTACAGTGGGTCAAGGGTGTTCAGCTGAACACCCAAAATTTTTGACAAAAAATCTAGTATATATAAGTTATATTACATATGTATATATATAACTGAGCCAGTTTATCTATTTGAAGTCATAATCTGCTGCCCAGGCCCGTCGGCCCGACCGCCCGAGGGAATCGCGTGCGCGCGTCCGAGGAAAGCCAGCCCAGCCCGAGGGAATCCGCGTGCGCGCGCCTGCGACCTGCTTCCCGGCCCCCATTCGGCATTTCCCCCGGCCCCCGTTTCCCCAGAACCCCTACCCCATTTCCTGCTGACCCGTGCGGCGACGCAGAGGCGGAGTCGCGGAGAAGCCTGAACCCTAGGCGAGACGGCGACTCGGCGCCGACCGCGCCTCCAGCCCGCCGCCCGCATCGATCTGGGAGACTGGCTCGCTCCGCGCTCCAGCCTCGCGCGCGCGCTCGCTCGCTGCGCGCGCCCTCGATCCGCTCGGCTCGCCGCTCGCTCGGGCTCCGGCTCTCGCTCTCCGCTCTCGCTCCGCGGGCGCCAAGATCGCGAGGTCCGCCATCGGCCGTCGCGACACCGCCAGCTCGATTCAGATCGGCCGCCCACCTCTCGCCCGCTCGCTCGGCACTCGCGCTCCGCTCTCGCTCGCCAGCGCCGGCACCACGAGGTCCACCGTCGGCCGCCCGCGACACCGCCAGGCGCCAGATTCAGATCTCGCCGTCCGCCTCTCGCTCCGCGGGCGCGCATCAGAGACCGGAGTAGCCCTCATCAGTGGCGGCGTCAACGACACGATCGCCGGCGCCCTCCACTTCTTCCAAGACCCGTCCACTGGTAATATGCCTCCTCCTTGATACTCTGCTCTCCACAGCCGTCCTAAATCACCTCTTCTCAATATGATTTGGTCTCTGTGCGTGTTAGGGTATACCGAGGCTCACAGGCCTCACCCTGGGCCTCCACGGCTTCTACATCCACGCCTTCGGTGACACCACCAACGGCTGCAACTCCACCGGTTGGTTGCCTTCTCTGCCTATTACGGTTGCTTGGGTTGTGGCTTAGGATGTCCAATTTGGGATACTATTAGATAAGGCATGACAGCATGAATACATACAATCTATTTTGGGCACAAATGATCACACATTGTCGATTGTCCGCCGTCCAATTGATAATTTGGGCACAAATTGTCCGTCTCAGGCGTAGATATTTATGTTTTGTACTGAAAAATATTTTTACAACTTCGAACACCCATTCTAAAATTCCTACGTCTGCCACTGGGGCAAAACACTATCGTTTCCAACAAAAATGTTGGGAACTGGGGAGCTACTGTTAACATATCGTTGAATTATTCCTAAAAAAACATATCATTGAATTACTTACCCAACCATACAATATTATTATTCACTCCAATAGGCTACTAAATATAAAAAACCATCAAGATCAGTGAGCCATTGTTTATCATATAACTGAGCTTTTCTTTTATAACGAAAGAAAATATATAGAGATATTCAGCAAGACAAAAACAAAGGTCCAATTCTATTTGGACAATAATATACATCTTCATGCATGTTATGCCAAATTTTGCACCGGCCTTTCTTTAGAGTTTGGAAATGGAGATAATCCATAGCTGTTTTCATCATAGAGATTTTGATCATTAGGCCTGAAAAATGGGATTGAGCTACAAATAGGCATCGCTGTAGTTAACAAAATAGGCACATAACAGCGCTAAAAATGGGACACTGGTACTGCATTCTTTACTTCTTTCTTGAACATACATATAATAGAAAGGTTTCATGCTGAACCTGGAGAGAATGATTTAGTCGCATCAGTCGTTAGGCTACTGAATGAAAACATACAAAGAAGACAACATTGGCTACTAATGATTCAAATCTGGTACGACTTATATAGACTCCTAGTGAAACCTAACACCAATGAAGTCCGCTAAACTAATTATCTTCATTTATCAATCTAGGAGGAACGAAAAAAAGTCGAAACAGCAATCGCGTCTTAATAGATTTCAAAACGGATGCACATCCTAGGCCCATTACTCCAGACAAAACCCATCAGGATACACAAACTCAAAGTAGATCCAAATTAACGCCACCAATTAATGCTCAACAATTTGGATGATTTTTCTGCAGAAAACATCCGGCTGATAGCTTATCAAAGGGAAAACCATCTTGAAAATAGCGCTGCTGTCACATTTTCCATCCATCTCTAAGAGCAAGGCTAATAATACAGCATTCAGCTGGCTGTATGGACACTTACAGCCCACTTATCAGTCCATTCATATAGTAATTTACAGCCAGCTGAAGGCTGTATGACCCACCCCTTTCTCTCACAAAGTTTCTTGGTTCTTGTGCTTCAGCTGGCTGTAAACTTACAGCCCACCTCTCTTCTCTCTCCTCTTCTCTCTCCTCCATCTCAGCATACAGCCTACTAACAACCTCTTATTATACTTGCTCTAACAGCAAGTGCGAATGAGGTGGAGGACCGAGCCTAGCTCAGTTGGTGTGCCTTACCGTCGTGCAGCCCACCCATCCAGGGTGCCTCATTTTTGGGGTACTGCTCAATGGTAAAAGCGCATATCCGCGCTTTGTAAGGTTTTAGAGTCTTCGTTTTATCTTAGCGTGTGCATTGGACGCACCCACATGAGTGCATGGGTGCATGAGAGTGTGTGCATAAGTACGTACTTGTTATACTTGTAAACCCAAAAAAATGGGAGACCACTGTTACATTGTTTTCTAAAAAAAATCATTGTTACATTGCCGGATCTCTTTTTTCTCATGGTTGTGCTAATGCTTTTAATGAAGAAATGGAAGAGAACTAAATTTATCTCTCTACTTATCATCTGCTTTTTTGTCCAAAAAAATTGACATGGCAGCAAAGCTATGATGAAAATTCGTGAGGGAGAAGCTTTGTTTTGAGTATCATCTGAAAGCTGTCATGCTTTTATACTCTGGGACTCTTAAGTGCTATCCTGCCCGTGCAAGCTCTGGGTATGCTCCATTCCGCAAGCTGACTTCTTGGAGCTGCTTTGGTTGCAAGGCACATAATATATCTGCTATGATGTCTTTTCCGTATCACATTTGAATCGAATTGAGATACATTGCTATGATAGAGTGCTTGTTCTATCATGCTACACTAATATGATAGTTGTAGTTACATATATGTAAGTTAAAGGGAAAGATAGGTACCAGGGTTTAAGCTCGGATAGGTGAGGCGTTTGACAACATCCTTCACCAACCGAGTGTTGCTCGGTTCCTAATGTCAATCAAGGGAACAAAAACTGCTAGACCGGTAATTTGTATCAGGAACGAGATTCTTGTATGTCCTGTCAAATCTGCGGTTTTGTAGGATGAGCCATATTGACAAATACAGCTACCTGACAAGGAGCAATCTTATTCTACGCTCTTCCACAGTTCCACCGATGCCAACCAGCTCATGTGCTCATGTCAAACTGAACTGAGCGTAGCAGTCATTCAACGCGTGATCTAAAAGCGTTGACGCGTCACAGAAAAAATGTCTGAAGGAGATGCGCGAATTTCAGAAATGGGTTGGGGGAGGAAGCTCGAAATTTAGCCGATCAGAATTGGCTAGGAGAGGAGGCGCGAAGTTGAGCTCCTGATCAGATATGGCAGGGAGTTCGCCCTTAAATTGACAGTTCACAAAAACAGTGAGCACTATTAGAGATATATGTATAGTTTGTTATTCCCCATTGTTATGAGGGGTTTTTTTTGCATATTTACCACTTGTACTTTGTGTATATATACTAGCCCATTGGCCTCATATGAATACAAGCGCTATTCATAACATGGTATCAGAGCCAAAACTAGGGTTTTGGCTTACCTAGGTTCCGCGCGCCGTCGTCGGCCTCGCGCCGCCGCCGCCTCCCGCGCCGTCGCCGGCCTCCCGCGCCTCCCGCGCGCGGCCTCCTGCGCGCTCCTCCGCCCACCGCTCCTTCGCTCGAGGCCGCCGCCGCTGCGGCCCCGCCCGACTCCGCCTCCCACCGGCGCCGTCGCCGGCCTCGGCCGCTTTCCCCGCGCGCGCCGCCGGGTCGATCCGCCGGCGCTTCTCGCCCGACGCCGCGGCCTCATCCACTCGACGCCGCCGGCCGTGCCGCTGCCTCGCCGCTCCCTCGCGCCGCCGGCCGCTGCTTCTCCGCGCCACCGCTGCCACTCCTCGCCGCTGCCGCCGCGCCGCCGCCGCCCGTCGCCGCCGCTCCTCGCCGAGTCCGACCAGGCAGCGCGGCTCGGTCGGTTTTGAGGAGCGACCGACCGGGAAAAGAGAAAAGAAAAAAGAAAAAAGCGTCGTTCTAACCGCCTCGCCGTCGGGCGCCGCTGTTAGACTTCGTTGCCTTGGTCGCCGCGCCGTCGGCGCCCTACCAATGGGCACCGCTTCTCCTCGTTGCGGTGATCTTTGATGGTGTTAATTACATCGACTTCGTGTCTCACATGCGCATCCACATGCGTGGTCTTCGCCTCGGGCGTCCTCTCGGCGATGTCACCGCCCGCTTGCCCTATTCTCCGACGGAGCCTCGCTGTTGTATTGCCTCCGACACCGATAAGTCTGCTGCGATGATGAAGCTGGCGATGAAGCGCCTCGCCTACCAGAGGCTCGATTCCTACAAGGATCGTCGACCATCTACACTCGGTGATACGATGATGGCGCCGCCGCTTCTTTCTTCATCGCCGATGTCCACCTCGATTTTCTTACGAGGTTGTGGGACTCTCTTCGCTTTCGGATGTGGACTCATCTTCGCGGCGCTCGAGCCCTCCGTGATGCCTGTGCACTGTCCGTGGTCCGCCAGAGCACTCTCTTCAGCAGGTGATGCTACCGTTGACGCTTTACGCTCGAGTTCTCGCCGCTCGGCGTCGGTTGGACTCACTTCGCATCGCGGCCGTCATACTGTCCGTCTTTGCTGGATGTACGTCTTGACGACTGGAGTTTCAGCGGGTTTACGAGTTCCTTACTCGCCCGTTCGAAGTTCGAGCAAAGGCGTGCACGCCTCCTGCACGCCACCTCGTGTCACTCTCTGGAGGCTCTTCGAGATACGCGCAGAGGAGACTCGCTTGAGTGGTGCTGGTCCGATGCCACTCCCCTCGTGCTCGCCGCTCGTCCGCTGCTACGCCTCCTCCAGCGGCTACCACAGTGGTGGTGGCCGTCCTCCGTCTGGAGGTGGCCGTCCTCACTGCTCCTCTGCGACAAGGATGGCCACACCGAGTCCTGTGCTACAAGAAGAAGCGGCATCTTTCACGCCGTTCTTCTCGGCACTAGTGCTTCTACGACGACGTCGCCTCGACTTCTTCAGCTTCTCTCACCGAGCAGAGATAGCCGACTTCGACGCCTACTTGCCGCCGAGTTCTCCTCGGCGTGTTCTGCGAGTTCGCTCATCGACTCTTCGCACGAGAGACCACCTCCTACACATCAGTACCTCCCGTGGATTCTTGATTCGGAGCATCTTTTCACATGACTCCGATCCTTCCACTCTGTCTTCTATTACACCTCTTGATTCTCCCGTCGGTGTTCTTACTATCGATGGTACATCTCTTTCTCGTCTGGTCGAGGATCTCTTAGCAACTCATCTTTTCATGTTCCTTCATTGCTCATGTTCCTCGCCTTACCTTGCGACTTCTTTCTGTGGGCGATTATCGACCTTGGTTATCGAGTTATTCTCGACTCGACTCTTGTTGTGTTCGGGATCGCCACACGGAGCTCGGTTGGTTCGGCCTCGCGCCGTGACTCACGGCGTCTCGGGAGCTTAATCGCTTCATCTTCCTTCCGCGCCACCACCGCCGCCGCCTCTCGCTCGCCACTTCGTCTCACGGTTCTTTCCAGCAGTGGCATCACCGTCTTGGCCATCTGTGTGGATCTCGCCTGCCGTCCTTAGTTCGCCGTGATCTTAAAGGGTCATCTCAGAGACGTGTCTTTAGATTGTCGTATGTAAGTTAGGTAAATGATTCGACTTCCTTATCCTCATAGTGAGACCGTGTCTCGGCGTCCTTTGATCTTGTTCATTCGGATGTTTGGGGTCCGGCTCCTTCGTTTGAAAGGGGTCATCGTTATTATATTATTTTTATAGATGATTTCTCTCGCCACACTTGGATATATTTCATGTCTTCTCGTAGTGAGGCCTTGCCTATCTATAAACAATTTGCCACTATGATACACACACGCTTCTCCACTCCTATTCGTGTCTTTCGTGCTGATTCTCTGGCGAGTACCTATCTCGTCACCGCGCAGCCTTCCTTCTTGCCGAGGCACTCTCGCCGCTTTTCTTGTCCCGGTGCTCATGCTCGAATGGTGTCATTGAGCGTAAGCATCGTCACCTCCTTGAGACGGCTCGTGCTCGATGATCGCCGCCTCTATTCCACCTCACTTTTGGGCCGAGGTCGTTTCCATCGCCACCTATCTCGTCAACATCCACCCTCTTCTCGCTCTTAAGGGTGCGATCCTGTTGAGCGTCTCGTGGTTGTCTTCGACTACTCTACCCTTCATCTGCTTGGCTGCGTTTGCTACGTTCTCCTTGCCCTCGAGAACGCACCAAACCGACCGCTCACCGTTGAGTGTGTCTTTCTCGGGGTACAGATGCGAGCACAAGGGATATCGGTCTTTGGGATCCTGTTGGTCGTCGGATACGGGTTTCTCAGATGTGACTTTCGACGAGTCTCGCCCATTCTACCCACGTCCTACCTCTCCTTCGGCTTCCTCTGTGGAGTCTCTGTCTTTCTTGACCTTTCCGGATACTCCTATATCTGCTTTGCCTCGCCCACTGCCCTCACGAGTCTCCACATATTCCCCGTGGCCTCTCCGCCGTTGTCGCCGCCGTGTTGTCTCCTCGACTCCCGTGCTCCTCCCACTATCGTCTACACTCGCCGACCTCGTATTGAGAATATTTCCGATGAGCCATCTTCTTCGATGTTTCATCTTCTTCGATGCTCCATCTTCCCCGATGGGTCATCTTCTCCTCGCTACGCTCTCCGCGATCGCCGATCGATTCGGCCTCCCGCCTTTTGCCTTTCTTTGCAGCTACTCGTGAGCATGTCTCCTACCGGGATGTCATATCACCCCGAGTGGCAGCTTGCCATGGCCGAGAGATTGCTGCCTCGAGCGCATCGGTACTTGGGATCTTGTTCCTTTTCCATCTCATTCTCATCCCATCACGTGTAAGTGGGTCTATAAGATTAAGACTCGCTCGATGGTTCTCTTGAGCGCTATAAGGCGCGTCTTGTTGCTCGTGGTTTCCAGCGAAGAGCATGGTGTTGACTACGACGAGACTTTTGCTCCGTGGCCCACATGACCACCGTTCGCACTCTTCTTTCGGTGGCGTCTGTCGCCATCGACTGCTTTCTCGACTTGATGTCAAGAATGCCTTTCTTAATGGCGAGTTGCGTGAGGAGGTCTACATGCATCCGCCACCGGTATTCTGTTCTCGAGGGTATGGTCTGCCGCCTTCATCGCTCTCTATGGCCTTAAGCAAGCCCCTCGTGCTTGGTTTGAGCGCTTCTCCTCTGTGGTCACTGCTGCTGGTTTTTCAGCTAGTGATCATGATCCTGCGCTCTTTGTCCACACTTCGCCTCGTAGTAGGACTCTTCTTCTCTGTATGTTGATGATATGATCATTACGGAGATGATTCGAGTACATTGCCTTTGTCAAGGCTCGTCTTAGTGAGCGCCTTATGTCGGATCTTGGTCCTCTTCGTTACTTCCTTGGGATTGAGGTTACTTCCACTCCGGATGGTTTCTTTATGTCCCAAGAGAAATATATTCAGATCTTCTTGATCGCGCCTCTCTCATCGATCAGATCGTTGAGACTCCCATGGAGCTCAATGTTCACCTCCGACTCTCGATGGCGAGCCTCTTTACGATCCGACTCGCTATCGTCATCTTGTTGGGAGTCTTGTCTACCTTGTCATTACTCGTCCGGATATCACTTATCCAGTTCATATTCGAGTCGGTTTGTTTCAGCTCCCACTCGGGTTCACTACACCACCTTCTTCGAGTTCTGCGATACCTTCGTGGGACTATTTCTCGCCGTCTCTTCTTTCCACGTTCCAGCTCGTTACGACTTCAGCCTATTCGGATGCTACTTGGGCCGATCCCTCGATCGCGGTCTATCTCTGCATCGTGTTTTTCTTGGTGGTTCTCTTATTGCCCGGAAGACGAAGAAACAGATCGCAGTGTCCCGCTCGAGTGCAGAGGCCGAGTTGCGAGCTATGACTCTTTGACAGCAGAGATTACTTGGCTACGGTGGTTACTTGAGGATTTTGGTGTTTCGTCACTACACCGACCCTCTCTTGTCGACAAAGACAGTGCTATCGGTATTGCTCGTGATCCCGTGAAGCATGAGCTCACCAAGCACATTGGTGTTGATGCTTCTTTCATGAGGTCCGCGTGCATGATCGGTGATTACTCTTCGATGTGCCTTGAGCTTGGATAGCGGATTTCTTTACGAAGGCCCAGACTCGAGCACAGCATAGCTTCTATCTCTCCAAACTCAGTGTTGTTGATCCACCATGAGTTTGAGGGGGGGTGTTAGAGATATATGTATAGTTTGTTATTCCCTATTGTTATGAGGAGTTCTTTGCATATTTACCACTTGTACTTTGTGTATATATACTGGCCCATTGGCCTCATATGAATACAAGCGCTATTCATAACAAGCACCTCCGAGCTCCACCGCTGAGTTCGGATCGTCGGCGACGACGACGATCATCCACTGGCGGACCTTGGTACTGGCCCCCTTATTACTTTGAAACTCTTAATTGTGTATTGATTCTGTAATTCATATACATGTGGGAAGAAGTAAAGTGGCTCTATATACAAAGAATATATAGTCCATTGATTTAGCCCCATCATAATTCTTGTTCAACTCTGCCACTGTGATCATCCACTACCAGCCGGAGGAGATCGTCAGTCACTGTGAGCATGCAATTTGGAGAATGCAACTTAGAATGATGAAATTAGTAAAATGCTACTCGAGAACTGATTTGCTTTGAGACACGCTGCCTTTTTTTTTGCCAGTTCCCACACATTTCCATTCTTTTCCCATTTACCGTACTCTTTTCTAGAATTTGCGGGGAAGGAACTTCTTTGGAACAGACCCCATTTCATCTCCATAGGGTCACCCTCGGATACGTTCCATGTGTACACACGAATCTCCACAACGTAAAGGCCATCTCCCTCCTCTTTTTCTCCCCCAAATCCAAGCGTAGCCATCTTCCTCCCCCTTTCCCCACTGATGGCACACCTGCCCCCGTTGGCCACAGACCACGTCATCGACCTGCCGATCGCCGCGCAAGGATTACCTCCACTGCCGTCGGCACCTCCACGTCGCCTCCCCGAGAATCACTGGTCGGCGCACAAGGATTCCCTCTGCCGCCACCGGCACCTCCGCGTCGCCTCCCCGAGAATCCCCGCCATCCCCACCCCAAGAATAGGCACCGGCACCAATCGGGATCAACCTTCCCCACCTCCCTCCTTAGCTCGATTGCCACCCTGCACACAAACCGTGGTTGAAGTGGCCGTGGGCCACTTCGACTACGGCGCCATGACCACAACCGCTTCGGCCTTAGGGCTATGATTATGCTGAGTTGGTTCGACCAAGGCAAAACATCTTGAGCGCTCTGGACTGCTCCTGGCCGAGAGCCAACTTTTCTGTTTTTTGTTCTTTACTTCGATCTTCTAGTGAGCATTCATCCTCTTGCTTCATAGCTTCTATAACCATCAGAGAAGAAGATTGTGTGAATACTTGGAGAGGTTTGAAGGCACCATTCACCCCCCTCTATTGTCATTTCGGTCCTACAGAAATTTATCAATCCTTGCTATCTCCATGGATCTTTCTTGATTTGATTGTTTTGTTCTTGATGTGTTCTTATTTTGGCATCAAAGTTTGATTTCTTGATCCACGGGTTTTGAGTCAATTTCTTTCGTGTTTCTATCTTGTTGTGACATGTGAAAATACTTATAGACTCATCTTGGTCATTATCCACCCATGAGCTAGCTTGATTTACTAATTTCGTTTTTGACTCTGTTTTGACATGATCTTTCATCAAACTGAAAAAGATCTCATATTTACTCATGATTTTAATGACCGTTTATTGGAATAAGTTCACAATATTTTAAAGAGAATCTCTGGACAGTTTCACTTCATTGGATTTATGGATGAAAAGATCCCTCGATTTTCTAAAGAGAATCTCTGTCTGGAACATCGATCAACTTTACGACTATGTTGGTTTCGACCACGGTCAAGTTCCAAACTGCATCGCACCGGTTTCAATCACGTTCACTTCTCTGACCGCTTCCCTTTCTCTTCCTACATGGGATTTCTGGTCGCACAAGGATCCTCATTCTCTCTGGTTGGTTTTTGAGCTGAATCGATCTCACTGGCCTGTGATCTCGTTGGTTGTTCGACTACCTGTTGGCTTACGACCACGTTAGTTACGACCATATTGATCATTTTGGTTGGAGACTGGTTCCGACCACGTTAGTTGTTCGACCACTCGTTTGCTTATGACCACGTTGGTTTCTCAGTGGCAGTGGAGACACTACGGTGGTGACCAACAAAGAAGTGGAATTTTTTTACATTTTTCTTTCTTTTTCTTAAATGAACTGTAATTGTTAAGTTTATGGTCATTAATTGAATTACCACTGATTATTTTGTGTTCTGCCAATTATTGTTGTGATTCAACTTATTTTTTCTTTGAATGATTCATGTCGTTGTTGGTTAAATCTCATAAAGGCCATGATGAATTTGGAATTGTTGGACCATAATAGAGTTTATCTCTGACATTAGAATAAGATTATTTTAGATATTTCAATAATAAACCATCGCTCAAAAGTAAAAAAAACTAAAAAGCTAAACAGCCTGGCTTAACTTAAAAATAAACTGTGTTTAAGTTTCTTACGTCAAAAATCTAACTTTAAAAACTATAAGACAGAAAAAACTAAGCATAAACAAACAGCGCCAGTGAGGAAATCTGGACATATTTGGACCCCTAAACACCCAAAAATTCTGTTTTTGGATCCTAAACCACAAAAATTCCGTTTCTGGACCCCTTTCGACCGCGTGTTTCGCGAGATGGCGCCACGTGTCCCGGCCGGCCGCGCGATCGCCGCTTCCATCACGCGACCGCCGCGCCGCGCGCCGCCAGCGCGCCGCGCGCGGCGCGCCGCCGATCACGCGCGACGCGCGATCGCAAGGTCCGCGCGCGCCCGCCGCGCGCGCGCGCGCCGCCCGCCAGCGCGACCGCGCGCCCGCCCGCGTAGAGCGTCGCTACCAACCCCTCCGAGCCGGTGCAACCGCACGCAAGTACCCATCCATCGAGTTTCGAGCGTGCTCTTCCAGGCGCTTCCCTTCACCTGTCCGGTTCACACGCGGCACGCAATTAACCTCCGTTCCTCCGCTCTCTGACCCGCGGGCCCCACGCCCCTTCGGGCCCATCCCGACCGCCGCTGCTGGCTTCAACAGTCCGCGTGTCCCGCCGATAAGGCCGCATCACCACTTGCGGCAGCGGCCCCCCGCTGACACGCATGGCCCACCCGAACCTGGGGCCACGGCACGGCGGCGCCTGCTCCATGCATGCGCGCGGTGCTAGGCGCGGCACTCCAAGTGTCCTCTGGTCCTACGTGTGCCGCCTCCGGTGATGTCCTGTGGCGCCGATACGTGGCGGCCGGCCACGGCCCAGATGCCGACGTCCGCGCGCGGGGAGGAGATGATCATATATTTGAGCAGGGCCCCGCCGCACTCGCTTCGCACCGTTCGCTAATCACAACTCGACCAGCCCTGCTAGCCGCAGATGCCAAGATCGTCCCTGCTGCCCCCATGTCCGATCACAGCGGCGGGGTCCAGCGGCAACGCCGGCGGGGCGTCACGGTCGACGTCGAGCTCGACGCGGCCATGGCTCTGGCCGACATGGCCGGTGTCGGCCCAGGAGCGCCGCTCGCCGGCCAGGTGCCCCCGCTGCAGCAAGGGCCCCAGCTGGTAACGGCCGGTCAGCGCGTGATCCGCGTTTGTCTCTTCTCTTCGATCGCGCCTGCGCGGAGGTTCTGAGAATTATGTTGGTTAATTTCTTGGTGATTAGGAGGTGGCCGAACACGACGACGAGAAGCTGGCGAGCACGAGGCTGAGCCTTGAGCTGGGCAGGGTCGGCATCCAATCGTCGTCCTGTTCCAGCAGCTCCAGCGCCGGGCACCCGGCGCAACGGGCGCCGCTGGCCGTTGCCGCGACGGGATACGGCCCCAGGCCCCGGCACATGCTCACCGAGGTAAATAACTTCAACTAGTGGTGTCGCGTAGTTGCAAATCTGTGCTGTTTCTTCACTAGTGTTGCCTGTCGGTTGTGTGCGACATAAGGCCGAGAAGGAGACGAAGCGGCTGCGGCGCATGCTCGCCAACCGGGAGTCCGCCCGGCAAACCATACTCCGCCGTCAGGTAATCTCTATACGGCGCACTTCTCCGTAGAGTAAGTTTTAGCGAAGGTGTTCAATTTTGCTACAATTCATGTTTCTTTTGTGCTGAGTTCAGGCGATTCGAGACGAATTAGCGAGAAGAGTTGCGAATTTGTCATCCGAAAACGAGAGCATGAAGAAGGTGAGCCAGACACGGTGTTATCAAGATCGTCATACATCGATCGATTCATGTAGCAAAAAACAGCAATTAGCTGACAAAAGCTGGTACTTTGGCTTAACTGAAGCGGTCAATACGCTTTCTCGGTGCAGGAGAAGGAGGCAGTGATGCAGGCGTATCTTTCACTGAAGGAGACAAACAATCAGCTGAAAGAACAGGCACAACATCCATCGTTCTCATTATTTTAATCCTTTTCCGTTATCACCATTGTTAGGTCAAACAGAATCTAGCATGTTCCAAGCCTTCAGCTGTGCGCCCTTAAAGCGAGCCACATGACTGCAGTTTACTCCCTAATCACTAGCAAGGTCGTCGTTGCCGTACACCTGCTTGTTACAGTCGAATTGGGAACTGAACTGTTGGATGCCGTTGCTGCCTGCTGTATGTTGCTCTTGACATGTGTATGGATAACGATATCTCTGCTTCTTCTAGATCTGGCCCTGTGTCCAGATACTTTCCCGATGCAATTCAGAAAGTTCAAGACGTGTACTTGTACGGGATCCATCAGCGTACGCACTCGAGTGTTCTAGTCAGTTCATCTCTTTTGGTGCTAAAAGGTTGCTGCGCGCTTGTGAGTTCTTACACGAGCAGTAGAGAGCAGAGACGTAGCTTGGTGTATGATCGACGAAATTAACACAGCAAGCGGCAATGAGCACGGCTGGTCTAGATTTTTAGATCCAAAAGGGGGATTTTTCCTGTTCTTTATAGGAGTTTTTTTTAAGAATCAGAGGTGAATTTTCTAAGAGCACATCGACGAGAGGTGTGCACCGAGTGACGACGCAGGGCGCGGTGGGCGACCCGCGACCGGGAGAAGGCGGCAACGACGTTGGAGACGAGGAAGAGGAGGAAGGAGCTAACAAGGCTGAAGTAGATTGCACGAATATGTTTCTTTCACAGTTCCATCAAGAGGATGAAGATCAATTTGCATAGACCAGAATGAGAAATAAAATTTGATTGCACAAGTAAAAGCATTCAACTCAATTAAAATATATATAACAGTTCGTAGTATAACAGTGTAATTATCACAGTTCTTGTATAATAACTCAATTTACATTCGTCGAGCTACAATTAAAATTGGTTTAAATTAAATAAAGATATCACAACTTTCTTTACATTAATAACGACAATAGAAATTGCTGTGAATTTACAATTTTCGGTCCTAACCGAATGGCTGTCTCACAAACTTAGTTAATTGCAACACAACTGCAACTAATTAGAAATTACAAAACTTTATTTACATCGGTAACATCTCATACATGTATACATTTAATCAGAAGTTACAAAGATTAATTACATGTATCCCATTTCATCTAACAATTACGAATTGCCAGACACCCAAACAAAACACAGTGTTAATTACGAAATGTGCAAATATAAAGATACCAAAAAATATCGAACAAAAGAAAAGAATTAAAGGAAGAAATTGTTGATAGAGCCCTAGAGGTTAATTTTAGGCAAGGCATTCCGTTCACAGAGATACCGGACCGTCTGGGGCCAGTCGGCACCTCTCACAGCCATAGAGTCATCACTCGGCATAAACAAATCTGACATATATTCAAATACCATAGCAATCGCCAAAATGTCCCAAATCCCTAAAGTATCAATCGACCACCACATTGCTATAGTAAAGGGACAACACGACTCATCTAGAGAGCATGCCCGCAAGCAAAAGGGGGCACACGCAACCAGCCAAAGAGAAGCAAGAAGAAATACTGAGCACGGTAGTAAGACCTCTACTCTTCTTTTCCTTTCTTTCCACTCAAAACCTAAACCCCATCACACAGCCAAGCATCATCGGCCATCATAAGGCCAGCATCAAGACAAGCCAACCAGGAGCAAGAAGGCGACAAGGAGCCAAACCGCAGGCTAGCAAGCCATAGGTGGAGAAGGTCACCACTAAGGCCAGTCAGTACATAAGTGACCAGGAAAACAACCGCCAAGCACAAGCCACCATCTTTTCCCAAAGCAACCCAATCATCAACCGGCAAAGGTAGCCCACCAATTACCCATGGTGATAGCATCAATTTCTCAATATTAAACCATGCATACCTGTATCCAACAAGCAACCAATCGAATATCACATAGCATCACTATGACACATAGCACCATCACAAAGATTACTAGCCAAAAATAATAGAGCAGAGAGGAAGGAGCAAGAGTACGAAGGAGGTGAGCCACCGTGGTGTAACCGTGCATCCGACGGCCATGGCATGCTCCCCCGGCGCATGGTATGACCTCGAGCCCCGCCAGGAGCCATCGAATGACCACCCTCGATTAGCTCCAAGATCAAAAATGGCAAATCAAAATTTAGTATAAAATCAAATAAATCAAGTAGGGAGAGGGAGTGAGAGGAGAGAGGGGAAGGGAACCACGGGCCAACACAACCACCGAAGCTGAGCGGCGGCGGGAGGTGTAGGCAACTAGGCTAGCCGGAGTCGGCGAGGGGCTGGAGATGATGGCATAGAGGGGGACCGGCAGCGCTAGCCGAGAGGGTGGCCATGGGGAGGCGCCGGCGGCGCCGATGTCGCGAGGTGACATGAGGGCGACGGAGCAGTGGCTCGAAACCGAGATGGAGGAGGAGACACAGGGCCGGGAGTTGGTGGCGGAGGTTGATAAATATATACGCACATACAAAAAATCAAATAAACATGATTGCATATGTGAAATCAGCTGGGAATAACGTTCGCCGTTATATTTGTACATGCATCTATTTAATTCCGTTTAATCGATAAATTGTTGAAAATCAACAATTGGCCAAGCCTACCTCGTAAGTAAGCCACACAACCTCACACTAGGAAAATAACGTCAAGCGACGAGTATTGGATAGAAATTAATCATGATTACTGCAATCAGGTTAAATTGAACGAAACCTCACCCTACGAGTACAAACAGATCGGTACCTCATATTTTTATTATATTTATGTAAATTAAGTCACAGTCGACATATTTCATTGCAGGCAACAATCCAAGCCATAGGAAGGACTTCACCTGATCCTACTTGAATCTGAATATATGGTTAAAGTCCAGGCAAGCATTCCGTTGAGCATATGATCAGAGTATCTTCAGTAAAAGAAACTATTTCCCTATTGAGTTATTACTACCATGCATAAAAAGGAAAAGCATGTTTAAATTGAATGATTGTGGTGAGAAAGATAAGAAAGAGATCAGCTAGACAATTGGGGAAGTCACTGTCAAGCCAATAAATAAGTGGGTGGAAGGTCCCTAGGGTAGGAGAAAAAGGGCAGGTATGGGATCTTCCATATAGGGATAAGATATAAGGTTAATCAGACTTCATCGTGTGAACGGACCGTACTAAAATGTATCAACCACCATTTCGTTTGCGGATAGATAGAATTAGTTATTCTATCAAGATTATTATATTCTCCATATGGGTAAGTATTAATTAGGGGAGGAACCCACAAGATTAGTTGGACCAGAACAGGAGTGGGGGAATCCACAGCTGCAAGAATCCAGAATTGGTAAGTAGGCCAAAAATGGAGGATGCGGATTGCAAGAACCCAAGACTGGTCAAAATACCAAAAGTGGGGTACGCAAAGGCGATATATTACGTAGTTGGATGGGGTGAGGGTCAGAAACTACCCCGGCCAATAGTTACTGTTGGTGAGTTTGGTACACCGCCCCAGGCTGCCAATTAACTGGTTGGAGATATAATATGCTAAGATAGATATAAAAGTTCTGTACTCTGATATAGGCATTGCATCTTAGGAAATGCGAAGATCCATGAGCCACTAGGATCAGAGTGATGATAGATAAAGTGACACAAGCTTGTGCAATGCTGTAAAATCATGAATTCATGCATGTCTCTGGGAAAGAAGAATTAAGAAAATTTATGGGGATTTTAGCCGTTCATATGAGTGTTCGTTAATTTTCTAAATTAATAATCTGGAATTATTTCAAAACCTTATTTTTTATAAATCATGGGAAAGAGAATGAGGGAGAAAAAGAGAATAATAATGAGTAAGGGATGGAGGATAGGAACGGATATTCCTAGTAGTGTAGAAGATAAACATTCAGTGCATTTTGCTAATAACGCTTGTTGAGTACTTGTATACTCACTCTTGCTATTATCTTCCCTTGTTTAGGAGTATGTTAGTTTAAAGAATAGCTAAGATCAGGTGGAATCTACCTAGATGGAATACCGTGGACTTGGGATACAACGAGTAAAGGCGGAAATCCCGTGTGAAGGTTGGGTGAAGTAGGCAACCATTAAAAATTATCTTTGGTGAACCCGAGTACGATTGGGTGTAGTTCTATTGTCTTCATTTTTGAATAGAAAATGGTTAGAATATTTTCTTTTCTAAATATTGTGATATTCGAGTCTTTGAGGCTTTGTAAAAAACTTTAGTTCTGCGTGACGATATTTTTGTAATATCATATTTTGTCTCTAATTATTATTTTACTGTAACACTCTGATGAGCTTATTATTTATTAGAGCGATGTCCTATCAGCTAAAATAAATAATAATCGTTGGCTAACGTTTTTACCTTACAGTATTAATACGGGCCGTCATACAGAAGCACGCGGGCCGGTGCCCGCCGCCCTGGAGGCGAGCAGACGGAGCAGTAGTGGTAATGGATGGGTACTGTGGTGGCTCTGGCGCCATTGACAGGGTGATAACTCGCTTGGTTTCTTGGGAGGCAACGCAGCTAATGGTTTCTTCTTGTTATCTCGTTTTTTTTTTTTTTGCGTGTGTGTATGTTTGCCTTTTGATCATGTCCTAAGGGTTTGCCTTTTGATCATGTCCTAAGGGCTGTGCAATCTGTAACCGAAAGAAAGAAACTAGCAAGTAGGTTTGATGATGCAGTACCGGAGTCGTGTGTAATCAGTGGCGGAGAGAGGGGGCCTGGTACCCCCTAATCTTCTACTAATCCTTTATTATGTAGTTAATTATATGTGTTTAATTAGTGCTTTGGTCCCTCCCAATTTAGCCCAAATGTAAAGTATGTTTAAAGCCCAGTCATATGCAGCCCAATTAGGCCTAGTAGTTGAGGACTGACGCTTCATATTTGAGCCTTTGGCTCTTTGTCGGCTTGCCGCACGCTTTGTCTGTTCGTCTTCTTGCCGCATGCTCTGTCTGTTCGTCTCCGTGAAGGTCGGCCTGACCCTCTTCCGGCGCACCGAGAAGGCCAGAAGGGCGCGTGTGAGTCTTCACTTCGATCCCCTTCCGTTCCCAATACTGTGGTATTCAGTCACTACTTACTACTATATGAATCAATTAGTACAGGAGTACAATTCGTGCGAAATTGGAATTCTCAGGATTTGAGTGTGTTTCTGCTATGAATGTGATTTGCAGTATGCTTGTGTCGGACCCAGATTTTACAATCCGGAATCCTCTGTGATTCCACCGCACTATTCCCTGGATCAGTAGATAGTGCTCACAGATTACAGTTCTGAATATCAATGTGCATATCATACGGAAGCGTAAATATAATAGTTGACTTACACATGGGCCGATTAGGCCGAAATCAATAAATTGCAGCAGCGGAAGAACGAAGCACACAGGTGGGACCTTCAGGACATGCCCACAGGCAACCAACTGGAGGTGCGCGACCTAGCCCTTGACATCATCATCTTCTCTGCCAGCTTGTCCAATCTTGTTGCTGAGGTGAGGTGATTTGATTCTGATTCTGTATTTTGTCGCAAAGCGGCGTGAGCACTCCGACCCCGTGCTCCGCGAGCCAATACACAGAATGCAAATAAATAGTATGCATGGCTAAACAAAGGAGAGGCTCGGGTTATTTTATTTGCCATAAAACGCGTTTAGTAGCATTTCTATTATTATATCATATTGTTATTTTTGTGACCTAAAGACTCCTCACCGCAAATGACATCATTGACTTAATCCACCAAAGACTCACGCTCTTTATTAACTGTTGTCTAAGACTCCCCAACATCAAGTAACATTATCCAGTTATTCCAACGATTATACACCTTCTATATTTATTGCTGTCTAGAACTCCAAACAGCGTGTGACATTATTTAGGTATTCCACCAAACATACTTTTTCCAAATTGATTGATGTCTAATCTCCAAACAGCGGGTGACCTCATCTAATTAATCCACCGAACATTCCCATCAAGATTTTCTAACAATCCAAACCTTTTTATTATTGATTCAACTCCACCAAGAATATCATCAATCAAGCCTACGATTCAATATTATATATCCACCAAGAATATCATTGATCAACTCTACAATTCATCATTTTATATCCACCAAGAATATCACTAATCAAGAATTATAATCCAATAATTGTTATCATTCCTCCAATATTCCTAGAAATTTAACTCATCCATCTAGTGTTTGATCCAATCCTGTTAATCCCATTACTGCCATCATCTTCCAAGAATTTATATTAGTTATCAGTGTTGTAATCCCGCAATTACCTTTGCATCCCTAATACTCCAAAAATCACTTAAATCATCTATCTAACCTATATACTCATTTAGACTCCACCAAATTACTTCTCCCAGAACCCACACTATCATTTCCTATTCATGATCGACCTGAATCCACCAATACCTTTATGTGCATACCACAAACATCTATCTCCTTTACTCACGACCCTATTTATTCCACCCATATTTTATTTTGTAAGAATAGAAAAGCCACTATTTGAAATACAATGCATAAAATTTCCTGAGACCTAGCAGCTTTGGAACAAAACATAATGTTCAAGGAATATTAACATGATTTTTCATACATACGGCATCACACCGTATAACACCTTTCAGCGTTATAGCCGCTTAACTTACCACTGGGGCGACACCCAGGACAACTCAAATCAGGGCTTTCCACTGCCCTTCACTTTTTCATTCCCATTTTCCAAACATTTTTAAATAGAACTATATCTAGTTAAGTTCCCATGTCCGCCCTTGACCGTGGGCACGGCTATTCGAATAGTTTTGGCTCTGTAGAGTTTGTACACTTTCACCACAAGAGACAGTCGACTCATTGCCCCACACGATTCCTTAGAAGTATGGTTGAGCAGACCATCACAGCTACTTTTCAAAATATCTAGTCCCCTTTTCTCATCTCACTTTATGGGCTTCTCCCATTTGCGATGGGTCCCATCTATTGCACGGGATGTTTCTCATCATATCGGGCGTGCGGGCTTCCTCTCCTCTGCGCTAGCACGTCCCGAGAAACTTCACCCACCATCGGTGTCCTCCGGCCTCCTTGCCCGCGCGTATCCACTCCCTATCCGCTACCGGTGAGATGAGTCCGGGAATTTCGATAAATCTACTGGGCCAAGTTGTACTTTACAGACTTGTGGTTGCACTGTTTTTACATGGGTTGACATGACAAGATTCAGGCCTTAGGGCTATCTGGGTGGTTCTATCACAAACCACACTCTCGTGCACCCTGCACCATACCCCCGAACTATCCGCCCAGATAAATAAGCAATTTGAGGTATTTTTGGGAGTATAAAATAACCATATCCAACATACACCAGTCATTACCACCATGACTGCCCAACCAATTTTTCTCAGGATTAAAAGTGTTGCTTGGGCGCTCTCGCGCCCATGAGTATCTAAGCAATACTAAGCATGGCATATAATTACGGACTTACTTTTGAAAGGTTATTACTATAAATTTTGCTAGAACGACAAGGTTCACAAATTCAAATATTTCAAAGGAGGGGTAATATTAATCAAGATACACAATGGGATATAACTAGAATCGTAAATTAAACATGTATTTGCATATAAACTAACAGCATGCAATTTGATAATTTAAATCAAAGTAATTTGCAGAAAACATAGGTTCAATATGATCAAAGTATTGACTCACTTTGGCGCGGTTTATCGCGATCTTGAGCTCACACAATGCTTTCTTGAGCTTGGTCTCTATCTTCACTTTGAGCTTAACCTCGTTTGATCCGCTGGATCTTGAGACTCGATATCTAATTACGTGCTAAATAATCAATACAAATAAAGGCAAATAACTCAAAAGATCCAAATAAATCTGAATAATTCAAATGGCCGATTTAATTTATTTTATACATTTATTACGATTTGAGAATAGAAGGGTGATTTGGTTTAGTGTGTTGCAAAGACAGTGGTAGTTGGACTTGAGTGAGAGAACGAGTTATCTGAATAGCTTTACCGTGAGGCAAAATTTTAGGATAATAAGAGATCAAAAGTGAGGAAGTGTCGAACTACTTACTTTGGAAAAGAAGTGGCCAAACATAGCCGATTGGAGAAAGACGAGGTTCGATCTTTTTATTAATAAGCTCTTTTATTATTTTCGTATTTATCAAGGAAGTTCCATGAGTTAGGGTAGACCTATGTATCGAAGTACGAGTCTAGCTGGGTATCATTTTGCCGGACGTTAACATTCGTATGTATGCGAAATATAGCGAGTACACAATTCTTAGCCCACCAGGTTAGTCTTACATCATCGTGTATAACATTGTGTGGTGTGATATTTTATGTGTCCTTGGTTATCACCAGGCTTAGTTTAGGTTGAATTAGGATCCATTTATATGGGTCCTATCTTGTTATATATACAATTATGCTCAATACTATTCTGCACTAAAGCTAGTGTTAAGATTTAATTAATGGCACTATTATTAGCTTGCTCATACTTTAACTATTCTTAGGCTTAGCTCTATATTTGATTCATTTATCTAGGCAGAGATCTTTGTACAAGGTAGTATTCCCTTATTTAATAAGATACCTTACTGAGATTTATTGGGTGACAGCATGTTAAATATCGAACATATGTTTTAATTATGATTAAGAGCATCTTTACTAAGTTTGGATGTTTAGCCAAAGTTGTTCCTCTTTATCAATGCCCTAACTAATATTTAGTCTTTTAGATTATTGCTCAAACCATATTAATCATGCATACATGAACTAGTCCAAATATTAGTGGCTTAATATCCAAATCATCTAATGGTCAAAAAGGGTTCTTCTAATTGCTTGGGACATAGAGATGATGTTTATGTTTTAAACCATGCCATGGTTAATTCTATAACATTTACTAGTATGCCACGGTTTAGGATTTATTTTTCAGACCATCCTCATTTGTTAAGTCATCATTTCATGTGAGCATAACCTAAACAAGATTATGGCTAAACTCCTCACTATGCCTCTAATTGATAATTGAGTCTCATTAAATATTCAAGCTATGGTTATTGCTCATAAAACAAATGACCAGATATTACATCTTATTTTATTCTGATTTTACATCCAAATAAGCTTTATTAGTGTTCCTAGATTATTCCCCAAATTTTCCTGATTTTTATTAGCTGAAACGGGTTAACCAAATATCTAAATGAGCTTTAAAAATCTTGGTTTCAGTTCCATTAGCTAGATCATGAATTTAGAAATTTATTTCATTCAATTTCAAGTTAATATGAATAAACTATGTCTTTTTAAAGTTCGCAGTTGAATTAAATCCGAAAGGAAAAAAATAATCAAGTTATGACAGTGGGACCCACCTCGTTTTTGTTTCCTTTTACTTCCTTCTCTTTTTATTTTCTCTCCACCCTTTTTTCCCACCGATGACTCCGCTTCTCTCCTTCCCCATTTCTCTTCCTCACTCCTTTAGTTCTTTATCTCTCCTCCATTTCTCTCTTCTCCTCCCACCGGCAGCTCTCTCTCTCCTTCTAGCCGTGCCAGGCCCAGCCGTCCCCTCCGACGCCCTCGCTCCCAGCTACTTCCGCCCCGGCGCCACTCCCGCCGAGCCTCGCCTCGCCCCAACGCCGCTCCTCCGCGCCGCACCAACTCTGACCGCTCCTCCTCCGGCAGCCGCCTGCCGGCCATCGCCTCCTGCTGCGCCTTCAGTCGCCGACGAGCTCGGCCGTGTGCGTGCATGCCTCCGGCTACATGCACTGCCACTTGCCCTCGTCGGCTCCGCCATCTCGGTGCCGTCGGCTGCTCACCTCCGGACAAGGCCGCGTTGTCGCCGAGCCGCCTCACCGTCGCATGGACCTCGCCGCTCCCGTGCTCCACTCCCGCCGTTGCTCCACCGAGCCACGCCTACTCGACGCCGTGCTGCGCGCGCTCCTCGACTGGCTCAACCGCCACTGACCGCAGCTTGCCACCTCTTGCGAAATCGCTCAAACAACCTTGCATGCGAAAACTACTTGTATGAATGGGTTGCACGTGTGAGGAGGATTGCAATGGTAAGACATGCAGCAAGGGATTTGTGATTTTTGATGGTGATTGGAAGGAGAGGAGGGCATGGAGTTGTGTTCTTGGTTGGGACTTAGGAAGAAATGGCCATGGGCTGCTCCTGTTCAGTCTAGATAAGAAATGATAGGGAGCAGTGGGTGCAAGTGAGGAGTGTTCAGCTGAGCAAGAGATAAATGGCCAGGAGGTCCTGCTGGATGGGAGAGGTGGCGTGGTGATGTGAAAAAGGCAGTGAGATGTCATGCTGGATGGGAGAGGTGGCGTGGTGATATGAAAAAGGCAGTAGTGTGCAATGGCAGTGAAGAGGTTGTAGAAATTTTTAGATTTTGAATTTTTAACTTGAATCTCTATTTCATTTTTAAGAGTACCGATTTCAGTTTAATTATTTAGATGCAGTTGTTGGATTCTCGGTTTAAGGCTAAAATTTAGATTTTTGTTTAGATTTGAGTGAAATTTTTAAAAATTGGTTTAGATTTTTTTACACTATTACTGTTTACTTTGTATATTACTTCTCATTATATATATATATATGTATATATATATATATATATATATATATATATATATATATATATATATATATATATATATATATATTTGCATGTAATGAACTCAGAAAGATTTCAAATAAATTTTCAAAGGAAAACTTGAATGCCAGCAAAACGCAAGAAAAGCGCTAAAAATTTCACATTTCTGAAATTCCGAATTTTGGGATGTTACAGCTTGGATGGGAGCGCGCCATCTGCATAGAGGGTCTGGGAGTGGATCTCAGAGTTGGTTCATAGTTTCTCTTTATAATTTTAGATGATATGAAAAAGAGAAAGACAATTCATAGTTTTTTTCAACTTGATGTATGTAACCATCCAGACCTAAGTGCATTACCATCACTTGTTGATCTAACAAGTGGACTAGTTAAGACTAGTAAAGATTCATCTTATCCTGTGGTGGACAGGCTGTTAAGATTAATCTTAACTCTTCCAGTTTCAACTGTAACCGCCGAGAGATATTTTTCAGCTATGAAACTTGCGAAGACATGACTTCGAAATACAATGGGAGATGGATTTCTACGAGATTGTTTGGTAATTTATATTGAAAAGGAATTGGTCGTAAAGATTAGTCATGATGATATTATTAAGGCCTATGATCTTACTGGTAGTCGTAGAGCTAAGTTTATGTTAATAGAGATGTAATTTTCTTTGCATTGTAATTTGTGAAACATATTACTCTGATATGTGACTATTGGATGGTAAATCCGGCATGGTTCATTGGTTGTACTCTACTTGTTGTCCATGTTGCTTCCCTATATCTAATTCCTGACTCCGCCCTGTGTGTAATGCAACGATTCTTTATGTAGAATTTATTTTTTTGTACCAGCAAACTAAATCAGTGTAATATTGTATTGTCACCTCGAAGGATCTACATATGCGCACCTTGCTTTCCATGTGGACGCACATCATCACATGGTTGGTGCAATTTTTCCTCAGCTCTTGTAATGCGTATATAGGTTGCACCATTTTTCCTGAGGCAAGTAATGGTTCACGAATACATGAAGCGACTACACACGTAGCAGATTAGCTGCTAATCCTTGTGAAAAAAGACGAGCTAATGAGCCTGTTCTTTTTAGCTGCGGTTTATAGTTTTTGGCTGCGATTTGTGGCTATTAAGCTATTTGTACGAGAGATTACAGAGTAACAGAAACTCACGTGCGGTTTTTACAGATATAAATGAAGTCAGTAAAGTATGTACTACAATTAATTATTAGTCTTTTCTTGAAAAACTATTCCATTTAAAACCTAGTTATTATAGAAAAAATCGAAAAACAGTTTTTAGAAACTGAAAAGAACAAGACTAATAACACCATCAAGCTCACATCGCATACGTGGAGAGAAAGAGAGCAGCTTGTAGACTTGCCTGGCCCCAACCAGGCCCAGCCCATCCCTGCGTGAGCAACAAGACAAGCCAGTGGGCCCTATCCACCTTACAAGGTGGCCCACAAATGGGCCCAGGTCCATCAGCCATCCCTATCCCTCTACATGTCCGACGGGTCCAGTACCGTGCTGTGATTGATCCAGAAACATCCTCCTCCTGCCTCCCCTACTCGATAGCCGGCTGCTGCCTCAGATCCATCCCACCCTCACACGCGCCGCCGCTGCCGACCGCCCCGGGGAGGGGGGGGGGGGGGGGAACGCCGAGGGTAGGCGCGTGCTCAACCTCACTGTCCTGCAGCGCCTCGACCCCGCCGTCGAGGACATCCTCATAACCGCCGCCCACGTCACGCTCTGCGACTTCAACATCGACCTCAACCAGTGGGTGAGCGCGGTTCCTCTCGTCCCGTGTTCGCCGCTGTTCCGCTTCGCTCGCCCGTGATCCGATCCGATCTGAACGCCAAGCTTTTTTTTGTGGGGTTTGTGCAGAGCCGGAAGGACGTGGAGGGATCGCTGTTCGTGGTGAAGAGGTGAGGCGGGGAGATTTTTTTGGGAAGGGGTTTAGGGTTTGGATCGGTGTTTTTTTTGCATGTGTCTGCAGTTCTAATTATTTCTGGAATGTGTTGGGTCGCATGTAGGAACACGCAGCCGAGGTTCCAGTTCATCGTCATGAATAGGCGCAACACTGGTACGCGCATCTCTGATCTACCCAGATGAACTCATCTGCTCAGTGTTGGTTTAGATATTGCCCTGATAGAACTGAGCTGTGGTACACTGGGACCTTACGTTCTTCTGAAGCAAATAGGAATATAGGATATATATCACCATGGAACATTCTTTTTGGGTCTTGCTAAATGTAGATAGTCCTAAATCTTAAGATTAATTTATGCTGATGTAGATTAGATAAAGTAATGCAGCAGTTACAGGGGGAAACACGAGGTTACGGTACACTGAGATCTTCAAACTTCCAACATATGTTTTTCAACATTTCATTTGATGTGATATAGAACTCCTAATTGGTTGTTTAACCAATCTTAACATCTGCGAATAACTCATGCAAAGAGGAACGACAGTAAACTTCCAGGGATAACAGTGATCAATTTCCTATCTTATTGCTTGCATGCTTTCCGCTACCTGTTTATTGTGATTTGAGCAGCCAAGAACCAGCGAGGTGCTTCTATGCATCACTACTTTGAATGACTGTGTAGCCAACCATTGGTCTTTTGTAGTGTCATATCAGGGATCAGAGACAATCCTACAAGTCCGGCAGGGCATGGAGCAATAATTCTTAGTGGATTCATTGGAGAAAGTCCTGACAGGTATCCAGATATCAGTGGGCTAATTCTTGTTAGGAATTGGATTTAGTATAGAGAATGATGTGACCTTATGGCTTTCGTGCGCGCCGCGCGCGCACACACAAACAGATGTACATGTGTGAGTACATGCATTATTTCAAAGAAAAATACAAAATATATTTAATGAAAACTAAGAATTCACACTAGTATATATATATATATGATTTGTTAATTTTCTCAAAATCTTATGAAGAACATATTGCTCATCTTAAGTATTCTTTAGAAAGTTTGAGCAAAATGAGCTAATACTATCTAAAATAAAATGGAGATTTGCAAAGAAAAAAAATCAATTTTCTTGGTCATGAAATAGGAGAAGGAAAAATATATTTGCAAGACCATATTCTAAGAAAGATCTTACAATTTCCTGATTCTATGAATAATAAAAAGATATTGCAACAATTTTTAAGAATTGTAAATTATGACAAAAATTACATAGACAATTTGATAAAACTAACTGGACCATTATATGCAAAGTTAAGAAAGAATGACCAAAAATACTTCAATTCTGAAGACATAAACTAGCCAGATAATAAAAGAGAAGGTTAGAAACTTGAAAATCTTAGAATTACCGCTAGATGACGATTATTTTATTATAGAAACAGATGCTTCTCAATTAGGATGGGGTGCCATATTAAAGCAAAGACTGAATAAATATTTATTAAAGACATGAAAAAAATTTGTAGGTATGCCTCATTAAGTTATAAGCTTAAAGCAGTAAACAATACTGATAGAGAAATATTAGCAATAATTAATGCAATAAATTTTTTCAGATTATATTTGGGTTTTAAAGAATTCACAGTAAGGATAAATTGTGAAGCCATTTGTAGGTATCACAATCAAATTAATAGTAAGAAAAGTTCAACTAGATAGGTTCTTTTTGAAGATATAATTACTGGAAATGGATATAAAGTTATATTTGAGCATATAATTACTATCCCGTTCATCTATTTTGCAGGAATGAAGAGGTCAATGAATTATAATGGAAGTGAATTCCTCAGCTTTGGAGCAGATAATAAGTTTAAAATATTTTCTCTAAATTCATACAAATTTAAGCCGAAAGATCATATAATTATTGATGAAGTACAATAATGCATACTAGACAATTTCTGGTACCAACATAATAATAAATGAGAAGAGAAAGGATATATGTTGTCTATATTAAATAGTGTTGCCGAATATTTCCATATGTCAAATGAGATGATGCCTATTTTACAAAATTCAGAAATAATAGAGCCAAAACCATTATATGTGGTGTTTGAGGGAAAAACATGAGGAGTATATATCATTTGAAGAGATAGTAGAAAAAAAGATTCAAAATTAGTAGAGGGAATATCTTGGAAGAAATACACAAACATTGAGGAAACATTGACACAAGCCAGAAAATATTAGGAATCAATTATTATATGGAATCAGCCGTTAAAAATTATATTTAGAAATATAAAAGAGCAAGGAATAAGAAAGCTCTACTATTATCACCCTTTATAAATATAAAGGAAGAAAAAATATTAAAGAAACCTACATGTAAAGAATGTTTAATAAAAGGGGTAGATCCATTGGATGGATCATATATTGATTAGAAAATAGATGAAAAATTTGAGTCTATAACTCCACAATGGAAAAATGATATGAAAGAAGAAATCCTAAAAGAATTACGAATAGAGATGAATGATAAATTTGAAAGTATGAAGAAAGCATATGATGAAAAATTTGAAATATCACTATCAGATGATGATATTATTGGATATTGCCGGGCATGTCCAAAATCTAAAATAAAGAATATGCTAAAGCAACAATCTACAAGAAAGAATCTTAAAAAAGTAGATTATATAAAAAGAATAGCTAAACATAACCATATAAAGATATGCTAAAATTGATAGAGTGCTATCAATTATTCAGGCGTAGAAGACAAAACGACAGAATAATATCCTAAAGTACATCTACCAGAAAAATATTCCTAAAGAACGAAGCAATATTCGCGAATATTCGCAAAGGACAATGCAAAGGACGAGGCACATGTTATCAGCACAGTTTTCAATGCGCACCAATTATGCATGCCACATCAACTATAGACAAATATTCACGATGAAACAAAAGAAAGAAAGAAGTTAAGCCTGCAGATATATCCTACCAAAGGCACTCATAATAATGGAAAGAAAGGAAAGAAGTTGATTGATATCTAATGCAAGCCAGAGAGGCCTACCCTAGGCTATAAATCCAATTAAATAAAGAAAAGGAGACCCGTCTTGCTACTATAAAAGGAGATGCAAGCCTGCAGATGAGAAGACATCGGGATATCAATACACTTGAGAGCATCTAGCAAACGAGAGCACCCAGTCTCAACCTGTATAATCTTTAGTCTTAGAACACAACTGTAATATATATCCAGAAGAAGTGGAGACTGGGTGCTCTCACTTGCTGGATATATTACAACACTCTTCTTCTGTACATATATGACAGTGGTGTTCTAAGACTAAACATTATACAAGTGGAGATGAGTGCTCTTGCTTGCTGGATATTCTCAAGCTTTGGTGTCTTTGATATCCCGATGCCTTCTCTTCTGCGGGCTTGCATCTCCTTTTATAGTAATGAGATGAGTCTCCTTTTCTTTATTTAATTGGATCTATAACTTAGGGTAGGCCTCTCTGGCTTGCATGACATATCAATCTACTTCTTTTCTTCCTTTCTTTGCGTTATTATGAGTGACTTCGGTGTGAAATGTCTGTAGGTTTAACTTCTTTCTTTTGCTTCATCGCGAATATTTGTCTGTAGTTGGTGTGGCACACATAATTGTTGCGCATTGCTATTGTGCTGATAACCTGTGCCTCGTCCTTTGCATTGTCCTTTGTGAATATTCGCAAATATTGGTTCGTCCTTTAGGAATATTATTCTGGTGGATTGGTCTTTTAGGAATATTATTCTACCGTTTTGTCTTCCGCGCCAGAATAATTGATAGCACTATATCAATTTTGTCATACTTTTATAGGGTTATCTTTAGCTATTCTTTTTATATAGCCTATCTTTTTAAGATTCTTTATTATAGGCTGTTGCTTCAGCATATTCTTTATTTTAGATTTTGGTCATGTCCGGCAATATCCATAATATCATCATCTGATAGTGATATTTTAAATTTTTCATAATATGCTTTTTCATATTTTCAAATTTATCATTCATCTCTATTCGTAATTCTTTTAGGATTTCTTCTTTTATATTATTTTTCTTGACAGTATCCAGATATCAGTGGGCTAATTCTTGTTAAGAATTGGATTTAGTATAGAGAATGATGCGACCTTAGGACTTTCGTGCGTGCAGAATGTTGGGCGACTAAAAGACAACATATACAGAAAATGAGTGTAGCAGAGATGACGATGCTGCAGTGGATCTGTGGTCACACTAGACGGGATTATTAAATGCAACCTTACTGCATGCAAAGCTTCTTTTGCTACTTGTTGCATCGGCAGATGATTAATGCAACATTACTGCATGCAAAGCTTCTTTTGCTACTTGTTGCATCGGCAAATAATCATCTGCTGACCGCCATGGCACAGAATGCGACCAAACATATTCCATGTTTATTGGAATCCCCGTCACTATAACTCCTATCCTGGGTGGTGACCCATCCTCAGGTAACTCCTGATAATAAACTGGACAAGGTGCCCCCAATTCTTGCAGCATCTGCCATAATAATAATACGTGCTGCCCTCTAATCCTGGCTGGTGGTATCTCTATTCGAACCATCCTACAAAAGAGAAGCAATAGTTTAGAGTTATCTAATACGATTAAACCTTATTAGAAGAATTACTATGACTGGAATAAATAAATAACAATACTCTAATCTAGACAAGATATAATGATAAGAATTACTACCAGTATGCTGAAAGCAATATAGTAGAATTCCTACTTCTATCCCTAAACCTAAGCGTGGCTCTCAAATCATTGCTCTGATACCACCTGTGACGACCCACGTTATTACCACAGGGTAATAATGCTGGTCAACGGATTATTATTCGTTTTAGCCGATAAAACATCGTTTTAACGAATAATAAACCAATCAGAGTATTGCAATAGAACAATCATTAGAGATAGAAGATTACATACATCCACATTGCCACGCAGGGCTAAATATTACACAACTTATGCAGTTCAGAAAATTACAGTGCTAGAAAAGAGTAGTTCATACTTCTAATTATACAGAAACATTCTAATTATACAGAAGGAGTATACAACTAAAATACACTAATATCATAGATACCCTAAGGTCGAGTCCAAGCTGCTGCTATGTCTCTACGAGTCCCAGTCATCATATACGGAGTAATCCTCAGGTGGCTCATCCTCGTCATAACCTCTCTCCCTTGGGGAGTAAGGCTCCTCTGCACAGGCATCCTCAACGTCTGAATATAGCTGGCTATCCTCTAAACAAAAAAAATAGCAAGAGTGAGTAAAGAGTATTCAGCAAGCTTATATAACAAAAATGTACTGGATGATCATGCTAAATCTCTATCATTTCCCTTCATTTCTGTGTTCATTCCAAATCTCAAACTTATGGAAAATAATGTTTTTAAGTTATGAAAGATTTCAGATTCATTACTTTACAAATCTACTAAACATATGCATTAACAGCAAAAACCCCCAAAAGTTTTCGTAATTCTCCTTTTCCGGAGACGGGCATGAATTCATGATTTGGATAGCATTGCGCAAGCTTATATTACTTTACCCATCATCACTCTGCTCATGTTGGCTCCCGGGTTTCCGCAATTCCTTTGAAGCGGCGCCCAGACCAGAGTATAGTGCTAATACATCTATCTCAGTAATTATATCTCCACCCAGTTAGTCACAAGCGGCAGCCTGGATCGGTGTACCACCCTCACACAGACCCACCGAAAGCGACATAACTGTTGGCTGGGGCGGTTTCTGACCATCTCCCAACACCCCACTGCGTAATATATCGCCTATCGCGTACCCTGTTGCTGATCACAAACCAGTCTTGGGTTCTTGCGATCCGCCTCCCCCACTTCTGGCTTACTTTCCACTTCTGGGTTCTGCACGGCTGTGGATCGCCCACTTTGTTGCTGATCACAAACCAGTCTTGTGGGTTCCACTCTGTAGTTAATACTTACCCATGTGGAGAATATAACACTTCAATAGAGTACAGACTGTCCGTGAAAGACGGAATGTTGGTTGATACGGTGTGGTACGGTTTGTTCATACGAATGAAGTTTGTAATCCCTTATATTCTATTCTTATGCAGAGGTCCCAAACCTATCCACGTGTCGCCTGCCCCGGCAACCTCTGCCCACCTTCTTAATTAACTTAGATGGCCAACTGCTCCATCAGTTGCCATCTACCTCTTATAGCCATTTCTTGATTTAAGTCGTCTTTTAATCCTTTCATGCAGGGTGATACTAGATTAATACAAAATACTTATTTTAGGAATATATTCTGAAGACTTGATCAAAGGAATGCTTGCCTGGGTTTATGATAAATTGCTGAGTCTCTTTGTTACCCTGATATGATTCCCTTTGAAGATTCAGCCCTTCGCCTGTAAATCATACTAAAGTTTAACCTACGACGTCGAATAATACCAAGGTTTAAGTAATTACATGACTCCTACTAAGTGTTCTTGCGGTTTTCTAATTTCTCAATCCGCTACCCTACACCGAAGGTAATATTAAATCTCCGTTCGTTTTTAACTGATGTCTATTACTCGGGTGCTGCTAATATTCATTTACATGGTTTATAATATATGTAGTTCATTTACTTAGGCAAACCTGCTATAGCAAAGTTGTTACAACGTATGCTTATGAATATCCCTAAATTTTAGCACATCTAGCATGCAACCCCTTAATTTACCTAATTTATTTTCTCCTTTTCCCCTCCTTTCCTTACCGCCTCTATTTCCCTTTTCTGCTCCTACCGCCGACGCCTCCTTATCCCCTTTTTCTGCTCCTTCCACCGACGCCTCCCTCCTCCTCCCTGTTTCTTTTCTTGGCTCGCTCTCCTCTCTCTGGATTCTCTTCAACCCAGCGCCGCCTCGGTTCTTCCGCCCCCAGTCTCAGTGCCTCCCCTCAGTTCGGCTCCCCGAGGCACCGTCTCCAAGCGCCTTCCCTCGATTCGGCTCCCCAACGCGCCGTCTCCAAGCGCCCCCCCTCGGTTCGGCTCCCCGACGCGCCGTCTCCAAGCGCCGCCAACCCCGGCGGTGCCGCGCCTTGCGGTCCAACCGCCCCCGACTTGCCACACTGCGCCTCACGGCGAACCACGGCCAGATCCGTGGCCTAGGGCCCGGATCTGGCGCCTTGCCCCTCATTCCTACCCAATCTAAGGTTGGCTTCGTATGGTTTGGTGGCTATTTTGCTTTGATTCACGAGGATTTACCGGTATGCTAGTAGGCATGGAGATGTGTTCTTCTACTACTTCCAGTGGACACCCTCTATGTTGAATCTTTGCTGCCCTAATGGTGCTTGTGACAACTACTGGTATCTTCTGACTCTAGCTATGCAGGGCTTACTACCGAGAGATGGGTACTATGGTTGTGAGTAATCTATGGTCACCTTCATTGATGGCTGGTTGGCGTATGGTGTGGTTGTCGCCTTCTTGGGGTGGTGGCGTCGCTTGCTGGTGGCCTCCTAGGGTGGACGGTATCGACGTGGGGTCTGGGCTCCTGTCGTCGCCGTCGTCGTGCACCCTGTCGGCTCGCCTAGCCTTTGTCTCCTGGCTTCTCCTCGGTGGTGGGGTTTCTCTGTTGGCTTGAGAAAGATGGGGAAAGTGAAAGTGAACAAAAGAGAATACCGTGCTCGGGTTCCCTCTTTGTTTTTATTCGGCTGGCTGTGTTACCAGTGCTCTGCCTTGCTGCTCTCTTTTCTTTGTTGGCTGTGCCTTCGTGCTGGCCGTGCGATGTTTCTGGACTGGCGGTGCTATCTCGGTATAACTGGTCTGGCTGTGTGTTATCTCGGTGAAGACAATGGTATGCGGTCATGACTGTGGCATTTGACTCCCTGTTGCGGTTTGGGCTTGGAAAATGGGGTTAGGGGATTTTTGGCTTTGCATTGGTTGGTCCCTATACCAAATCAGGTTTGTATACGCCGTATGATGAGTCTACAGTTGTGAGAGGTGCCGACTGGCCGAGCGGTCGGTCTCACATACCCCGACTCAGATAACGCTCGTCAGATGCTCGCGGCTCTCGATTTGCGGGTTTGGGAGATGAAGGTGACTACCATCAAGGACACCACGGACCTCTCGACTTTGACTCTTGATGCGCTGTACTCGTGCCTCAAGACTCACGAGATTGACATTGTCTCTCGCAAGTCGAAGTCACAGTCGATGGCTCTAGTCACCGATCCCAATTCGGCTTCAGGTCTTTCTTCTTTCGATTCGCTTTGTGGTTTCTCTCGCTGCTCTCGTGGCGAATCGATGATCGCTTAGAGCACTTGAGGATGAGCAGCTGGCCCTCCTAGCTCGGTAGTTTTCCCATGCTTACAAGAGGAGGAGGGACAGAAAGAGAGGACCTGTGATATGCTTCGAGTGTGGTGGCCCCAACCACATTCGGGCAAACTGCCCCAAGCTGGAGAAGGCCAAGAACGACTACGGCGGTTCGGGCAAGAACGACTACACCGACAAGAACCGCAACAAGAAGCCTCCAACGCACCCTCAAGGCAAGAAGAAGTTCCGCGACTTTGGGAAGACCAAGAAGCTCTTCCACCGCGTCCTCACCGCCTTCGACGACCTCGACCTCAGCGAGGTGGAGGGATGGAGCGACGACGACGGGACGGGTGACCAAGAACCCAAGAGCGGCGACGACTTCTCCGGCATGTGCTTCATGGCCCTTGAGGGTGAACTCAACATGACAATGAAATGACTCGACTTGGACGAGGTATGCCCCACCTACGATCAGCTTAATCATGGTTTTCTTAAGTTAGGTGGATTTCATGCTAGAGCTAAGGCTAGGTGTACCGAGTTAGAGAAGGAAGTAGAGAGCTTACTTCACGAGAGCTTTGTTCTGCTTTGCTGGATGACATGGAGAAACTAAGGACCTTGCATGATAGTGTGTCCTCTGAGTTAGACATGATTAAGGTGGAGAATGTTAGTCTTCTTGCTGAGCTTGAGATGAGTAGAGTAGCACCTATTTCATCTGCTGTTGTTGAGACTACATCTTACATCTCATGTGAGGATAGGACAATGCTTTTAGAGGTCTTTATACTATGTTGCTTGATCTGTCCGAGTCATGTGAAAGTTGCAATAACTTGAAGATGAACCTAAAACGGGCAGATCATAAAATTGCTGAGTTGCGTGCTTCTCTACTTGAGCTTGTTGTGTCTTGCACCAATTGTCCAAAATTAACTCTTGAACTTGAATCTGTTTCCAAGCAATTCCAAGAAGTGGTTAATCATAACAACAAGTTGGCACAGTTTGCGACTAAGGACCCTGTTAGCTCACCATGCATGAGTTGTGAAAAACTAAAACTTGAACTCGTTGCTTTGAATGAAAAATGTGTGAAGCTAACTAAGGATTTACTAGAGAAGCCATCAACTCATTGTGATGTGATTGCTGAGGTGGAGAAGGAGCCCAAGGGTAAGGTGGAGACGCTTAGCGACGTGAACCAATAGGCTAGTAGTAGGACTGTCCCCTCAGAGTCGGCTGTGCGTGCACAAGCTATTCCTTCCTCTACTGTTGGTTCTTCTTTTGCTCCCTTACCTCCTGCTGTCTCTTCTTCCCCTGCTCTTCTTGCACCTCTCTCTTTCGGGAGTGTCAGTACCTTATGAACACTCTCGAGAGGTTTGTAGGCGGCAAGAAGCTGAATCTTATTCTAGACCAGTCTAAGATTTGCAAGTTCAATCAAGGTCTAGGATATGATTTCTATGAGGACATTAGGAAGCATCCACTTGCTATTCTCAGACCCATAGTAGGAGGTGTGATCGAGGTTGAACCCAGATCTGATGAAGTTAAATTCAAGTCTGCGGGCTTTGTCCAAGAGATTTCTGACAGCAAGGTGAGTCCTCCAGCAGCTTCGGCCTCTCAGAAGGAGAAGCAAACTCATGATACTTCTGCCTCTCAAAAGGCGAAGTATCATTGCACCTTCTGTCAGAAGGATGGACACTTGATCGATCGATGCTTCAGGCGCTAGGATCACGCAGAGAGATCGTGTTGCAGCTCTTAGGCGTATTCAGGGTCAGCCCCAGACCTTGAGTGCACCTAAGACCAATACGAGGTATAGGTTTGCTTCAGTTGCTTCTGATGGTTTTGGACAGCATCGAGGATTTGGTTTTTTCGAGTTTTCTGGTTTTCATCCTCATGCTGCCTTTAGTTGTGACTACCGCCGTCCTGAGGTTAGATCTCGTTTCCCTGTCGAGATAGCTACCCGCGGCATGATCAGCATGTTGCTGGTGTTCTGACTCGCTCCTCTATAGTAGTCAAGCCCAACAACAGCTTCGGGTCTGCGCACAGACCTTCTGGCTTGTTGAGTGACAAAGAGCGTAGGGTAGATAGAGGTCAGTCGTGCTTGACTACTTCATCTGCTCGATGTGTTACTCAGTATTGGGTGCCAAAATCACTCTTGATTTACCCCAGTACTGAGACTTTACTCTCTGTTTGACTCAGGTTCGCCGGGCAGGGAAGGGAAAGGTATGGCTTGTAGACTCCGGGTGTTCACGACACATGACCGGAGACTCCTGTTGGTTTTCTTCCCTTGCTCGTGCTCCAGGTGATGAGATGATCACCTTCGGAGACGCTTCATCTGGGCGTGTCATCGCCAAAGGTACAGTGCGCATTAATGATTCTTTCATCTTGAAAGATGTTGTTTTGGTTAGTAAGCTGCAGTATAATTTGCTTTCTGTTTCTCAGCTCACTGATTACGGTTTCGAGGTGAGCTTTAAGAAAAATGCTTGCAAAATTCTTGATTCTTCGGGTAGTCTGGTTTGCGGGATTTCTCGTTATGGGAGGATCTTTCGTGCTGATTTTTCTGAGTCTTCTGGTGATTCTCTTCGGTGTTTAGTTTTATTTGAAGATATAATTACTAGAAATGGTTATAAAATTATATTTGAGCATATAAAGGGAAAGGAAAATAAATTGCCTGACTTATTTTCATGTTAGGTCTATGAATTATAGTGGGAATGAATTCTTTAGCTTTGGAGCAGATAATAAGCTCAAAATATTTCCCCCAAATTTATGCAAATTTAAACCGAAAGATCATATAATTATTGATGAGGTGCAAGAGTGCATACTAGATAATTTCCGGTATCAATATAATAATAAATGTGAAGAGAAAGGATATATGCTATCAATATTCAGCAAAGCGGATACATGCTATCAATATTAAACAGCTTTGCTGAATACATCCATATGATAAATGCATCAATGCCTATTTCAAAAAACCCTGAATTCTTAGAATTAAAACCCCTATATGTAGTGTTTAAAGGGAAAAATACCAGGCATATATGTATCATTTGAAGAAATAGTTGCTCAAAAGATAGATTCAAAATTAGTAGGAGCAATATCTTGGAAGAAATATGCAAGTGTGGAGGAAGCGTTAAGCCATAAAAATATTGGGAATAAACTATTATGTAGAACCATGTGCCAAAGATTATATCCAGAAATATAAAAAAAAATTAGAAATACGAAAACTCCAATATCTTCTTCTCCGGTAAATATAAAAGAAGAAGAAATATTAAAAAAGCCCACATATAAAGTGTTTAGTAAAAAGGGTTGACCCTTTAGATGGTTCGTATATAGACTAGAAGATAGAAGAAAAATTTGAAGTCATATCCCCACAATGGAAAAAGAATATAAAAGAAGACATTTTAAAATTAAGGAAAGAAATGAATGATAAGCTTGAGGAAATGAAAAAATATATGATGAAAAATTTGATATATCCTTATTTGACTAAGACGTCATGGATATTGCTGGACACGGACAAAATTTAAAATAAAGAATATGTTGTAAAAATAACCTTAAAAGGGGGAAGGCTGCAATACAATCAATAATGCAATGTAACCCTGTACATTCCAGAATTATATTTGTGAAGGACAGGTACGCTTCATGCAAGCTCGCAAGGACAAGCACGGGTTATGTAAACCAATGCGCATTCCAATAATGAATGCACGCTACGCCAATTAAAGGGGATGTGTACACCAATTATACATGTACTGAAATTGAAGGCATCATGGCTTTTCAGAAAAGGAGATTCCTTAGGCCAGTGAAGACAGTCTAGACTTGTTTAAATAAGGAAGAAAGAGGCTCCTCTTGAGGCTATAAAAGGGACATCAGCCAGCAGCCCAAGGCATCAGAAATCCAAGAGTTGAAGCCACTAGAGTGAGCAAAAGCTCTCTACCAAGCTTTCTCTTTAGTTCTTAGTGTGAGTAAACCACTGTAGTATATCCATCAAGAGAGTGTTGTAACAAGTGCATTGTAAGATATATTTTCTATCCTTGTCTTAAGTATCGGGGTTCCCGAAAGGGAAAACCATATGTAAGCTATCTTTGTGAAAATGAAGTAGTACTCCTTTGCACACCTTAGTCTTTTTAGTTTAATTATATGGGATGAGGTTTTATGCTAAGGGCCCTGTTGGAGAAAACTCTTCGACGATTCACCTAGGAGCCGAGTCTGGCTGAGGGGAGAACTTAGAAGCCATAGAGAAGTGTTTCCTTCGGATAGAACTTGTCTAGAGTGACGATAAAAATTTATCTCATATGATTATAACTAAGAAAACTTCGAGAAAGATTCGCTACTTCTGAAGCAAATTTAGTAAGAAATATGGTGAGTACCGAGTAGGATTGTCACAACACTGTTGCATTACCGGTTGTCTTATTGGTTTCGCCAACCTGCAAGATCCTGATAAGAGTTACTTTTAATATTTTCACAGAAGTTCTGAATAGCAAAATTGGACAATAATTACTTTATATATATATGTATATATAGTATAAATAGCAGGGGTATCATGGTATCCAGGTTTCATGATCAAGACTTTCCATCCATGATCAAGACTTTCCATCTATGATTGATTCAACATGCTAAATCAATAGCTTCCTTTCCAAATTGATGTTAATGTTAAGGAGATAGAGTTGTATTAGGAGATAGAGTTGGATAGACGCAACTCAAGATTCATGAAAAAATAACTGGACTGACTAAAAAAAATCAGCATAGAACTCCCTCAAAAACCCCTCACCTCTCTCTCTTCACCCCCCTCCCTCACTCCCGCATCCTGCCAACGCGCACGAACCAAGCAGAAGAAGGCGTCGACAATGGCAGGGTCGGCGACGACGGTTTCGGCGGGCTCAGGCGTTCGGGTGAACTGGCGGTCTCAGCAACGACACGCGAAGACGGCGGGCTCGGTGACTGGTGGCGGCGGCCGACGCGCAGCGGCGCGCGCGAGGCACACAGCGGCCGGAGAGGAGACGGCGCGCGCGCTCGAGTGGCGATCCGGAAGAGGCGGCGACGGCGCCACGGTGGCTCGCGGATCCGGCGGATCTGGCGGATCCGGCGAGAGCGCGGATCCGGCGAGAGCGGTGACGGCAGGATCCGACGCGCGGATCTGGGGCGGCGGCGGTCGGTGCGGCGGTGCAGAAGCGGCGCGGCCAGATTCGCGCGACGCGACCTTTGGCGGCGTCGGGCGGACCGCGAGCAGCCGAAGAAGGCCCGGAGAAGGCCGGATCTAGGGCAAGCGGTGGTAGGCGCGGCCGGTCAGAGGCGCGCGCAGCCGATCGCGCGCGACCTTGGCGCTGCCGTCGTCGGTCGGCCGAGCAATGGCGCGGACGGCAGCGCATCTGGGAGCCGGCGCCAGAGCAAGATCCACCTTCGTGGGAGCCGGTGCAAGCGACGGCGGGCGACCATGACGATGGCCGTGGGCGACGGCGTCACCTTCAGGAGGATGAGCTTGACGGGAAGAAAACGTGGCAGCCCAATGAGATGGCCGCCCCCGGGAGAGATTGATCCTCCCGGGGGCAGCAACTAAAAGTAGATCTAAGTTAGGGTTTTAACCTTAGCTCTAATACCATGTTATGAATATTGTGTGTATTGATATGAGACCCAAAGGGCCATATATATAGGATAGTACAAGAGGATATGCCATATAGAGATAAGGCATATATGGAATAGAATACAACTCTATCTCTTTAACAGATTAAATCATTACACTTGCACGCATGTAAAAGCAATTCAAAGACAGAGGCTTACCATGGTGCCCATTTCAGCATCATATATATATATATATATATATATATATATATATATATATATATATATATATATATATATATATATATATATATATATATCGTGTGGTTCACATTGGAGTATCTTATAATTAGTATATGAGTATACCTAAAGTGATAAAGGAATATTTTAAGTTTGTTTAGGTGGTATATTAGAGGTGGGTGTAATTACACCCGAGAGTAAAAGGTATTTTTCATATATATATACACACACACTTCAGCCTCCATATTTGCTGTACCGGAATGCTGCACAGAAAGTAAATGGTATTTTGTTTTATAACCAACATGACTGAAGCTGTTGCAAGTCTTTTTGGAAGGTAGGACTTTCCTCTTATCTTTTTCCCCTCTATGTTGACGGCATCTTTTGCTGTGACTGAGGTGTATAATAAAAACTGTACATACATAGCAAAATTGAAGTGGATAACCTGATGTGGTCATCTAAATTGTGGCCTAGTTAGTCTTTAGTGTAAAAGCCATTTGATTTTTATTTTGTTGTTTTACTACATTCACCAATTTGTAAATCGGTAGCTACAATAGGTGATTCTGTCCTTTCAGTAGGAAGTATAATACATAATTATGGTTTCCTTCTGTTCATCTGGCAATAAGAAATAAACACAATGGTTTCTGCCCCCACAAAGAGTCAATTTTCCTCTCCAGCAACTGCAATCACTCTCTCCAGAAAAAGAAAAAAAAAAGCAATCGCGTGAGCCCTAACAAGTGAAATCCTCGTATCACACAAAGAGGTGAGGAAATTCTCACTGTCTTGTAATACTCTAGGTAGGGGCACCATTATCTTGTGATCCTTTGCGAAGGTGGAGGATCATGCTCTTCTATATTCCATGGGATATGAATATTTTGATCTTTTGATTGACTACCCTTTTTTGGAAAGGCTTAACATGATCACCTGACTTGGTGTCATTACTACAGTTTGTTCAAAAGAAAGACTGCAATTTTTACAATCTGTCTTATCTCTGCAAATTGTGCTAGCTTTCTATTAGTAATATTCACATGGAATGCACAAGTTTGATGTAGTGGAAAGTATGTCAAAATTGTTTTTGACTTAGGTAGACTTCTGGCATGTGTGTGCATGTTTAAGACTGCTTTAGCATAAACTTTGTTCTGTAATGGCCTACGGACCAAGTCCTTCGGTTTTTTTTTGGTGCTGAACTTATATCCCAGGAAGTCCCTGTAAAATTACTTATGAAAATTATATGGACACTTTTACTGAAATTTGCTTCGACCAATCATTTTCTTGCAGGATACTGAATGCTTACGCCAAAGTGCCTCCAAAGCCAAAAGTGCCTTCCACAAGAAGGTCTTTCCTCTGGATTTCTGTTTGCGCTACACTTTTTCATCTCTTAGATTTAATCGCCCAATATTTATAGCAGTCTAAGCTTTGTATTTAGTTATATAGTAGATTTACTTATGCCAGATTCTTCTGTTGTGCCACAGTGAGTGTTTGGGGAATTGGAGGCTGTTCCTACATCTGCTGCTATAGATGGTCCCCTTGAACCTGCACCATCGTCCACTGCTCTAGTTTCTGATACCCCAGATGAATCGTTGGCCAATTATTTCAGTGTATGTTCTCTTTTATCTTGTTTCAATCTAAAATTTTTTCCCTTCTTTTTTTGCACTTTGTTCATCAACTAGTGTATCTTTGCTATGTCTAGTGTATCTGGATTTTGATTTCAGTGTCCATTGTAGCATCTTGATTGATACATCTATACCTGTATAATGCTTCTTGCTGGTCTCAGTTGTACATATGTTGGTGCTATCACTGCGTTATTCATAATGCCAAACACTGCTGAATCTCTGTTTTCTTTAACAAATCTACAGGGCTCTCCTAGCGTTGGGAGTGTATCGAGTGCACCAATGGCAGGAAAAGCATATCCATCTACTGAGCCCGTTGCATCCTCCCACGTACCATTGATCATTCCATCTGCTGCTCCGACACATCAAATCACCCCTCCTTTAGGTGTTTCATCAGCTCCACCACTGCCCCTCCATGACACTAATGCCCATGCTAGCAGCTCGACAAATCTTGTAACTCCGGCGTTCTTTGCACCTCCATCATCCTCTTGCACATCGTTGGTGCCACCGGCTTCATCCTTGATGCCTACAGCACCACCTCTTCATCCAACTTCCACATCTGCCCATCGTACTCCATATGGTACCCCCATCTTCAACCCTTTCCGCCACCGACTCCGCCTGCATCCCTTACCCCCGCACACAATGATGGGCCTGTTATTTGGAGGGATAAAGTTAAGGACGTCCTCCAGAGACTTGTTCAGGTATGTTTCACATTGAAAAATACGAGGTGTAATATTTGTTCTTTTTATCCATTAACTCTTATCTATGTCCAACAGAGCGAAGATTTCATCGATTTAGTCTACCGGGAGTTGCAGAATGCACATATATAGACTGCTTGCTAGTCTTTAATGGAGTTTCTCGCTGGGACAAGAGTGCTTCTGTTCTTTGTGAGTTTTGTATGCTTTAGCCTTTAGTCCTCAAACTTATGTATAGATTTGTCGTAATGCCTTGATGTAGAGTCCTTATAGCAATGGATGGTAGTATTTATCTTGTTCCTTCTCTCCAAATAACCGTATTATCATATAGTATTTATGTAATTGAAAGCATGGAATTAAAACAGGGCTTGTGTAACAACGTTAAAATATCATCTTTTTCGTGTGATATGCCGAGCTATTACCATTTACCACCTCCGTGTCAGGGCTTCGTGGAATATGTTGTGCTGTAATATTCTTCAGAAATATGTAGTGGGTTTGAGAATAGATTGTACGACCTGTTGAGTGGTTCCTTAGGTGCACCCATGTTCACTGGATCTGAAATCAAACGGTAGAGAGAATGAGGTGACAAGGCACTCGTGTCTTTTTTTTGTTGCACTCGGTTTTGTACAGAGATAAGACTTCTCCTTTCATACAAGAGACAATTCTACCCTACTCTATAATAAACCAAAATTTTCTTTACTAAATCCACCCTATCAACCACCCCCACAGTCATGCCCAATCTAAGTCCACCCAGATTTGTGTACCAAAGGGTTCCAACTTCATACAAATGAATGGTATAGATCTCTCCTCAAGCTTTCTTCTCTTACTCATTGAAAATCCTAAGGTCAAAATCATTTGGATCATGTACATCATTGAACCTGGAACCCACCCCAACGCCCACGCACACGCCCCCGACGACCTCGCTCCTGCCTCCCCCAACTGAACCCGTGCGCTCCTCGGCTCCTCCCCTCTGATTTCTCCGCCGCCTCCTCCCCTCCCTCCTCCTCCTCCGCCACCTCCAAACGGGCGAGGTGGCCGCCTCCTCCCCTCCCTCCTCCTCCTCCGCCGCCTCCAAACGGGCGAGGTGGCCGCCGCGGTAGCCCGCAAGGACGGTGCGGCCGTGGTCGCGGCTGAGGATGGCAAGGAGGTTGCCCCAGCCAATGGTACGGCCAAGGAGGGCAGCCTCGCCGACATGATCGATCGCGCGCTGGAGAAGGAGTTCCCAAGTCCGGGGGAGCAGGCGGCGGAGGTGCATGGATCTGAGCCCCGGGAACCCGCGATCCACATGGGGCATCCCGCAACGCGGATCCGTTCCGATCGCGGGTCGGTGGTTCGGTGGGGTGGCGTGGCGTGGCGTGTGTCGGTGGCCGCCTGTCTGAGACTCGGCCTCGGTGGCGGCGGTGTTGGGGGCTTAGGCGTTACAAATCGAGCGTGTTTTGGGTTGGGATTGGGTGGCTGTGCTAATCTCTGCTCTGGTTTTGCGAGACGGACCGGCGGCTTCAACAACACGGTTCTTTGAGAAGCGGTGATTTCATTCGCAACATTTCGTTTGTGTGTGGTCGTTCGTTTCCAGAACTATTATGGATTACGTTAAATTTTGCATTATGATGCTTATGGAATGGTGAATGTTTGGGTCTTGCCCACTTTAGGTTTGGGGGATTAACTCATTATCTGTGTGCGTGCGTGTAGGATTTGTGAGTGGAAATAGAATCTCAACTTCTTCCCCAGTTCCAATTTCCAATCGGTGTACTCTTGGGTCCACCTCCTTCCCTGTGGCTGCCAAGCAGGATGCTCAACTCGAACTACCTTCGGCGACGTCTTCCTGCTCTAGCACCGGATCTCCAACTGTCAGCTGCTTCTTCCTCCTATTCGGGGGCGGCGCGGGCGCGCGACCTCTGAGTCAGCACGCGGCGGTGGATCACCCACGGGCCACGGCTGTGTGGCTTCGGACTGGAGGCGGCGCCGCGATGAGGGGCCGCTCCTCCGCCGTGTAGCGGTCCTCCCGGGCTGCCCTTTCATTGTGATGTGTAGCCGTTTTCTGGCGTCGTAGCGATTGAGTTAATCGCTACGAGTTTGTCCATATCTCAAATCTTCACAATTCTTGTACCACCGATTCCATGGTGCATGTGCATCTAAGATGAAATTTTTGTTATTCTCCGATTCTGATTAACATCCGGATTGCAAGTTTTGTCCCGGGATATGCATGTATCATTGTTCAATCTTTACACCTCTATCTTCGTGATTCTAAAGTCTGTAATTCGTATATGAGGATATATAAAAATTCTGAAGTACCGGACAAAACACAATTAGTGTAATTTCTATCATAATCAATGTTAAGTACTTGAACATACAGTAATTTTGTTTTCAGGTGCAATGAAACAGAAGTTGAGGGAAGGCATCTGGGATGAAATTAGGAGGGATGTACAAGTACAACCACATCCGTCCTTAGCTCGCCTTAGCAGGATAATTACTTGTGGAATCTGAGAAATTTTCATCCTCATAATGGTTCTGGTATGCACTAATTAGTAATGTTCCTCATTTCTATTCTTGGCACTAGAGATAAAATTGAGGGGCTCACAGGCTTAATTTATATCGAATGTGAGGATATTAAAATGTTTGGTGAGCAAAGATTATCTGTTTGATTGAAGCTGATATAAAAATCTCTCGGTTGTTTCGACATATGATTACACATGAGAATATTTTTAGACTTAAACTTCCCATGTACAAGAAACTGGCAGGGACCTTTTCGCAAGGATCAAGGATCTTTACGTAATTTCGGGAAAACGCAGGAACTTTTTCGCAAAAACGGTCTCCGATCGTCACGAAATTCGCCGGACACGCGCGAACGAGCGAGCGCGGAGGCAAAACGCCGACGTGAATGGCCTCGCCATCCAGGAATCCCCCTGGTTTGTATAGGTTATGATTCCCAAGCATTTAATGATCCTTCCATATGTCACTATGTAGGCTTTGCGCCCTTTGACCCGGTATTCAGCCTATGACTTAATCTACCCTACTCTATAATACACCAAAATTTTCTTTACTAAATCCACCCCCCTCAACCACCCCCACAGTCATGCCTAATCTAAGTCCACCCAGATTTGTGTACCAAAGTAATCCAACTTCATTCAAATGAATGGCCTTGATCACTCCTCAAACCTTCTCTTACTCATTGAAGATCCTAAGGCCAAAATTATTCGGATCATGCACATCATTGAACCCAGAGAGCCATTCCGCTCCCCACCCCCTCCCGCACCCTCTCCTCCCTCAAAATTCGCGAGCACCTGTTGCGCCGTTCACCTCCCATGAATCCCTTCCCTCCCCACCCGCCGCCGCCGCCGCGGCCTCCTTCCCTCCCCATCCCGCACCGCCTCCTCTTCCGCCCCCATGCGTCGGCACCTCCTCCTTCCTCCTCTTCCCTCCCCACGCGGCGCCTCCTTCTCCTTCCCTCCCCACCCCGCATCGCCCCTCCTCCCCGCCTCGCCATCCCGCACCGCCGCCTCCTCCTTCCTCCCCACCCCGCATCGCCTCCTCCTCCCCATCCCTCCGCTCTGCCGCCGCCTCCTCCTCCCCCCACCTTGCGCTGCCGCCGCCGCCTCCTCCTCCCCACCCCGCGATAGTAGCCTCCGGTCGACCTCGAAGGAGACGAAGGCGTCGATGCAGGCGTACTAGATCTGCTCCTCGGAGGCGAGGGCGTCCCAGGGCTCATGGTCACCTCCGCGACTTCACGAGGTCGGCGCCCATGACGGCGCGCACCACGGCCTTCACCCGGCTGGCGGAGATCCGGCATGCCCATCCCCTCCGCCGCGAGGCCACGCAGGTCCACCGTGGTGGCCACTTGCTCAGGCGCTCGGCGTCCGCCTCCACGCCGACGCCAACGGCGGTGGTTGGGGTCGGCGAGGAAGGTCTCGAGGCCACGGGGGCGTCGTCGGCGTGGAGTAGCCGGAAGATGAGGCGCGCGGCGACGCAGAGCTGCGAGAGCGCGACGGGGTTCTGCGCGCGCCGGTTGGGCGCCACTCGACGCCGAGCCCGACGACGAGGCCGCTGGCGGCGGCGGCGGTGCACGGAGCGGACCTCCCGAGCCGCCCCTCCACGGCGCGGCGGAGGGCGCCACGGTGGCGGTGATCACCTCCGTGGAGAGATCAATGCCGCCAAGCGGCGGTGGACGCGGATCGATCGGAGAGGCACGAGGCGAGATGAGCGCGCAAGAAGGCGGCGTGGTGGTCGGCGCGTTCACGCCCGCCCCGTAGTGGGCCGGCCGCCGTCGCTGGAGGAAGCGCCGAGCCAACATCCGGCGCTCGAGTACGCCCATCACGCCAAAACTACATGAGGATGAAAATGAGCAAAATATTTTTGTTGTGCTGACGGCCGTCATGTGCACAGGCAGCGAAAGGTATTTCTCCTTCTTCCATCTGTTGTATCTGGATTTTATTTTCCATCTATGTTATTTCTTGAGAGTCTTCCAATTCTACTCTTTGATCTTCCTGCAGATCAAAAACTTATTCTCTCCTTGCTTGTAGATCTGGAGGGTAGAGAAGCATATAATCCCCAATAGGATTGACGACGCTTTGGATATGTAGATATGGTCTTGAAGTTGTTGGCTTTGAAGTGCAGTATTCCAACCTATTCTTGATTCCGCTGAGACATTACTCCCCAAAATTTCTCTACTGCATGTAGATTGGAGACCCTTGGACCATGGGAATATGATTATTAAGGAGACATGCCGCTGTGGACGGTGGTGACCACTGACAACCATGCATCTCTCTCAGAAAAAAGGTACGCATTGTTCAGTCTTTGGAAATGGATGGCTGCTCCAATTTTCTTTTTCTTTTCTTTTCTTTGGAAAATTGAGCTGGCCAATTGTAAGTTTCTACAGCTATCTGTATAAAATCAAAATTAGATTATACTCTTCTTGATTAAATTCAGCATTATACTGGCAATTGTCTTCTGACATACTACCATGTTTTGTCCTTTCTGACGAAAACTCAACGTGATCTCCTAAGGAGTATATTCGGTTCCAAAAGCAGTATAGTAATTAGAAGAGAGAAGCATACTTCATATCTGTAATCGAAAACTTTACCTGGGAGCATATGTAGCTAAAGGAGAATAATGTCAGTATTGTAAAATTTTCAACTGGCGCAATTGATCTTGATAGGAATTATGTCAACTAGAGATCACCTGCCGTGTAACTTTTCAGTTTTGGTAGTTATCTCTATAACATACAATACATTTATGAATAGACTATACCTCTTCTTCGATTGCAACAATATTCGCTTTTGAACCGATCAATTACTACTTAACAATGGTTATGCTCTTGCTAAATGCAGGCCGACTGTCATGATTCATGAACTTGCAACCGATATAGGTGTTTAGAAGCTATCTGATGGAAATGCCTGGCACAGGAGCGCTTTGATAATGTTCCATCAGAGGTGTATGGCATATTGCCATCCATGTGTGCTCACAAATGCTATTCATCTCGTCTGCCTGTAAGGGGCTTCTGGATGTTAAGTACTACTGCAACACTTCTTTGCCAATACATATTTCTTCCACTTCCAAATGAATTTGCTACTGTCTGCAGAACATAGTGCAGATGAGCTTCAGATGTATAAACTTAGATCCAAGTTTTGATTTAGTCATTGAGTGAAAGTGTAAAACATACCTCTTCTGTAGTACTTGTGTATCTGAAGCTTTGCAATTTTCTCATGAGTAATATACTTCATTTTTTTGTGTACTCTTGTTCAGTACACTTCTTTCTATAGTCTCCAATTTCAGTATAGCCATTTTTGGAATTATACCCTATTTTCCCATATACCCTTTTCCACAAACATATATACCCTTAAGGGTTTTGTTAAACATCATCTGAATATTTTCTTTCTTACTATCACTATATTTTAGAGCTCCTTCACGTATTCATTGTTAATCCTTGGTGTTGATTCTTTGGTGGAGTGGAGAGGAATTGCGGCAATATTCATATTGAGATGACACTTTTTAGTTTTTTCTGTATTCATGTGCGAATATACAATATATACAATATTTATATATGAGCTTAATAAAATATTTGGTTATACAATATATGAGACGTGAATCTTAATGAATCTGATTGTTCGTTTTATTTTTTACAAATTTTATCTTGTTTTGTATTTTATCGTAGCGTTAGCACGGGCACACTACTAGTACTCAATAGTATACCGTTCCCTAAGCGCGCTCTCATGCCATTGCTCGGACAGTCCCTACCGCTCCCATCCGTCACTCCCTCTTCACTACCGTCATTCTCTCTCTCTCTCTCTCTCCCCTCTACTCTGCCGTTGGATCTGGCTCTCCAGTTATGGATTCATTCTTTCCCTCGGATATAGAAGATGGAGGGGGTAGGGGGAGACGAAGGAGGAGCGTAGTGTAGGCTGATGCCGGAGAAGAAGGTGAGGAGGGTGACACTAAGAAGAGAGGAAGGGGAGGGACGCGGTAGAGGAAGGCAGAGGAGGAGCGATGTTGGTTGGATGCTATACTGTTCGGATCAATCTTCCCTCGGATATAGAAGGTGGAGGGGGTTGGGGAGACAGAGGAGGAGCGCAGAGTTAGGCTGACGCCGAAGAAGAAGGTGAGGAGGGTGACACTAAGAAGAGAGGAAGGGGAGGGACGCGGCGGAGAAGAAGGCAGAGGAGGAGCGATGTTGGTTGGATGCTATACTGTTCGGATCAATCTTCCCTCAGATATAGAAGGTGGAGGGGGTTGGGGGAGACAGAGGAGGAGCGCAGAGCTAGGCTGACGCCGGAGAAGAAGGTGAGGAGGGTGACACTAAGAAGAGAGGAAGAGGAGGGAAGCGGCGGAGAAGAAGGCAGAGGAGGAGCGATGTTGGTTGGATGTTATACTGTTCGGATCAATCTTCCCTCGGATATAGAAGGTGGAGGGGGTTGGGGGAGACAGAGGAGGAGCGCAGAGCTAGGCTGACGCCAGAGAAGAAGGTGAGGAGGGTGACACTAAGAAGAGAGGAAGAGGAGGGAAGCGGCGGAGAAGAAGGCAGAGGAGGAGCGATGTTGGTTGGATGCTATACTGTTTGGATCAATCTGAACGGTATAGCATGGCGTAGTAGCTCTTTTCATATAATTGATGGCTCTTCTTGCTACTGATTTTGCCAAGGGAGCTTATGAATTAATTGGCTACCTTTTTCTTTGGAGAGGAATTAACTTAGCGTATGAATTAAGAACGTTGATACCAGCTGAAATTTCAGCCTAATGTCCCGGTGAGACTAGTAGCAAAATCTCTAAAAAAAAGCGGGTGCCCTCGTGTCTGCATAACCCAGTGAGACTGTATGCAGAACTGACGATTTTGCATCCATCTATGCATGGCATGTGGTCGAAGTTTTGTGGTCAAGTGGCATGTGGTCCAAGTTTTGTGAAACTCAACACCATGATACCTAGGATTACGTGTCACACGACAAAAACCAAGTTTTGTGAAATTTACTAAAAAAAAATACATGTCTTCCGTTAGCTTCATCTTCGTACATACGCGAACTTGTCAGACAAAACAGAGCATATACACTTGCCTCTAAAAAATACTCATCAGAAGAATCAGGAGTAGATCAGCAATACTTAATACAATTTCGTGAGCCTGAAAGCCGCTTGAACAAATGGCCATGCTAAGATGTAGAAGTTTCAACAATCTCTCTCAAATTTTCGGTTTTGGAAACTAAGAACAAAAAGTAAACTTTTGTTCCGAGCTGTACTTATAACCTACGGCATTGTCGTATTCAGTATTTACAACTGCTTGTGCGTGTCATCAAATTGTACTCCTCATCAACTATGTACGTTGCCCGCGCGCGCGCCACGGTCACCGGAACGCCAGCATCACCAAGAAACCCACGAACGCCGCTGCCCCGACGCCGGAGCAGCAGAGGTCAACGATGCCCTCCCGCCTCTCCTTCCATTCCTTCCGCGCATTCTTCCCCTTCGTGAACTCCTCATACCGCCGCCTCGCCGCCGCCTCCGCGCCACGGCCATGCCTCGGGCCCGCCATGGCCGCGGTCACCGCAGCCAGCCCGTCCAGCCCGCTCACGCCGCCGTCCTCGGCGTCCTCCACACACAGGCTCACCTCCTGGACATGACCGTACCGATCGTTGCATGTGACGGCCGCGTCCAGAGCGACGTCGCCGAGCACCACGGCGAACCGCGTCACGGTCTCCCCAGTGATCCACTTCCGGTCCACGGACACGGGTCGCCGGCTCGAGACGTTCACGGCCCGGCCGATTGCCGGGTCGGTCAGTATCCAGCTTAGCGTCAGCTCGGCCGGCGTGATCGGCGACGGCGCCGAGAAGCCCTCCTGGACGAGCGCATCGACGCGGAACGGCGACCCCAGGAACCACGCAGACGAGGTGTCCGTCTCGACGACGCGCGACATGATGCAGACGCCCTTGTGGTGCAGGTCAACGGCCGAGACGAGCCGGGCGGGGAGGGAGCCCGAGCCCGAGACGGCCTTTGCCGGCGACGCGGCCGGGAAGGGGAACGCGTCGGCGAAGAGCGCCCGGTAGCCGTCGACGCAGCAGCAGAGGACGTCGCGGACCGACGGCCACGCGGCGAGGCAGAGGCCGCGCCATGTGTCCGGGTCGGTGGCGAGCTCGTGGAAGCTGGAGCACGCGCACCCGAGCGCGGCCAACGACGCGCCGTCGAGCCGGCGGAGCACGAGGGCCAGGACGTCCGTCGGGAGGTCTTCAAGGACCGTCGCGGCTCTCCCGGCATCGGCGTCGCCGCACGGCGGAGAACGGTCGCTCATCACTGCCTCAAGATGAGCGCTCGCCATGATCACAGGATCGCAGAGCTTGGTAAGTTGGTATGCAACAATGGGATAACTTTTTTCTTGTTTGGTGAGCTGCGAATCTGTGATGCTTCTGAGGATCTTGTGTATGATGTGTTTTGTTGGGGTTTGAAGGCAGGTAGTCAGTACATATACAGTGAGGACAGGAGGGTAAGCGATCACGGTCTGAATGCGAGTTTCCTGCTCCGGCTCGACTCGACAACGTTCTTTCCTGGAGAGCTGACTAGCCAACTCCCGTTGCGTTGCTGGAAAGCAAAGTTGGAAACTCTGATGATATATTTCCTGTCGCTTCGATGCCCGGCACTGACATCTTACGTGTCAACTAAGGGGTTTGGTTGATTGGTATGTTCCAAACAACTTCTGTCTTTGACGTTTAGAGCAGGTACAATAAGACTTAGTCAGCAGGCTATAGCAAATATAATATCAACCAAATCTTACGTGACAGAGAGAGAAAGGAAGAGAGAGAAGGAAGCTGGCTACTAAATTACAGCTAGCTATAGCACGTAAAAATATGCATTTCACTCTCTTACACGTGGGGCCAAATAGTTATTGTAATAGCTACCTTATTGTATGAATTAACTATTTTTTTGAAGGCTATAGATGAAATGGACAAGTGTTATAGCCACTAGTTGGCTATACTATTGTACTTGCTCTTAGAAGCTAGAAATTAAATGTAGTAACTTCTTAAGATGGTTTCCATGAACTATTTGTAAATGTTATTGTATAAGTCGCTTTGAACGAAATAGCTTCTCAAGATGGTTTATATAAGCCGTTTGTAGAAGTCATTGTAGAAGCCGTTTTAAACAGAGTGACTTCTCAACGTGAGTGTCCTTACTCTCTCAATCTCTCTCGTAATCAGACAAAACCAAAAGCCAAAGCACTTTTGAATAGGCCCTATGTGGGATGAGTGGACACACAACCTTAAGAACAGCTTAAACAGCAGGCACATCAGTTTGGCAGAAAAAGAAAAAGAAAAGAAAAAAAGTAGTCTTTTATGTTTTAACCTCTAATAGATTTATACAAATCCTAAAGTACTTCAAAGAGGTAAGTAGCACTTATCTATTATTGATTCATACTTATTTCTGTGTGTGTGTATAATAACAGGGGTATCATGGTGTCTGGACACCAAGGCTCTCTGCCTTTGGATTGGTTTTAGATGTGTGCTAGTGTGATTGAGATTTTCCATCTATGATTTAGACTTTCCGTCCATGATTGATTTAGCATGCCTAATATATTATATACTATTGCACTAGCACGCATCTAAAAGCAATCTAAAGACAGTTAGGCTTGGTACCCAGACACCATGGTGCCCCATTTCAATAGACGCACACACCACTGATCTCTTTTAACCATAATCATGAAAAAAAACTTCTCATACAGACCGTTTCTGGGGATATAAGCGTTGCTAAATCTCGTTAACAAATCTTGGTGTCCCTTAGGTACTTTTGCATTGCTGTGATTGCTCTCGAGCTAGTACTGCTGCCGGTTTCAACACATGCTGTCTCCCTGGGCCGGTTGATATGCGTAATTGGCACATACAGTTGCGCGCGGATAGCAGGCCATATCACAATCATGTATCGGTCCTTGCTGTTTGCGGCCAAACCTAACCATTATTGAGTCACCTTGATTCTACAGAAACGTGACGTTCCCTTGGGTCACCTTGATCCTTTCCTTGCTTGTAGTCTAATTATATATGTGGACAACCGTCGCTTAGTTTATCGTCCCTTGCATGCCCTCGATCTCTGACATCCTTATCTCATTGGCTGTTGCTCGTATATTTTGTCATATATTCACTCCTTACTACCTATATGTCCATCGACCGATCCATCTCGATCTATCTCTTTGCCCAAATTAACGATCGAGGACTGGCTTTTTCTTGCAACTCGTTGACAGCTAGCTATAGTAATTAACTTGCCTGCCTGTTCCATTGACGGACAATTGAAGACTAGTTTTGTAGTGCATGCAAGCACTGGCGGATCCAAAGAAGGTCAAGGGTGTTCAGCCGAACACCCAAATTTTTTTATAAAATATCAGGTATATAATATATCTATTAGATGTATATACTATTAGTTAAGTTAAAACTATATTTTTATGCCTGCAAATAAATTCAGCCCACACTTCTCGTATCTCGTGCGTATCCCATGTAACACATTAGACCCATTTTTCTTCCTACCTCAGCCCTCCTCTTATAGGTCCAAAGAGGTAAAGATACCAACAAAACACTAACCTTGTTTGTTGTCCATGCAGTAGGCGGCTCCGGTCTTGAGTGGCGGCGGCGAAGGTGCAGGCTGCGGAGGCGAGTGATGACCAATCGACATGGACTGCGTGGCGGCGGCGGGCGGTGGGCGTGGCACCATGATGTGGCGGCAATCATGCGTGAGGCGGCGTGGGTGCAAGGTGAGTTTGTGGCGCGCGGTGAGTAGAGAGGTGTCGTGGGCAAGCAAGCGGTGGCACGGCGAACATGTTGGTAGGGAGTGGGCGGTGGAAAGGAGCAGCGCGATAGGCGGGAGGAAGCGCGGCATCGGGAAGTGAGCATCACCTCCAACATATCGTCATCGTGCTCTCTCCAAATCTAGTTATGCTCTGCCTCACTCCATTTATTTTCTTTCTTGCTCCGCTTTGCTCTATTCTGCTCTATGCTAGCTCCGGTTCTTTCTGGAGCTTAGCATTTGTTTTTTTCGTTTTATCTAATAGATGCTGTATAAAAATACAATCTTTGCCTTAGGCAATGAACAGTTAGTTGGACCCTTATTGCATTTGTTTACATGCTAATTTTTGCTATATTTTGCTCCATAGAAGGAACATACAATTTCCTCTTAGATGGACGGTTCTTGCTGATGGGGGAAAAGAGCACAAAAAGGCAGGATCCATAAGGTATACAACTGTCATTAATATCTATAATTTGTTGTTTAATTCATATCATTATGCTCGACTTATGTTGCCCGTTTTCTCGTAAGAAATTATTAATTTATATAATTTATGTATTTTTATTATATCTATATATACGTATCGTTGTATCGGTGTTTTTGGGGAAACGGTACGTTACGGTATCGACGTATTCGACAACTTATCTTCGAAGTCCGAACACCCATCCTGAAAATCCTGGATCCGCCACTGCATGCAAGAGTGAGTACGTGTTCTACCTACCATTCCCCTGCGTGATTCTTACTGTCAACGACAATGTTAGACAAGATCGAACTCAGCATGCGCGCGTCCAACCTACGCGCACACATCATATAATCAGACTAGCATGTCGATCATATGTAGCTAGCCCACTGCACGTACATGTACCACTGAGTCTGGCAACTGCTAGCTAGCTTAGCTAGCACGACAAGCCCATGCATGCATATTATCACCTTGTGTTTCGGTTCAGGAGGTAAATCAAGTAAAGCTTGATTAGTAATAATATGTGCATTGTGAGCTAATAATCCAGGCTTGGATGACCTGGAGAGAAGCAAGACCGAGTCAGGCGGCAAGCTAACGGATTGCGCAGTTTTAGAAAGTTTCAGCATTTTCTTTTCTGAAGATTTCTTATTTTCTTGTATGGTTTTAGCTCCTGTAATTTCGGATCGTGGGATGGCACGATTCATAGTCAGTGGCATTATATTCGGCATGTATTAACGCTCTTTTCAACAGAAATCGGAGAAAAATTGCCCCAACTCTGTCTCTGAAGAACTCTGGTTTTCTTCAGTCTGTTTTCTCTGAATTTACTGTTCATCATCCGAAACATCTGTATTGCGTGAGATCTCTGAATCCTGGGCTGACACCAACATCTGGTATCAGAGCACCAGCGTTGAGATCTCTGCTCCACATCAAAGATGGCGGTCATTCCACAGCAAGCGGCAAGGGAGAGCAGTGCGATGTCGTTCCAGCCGCCGATGCTGAATCCATCTAACTACCCGGTGTGGGCGATTAGGATGGAGGCTATTCTCGATGCTCAGGGAGTATGGGAAGCAGTGGAACCGGTAGAAGGAGCACAAGTGAATGCAAGGAAGGACAAGATGGCGCGGGCGTATATTCTGCAGGGTGTCCCCGAAGACGTTTTACTTCAGATCACGAAGAAAAAGACGTTGAAGGAGATTTGGGACGGTCTCAAGATGAGATACCTGGGAGCAGAAAGAGTGAAGAAAGCTCACCTGCAGACGTTGAAGAGTGAGTTTGATGCGCTTCGGATGAAGGAGAACGAATCGATCGACGAGTTTGCCAGTAAGCTCAGTGCAATTTCTAGTTTATACACTCTCCTCGGCACAACACTTGAAGACTCAATCCTTGTCAAGGAATTGCTTGATTCTGTCCCTGAAAAATTCATCAATGTTGTTGCTGGAATCGAGCAATTTTATGACCTGGAAACTATGGCCTTTGAGGAGGCAATCGGAAGATTGAAAGCGTATGAGGAAAGAGCGGTGCGAATGCAGAGCAACACCGGAAGCACGATGGCCAACTCCTGCTCGCGCATGCTGAATGGCAGGCACGGCAGAAAGGAAACGGTGGCAGCTCGTCAGCCGGAGGAAAGGGGCATAGATCCAATTGCCCAGACCGAGCAAAATGGAGAGGTCGAGGCTGTGGCCGAGGAAGACGGGGTCGATGGACTTCTAACCAAGAGAAGAATGCAAGCACCAGCAGCGGTGGTCGGGGAACACGGGACAAGAGCAGTGTCAAATGTTACAGCTGTGAAAATATGGGACATTATGCATCCGAGTGCCGGAGCAAGATGATGAAGCTCATCTCTGTGCTGTTGACGAACAGCCAGCGCTCATGCTGGCTGTGTCCCAGGAGGAGGCGTGCGAAGAGCAAGAAAAGCAAGCTACAGTCCTACTCAATGAAGAATGAATTCGTCCGAAGTTGTACAGTGGTGACAAGCACGAAGACAGTGAGAACATCTGGTACTTAGACAACAGCGCAAGCAATCACATGACCGGTTGTCGTGAGAAGTTCCAGGAAATGGATGAAAACATCCATGCCTCCAGTTACGATATGGAAGATGAAGGCCAGGACTAGGTTTAGCCCTAGTTGATTGCCTGTGGTAGAATATGGAGACCCTTTTAGTTTACTTACTTTTCGCTATTTTATTATGAACAATCTCATTTGGCCTACCGGCCCATTATGTAAAACTTGATCAAAAGATCTATTTATTATTGCCTATGTAATATTAAGTACTCCTTTTTCTTATATGCATGTTTGGATGTGATATTTGCCAATCTTATATTTTTACGAAATACATAGCTAAGAATACATAGGAGATTCGCGACAAAAACTCAAGCCATGACCATTTTCCATAAATATCTAAACCCCCTTGGATATTTTTAGATACAGTCGGCATGACTGTCCTTGGCCAACTGGTCGAACCGTGCCAGTCATACTAGTCAAATCTCGGTAATAGTGGAGCCAGTTAGATCGTGGCACCCATATCGGTCTGACTGCTTGGCCAACTTTGGTTGGACCACTCCTAATTCTCTTGTGCATACAAGCGAGCACATGTCTAGAATAAACCAACCACTAACTAAAAACCAGTCGCACCACACCGTTGGTCTGATTGCCCTCAAAATCCGATCACACCGGACACTGATCAGACCGCCACTAAACAATGGTCAGACCACCTCTACGGGTTGGTTAGACTGCTGCCCACTTACAACAAATCTGAAAACTTGTAAACTTTCATAAATTCAAATCTCATTTTGATATGATTGCCAATTATTTAACACAATTGAACCAAGGATTTTCTTAGCATGGTTCACATTTTCACGAAAGGTGTGGCTGCTATCTTCAGTTCATGGGTTCCTTTAATTTGTTGATTCATTTTGCTTTTGAGAGGTTCCTTTAGTGATTCTTAGGTTGGAATTATATAATGACTAGAGTAGTTGTTTACGAGCAACATGCATGCATAGGAATAAATCCCCTCTTTGTTAGAAACAGGTAATATGTCGAAGAATATTTGTCCATACTTTATCGATTTGCAGTGTACCTTGATAGCAAGGAATATGCCCTGCCCTCGCAAATGGTCGCAAATCCAGATATATATAAATACGTCCGCTTGCATATATTATTGGTACAAGCTTTTCACATGTATGCAAATCCTACCTGAAAGGCGATGCGGTCACTGCAACTCGTTGCTAGCCTAATACACACGCGTTAATTTAAACTATTTGTCAAAACCAGACGACCCTGAGTTGCTTTTTTTTTAAAACAAATCCAGCCTCTAAGTGAGGATTTGTGTATATGTATATGTATCTCAGCAAAACTGTGGGCGCTCGTGTTTGCAGTACTGTCACTTTTGGAGACTAGGCATCGACAAAGCTGGTCCTAAAATATTTTCTAAAAAAATTAAAGCTGGTCCTGAAATAATGGTGATTAGGCGCAAGATCAGCTTCTGTGGTAGTCCATGACTAGTAACCTAAGAACATATCATTTGATGTGAATGGCATCGGTTTCGGCTTTGGTGCTCTGTTGACTCGGAAGTAAAGAACTAAAAGGCTAGCTAGGATCGTACGAAGAGAGTTAAAAAAGAGAAGCGTCATTTTTAGGCATGAAGGAGCTAGCATGGACCAAATTAATTACCACTCAAGCAAATCCTATTGGTGGTAGGTGCATGCCCAAAGTTGTTAGCCTCTTCCCCCTCACGTATTTGGCACTGTTGCTACATTTTGGGGTGTTCTTTTGGGCTTTTAAAAGTAGCTTTTGGCTTCTGCTACAGTACCTAACTTTTAAACGGAGTATTTTCTCAAGACGGGGTCTACAAGTTAAACGATCTACACGTTAAAAGCCCAACATCTGTACCAGCCAAAATCGCAAGTGAGTATCTGTCTCTCCGCAATCTGTACCGTAAACAGCCAAAATTCAAAAATTTCAGCCAAAAGCCATAAGCCGCAGCCGAAAAGAACAGACCCTTTATCTAATTTTGGCATCCGATGATCCGTTTTTCAAAAATAGTTCCCTTCTTAAGCTCGTGTCACATGTCGTGCCGACATAGCTGGGGCGCTACTAAGCCCCCCTACTCAGCAGCAGCCTGCTGAGCCACCACTACTCGGTAGGCTGCCGCCGAGCGCCAATGGATGAATGAGATTTACTGACATATTGCGCAAACTAATGCAGTACCTAGGTTACTACCACCGTCCAATCTTCAGGGGACGGAAGACCAAGGAAGGAGACAGGGAGGCTTGGATGATGGAAGTCTTTCTGTGCACAAGGGAAGGCGAGTACACCTCCCGCACCTTCCTCACCGAGCACCTAAGGAGCACTTCCACCTACACCCTTCAAGACATCGCCTACTTGGCTTGTGCTCGTCTGTGTGAGATTCATGAGGCCGCCATGCTGACTTCCCCATTTCGCTATTATCCATCTCTCTGGGAAAGAGGACGCTATGCCAAGATGTTGGTCACCGCTTCCAAGGAAGACCCGCTCCTGACTCACCAGGTCCACCACACCCGACCTATAGAAGCCACGTACACTGAGGCTCTAGAGGAGATTTCGAACCTTCGCCAGTGCCTCACCACTAGCTACAGCCACGCTGAGACTCTCCGTGCTCAATTCGCCAAGTGCGAGAAGCCCCTGGCTGCAGTGGAGCATGAGAGGGCTACCGCAGTCACCAAGCTCGGGCGGACTGCAGTAGCAGTAGCAATCCATGCTCCAGCACTCGTCAGACCCCCCATCATCCCCACCAACCCCGCTCTGACTCGACCACTCATCGGAGGACTATGCCTTAGGAGTAGCACGCGTAAGAGCATACGACATCCCAGCCCGCTGATTGTCGTCAACATTAGAGATACCAACAGAGGCCACAGTCACTCCCGCTATAACTTAGCCAGCTACAGTCGCTCCCGCTCTTGCTCTAGTTCACCCGGTGATTGTACCACCTGCTGTGGCCACAACGTCATGGAGGTGTAGGCCGACCTATGAATTAGATCATGTAGTAGTACTTGCTAGGAGTAGGTTTTTGTTTGCAAGCACCAACCCATGCACTAAGTGTAATGTGTAATATATTGCATCCATATGATTGAGCACGACCTAAGTGCCATATACGAGCTATCATGTGCAACTTGACCAAATTATTATAAATGTTGTACAACCATCTTAGGCCTTATGGTTTATTTTTAATTTTTCTTATTCGCCTGGTTCTTGAAATCCTTTCTTGAGATATCAGCGAGTGGACAGCACGCACCAACTTTTTCAGTGATTTGACAATATGTATCAGCTTTTTCTAGTGAGTGGACAACATGCACCAATTTTCTCAGTGATTTGACAACACATACTAACTTTTCGCAGTGAGTTGATAGCACACACTGGCTTTTCCAATGATTTGACAATATGTACTAGCTTTTTGTAGCAGGTGGACAGTACGCACCAACTTTTCCAGTGATTTGACAACACATACCAGCTTTTTGAAACCACTGGACAAGATGCCCTAGCTTTCCCAGTGATTTGACAACGTGTACCAATTTCCCCAGTGAAATGACAACAGGTAGAAGCTTTACTCATGAATGGCACACGTCGACCGCCTATAAATCTAGCCAACCCCAACGATCGAACCCAAGACTCCGATCGAGCTAATCTCAAAACTAGGGGAAGAGGAGAGGGAGAAGGGAGGAGAGATACAGGAAGTCACTATGCTATTGGTAGGAATGTCGAACTACGAAGAGATGCTTCGCAAGCGTGAGTATCCAAGAAGAAGGGATCATACCCTGGTAATTCTTACAAGTATGCATCCATGCTGTCAAAGTTTCCGCAGTCGTAGTGCAAGTGTGATAATCCAAAACATATCATTCAGTCCACACACTACACATGCAATTGCCGTCCGGGGGCACTACACGTGCGACGAAGTTCTTGTAAGCATGTATTTGCTATTTCACATTTTTATATTCCATTTTGTACATCTCTAACCCGTTCTATCCATGCCGACAGACCATGAAGCGCTGCTACTTCTTCTAATAGATCGACGGTTCAGATATGTACAATAGGGCATTCATCAAGCAAAAATATATGCTCAACAACTCAGTGGTACCGGAGAGATTCACATGCTAGAAATCTTACACCCCGGATGACAACGAAAAGGACAAGCGAACACATGCCTGTCATGCACACAAGAGAGCACCTGTCTGGAATAAACTAGCCGCCAACTAAAAACAGGTCGCACTGCATCGTCGGTCTAATCACCCTCAAAATTCCATCACACCGGACACCGGTTAAATCGCCACCCCGGCCGATCAGACAGCCTCTGAATAGTGGTCAGACCAATTCTGCAGGCTGATTAGACCGCTGCCTGCTAACAGCAAATCTAAAAACTTATAAACTTTTATAAATTCAAATCTCAACTCAATATGTTTTCCAATTATTCAATACAATTGAACTAAGAATTTTCTCAACATAGTTCATATTATCACGAAAGGTGTGGCTGCTATCTTCAGTTCATTGGTTCCTTTAATTTGTTGATTCATTTTGCTTTTGAGAGGTTCCTTTGGTGATTCTGAGGTTGGAATCATATAAAGGCCGGGTTTTTTGGGCTTAAAGTTAGTTTATATTTGTACTATCTATAGTAACTAGCTTTTAAACAGTGTGTTTTTTAAAAATAGGGTCAATAGGGAAATTGTAATAAAAAGTGTATTGAGTTCGGCCATACCAGTCAAAATCATATGCGACTATTTCCCTCTGCGTAGTGCCTCTCACGAACAACTAAAATTCAAATAATTAAGTCATAAGCCATAACCTATCAATCTAAAAGAACCACCCAAAGACTATTAAAGTAGTTGCTTACGAACAACATGCATGCATAGGGATAAATCCCCTCTGTGGCGTGCGTCATGTATAAATACGTTCTTGTTGTGCTTACTTCAAAAAATAGGGAAGATGTTGAAGAATATTTGTCCTTACTTTATCGATTTGCAGTGTATCTTGATAGCAAGGAATATGCCATGCCCGTGCAAATGGTCGCAAATCCAGATATATATAAATACATCCGCTTGCATATATTATTGGTACAAGCTTTTCACATGTATGCGAATCCTAAGAGAGGATTTGTGTATATGTATCTCAGCAAAACTGTGGGCGCTGGTGTTTGCAGTACTGTCACTTTTGGAGATTTGGCATCGACGAAGCTGGTCCTAAAATATTTTAAAAAAAATAAAGCTGGTCCTGAAAAAAATGGTGATTAGGCGCAAGATCAGCTTCTGTGGTAGTCCATGACTAGTATTAACCTGAGAACAAGGTTTGAACATATCATTTGATGTGAGTGGCAGCGGTTTAGGCTTTGTTGTTCTCTGTTGGCTCGGAAGTAAAGAATTAAAAGCCTAGCTAGGATCGTACGAAGAGAGTTAAGAAAGAGAAGGGTCATTTTTAGGCATGAAGGAGCTAGCATGGGCTTACTTACCATCCAAGCAAATCCTATTGGTGGTAGGTGCACGTCCAAAGTTGTAGGCCTCTTCCCCCCTCACAAACTTGGCTCTGATGCTATATTTTTTTTTATAATTTTAGTCTTTAAACGTCCGATTTTACAAAAATGGTTCTTTTCTTAAGCTTGAAAGGCGCAACAAGTGACACATGTCATTTGCCACGCCGACATAGCTTGGCGGGAGGACGATGGCGTGGCAAGGCAGTCACGCAAGTGAGGTGATGGCTTGGCGCGGTAGCAGGGAGGCCGGGGCGCTGCTAAGCCACCCCTGCTCAGTAGCAGCCTGCTGAGCCACCACTACTCAGTAGGCTGCGGTTGAGCACCGATGGCTCGACACAAACCAAGTGGGCGATGTCCTGAATGATCCACTTGACTTTCTTTTTTCACTACTATCCATCCCTCCGAGAAAAGAGGATGTTACGGTGAGATGTTCATCTCCGCTTCCGAGAATGATCCACTCTAGACCCACCAGGTCCAGCTCACACAAGCTATAGGAGCCACCTACACTAAGACTCTAGATGAGACATCAAACCTTCGCTAACTATAGCCACGCTGAGACTCTTTGTGCTCAATTCACCAAGTGCGAGAAGGCTCTGGTCGTAGAGGAGCATGCGAAGACTACCACAGTCATTGAGCTCAAGCGAGCTACAGTAGTAGTAGCGATCTATGCTTCAACACTCACCAGACCCCCCATCATCCCCACCAACACCACTCTGACTCGACCACTCACTAGAGGACTATGTCTATGGAGCAATGTGTATAAGAGCGTGCGGCACCTCAGCCCACTGATTGTAGTCAACATTGGAGATACAAACCGAGGCCGAAGTTGCTAACGCTCTCGCTCTAGTTCACCTAGTGACTGTACCACTTGGTGTGGCCACAACCTCATGGAGGAGTTGCCCGACCTACGAGTTATTGCATCACATAGTGCTTGCTAGGAGTATGTTTTTGTTTGAAAGCACCAACCCATGTACCAAGTGTAATATGTAATGTATTGTATCCACATGACTGAGCATGGCCTAAGTGCCATATACGTGTTCTCTTATGCAACTTGACTAATATTATAAATATTGTGTGGCCATCTTAAGTCTTGTGGTTTATTTTTAATATTTATTACTAGTCTGGTTCTTGAAATTTTTTCTTGAGATATCAGCGAGTGGACAGCACACACTAGCTTTTCCAGTGATTTGACAATATGTATCAGCTTTTCACAGTGAGTGGACAACACACATTAGTTTTCCCAATGATTTGACAACATGTACCAGCTTTTCACAATGAGTGGACAGCACACACCAGCTTTTGCAATGATTTGATAATACGTACTGGCTTTTAGCAGTGAGTGGACAGCACACATCGGCTTTTCCAGTTATTTGACAACATGTACTAGCTTTTTGTAGGAAGTGGATAGCATGCACCAAATTTCCAATGATTTGATAACATTTGTCATCTTTTCACAGCCAGTGGATAGCACATACCAGTTTTCCCAGTGATTTGACAACATGTATCAGTTTTCCCGGTGAAATGACAACACGTAGAAACTTTACTCCTGAACAATACACACTGACCATCTATAAAATCTGGCTAGCCCCCATGATCGGACCCAAACTCCGATCGAGTTGATCTCAAAATTAGGGGAAGAGGAGAGGAAGAAGAGTGGAGAGATACAGGACATCACGGCGTCGTTGATTGGGATGTTGGACTATGGAGAGATGCTTCACAAGTGGAAGTGGGTGATGCATCTATGCCATTGGAGTTTCTATGGCTGCATTGCGACTGCAGCAATGCAGCACATATCATTCAATCCACACATCTGGCAATCACCGCTCGAGGGCATTGCAACTGCGGTAATGCAGCACATATCATTCAATCCACACATCTGGCAATCACCGCTTGGGGGCACTACACATGCGGCAAAGTTCTTGTAAGCACGTATCTACTATTTCACATTGTATGTTCCATTTCATACATCTCTAACCCACTATGTCGGCAGACCATAGAGTGCTACTACTTCTTTCAATGGATCGATGGCCCAGATATGTACAACAGGGCATTCATCGAGCAAAAATACATGCTCAACTACTCGATGGCACCAGAGAGATTCACATGTTGGAAACCTTACACCTCGGATGACAACGAAGATGACAAGGGTAAGATGTCGATGGTCCCTAAAGCCCCCAATGAACACCAAGTTATTTCTGATTGGGACAAACCTATACAAGTTATGAAAGCTGAGTACTGGGCCCAGGTCGTGAGGGCTAAAGGAGAGAAGGGAAAAGCACGGATGGACGTAAATATGTATGATGACTGACTAGAATCATGACTTTCAAATGGTACACATGTATCTTAGCTATAGTTAGGGTTGATGGTTCACGCATGTTGCCACTTGTATCATATGAGTAGTGAGGCAAATATACGCATCTAACCAAACCCTACGCGCCATGTAATTCGCACATTCATTGTGAACTACTTTGTTGCCTTAAACATGGTCCATTATGATAATTGTTTGCAACAACATATCTTTACTACTTGACACAATGAGTTTATGATGTTTGTTCATCTGCCGTTCCGAACCCCCCTTGCAACTTCCTAAAAACGTTCTACACACATATGAACAAAACATAATAGGATTTCTTAATGCGTATCAAAGCATGTGTTTTTAACTAGTTTGCATAGGTATTCACCTAGTTATAAAAAACTAAATTTACCGCGTGGCGTTGCTGAGCCAGTGTTGCAACTAAGTGCCTCGGATCCCAAGGCTCCCCTCGGCTAGGGGTGGATATCGAGCCAAATCCTCATCTTTCCAAGCTTTTCCTAAAATTGGCACAGTTTTATTTAATATTATTTAATATACAGCTTGGCACGAGTATAATTAAAGCAATTTTGGCACAAGTATAATTGAAGTGTTGTTTGAATGAGTATAATTAAAGCAATTTTGAATCAAGCCAATGAAACCCATTAACTGTTTTTTCCACCCCCTCCCTCGAACCCCTGCCTGTAAGCCTGGCCGGCCTGCTATCGAGCCAGGGTGGCTTGGTAAGCTGCTGCCGAGCAAGGGCTGCTCGGTAGCACCGTGGGGTCGCCGGCCTGCCACGCCACACCTATCACTGCCGCGTCATTGCCCTCCTGTCGAGCTACCCTGGTGTGGTAGGTGACATGTGTCACGTGCCGCACCTTCCGAGCTTTGGGAGGGGACCGATTTTTTTGCAAAAAGGGTGTTCGAATGTCAAAATTGAAAAAACGTGGCAACAATACTAGATATGTAAACAGTTTGAAGTACTTATATGCATATTCTTTTGCTCATGGTACTAATTAATTTTCCATAAGAGGGAAAAAGAAGTTTTGGGAAGTGCACACACCGCACTTGATGCCTTTCTAGTAAGTCTCGCGCACGCATGTTATGAGCAGTGCAACTACTACTCTTAGGTCTATTAATTTGCTAATCTGTGGGCATTCTAGATTAACCATGCACGATATTGTGATCGAGAAGCCTCTGACCAAGGTTACATTACGCTTGTATGCCTAGTGGAAAAAGGGTTTACAAGCCCCGAGTCGAAACTAACCTAGCCTAAGACCCTGTTTGGGCTCCTGCAGCTTTTCCAAAAAGCAGCTTCTGGCTGGCTGCCCGCAGAAGCGGTTGCTTCGAGAATTGGCTTTTAAAAGCTATTCTCTAAAGTAAATATGTTTTCTATAGTACGTAACTTTTAAACGAAGTGTTTTTTAAAAACAGAGCCTACTAGCTGATTGTAGTACACACTGTAGTGACTTTATTTATATTATCCAAACTTTGAAACCGGGTCAAATAACACCCTAACCCTGTTTTGTATGGTGGTATTGTCCACGTGCCGTGATTAGTGAGCAGTTTTACCATATATGATGACATGTTGGCCAAGTTAAATCAATGACATGTAAGACCCATAATGGCTTCTCCTCCACTGAGCTATCAGATATGCTTTCATGGCCATTGCCCCTTGTAGTTCCCTCACTCTCTTTTGATTTGGAAGAGAAGGTCTTGTAGACCCTATCTGTCATTTACCTAAATTTAACTAGTGTGTAATTCTATGTAGTAAAATCATTCACTCATTGCACTATGTAGGCAATATTATCATCCGAAATCTGGTTAGGGTATTATTCGAACTGAATTGTAAAGTTTAGGTGATTAAATGTCTGATTTCATAGTTCAAGGTAGTAGACGGACTTTTAGGCAAAATTCAGAGATGTTATATGGTTTTTTTTCCCAATAAAATAAGCTACCGAGGAAACAACATTCTAATCCATTAGAGTTATATAAAATGTATCACCATGAATTATGCAGAATATCGCCGGGTATTGCACTCTGGTATTACACTGAATCCGCCCCTGCTACACCGTGTATTGCATGCGGCGATGGATGCCGACATGCATGCATGGGGCAGCTAGCTAGCCTCTCCTCGAGAAGCGTGGCAGGTGGTCCATGCCCTCCGGCTCCGGCCGGCACGGGAGAGAGGGGCTCGCTAGCTAGCTAGCGATAGCATGGTCGGCCGTGGGGCCCACCTGACCTACCAGCCGAAGCGAGGCTTCCTGGTCTATCGGAGCGAGGGCGCCGGGCTGGGTAGCCCACGGCCCTGCCCGTACGTCTCGTCTCGTCTCGCACCGTGCGCGGCTCGTAAAATGAGGCCGCCCTGCACACGCCTTGACCAAAGTACCCTTCAGGGGTCGTGCGCTCCGTAAACACGCCGGGGCAGTTCGGTAAATTTGCGGCTAGGCTATCACGTCACGGGGGCACGGTGCTGGGTTTTCACGCAGGTTTGGAGGGTAGCATTTGCGCTGGCACACTGCTCGAGGAGGGAGGTATTCCACCGTGTCAGCAGCGGAGGTCCACTTGTCATCCGGTCAGCATGTGAGTACGGTAAGAGCAAGTACAATAAAACTTAGTCAGCAGGCTATAGCAAATATAATATCAACCAAATCTTACATGGCAGAGAGAGAAAGGAAGAGAGAGAGAAGGAAGCTGGCTACTAAATTACAGCTAGCTATAGCACGTAAAAATATGCATTTCACTCTCTTACACATGGGGCCAAATATTTATTGTAATAGCTACTTTATTGTATGAACTATTTTTTGAAGGCTGTAGATGAAATGAACAAGTGTTATAGCCACTAGTTGGCTATACTATTGTACTTGCTCTAAGGTGTCCCCATCACGGCCGATCAAATGCGGCCACGGTGGCATTGTCCAACTTCCGAATCTAGACGAATATCCGCGATCCAATTCCACCCCCATAGGGTCGAAAAATAACCAGTTTTTGAGTTAGAGTAAAAAAAATTGAACTTCGGACAGAGTTCTAAAGCCAAAAATAGACTTTTTAAAAAAAGAATTATTAAAAATTAATTTGCTAACATGTACTAGTTTTCACTTATATATTTTTTGTATTGTTGGTCTACTCTAATTTTTTTTATATTCTCCACTTAAAGATTTCACCTGGGCTAAATTATTTATATTTAAATAATCTAAATGTAAGTCCAACTAGAATGGTCTATACGATCGATCAGTCGTAGTGCTAAGATTAGTTTCGATCATCTCTAGATTCGTATCTTCCAAAATCAAAACTCTCTTTACCATACCACTCATACCTCTCTCACAACCACAGTCCGCCGCCACCACTCCCTAGTTGGCAGCACTATTGCAGCTTCACTGTATAGCCATGGCAACTGTTATCCTGAAAAAATATATGGTTGGCTACTGGTACCTATTAGCATATTAATTTTTTTAATTAATTTATTGAACTCTGGCCAGTGTTCACTCAAAAAATAGGTTAATTTTCACCCCAATTGGGGTGGAATTGGATCAAGGTTATTTATCCAGATTTAAAAGTTAGGAGTAAAAAATAACCGGCTTTCAAATTTAAGATGAAAATTGGACTATGAGTAGAATTAGAATGCCCAAAATAGACTTGTCCCTATATCTAAACATGGCATTCGTGCTTTCTACAAGCAAATCCTCTGATACGTGGAAACAGACAGCTAGAAAAGTGGGAAAGGGAAAACACGAGATGAAAAAAAGAAAAGTACTAGAAAAGAACTTCACATGAATGTTAGTGGAGACGATGCAATAAGCTTCAACTTGCACCTTTTGCTTAGCCAAGGGCCTACACTCGTTGATCCTATCTATTTTGCCCCTCGTTTTCTTCTTCTTTTTCTCCCCCTCCCAATCACATGAACGTAGAACCCTTTAATATTGTCGCTTGCTTAGATTTTTTAGAATTACCCGAACTATAATGGCAGTGCCACCTAACTTTCAGTTTTCGCCCAGCAATGTCGTTCCATCATATTTCTTTACCCTTTTAGCGAGGACGAACCAGCGATCGTAGTGGTAACCATTAACATTTCATCTACACTACTGCAATTTTTGCAGTTGTTTTTCTAGTACTCTATACACAATGATATGAGCATAATTTGTGTACGAGCTAGCACAGCCATGAATGCAGCAATTGGGCCCATTCTTTTCGGTCATTCAGCTGATTTTTGACTTCGGCTTTTTTAGCAGTTATTATTCATTAGACTAATAAATTATAGCTAAAAGAACATATTTAGATAGGACAAACACGACAAGGAAAGAGACAGAGAAACCTTCCAACTCCCAAGTAGTACCCTAACTAACAAGGATTGAATAAATATTTAAATATGGCTTTAATACATAATTAAAGCCAAGAGACCCCGTAGTTGTAAACCTCTAGATGTTGCTCTCCAAATACCCTGGTTAGAGAAATACTGTGCGTATTGTCCAACCTGATGACTGCTCGGAGAATCCATGAACTGGTCACTGGATCCAATTCTAAGATATTCTTTCTGTGTTGTGGATGGAATACATGTCTTATCCACTCCAAATAACATGATGCTTTGGCCCTTAATCTCTAACAACAACTGCCATATGGTTATTGCCCATGTTTGTCTCCTTCTAACAACAACTGACAATTATGCATTCTCTCTAATAATAACTATCTCCCCGACCAGACATGCTGGTTCCACAAGATGTCTTCCCCAGCGGGCAAAAGGTATCACTTTATTGGTATTGAAGGCTAGACAAGAGAAGGCCAAAAGGATGAGGGGGCAAAGGATTTGGAATGAAGCAATTCGACAACACAATTGATATCTTATTCAATTTAGTGTAATTAGGGTTAGTCTCTTGCCTCGTCGAAGGCACATTGTAACCAGTTTATAGCAATAGAGAGCATACCTATTCTCGCTCAAGGAGCTTTCAACTGAGCAGCAGACTCGACGCGACTGACGGATATGCCAACGTTAATAAGTTCAACGACTCAATCGTCAATAGCTAGCGCCGTCCATGGGGAAAAGGGTGTTGAATCCTTCAAGTTCTTCTTCATTCAGCAATCTTCATCCTTTTTTGTTCCTTGTTGCCATCGCTCATGCGATCATGGCAGGGACATGAGATGAGCAGAACTAGCTTGATTTTGGCAGACTATGAGACCTCAACATAGATGCATGCACCTGCGCCATGGAACATGATGCGTCATCATCCTCCTCTTCCATCCCAGGCTCGCCACTTGCTAAAACTGGGAAATTTACCGAATTAAAGAAGATTCATTGCCCCCTCAGCGGCACACGCAGAGAAATTAGTTGTTCCTACCAATTGGAATTCCCAAGCGTCTTTGCAAGCTCGATGCTTCCGACTGGTAGAAACGGTGATAAAAGCTCAATGTCACAATCCGAAGGTCAGTGTACTCTCGATACGATCATGGGCGACCGCTATTCGCCAATGGCTCCTACATATTTCTTGAGCCGACCGACACCTGGTCGTGGTGCCGATGAAATTACGATCGGCAGAAAGCTAGGTGAAGATGATAATGCTCAGCATCCGATCAGCAATCCACTGGATCAGGTTGAGTTCACCATAAAGCCCACCAGAAGGCGTAATTTTCAATCGTTGTCCATCGTGGAGGCTCCTTGACGAAGTGGTGGAAAGCTCTCCCTTAGCTTTGAAGAGAGCACGTTGGCACTAGAGTTGGGAGTTAGGTCGTGCCATGCCGGCACGGCCCAGGCCCATTGTGCTTAAGGCCATTTCGTACCATGTCGGCTCAGCCTAGTCACCCCACTGTGCCGTGTCGTGTCAGTCCACCTCGCCTCTAGGCAGGCCCAAGCACGACCCAAAGTCCGTCGTGCCGGTGTTTGTGCCATGCCAGCCCAAGCCCATCTCGAAGTAACTATACACGATAAAGGCGGCGACGATGATGTTGGCGGCGGCCGCCATCTTCCTTTCTCTCGTACCCTCCTTGTTAAAAACTAAATAAAATTAAATTAGTTGCATAAAAACATGAGCACGCAATGACGTAAATATTTCAGAAAAAGTGAAATTTCCTTGATATTTTAAAAAGACAATGTTACCGTCTCGTTAAAAACCTTACGCCCAGAGTGGGGTTTCCCAAGTATGGAAAAGAGTACAGTAACAATGTATGTATATACTAACTATAACAACATACATACATAGTATCTACTCATCAATGTCTAGGTCGTTCATACGTTTGAGGTCAGCATACACCTACACGATTTTAGGATCCTCTAGTTAATGCTGTTGCCGCTCTTTAGTTAATTCCAAGTCTTTGGCGCATGTGATTGCCTCCACCATCCTAGGCGTGAGGAATGATCTCCTTTCTTCGATAATTCTCCCTACCATGCTGAACATCGCTTCTGAAGAGACTGTGGACACTGACACTAGGAGAACATCAGGTGCGAAATGTAATAGCATAGAAAATATCTGCTTGTTATTCTTCCACCACTCGAGCAAGTTTATCTTGCCTTCACTAGTAAGATCAGGATCAATATTTATAAATCATGCTCCAAGTAGTGGTCCAGCTCCGAGACAAAATTTCACTTGGAGGCCACCTGAGGTTAGGAGGATAAAGAAGTAGACTTGCCCTTTAGCTTCTTCCATAAGTGTGATGTCAAACTTGTACTCCTCCCTCATCGACCCTATGCCACCATCTTGCATAAGCACACTTTGTAGTGCCGATTCAAGTGTTTCGTCCCTACAAGTGTACAAGCAGTTAATTTAGCATTGTAATAATTACAAGTTACGATCTCTACCTTTTCACTGTCTTGGATTTCCTGGCTCCAGGTCATGCGTTTCCAGCAATTCGCCCTTCGTCCAGACCAATCAATGTTGTAATCCACAGGCTGATGAGGGAGCTTTGGACTCCCCGTTGGCTCTGGACCGCCTTGGTACTCTTTGTAGCCCTCTGTACCATTTATATGATGGTCATTCATACCATAGTCTCCCATGCTTGGTGAGAGCCGATGAGCATCAACGGGAGTTAGAGCCGGAGGAGTACTAGAGGAGCAACAGCGGGAGCTTACACTAAGTTACCCTACTGCCCTTTTTTTGCTTCGACTCCTCTTCATACCACTCGGGAGCTCGTTGGTACTCCGACTCCTTTGTAGCATAGTGGATGGATGGTGAATAAATACGGAATGTAGAGAGATGTTGAAGAAATGGCGACTTGGGTAGTGTAGAGTGATGTTAAAGAAATGGAAAGTGTAGAGAGATGTTGAAGAAATGAAAGATTGAATAGGTTGTGAAGAAATGAGAGAGAAGTGAATTTATAGGCATCAGCTCTTAAACGCTGCTCCTCTGAATGTTGATATCTCGAACGTTGTGCTCGAATGTTTCTCCCAATTCCTGAACGTTGCTTCTCAGTTCTGACCGTCGCGTACTTACGTGCATCTTTTAGAGACTGCACTCATCAGTCTCATCTCTCTCTCAGGTGCTCTCTCATCTCTCCACTCTCTTGATCTCCTGCCTCCCCTCCAAATCTCCAATCCCCGCCGCCACCCTCCACTCTTGGCCTCCCCCACCACTATCCTGATCTCCTCCCACCCCTCCAAATCTTCAATGCCCGCCGCCACCCACCTTTCCCAGCCTCCCCCACATGCCACCTCCCTCCCCTCCCCCACCGGCCACCTCCCTCTCCTTCTCCTGCTGCCTTCCTTACCTCCCCCACTGGCCACCTCCCTCCCCTCTCCCCACCGTCTCCCTCCACTGCCCCCACCGGTCTCCTCCCTCCCTTCCCCCCACCAGCTACCTCCCTCCCCTCCCCTCCCGGGTCACTACCCTCCCCTCTGTGGGAGGCGGCGCGGCGGGCGGGAGGTAGCTCGCTAGTGTTGGAGGCAAAGCGCGTGGGCGAAAGGTGGCTTGCCGGCACGGGAAGTGGAGCGCTGGGCGGGAGGTGGAGCAGACAGCGGAGTGGTGGCACAGTGGCATAGGAGCAGAGTGCCACGTAGGAGGCCGGAGGCACAGAGCTAGAGCGATGACGACCGCGGCCTCGACTATACCAAGAGCCAGCCCACCTATGGCGAATGGTCGGGCGGCGACTAGGGCACCGACGACGAGTTACTCTTTAAGCCGCTATCGCTAGGTGTCTTCGCATGGGACACCGCTGTCAACATCAAGGCCATCTCTGGTAGTCCGGTTACTCCAGTATGCTCCTTCAATCCTTCCCCTCTACTCCCTCTCTCTGCTCTGTGATGGCTTGTGGTTGTAGAGATCACTGTGGTGGGAGGCGAGGCTAAGGCCAAGGTGGCCGCCGACGTTGGCGTGCTAGCTATGCCCCCCTGTGCCGACCGTGCTCGCCTGGTCGAGCCAGTCCGAGCATGGCATGATTTGCCGTGTCATGCCGTGTCGCCCAAGGGTCAACTTTCTAGGACTGACCTAGCCCACCATTCGTGCCATGCCGGCATGTCCCATCATGTTGTGTGCTTGTGCCGTGCTTGGGACATGCCATGCCAGCCAGGCCTCGGGCTAGCATGGATAAGTCTGGCCCTACTCCTAGCTCTAGTTAGGACATTCGTGCTATAGATATGAAGTTAACACAATCAGGATACCGATGGAGATCTCGTGCACAATTCTTCATGACAAAACCCGCTAGGACCTATTGGTCAAAATGATTGTAAGTTTAAGCTTCATTAAATTGGTTTTGATGATTAATGACAAATCTAAATATAAGCTTAACTTATTCATGACAAATCTAAATGTGAGACTAACTCATTTGTTGAGTAAGTTATTGCTTAGTCTCATTTGGATGAAAAGGTGAAAAACGTAGAGGTATGCATTCAATGTCAAATTCTTATATCTTTGTGTATTCCTCGGATCCAAAATACAAGTTGAACTTTACAAAAGTCTAACTTGAATATGTGCATATGTTTTTATTACACATTCTTGTAAGCATAAATTTAGGAGAAGTTCATTCTATGTTTTATGGTTTCATTAGTATTGATCCATTTTCTTTTCCACATATATTCAGGATTTCTACTTTGAAATGTATCTTTTGAGTATATAAAGCTTATGTAGTTCATATATACTCATGATTGATTTAAATTCAATCATTTGTAATTGAGTTGTCATAAATTACCAAAAAGGGAAAAGATTAAAGAATCTAGTTCCTTAATTATGTGTTAATGATTGGATGATTATTGACAACCGGATATGTAGCTTTGCTAAGCAATTAATTTAAAGTTAAACACTCTCATTCTAATGAGTTAATTGTTTCCAAAGTTTATCCTACAGTATACAATTATTGTATACAAGTTGTATACATGCAAATCAATTTTTATATCTCATTATGTGATGAGATTGTCATTAATTACCAAAAAAGAAATATTGAAAAATCTAGTCCCTCCATTATATATTAATGGTGAGATTTGATAATTAATGACAATTGATTTATGGGACTAACATTTTTCATGAGTTGGATAAATAGGTTAGGTTCCATGTTGAGAGTTATTTGGGAGATTATCATAAGTTGATCAAGATCTCGACGAGGAGATAATCATGAGTTGAGCAATATCCCGAAGAGGAGATGATCATGAGTTGATCAAGATCCTAAAGAGGAGGTGATCATAAGTTGATCATCAAGTCGAAAGAAGACCCATCATGTATTGATGGAGGGCAAGTAGAGGATGCATCGTGAGTTGATACATATCAAGACAATAATCTAGACTTGAACGGAAGATGTGCATTATCAAGTTTTAAGAAGATGCTCAAAGTAAAAGTATAACTAGATAGGACTAAAAATTCGTTCCTAGTCTTTTATCGGTCTTGGTATTTGGTTGAAAGACCGGATTGCTAATATAGGTTGCCGTATTATTAAGATGGGTCTTGTCTAGTAGCTTGAGTCTCATCATATGTTGATAGTTCAATCCTGCTTGCTCTAGCTCTCCTTGTGGCATGATGTTTATATATGCGAATGTGTTTTGCAAATGGTTGAGACTCATGTACAATTCTTGTAGCATGTGACTTAGGTCTGCAAACATGTTGAGTCCATGTATCTACATCTTGTGTCATGATTCTAAAAGTGTGCAAATATATTTTGTAATTTATTAGGAATCATGGCTTGATCTTTGTGCGTATGATACTATAATTTGTGAATGTGTTTTACAAATTTGTTGTAGTATATGCACCCTTGACTCTGGAAAATGCAAAGCAGAGTACCGGCCTGTGCATGGCGGTATGACTGCACAACGGTAGTACCGTCCTATGCATGGCAGTATGACCGCACAAAGGTAGTATCGGCCTAGGTGACGCGGTAGTACTGTAGTGCAGTAGGACCAATTTCTAGTTGGCGATGTGTTATTTTTAGAGTGCCTGTTTGTTAGAACTTTTATCTTATAGAAATTGACAATACCAATTGAGCCGAGTGGTAGTACTGGGATCTATGTGGGTTGTACTATCGATAGTCGGTTGTAATGACTAGTTTTTAGCCATTACGACGGGAGCGGTAGTACCGACCCTTGAGCCTGTGGTACTACCGGTTTTCCTGATTTTGTCTTCAACGGCTAAATTCTTTGTGTGGGGTATAAATATCTCCTTGTGATCAATTGGAGAGTAATATTTGGCATTCTATTTCACTCTCTTGAGCCGGTGTGGGTTTGTCCTCTCAATTGGGCATATGCTACATCTTGTGACTAAGGAGAGAAATCTCTAGTTACATGTGTTGTGTTTAGAGGTGAATTTCGTATCTACTTGAACTTGTGCATTCGTTGCACATGGTGAGAGTCAAGCAATGGGCTTGACTTGTTACTTTTAGAGGTTGCTAACTTCTAAATGGCGTTGGAGGCGTCATATCTGGTGATCTTATCAAGAAGCTTGTGAGAAGGTTTGGCGTATTGTGAAGGTTGAAGCTCACCTACTCAGAGCGGGAAAGAGCTACTTCTAGTGGAATTAAGGTGATTGGCTTAATTCGTGAAGCTGGTACATTTTGTTTGGGCTTACCTCAACGTGGCCTAGAAGAGACCGACAAGCCTCTGAATACTACGATAAAAACAAATCATGTCATTGTGGTTTGCTTTATTGTGTTCAATTTATATTCAAGCATATTAATTTCCTAGAATTAAATTGATTACTTGTCACCCTAAAATTACAAACCTTGATAAAGACTTATGTTATTGGTGCACTTACTTGTTGATTTAGGCCTTAATTGTGCAAAACCAATTTGGTTTACTCTTCTGCACATAAACTCAAATTTAGCAAAAGGAATTTTAAAACTGACTACTCACCCCCTCTAGTCGGCCTCTCGATCCTACAATGGCGCTAACGCCCATGCATCACCTCGAGACGGTGGAGGCAATGAAACTAGTGGACATCAATCAGCCAATCCCGTGCTTCTACCCCACCGCGTGTGATAGGCAGACGAGACAAGCGAGAGGATAGGAGGGAAACTCAAGTCATCATCACCTTCCGCCAATAGGAATCCTTCGAGACCATTCGTAACGATCCAAAATTTACAATGAGTCTATGATATTTTTAAACAGCCTGGATCCTACTCTGGTAGAAAACTCCAGGAGATCCTTCAACAAACCATTCGATGTACAGAGATGTAAGGGAACAAAGGAACTCGCAGAGTCACATACTGACTTCCTTCAAACACTCCTCCCTCAGCAGAAGCTAGCATGGTCGGGTTGAAAACAATCTGATGTCTGGCTTCAGACCTCTCAAAGATTCTGACAAGGGAGTCACGAGGGCAGACAACTCTTCCATGAAGCCACTCCTCCCCCTCGTCATGAGGAATGAACACTCGGATCGGGTGATCTGCAGCATCACTTGAACCAAGCAGCCAGTTGAAGACACCATGTAAGTGTCTACGATCAGGCCGGACTATCGGAGGAACCAGTCCCCAACCGACACAATTAGCTGATTTCCAAAGAAGGCGTCATGACTTGATCACAGGCTATCGGACATTCTTGGCAGGCGTTCAAGCAGTATGCTGGCCGGATAGGTTTCAACCAGCGAATCTAGAGAAATTCGATGGAACTCCAAACCCATTAGAATTTTTTCAGATTTACACTACTGCCATCCGAGCTGTTGGTGGTATTGATAACATGATGGCAAACTATTTGCCCACGATTCTCAAAGAATCTACTTGATCTTGATTGCTAACCAACCGGTCAGATCAATTTACAACTGGGAGCAGCTATGTGACCTGTTGATCATAAACTTTCAGGGGACATACGACCGCCCTAGTAAAGAAGATGATCTCCACTGAATCCGACAAGAACCCAATGAGACTCTTTGGTAGTACATCAAGAGGTTTAGCCAGGTTCAAAATTCTATTCTTGTGATTGTGGATTCCTCTGTTATTCAATGTTTCAAAATAGGGTTGTGGAACTGACGGTTTACAGAGAACATCACGATGAATCCTCTAAGAACGATCATTGAACTGTTTGACATAGCTGACAGATACGTAGTCGCAAGTGAGACGGTTGAATAAAATAATAACATCGATCGGATAGAGAAAAATTCTCAACCTGATCTAGAGGAAAAGGAGAAGAAGCTCAAAAAGTCTTCTAAAGATAAGAACAATAGCAAACCTAAGCTAAGACGGTTTTTATGATTCTGAAGTTCACCAGTGTAGTTTACTTACCAACACTTTCGGTTGCACATTTGCCGCGACATAAACACACCCAGCGAGGAGGGAGCAGCAGAAAGTTCCATTCCATGCAACAGAGGCATCACTAAATTCACAGTACTTTCAACACACACCGTCCATACATTCAGGTAGGTAAGCCACGTCAAACGTGAGCGTGTCCCTAGCAAAAATTACAGCTAACTTGGGCAAATTAAGAAGTTAGCAAAATCGCAACAGATATATCACCATCAGCAAAAAAATTTCCCCGTGATCGAATCTCACGCGTATTTAATGGCCATCTGTAGCAATGATACAAAATTAACTCCTTTTTTTAGAGTGACAGTACTCGCTTCGGTTCGATCTTTTTTATTTAACTTTTTTGAATTCGTAGTATCAATTTTTTTAAAGTTTAACGTTAATAGATTTAAAATTATTTAGATTAGCTATAAAAAATTATATTATTAAATTTATCGTTAAAAGTAATTTTATAATATTATATTTTTATTAGTATATCTTAATATAAAGTTATAAAAAATAACGATCAAAATTATATCTTAAAACTCAGAAATATAAAAAATCGACAAGTAAAAGAGGTCGAATGGAGTGTTTAACATGGAGAAAATTGATACTATACCACTCCTTTGGAGTGGCTTCGATAAAATGTCACTCTCTAGGTAGCAATTGCTAAAATACCACCTAATACATGATTAACTCTATGATTTGCCCTTTTAGGAATTTTAGCCATTTCTTTTTCTTTTTTTATTTTTTCCATCAAAATTGCACGAGAAATGACCCCAATAGCCCTGCTTCTGAATTCCCCTGTGTTTGTTTGTCCATTCATTTAGCAGGCTGCTACCATAAACCTTGTCAGTCCAACTCGGTCATTGGATTTCAGGGCTAGATCTAGGGAGGTAGGTTGCAATCTTAAAACGTCAACAGAGCTATTGAAAGTTCTAAATTGGATTTGGAGCTTGGAAGAACAGCATGCGGCCGATGTGTCAGCAGTGAAGGGATTTAAATTGGAGTTGTAATCATGTATTATGTGGTATTTTAATAATTGCCACCTAAAAAGTTGGCATTTTATCGAAGCCACTCAAAGGAGTGGTATAATATCAATTTTCTCGTTTAACATGTGGGTAGCCATGTAAACGGACTGATAGGCTATTTAATAAGTGCACTGCTGATGGAGGGAGATCGGAGTCTCTCCCTCTTCATTTTTGGGTAGAGTTGGATCAAACCTAGAAAATTGTACGTGAGACGTAACTCATCCAGAATTCATACAGGATCTCCGTATTCAGAACAAAGTTTCTTTAAAAACACGTAAGTTTTACGAAAAAACGGAGCATAATTTTTAGGACTGGCATTGGGTATCTATTACTCTTATTTAAATCTATACCCATACTATTGGATAGGGTATAAGCAAGAAATAAAATACCTATTTAGATTTAGGTATGGGGAGGATAATACCTACTTTCCATCTTTACCCATACCCATTTAAACATAAGTTTAAAAGTGTACTTAGACTATCTATCGGTTTAGACAACTCGTACTCATTTATAACTTTCTATAAAAGTATTTGGGAGCCACCTATGCACCTGTACCCACCAATAGCTCCCATACACACAATTATTTCCAATAAATTCCAGTCAATTTCGCAAAACTTTTATGGTGTGAATACGATATTGAAATTTTAAATACCGAAGTTTTACGAAAACTTCCTATAAAAGTATGTAAGGCCCACGTGTGCGGGTGGTCTTGCTAATTTGCATAGAGTAGCTCTCTTACACACAGAATTATCTCCAACAAATTTCAGTCAATTTTGGGAAATTTTTATGGCGTGAACGCGATGTTGAAATTTCAAATACTGAAGTTTTACAAAAACTTCCTCATAAACCTCTTTGATTTAGCCCCTTATTTTCCTTCTCCTTTACCCACTGGGTTATCCAAACCCATTAGGTATATCTTTTCTATTTAGGTATGGGTAATATCACTTCAAATGGGTATGAGTTTGGATTATCCATACCCTACCTAGTGGCACCCCTAATAATTCCTACAAGATTCCCCCTTTCCTAGCTTATAAACCAGGCGTTTGATGCGTGACAAGGATTTACATGCATCACCATTGTTTGAATCTCATGTATCATCCATTTATTCTTACATTATGGATGGGTTCTTTTGGGTTGTGATTTTGGTTTTTTGGCTTATGTTTTTAATTCTAGCTGTTTGCGAGAGACAATACACAAAGGAAAATAGTCACGTACGATTTTGGCCAGTATAGCTGAACTCATTATAGTGTCTACTATAATCTACATGTAGACCCCGTCTTAAAAAGACATACAATTTGAAAGCTAGTTACTATAGTAGAAAGTGATAAGTCAAAGCTAAAATAAAAAAGAACTTAGCCTAAAAACTTGCTTCTTTGTCTTTTTTTTGTTGAGACCACCATCAAAATAGGATGCCTCTATCACACTTAATTACCTTTACATTTTAGCAATAAGGGCATCTGTAGTATATGAAAAGAGGAGGTCTTAAGCCACCTTAAGGTCAACCTTATACATTACAGGGGTGACCTTAAGCAGACCCTAAGCAAAAAAAGCTTAAGGCTGGTCCTCAAGCTAAAGACCTGGCTATAAGCATTAAAATACAATTTTTCTTTATCTGCCAAGTGGGACCGTCTTAAGGCCCTTTGGGTTATATACACTATGGAGTTAGTCTTAAGGTTTAGATGGGACCCACCTTAAGACCCTTTAGGTTATATACACTACAGATGCCCTAACACCCTACCCCGCCTTCCTCTAGCCTCTTTAGGGCATGTGCAATGTGAGGCCAAGAAGAGAGGCAAAGAAGTTTTCGGTCTTTTGGACTCGAACCTAGCCATTGGAGAATGAGGAGCTAGGCCAAGAAAGACATGGAGTCGAAGAATGTAGAGGGTCAAGTCTAACAAAATAAAAAAACCAAATGAGTCCACTATCAACTTAGAAGCTACAAGGCTTGAAAGCCATGCCCGACCTCAACCAATGCCTCCACTTACACAATCATGCTGCCATTGACCTTGACCTGCCGAAGCCGTCGCCGCTGTTGTCGACCACGACTGGGTGAACCCATTGCCACTGCCATCAACCTCGACACCTCCACCTATGCCATTGTTGACATTGATGGCTCTGCCTGAATGGCTGCGCCACCATCGACCTCGACCTGCCAACACCGTCGCTATAGGCTGTCGCTTACAAAGCCGCTCTCTCCAGATATGTCGACTGCCATGGAAATCGACGCCAAGGAGCCCAAATCTTGCCACTTTGGACGAATATGACAACAATGGCTCTGCTATGGGGAGGAGCACCTAGAGGTGACCAATGGGAAGAGGATAGTCGGCTATGGAGAAATCGTCATCGGCAGTGGTTATTCTAAGGAGGAGAGAGAGAGATGAGAGAAGGGAGTTGGAGAGGAGAGGTGGGGTATGGTAGAGAAGGGGAGAGATTTTTCTTTCTAATTTATCTGAGAGGTGGTTTATGTGAGAGAAATGGGAGATTTTTCTTTTTAATTTAATCTGTGATAGGTTCTGCTTTAGAGGAAGAATTGCTAAACATGGGACGAAATAAACAAAGTTAGCATTTGTATAATGTGACCTTAAGGTGATAAACTTAGGGTGTTTTTTTATTTATGACTTGTCTTTTTCAGTAATTAGTTTTTAAAGGAAGTATCTTTTTAAGACGAAAGTCTACAAGTTAATTATAGTAGACACAATTCAGATTTGTCTCTATCTTTATACTCTCTTATATAAACAGTTAGAATTTAAAATAAAAAAACAGTAGATACATCCTAAAAAGAACCCATCCAAATCATGTTGGTCGTGCCATTATATACCGCGGTAGCTCTCCGACCCTTCACTCGCCACCACGCCGCCTCTTCTGTTTCTTTCTTCTCAAAACCCGTCGGACTGAACCGTGCCCACCGCCCCACCGGGCCAGTTCTTGGACGGACACATCGGTGACAACTCCATCGGAACCGATCCTTCGTGTTGCTCCGAGCGGTCATGGACAAGGGCGCGCTGGTGTCGTCGGACCAGCGCGGCGGCGGCGGCGGAGGAGGAGGCTCGTTCTCGAGCCTGCGCGCGTACGGCCGCGCGCTGGCGCAGACGCCGCGCCGGCTGGCGAGGCGGGCGTGCGCGGCGACGGCGCCGGGAGAGGAGATGAGCCGCGTGCGCGCGCGGTCTGGGGCGAACATGGCGCGCTCGCTGCGGTGGCCGGACCTCGTCGGCCTCGGGCTCGGCGGCATGGTCGGCGCCGGGGTGTTCGTCACCACGGGGCGCGCCACGCGGCTGTACGCGGGGCCCGGCGTCGTGGTGTCGTACGCCATTGCCGGCCTCTGCGCGCTGCTCTCCGCCTTCTGCTACACCGAGTTCGCCGTCGACATGCCCATCGCCGGCGGCGCCTTCAGCTACCTCCGCGTCACCTTCGGTGAGCTAGCTGACCTCATTCATGCCAAGATCATGACCTGTATACACATATTTTTTTCTTATCCTGAAATTAAATATGCTTCCTGATTTTGGGATTTCTTTATGCGATTAAAGCTCTGTTTCAGTTTGCTTTTGTTCATGCAATTTACGTCATTGGGGACGTGATAACTCACATACTGAAAAAGAAGCTCTTTTTCTTAACTATTTGATCCATCCTCTTCATCTGTACTTGCTCCTTCCCCCTTTCTTCTGTTTGTCCAGTTGCTCAAAAGCAGCATTCTTGTTATGTGTGTTCATGTGTACGCGAGAGGGGCCGTGTGATGAACACGACGCCCTTTAGGCCTGCTTCGGTTGTCGTTTTGTTAGTATGTTCGTGTGTTTTTGATGAAATTTAGAATGCCTGTGATGTTGCTGATTTACCCTGCTCTTCCATGTTCCCCTGTTGTGTGTGCGTGTGAGAGGTGTCTCCTCATGTTTCCTTCCATGGATCCTTTGGCCCTTCGTTTTCTTGAAGGTTAGATTTGTTTTCCTTTTTTTCTTTTCAAAAAGATTTGTTTTCCTTCACTTTGGCGGTTTTATTCACTTTGTTTGTGCCATTTTACATAAATTTCCATTTTGCACAGTATTTATGAATAAGTTATTTTGGTTTTTAGAGTGAAGCATTCCAAAAGTACAAGACCTAAATTTGCCCCAACTTTGTACATGCATGTTTGTTTGCCAATCGATGTTAGATTAAGATTTTGCAACCCGCATGAACAACTAAAAAAAGGGTTAGATTGTGACTTTCAACAAATTTTATTATACGCCCACATATACATATCCAAATAATGTTGCAAGTTCCTTTCTTGCATCTCCCAAACGGTTTGCTTTTTTACTCTGGGACCTAGGCTTTGTTGAAAGAAAAGACCCCACTCATTTTCGCAGCCACCATTTTCCTTACCAACAAGGAAAAAAAGTCAAGTCCACGATGCATTTTCTCTGTAATTTGCATGCAACTACCTTCATGTAACATTGGATATTGTTGTCTATACACATAATTCATTTTCGTATTGGTTTTTTTTCTAACTTCTCGTTAGAAAAGATAAAAGTTAATATAAACACCTGGTTTTTCGAAACGGCTTCTCTAGTCCTGTCAATACCGTCTTGCTCCGGAGATAAAGCAGGGGTCACGGGTGCATCACTAACCCTTCTTATCACTCCCGTCACACGTACGTACCACTCACCTCTTCCTTCTAAAAGCCACTTCTTTTAGCTATTACTATTTATTTTCAACTAAAAGTCATAAACTACAGCCAAAAGACAGTAAAATCCAATACGAATGCCCTGTAGTCTTCAGACTATACACCATTTCCTCATCATGCATGTAAATTTCTCTGCATGCAACAGGCATGCTCCAGCTTATCTAACCTGTTTGCAATTGCATGTAACATCTGGGCATTCTTTGACCTCTGTTCAATGCTTCTGCTACTTTGGATCATGGTAAATAGTACTTGCACCTTCTTTCTCAGTAGTTTTGGCAGATCTTGCTTGTCGTGTTACTATCACCTCGCCTGTGCACAAACTGTTTGGATGTAACGTGCGGTTGCGTTTGGGATGTTGTGTGTGTGCAGGGGAGCTCGCGGCGTTCCTGACGGGGGCGAACCTGATCATGGAGTACGTCTTCTCCAACGCCGCCGTGGCGCGCAGCTTCACGGCGTACCTCGGCACGGCGGTCGGCGTGGACGCGCCCAGCAAGTGGCGCCTCGTCGTGCTGGGCCTTCCCAAGGGGTTCAACGAGGTCGACCTCGTCGCCGCCGCCGTCGTCGTCCTCGTCTCCGTCTGCATCTGCTACAGGTACGTTACCTTACTCAAGTGTGCAAGAATGCTGCTATTTCTCAATGTCAAACGCGTGTCACAAAATTTTAAGTTTTCAAAAAAAGTTTTGACCGAAGAACAAAAAATTGAAACAAATCCTTTCGGTTTTGCTTACAAGTGTCAGCTTTCTTGTCTCTTCCTGTGGCTCTCTGCACTGTCTGTTTTGCATGACTGAAATAGGAGCCCCCCTGTTTCTCTGCACTCCAAAGCAAATGCAAATCTCTCTTTCGCTGCGACTTGGTCGGTGGTGTAGGTGATTCTGGAGGTGATTGTTTGTTCCTTTCTTTTTCTGCAACTGCCCCTCTAACTTCTGGTTTTGCTAGATTCAGTAACTTCCATACAAAGTGGGGCAAATTATTTGCTCTAATTCTGTTCTTCCTAGAAAAATTCGAGATTTTGTTCTGTGCGAAAGGATCTTGTCCATCACTGTTGCACCTTTTCCTTCCTATCGCAATTGATTGTTTTTTTTTTGTGGCAAATGCTGCCAAGCTTTCCCCAAAGAGAGAATCTCGAAAGGTGACCAGTCTATTCCTTTTGTTCCTCAAGAGAACCACTCATTTTCTCTCTAGTACATGTGCGAATTTTGAAATAAGAGTAAAGTCCATTACCGGTCCTTAAACTTTTTATGTTGTGTCATTCCGGTCCATAAACTTTTAAAGTATGTCATCCCGGTCCTTAAACTTTCAAAGTGTGGCAATATCCTATGTAGTTAGTAGATGAACTTTTATCTTTGTGTCATCCCGGTCCATAGACTTTCAAAAGAAATTGCCACACTTTAAAAGTTTAAGGACCGGGATGACATACTTTAAAAGTTTATGGACCGGGATGACACAGCATAAAAAGTTTAAGGACCGGTAATGGACTTTACTCTTGAAATAAATATCATTCCTGAACGATTGAAAGTTGAGAAACCATATGATGATTAGATTTCGAGGAAAGCACTATCTGTCATGAGTTATGACCAAATTCAGTATTCCAGCAAAAAAAAATTGACAAAATTTTCTCTTGTTGTCTGCAATGGCAGCACCAAGGAGAGCTCGATGGTGAACATGGTCCTGACGGCGGTGCACGTGGCGTTCATCCTGTTCATCATCGTCATGGGCTTCTGGCGCGGCGACGTGCGCAACCTGACGCGCCCTGCCGACCCGGCGCACCCGGGCGGCTTCTTCCCGCACGGCATCGGCGGCGTGTTCAACGGGGCCGCCATGGTGTACCTGAGCTACATCGGCTACGACGCCGTGTCCACCATGGCCGAAGAGGTCGAGCGGCCGGCGCGCGACATCCCCGTCGGCGTCTCGGGCTCCGTCGTCCTCGTCACCGTGCTCTACTGCCTCATGGCCTCCTCCATGTCCATGCTCCTCCCCTACGACGCGGTACGCAACCTCTGCTCTGACATGACCGGTCCCATGTTTCAGTGAACCTCTGCTCTGACATGGGCGGTCGCAACCTCTTGATGTAGCTTAGCTATTGACCTGTTGCCTTGTTGGTCCATATGCAAACTTCGAAGAGGACCTAATCCTGCCATTTTCAGGATACCATCTTTAGCAAAATTGGGATTCCTACATAGGCATATAGATCGAGATGTCCTCAGTTGAAGCTACAAGTGAGGATAAATCTGGGAATATATTGCCTATGGTCAAGTGGGCTATAGTTCAATAGAACAGACAGGAGGTTGGCACAGTTGATGCCACCACCCACCGAAATACGATTCCAGTACTCGCCCGCATTATTTCTTCCCTTTTTTCCCCTCTTGTTTTGCCTTCTCCCTTTTTGGGATGTTGGTCATATGATTTTGGGATGAATCTGCCGTCGCCATAGCAGGTTTGCCCAAATCCACTTCCTAGGAGAATAAAGCATCTGCAAAATTTCACCTTTCAGTGCCTTGTCTTTCTTGGTGGTCCATCCCATGGCCGTGATCAGTGACTGTTCCTACAGTGTCACGGACAGAATCTGATACCGTAAACCTAGCAGTTTTTCCTTTTTCACCTGAGCTTATATTGTTTGCTGTGCAGATCGACACGGAGGCGCCCTTCTCCGGCGCGTTCAAGGGGGGCTCGCGGTGGGGGTGGGTGTCGAACGTGATCGGCGCCGGCGCGAGCCTCGGCATCCTGACGTCGCTGATGGTGGCGATGCTGGGCCAGGCCAGGTACCTGTGCGTCATCGGCCGCTCCGGCGTCATGCCCGCCTGGCTCGCCAAGGTGCACCCCAAGACCGCCACGCCCGTCAACGCCTCAGCCTTTCTCGGTACGTACGGAAGAACATCCTTCTCCGTCTTCCCTTGCTGCGACCGTTTCGGTTCAGCTCTACGTTTGACCGCTGACATGTGTTGCTCACGAGTACTAAGTTTTTTTTTTGAGCGTTTCGACGAGGAATCCTTTGGGAATTTATGGGACTTGGTTCAAATTTCAACTAAATCATTAGAATCTGAATCCAACAATCCTTCTTGTCCAACTATCGCTGACAAGTAGGCCTGGCGGGACTCATTTGTCAGCGAAAGTTCGTAAATATTTTGCAAGCAAATGGATTTTGGACGCAGCATGCATCACTTCAGAAAGAATGAATGAAACTCTTGACCTGGTGATCAACAACGACGACAATAACCTAATTTGCTTTCCGTGAGCAATATAATGGGGGGCGACAGCGACAAGCCGTTGCATCCTCGGTACTGTTTTACTTTCATGGGCATCGCACGCACGATAAAGCAGACAAGACACGGGTAAAGACCAGAGAAACAGGCAAAAGAAGAACCGGATTAGCACTGCTGCTTAGTCTATTCTGACTGACTAGCTAACCTGCCGTGAGTGCACCACTGCACCCGGTGAGACACCCGTGTATTTGAATTGTACGTTAGGGTTTATGATTTTGCCGTGATTTTTTTTTCACGTGATCTTTTGGTTACTGAGCATTCGTCAGGAGTTTATTACTGCCCTTTGGATAAGTAGGATAGGATAGCGGATTGCACCCCTCATAAAAGGAAAGATAGTGACACATCTTGTCGAGAAAGATAATGATATGTGATCCCTCAGTTGTTTACTCTTAAGAATGACTACGATAATCAGCTGCGCTATTCGATAAAAAGAAAGGGGTGTGTCTAGTCATCATCCGAATATTTTCTTCCTAATAATCATCTAGATCTGATACCGTTGAATTAGAGATCCAACAGCCCCTATTTTTTAGAGGAGGGGGAGGTTTTTTTTGGAGGAGGTGGGAGAGAATTCATGGCCGTTGGATCTCTAATCCAATAGTCATAAATCTAGATGATAGTTAGGAAGAAAACATCCAGGTGATGTTTATCAATACCCAAAAGGAAGATGCAGTGCCCTTTCGGTTACTGAGCATCCGTCAAGAGTTACCACCCTTAAGGATAGGCGGTATAAGATAACAAATTGCACCCCTACTAAAAAGAAAGATGATGACAGGCCTTGTCAACGATGATGTGATCTCTCAGTTGCTTAGCCTTAAGAATGACTATGATAACTAGCTGCACTCTTCGATAAAAAGAAAGATCCTAACGTCTCCTTTTCATTAACCGCTAACCACCTTGAATTTTTCTTGGTATTAACAACTTGGTCCTACGGTTAATGACACGCTAAGATGCTGTAAGTGCACCTGGTGAGACACCCGTGTCTTCGAACTGCACATTAGGCGTTTATCTTTATTTATGAATTTTGTATGATTTAATTATGTGATCTTTTGGTTGCTAAGGCTTCTCGACATGCTGCTGAATAAAACTTGTTAACCTTAAGGATGATCGTGATAACCAATTGCACCTTTCTACGAAAGAAAGATAATGACATGTCCTGACGTCTGAGAGATCAAATAAATTTTCAACAGTTTTCCCTCCTTTGCATTAACAGCTGACCACCTTGTTTTTTTGGTATTAACAATTTGGTCCTCCTGCTCACAGGGCTTTTCACGGCGGCGCTCGCGCTCTTCACGGAGCTGGACATCCTCCTCAACCTCGTCTGCATCGGCACGCTCTTCGTCTTCTACATGGTGGCCAACGCCATCGTGTACCGCCGCTACGTTGCCGCCGGCAACAGCGCCTCCGGGGAGCGGCGCGGCGCCTGGCCGACGCTAGCGTTCATCCTCGCCTTCTCCCTGATCGCGCTCTCCTTCACGCTGGTGTGGAAGCTGGCGCCGCACGGGGGCGCCAGGGTCGGGCTCCTGGTGGCGTGCGCGGCGGGCGCGGTGGCCACGGTTGGCGCGTTCCAGGCCCTCGTGCCGCAGGCGCACGAGCCCGAGCTGTGGGGCGTGCCCGGCATGCCGTGGGTGCCGGCGGCGTCCGTGTTCCTCAACGTCTTCCTGCTCGGCTCGCTGGACCGGCCGTCCTACATCCGGTTCGGGTTCTTCTCGGCGGCCGCCGTGCTGGTGTACGTGCTCTACAGCGTGCACGCCAGCTACGACGCCGAGGAGAGCGGCGCGCTCGGCGGTGCCAAAGTGCAGGACGAAGCTTGCAAGGTGTAGCTAGCTAGGGTGACTGACATGGAGAGAGCTAGTTAAGTGTTGCTATAGGTTTTTTTTTTCTTCTTGACTTCATCCATGGTCTTTTAGGTCTCTGTAGTTGTTGAGAGTAAAGTAAAGAAGCTAACAAGGTGATATATAAAACGCGATAATAGAGAGAGAAGTGGGGAAAGAGAGTGTGTACCTATAACAAGCAAATATGTAAATATGTAATGTACAAGTTCTCCTTAAGAAATGCACATGTTCATTCCCAGAAGAATCTTTTAGGGCAAATGGTTGTGTTGCTTATCTGTTGTCTCAGAAGGTAGGAATTTCACAAAAAAAAAATTATAAATTTTGTTTCTGTAAGATTCGTAGGAAATTTCAGTACTCCAGACGGGGAATTAATAATTTTTTTTGAAAGCCAGCAGAAACTAGATAATATATTAAAAAGAAAAAATAGATCTGTTCAATTTATAGGAAGCACAAGCGGCGCTTATGGCGGGATAAAAATGGGGTAAATGGTTTACTCTTTACAAGGAATTAAGGGGGTGACAAGGTGAGTTAGACATTGCATGCTACATGGTATTGTTTGCCCTTTCAATTAACTCCTTTAAATGTTTTGCTCCAGCCAACTCCTAGGACTTGGCCTCATTCTTGATTAGTGCTAAGATCTTATGTTGTGTCAAAAGCTTATTTTGGAAGATACGTCTATTTATTTCCTTCCACCATTGCTAGAGGACAAGGATGATGAGTGTGTTCGCAGTCTTTGTGAGTCTGATCAGGGAGTTGACCCGCATGAGCCACCAATGTTCAATTGTTGTTGGTTGGTTCTAGTTTGTTAGGTCAAGCATCGGCAAGTGTAGCCATTTTGCTATTTGAGTCCATATCTGCTAGATTGACAGGCAGTTGATGAAGATGTGCATTGTGGTTTCAAGGTTTCTATTGCATTATTTGGCAGAAGTGGTTGTTTGGTCATCCTTGAGACTGTAGTCTTTGGGTTGTCCAAATTTTGTCCTGCAATACCAACCAAGCGAATAACTTACAACGTGAGGGCACCCAAGCTTTCCAAATGATGGCTTGGTATGAGGTTCGAACTAATCCTAAAAACTGTGCTCGATAGGCCGAGGACGCTGAATAAGCGTCATCGGTAGTTAGTTTCCATTGGATCTCATCCTCAATCTTTGGCTGGATGTCAATCTGCTGTACCGTGCCCCATAGGCTCACATATTCAATTAACAGGTCGGTGGTGAGACTATGTTGGATGTCTCGTATCCAATTCATATCTTAGATGGCATTTGCAGCCAACCTATTTTTTCTCAATGAATGTTTGTATAATTTTGGGGCCAGATAACATGGTGCGACTCCATCAATCCAAGGAGAGGTTCAGAATTTTTCTTTGTGGCCATTTCCTATGTATACCTTAGTGGCTACTGCAAGAGCTCTTTGTCCTTACTGTCACAGGGCGTTGGAAGCCCTACCCATGGTTTTTGCGACGATTTCCATTCATACCAAAGCCATATGAATCTCAATGAGGCTACAAACTCAACTGAAGTATCAATTATTCATCATAAATATATAATAGACCTTATACATGGCTCTTAGGGGGGTCGAAGAAGCAATCTTCTGATGGATCAAGAAGTTGATACAGGTTGCAAGAATTCTCCGAAGACACTATAGTTCTACTAAACAAACGTTCTTTTAGGTATTGGATGGATTTGTCTAATTTGCTTTTAGCATTGCATATCTTTTGCTTGTTAGATCAAACCCTGGTCACATGTCTAGGTCCAATCAGGTTTACTCCCTGAGCTCTAGGTCCAAACAGGCTGAACACAACTAAGCCCATGGGCTGCTGCATCCTGGTCACATGTCTAGGTCCAATCAGGTTTACTCACTGAGCTCTAGGTCCAAACAGGCTGAACACAACTAAGCCCATGGGCTGCTGCATACAAGCCCTATGGTAACAATCTTATAATTGGTCTTATGCTTCTCTCCCAAAAGACTAGTCTAATGAGTGAGATCTCCCTTATACTTATAAGTTGTGCTTTCCCCCTCACACATCGGTTGTGTACTTTCATAACCATAAAGTCCAAAGAGATATTAGGCGTCTAAGCTCTAATACCAATTGTTAGATCGGACCTTGGCCGCATGCCTAGATCCAACTGGATTTACTTCCTGGGCTCCAGGTCCAAACGACTGAATACAACTAAGTCTATGGGCTACCGCATACAAACCCTATAGCAACAAATTTATAAGTGATATTGAGTTTTCTCCCTCCAAAAGACTGGTCCAATGACTGAGATCTCCTTCACACTTATAAGTTATGCTTTTTTTTCTTCTTATAATCGATGTGGGACTATTTCCAACATTGCTTACCTTAGACCAATCACAATTATACGAAACAATATTGAAGGAAAATAACGAAAGTGCGTGTATAGCTGATTATCTTGTATGATGTAGTAACGCAGAAGTTTGCTCTATTCTTTGTACATAAACAATACTTACATGTACTATTTTTTAACTCATACAGTGATACGGAAGTGCCATTGCATCGTGTAACTTTGTGGTTTTCTTAATGAACATTCTTTATGGTTTCAGAAAAAAGCAGAAAGCTCCATATGTCCAGATAATATAATCCTTTGCCTTTCCCTCCGAAATGATCAGTGCAAGAATCAAATCCTGTACCCACTAAGCAGCAGAGGGCGGCTGAAGAAAATTTTCTCCCACCACCATCAATTCACCACCTAATAAAAAACTCTGAGAGTGCAGTGTGACAACTACATCACACGCTCTTTTTTATTCAGAATTTCGGTTGGTTCATTCTATTTGCCAACACAAATTTGTTTGAGGTTTATCTAAGCAGTGAAAATGGTGGGCGTTGGTTCCATTTCTGGCAGGTGATCGTCGCCCTTTCGTGCGCACTTCTTTTGCTTTAGACCAAATCTCATGGCCTGCCTATCCAATAATGCATCTGGTTGTTAGTGAGCGCATGGATAGTTGGTTCACTGTACTACTTTGCACCTTCAGAAAGAATAGATACTCTTAGTTGTTGAAAATTCAGAGGCTTGCAATGCAGTGAATTTGATTGATTTTCTAGAAACAAAAATGCAAAGAGAAGTATTTGAAGTGATTGATTTTAGAAACAACTGTAGTCATATGTCAAATAATTTTTTTTTGAAGGCGATCACATGTCAAATATGCTGTAAAACTCAGAGACACTTGTCATGTCTATATAGTTTTCTCAAGTATACTTTTCCTGCAACCACAATCAAATACCATAATACTATGCCTGTACAGAATGATGCGCAAGAAAGCGTTTACTTTGCAAGTCAGGCATACATCAATAAAGATCTCTAAGTGCTCAATACCAAACTACCAACCTTGTATGTAAGCTGCAGATTGCATGCCATGCAAGTAAATACCTTTGACTCCTTTCCTATCATCACCCATGGCCTAACTGGCTTGACCTGCTGTGCTCTTACAGGGAAACTACAGTAATTTGCATCACTTGAGATTATTTGACTCTGTTTCTATTAGTGTTGAAGTCTGCTGCTTGCCAGTCTTTAACGGTCTTCGGTAGGCAGAAAAAGGTTGTTCTTATGTGCGCTTCCAAGCTTTTCATATTGACTTGTAGCGTAGATAAGATTTGGGCAATGGGTTTCGATCCTTTTCGTTAAAAAATAAAATAACGTAATCATGCAGATCAAATCAGATGTTTGTCACCGTCGCATGAAAGCGGGGAGTCACGCGTGGGCGTGGTACCAAGTTTCAGTGGTATGTGGTAGTAAAAAACTAGGGTTTCAGCCCTCAGTGCGTGCAAATGAACTGGCCATCTCTTTCTGAAAAGTGAAGCGTGGGAAATGAAGGAAAGATCATCTCAAAATGAAGTCCAGAGGAGCATGAAAGAAAAGAACATTGCAAGGAAAGGCGCCGCCCGAGAAGATGAAAAGAGGGGAAGCACAAAAGCAGGCAAGATGCTTGGTTAGCCTCATGGACTGTGGATGACAAAAGACTGAGCAATGTGTGTGCTGTGTAGTGGTCATCTGATCATGCAGTGTGCATCATCTGATGTGATCCATACCTTTGTAAAGACGAAAAGATTGGGGTCGGCTGGTAAAAATCTTTAGGCATGTTCTTGGAAGATCGCTAAGGTGCAAAAGATGGGACTCAAAGACTAAGAGGATGAGGAAGCTATGGGAATCAGGGAATCGATCTAAAGAGGAAGGCTATTTGTATTTCGGACCATTCTTTTTTAGATGGAAAGTATGGACAATAGGAGAGATCGTACATTCGGAGATTTGGGGATTCGATTTCTTGTCAGTTGGAAGATTTTTAAGATGCATTTTTGTGATGTCCTGTGTCATTATCATGAGAACATGACAATGTTGCAGCAGAACAATAGCTAAAGACGGTACCTTCTTATTACAATATCTTTACTACGTAGGACTGAAGTCTTTAATACAAAACTTTTTAATTTACAATAATCCTATAGAACTTTTGCAGAAGTTATTTGGTAGGCTCTAATTATGTAAATATCCGATACAACTATTTAAATATTCTAACACATGTAGACGAAGCATTAAAGATAGTCCACTCATCCTAACCTACAAGTAAGGCATCTATCTCGCCAAGGTCCTCGATATGCTTATATCGTCCCATGTGGCATCCTCTAGGCTTGAATACCCTACGTCCAACCTGAGGTAATCTCAAGCTAGACAGGAATCTAATAAAGAAATTTAATAGTAAGGGTAAATATTTACATACTCATAAAGTAATAATAGCAATAAAATGCACTGGATGACTCATCTCTTTATCACCAAATCCATTTTCTATCCCTTATCTCTTCGTAAAATATGTTACAAAATTAAAGTGGAGTTTTCCAGGTTTTAGTATTTCAAATACTTCTAGTCACCCCCAGTGAAGAGAAAGATCCCCGGTCAGTCTGTGTAGCCTCCAACCAGGAGACAGGCATAAATTCATGATTTGATCAGCACTGCGCAGGCTTGTGTCATTTTACCCATAGCTACTCTAAGCTCTTTGCAATTAGATTATCCACATTTCCTTAGATGCAGTGCCGAGTTCAAAGTACAGAACATTTCCCTAGTTTCGTTATTATATCTCCATTCAACTATTCTTAATCAGTGGCCTAGGACGGTCTCTCATACTCACTCAACACCCATCGACCTCGAGCAGTTGTTGGTTAGGGTGGTCTCTCCCACACCCAACACTCCACCATGCTAATATATGTACCTTCAATCCACTATTTCTGGGCTCTATACAATTTAGGCTTCCACCACTAGTTATATTATTTATCCATATGGAGATGATAATAATGTTGTAGGGTAGCATTTTCCGTTTGCCAAAGCGATAATATGGTTAACACTAGAAATACAACTATATACCCAAGTGAAAGTTGTTTAGTTCTTATATTATACCTATATGTAGAGGACCCCAATATTTCCCTATGTTTCCTGACTAGAGCACCCTCTACCTCCTATTATACCATTCTTTTATCTCTCTTATCTCTTATCTCTTTTCTGTTCTAATCTCATCTTGTTATCTTTTTTCTTCTTCATTTATCCTTATTTCTTTTAAGAAAATATTTTAATGCAACAGATAATAATATGTACTATAAAGTAATTTTATTTTAATTAACATAGTGACATGCGTCATATTTGCATTCATTTTACCGTCATTTTACCCTCATATTTTTCGCATTTTGGGACCATTTATCATCATTTGCACTATTTTCTATATTTAAATGCTCGAAATGGACCATTTTACATTTTTATGTATTTTACTGCAGGCCAGCACGATCTAGGCGCATAAACGACAAATCTAGACTGCTCCGTACAGTTGTACGCGTCGTCACGAACGCGTGGGATCAAACCGCGCTGAAAACAGAGCTCCGGACGGGCCAAATCTGAAGAAACTAAATTGGGGAAGGGGCCTAATTGTAAACCCTAGAAAGTTGGAGGGCTAATTTGCAAAATGCCAAAAAAAATCCCCATTCTTCAACCCTGCCGCCGCCGCAAGAAGCCCGAGCCTGGCATTTTGCTTCTCTGCCCTAGCCCCCCATTTGTTTCTCCTCCCCTTCCTTCTGCTCCGGCGCCGGCGAGGCCGGGCCATCTCGCCGGCAGCCGCCCACTCTATTGCGCCTCCTTCCCTTCCACCACTGCTCCACCGCCGTAGACCCTAAACCTCTGCGCCTCCCTTCTCCAGATCTGCCTCCCTTCACCCTCTCGCCACTCCACCGCAACACCTCCTCCTCATCCGAGCGCCGCCACCTCTCCTCCCTTCTTCTCCCCATCCGGTCTCCTTCTCCTCCATCTCCTCCGTCGCGCCTCCCCTCCACCGCTCTCAGCCGCATCCCCCTTCTCCGTCCGCTGCTCTCCCTTCGCCACCTCTCGCCGCTCCCGACCGCCCCTTCGGCCGCTTCCACAAGGCGCCGCCCTCACCGCCTCCACTTGCTCCTTCCGTGCGCCCCCCGCTGCTCCTCCATCCGAGTCGCCGCCCCTTCTACACCGCTACCAATCGCCGCCATCCTCACCCCTTCGCTCTTCGGCTACCACCGGCGTCGGCATCTTCTCCATCTCCACATTCGACCGCGGTCTACTTCCTCTTCACCAACACCGGCGAGCGCCGATTTCTTCTCCGACCGCCACTGCTTCGCCGCCTCCCTCTGCGACCTCTGCGCAACGCGGCGCCATCTTCCTCTTCACCGCCAGCGTCTACACCGACAGCCTCCCCTCTGCTTCCCCTGCTACTGTTTCTTTGGTTATCTCTATTTCCTCTCCCATTTTCTAATTGCTAGTCTCAAGTATTGATTCACTGAATTGGTATTAAGGTCTTGTTAATTGATGCTTTATGATCTATGCTTGTTATTTTGAGATTGTGCTATGTGGGTGTGATGGTGAATAGTGGATGTTGATCTATTGCACTGTGAATATTAATCTTCAATTTTGGGTTGTGGTCATGCTGTGAAACAGTGCAATCTTATTGTGATGTTAGGTTAGTGACTTGAGTGTGTCTGTGTTCAGTGTTTGTTTAGCTTAGTCAGTTGTTTTATGTGTTAGTTGTCCGTGTTAGTATATGTGTTTGTGTTGCACGAATTAGTTAGCCGGCGACCGTCTCCTTTCCCTCTTGCTATCTCAATCCCCCTCCTTGCTTCTTGACCTCCCTGTTTTCTCTCCCTTCCGCGGTCGTTAGTTAGTTAAGTTGTGCGTTCGTCGTAGTCATGTGTTTGTCGTCCTGCCGCAATCGTCTAGTTAGCCGTCGATCGTCTTCCCCCTCTTTCTCTCTCGACTCCCCTCTTTGCTTCTAGACTTCCTTCGTGCTTCTCGACTTCCTCAATCTATCTAGCGGTCGACAGTTAGTTAGGTCGTCGGCCGGTAGTCGTGTCATTCGTTCTCGTAGTCATTGTAGTTCGTGCATCGTGTTTGTTCGTGTAGTCGTTGTCGTGTCGTTCGTCCGGTCGTACAACGTCAATTCGTACGGTCGTTCGTCCCGTCATTTTTTTAGTTCGTTCGTTGTTTCGTTCGTGCGATTTAGAGTTCGTTTGATCGGCTACTTCGGTAGACGTTTTAGGTTTAGTTTGCTCCACTGTTTCGTTTGACCTAGCTTTAGCTGGGCATCGGTAGCCTCAGTCTAGTCCCTGTGGAGAACACGACACTCGCCGCTATTTCAGTGGCAACTGTGCACTTGCGGGTGTGCTATTTTTGCACGATCAAGCACATAGCTAGTTAGAGTGATCAAAGGTAAGTTTGTCTTGAATTGGATAACAGATTTAGTTTTAGGTACATGTGAGTGACGCCCTTCCCTTGACTCAGATTGTTGCCTGCATTTAATACGTAGATTATGACTTAATTTATGGAAACATAAGAAAATGCATCATGCCGATGTGCTCCTATGGTGATGCTATGGTCAGTTTACCTGATTGCAGTAATTATAATTAAATCCTATTCTATACGCATCACTTATTGTTATTTTACTAGCGTTACTTTGTGTGGCTTATCTAAAGGGTGTATTCGATATTTTGCTACATGCCAGTAAATTACTACTCAGACGGGAATAAGTAGAAACATGAACATATATATCTATAAAAATATTCCTATCTAATTATACACTTGCAAATATGCCTACTCGTTCTTACGCAGGTGTGAAAGCATTTAGATACTTCTAAATGTTCTGAGACCTCTCTATTTATATTTGGGTGCGCATTGGTTAACAAAATTTACTGGATGACCTGCTTCCCTTCTCGGCCCAAAGCCGGCCCACTTTCCTTCCCTTTGGCCCACATCGACCCAGTCTAGCCTCCTCTCCATCCCTTCTCTTTTTCTCCCGTGCATCATCTCGCCTCCTCTCTCTCCCTTATCTGTTTCTTTGCTCTGCTCCCACCGGCGCCACTACTCCCTCTTGGCTCTCTCTACTTCCCACTCGCTCACTCTCCCCTACGGATGACACCACCACCTCCTGCTGTGCCACCTCCCTCTGGTCTCCAGCCGACCGGCTGTCGATTCCTATGGCTAGGCACCACTATTTCCCAGCTTCTACCCGGTGCCACCTCTGCTAGGCCCTCCCGGGCTGCCTTTACGTCATTGGTCCAGTCTCGACCTCCCCTTCGCCATTCTTGGCTCAGCCTTTTTGTTGCTTTTGATTTGCTCGATTTGTTGAGTTTATTCATCAATTGGTTAGTGATTTGGGTGATGAGGATGGTTGTGCAGTGCCTCAGCCGTGGTTCACTACGATGGGGCTTAGGGCCTCCTCGTGGGGTAGGGAGCATGGTGAAGTGCTATCGGGTGCGCACGGTGGTCGTGTTGAGCTTACCGATCCCATGACGGGCTTCTCACTGTATACTCTACTCTCTGTCTAATCTCCATCTATCTAATTTAGTGATGAAATCTACTGTCACTACGGTGGTGACTCTACTGTGAATGAGGGTTTGGGCATGTGTGAATGAGGGGTTTGGGAATGCAAGTTTTGTGCTCCTGCCATGGGTGGGTTCGGGTAGGCATGATAGAAGCAGAAGGCTTATGGGGGCACCTTGCTTGTTGGTTGATGGCTGGATGCTCTAGTGTGGATGAGGTTGGTGTCGATTATTGTGATTCCTTCACTATTCTCTCATGCTTGTGATCTTCTTGGCTTCTTTTGGTCCTAGCTTGGTCTTGGCTGGTTCTTAGCACCTGAATCGCCATGGTCGTGGTTCCCTCCTCTTCTATCTTCCTCAACTCCTTTGGAATGTCGCCTCCTCCTCCTCTATTACCCCTCTAGTGGTGCCAACTCTCGACTTCTATTGCTCTTGCCGCCAGTGGGATGTGCTCTGTGAGGGTGTTGGAATGGAGTTGAGGAGGATAGATGGTTTCTTCCTCTCCTCTTTGCTCTGGTGGCTTTGGGTGGAAGTGAGAAAATGTTTTCTCTCTCTCATTCTCTTGGGTGGCTTGGTCTTATCCTCTGGCCTCCTCCTCTCTTGACTATCCTCGGCTTCTTCTCATTCTTTTGTTGGCTTGGTAAAAATGAGGTTTTACCCTCATGGACTGAAGGTCTTTGAGGTGAATTCAGCACTGTGGCTTGGTTTTCTACTGGTCAAGGTAAGGGCGATGGATTCTAAAGTAGGTGTTGGATTGGTTTTCGCCAGATGATAAGGCCCACTAAAGCAAGAGGTGCCGGCTGACTCCGGACGATCCTGGTATCTCAATGAGCGCTAAGGTTCAATATTCTAAAAACCGAACGGGTTCTAATGGCAACTAAACTTACATTTATTTATTTTGTTCGGTCTTCTATTATGGGTTTTTCTTCGTAATTTAATAATGCCGGTTATTCTAGCTTATCAAATATTTATGTAATTGTAATTGCAATGTAATTATTTATTTTCTGAAGATAATGGCCTTGGTTGAGATCGAGATTTCTAATTTGATGTAATTTGAATTGTACCTAATGGAGATCAAGAATTGTAAGTGGATGCAATGTGTATAAATGATGTAATATGAACTATTAATATTTTTTTGATTTGAGGAACAAATTTAATTATCAATTATTCCTTGTAACTGGATTGTAGATATTTTACTTGATGAGTGTTAATTGAAATCTTGTTGTGATGTATTCATGTAGAAATTTGTAATTTGCGAAGTGATTGTAATTTTTAAGTAGACTTGTTCTTTGGAATGTTTTTTTATTAATTTGGTCTGTTTGGGATTTAAAAATCTTGTATAATTGATTTAATTAGTTGCTTAATTAATTTCAATTAGTCTCAATTTGTTGGTTAAAACGGATTAGAAAAATGCTGGTTCTCACAATTTTTGTCTGAACAAAATGGTGTTGAATGGCAAAGCCTAGTAATAATTTACCTGATTTTCCCCATTTCGAATGTTGCCTTCTCTGCCATTAATTCATTTTTAGATGACTGTACATGAGGTTGATTTTCTGATCAAATCTTTCGATAAAGTGGATATCTTTTTTGTGAAGAGGAAAACGAAGTGGGTAGCTGGTGCTAGTAGCACTTTGATATGTGAAATGCTTTTCGCATGATGTTCTCGATGAACCAGCCACTCATATATGAAATACGTTGTCGAAAATTTTCCCTCGTTGTTTCATGTTTCCATATTATTAGTGCAGGTATGTTGTGCAGCACTACTTGTGCTAACCAATCAGTTAATATCACCTTTTGCGTTCTCCTAGTAGTTAGGGGTGCAATTAGAACGGATACAGATAGATATTGTTTATCATATATCTTATTTTGTATTTTTTGAGTCGGATACGGTTTTTTCGATTATATATTTGTTCCATAAATCTTTGGACGATCGGTCAGATGAAAATTTTCCGCTTCTTTTGTACCTCTACATAGGATATTGGATAGTACGATGCAATCAAAACGAACAAGGAGATATTAATCGCCGAGATGTCAAATAAAAAACACTCAATATTCCCTGCCTGTTAGACATGCAATCTACCTATATATTATCTTGTTCATAAGTGAAGTCATAATAAACTTTCCTGTATCACTTGATATACGGATGTATATGGACGGATATCCCTCACCTTGTATCATATTCCATATTTTTTTCTCAGAGTCGGAGTCAGACACAGATAGTACCGGATACCTATTTATCCTTTTTGTATTAGCTCTATAAACCTTCAATCGATTAGTAAGATAAAAATTATCTGCTCTGTTTGTACTACTAGTGGTCCTGAGAAAACAGACGAACGAGCGGTTATGATAAATGTTCAACAAAGCAACGAATCGAGGATACTCCAGAGGATAAATGCACAGAGCCAAACAAAGTCCAAAAAAAACATGGGGTTTGCAGAGGTCTTTCTATTTTACAGATTCATCCATATCACCGTGTGCTAAAAACAAAAAAAGACACCTGTTTGAAATACATGAATTTTGTAGAAAACAGCAGATTTCAAAAAATTACCGCGTTTCAAATGTGCACTAGAATTACATAAGTTGGGCTATATGTCTTCTTCACTTAAAAGAGCCCATCAAAGGAATATTCCAAAATCGAGAATACAAATTACTTTCGGCCTTGTAAAAGATCAGGCCTATATCGTTGTTGGGCCTCAAACTCGGGCGCCCACCATCCCAATCCCTCTCCCACCCCACCTCGTCGTTGTCTTCGTCTTCCTCCCCACGCCGCGCGCCTTCCGATCGTTCAGTTCCCCCTCGGCCGGCTCCCCGACGCCGACTCCTGTTCCTCGGTCCCCGGAGGCGCTCTGCTACCCCGGCGGCTCGTTGCGCCTCCTCTTGACGCAGCCAGGCTCGTGCGCGGCACGCGCTGACGGTGTTCGGCAGAATGCCCCGCCGACCGAGAGAGGTAACTTATAAGTATAACCGCGCAATTCTTCGTTTACTTGTGTTAAGCTTGTCCTTATGTTGTGTGTGAGCGTGTGATCTCTAGAGTGCTCGCGTGGTAGTGCTTGATGATATATGATGCCTTGAAGAGGGGGATGATGCCGCACTGTATGCCCGTATACATTTCAGCGCCTTTCCTGCTGTTGTTGCTTGTGCTATTGGTTAGTGATACGGTGACAACCCGGTAAAAGGAGTGCAGCGATTGTACATGATCATAGGTGGAATGCAAAATTGTAGGAAGGTGAGAGGGGGTACAATATTGTTAGTTATGGTTGTTGAAGGGGAGTTGTTCGCAATGAGGTCTTGGAATAGATTGCTAAAAGTTTGTCTGTGTGCTTATGTACTGTGGTGATGGTGTAGCGGTTGGCCTCGTTAGTGGCGCTTGGGTCAGTGGGAGCGCCGACACCGACGCTCGCGTCGGCATGCCCAGCGACCCGGCATCCAGCACGGGGGCGACAGGTGGTCCTGACGGCTGCATCGGTCTCGACGTCGACCATGGGGCCCGTCGTACCGGCGCACCGAACAGCTCTGCTGAGCAGGCTATAGTCGCCAGCAACCCGGCAACCGCACCACTGCTCAAGCTGAAGCCCACGGAAAGACTCCGAGAGTACTTCAAGCGCTTCGCCAAGGTTCATTGCCAAGTTAAAGACGTTAACGAGACCACGATCATTAATGCAACGATCCAAGGACTTCGCCCGGGGCCGCTGGCCAAGTACAACACGCGCAAGCCGATAAAGATGGTCGCCAAACTCTTCGACAAAATGGAAGAGTACGCAAGGGCAAAAGAAGATGCGCGACGGCGCAGAGGTGACACCTCTGACTCCAAGCAGGCGCCGGGCTCCCTGAAGGACACTTCCAAGCACAAGCAGGACTCGCCGAACGACAACTCTAACCGTAAGCAGTGCAAATCCCAGAAGGCCCAGTATGTCTTCGACATCGAAGGCGGCTCTGATGATAGCGCCCCCGCTGGTCGAGGACGGGGTCGCAGAGGTCGTGGGCGCAGGCGAGGCTGGGGCCGGGCAATGGAGCGCGCAGTGAAGGGGAGGGCCAACAGCATGGGCTGTGGTGTGAGGTGCACGGCCACAGCGACCATCTCACGCGAACATGCCCCACCATCACGACGCTGCGCTAGAGCGTCGCCAGGGATAGAGCTTTGGAAGCGGGGACCCCAGTAGTGGCCCACGTGCAACAGCCCCCCGAGGGCCTTCTATGGATATAGGCTCCGGAGGGAGGTCAACGCCGTGTCATAAACGTCATATCCGGGGGCTCCTCGCTAGAATTTTCATCTGCACAGCAGCAGAAGGCCTACGCTCGTTGACTGCATCACGTGGCGGCATACCCTGCCCAGGCACCACCGATCTGGGCGCAAAACGACATCAACTTCATCGTCGTTGATGCAGACGGAGTCGACTTTCCTCACTAGGACCCCCTGGTATTCCAGGCCGCCATCGCGGGCTGTGATGTTAAGCGCGTCCTAGTCGATGGGGGCAGCTCTATCGACATTTTGTTCGCGGCGGCCTTCGACCAAATGGGAATTCCTCGAAACCGTTGAAAGCCCTGGGCCAGATACGGTTGCAAGTATCTTTTGGGCAAGGTGACAGCGTGAGAAATGAGGATGTCACCTTTGATGTCGTCTAAGTATAAATAAGACACGTGGAGGTAGGCCTCCGCGTGCACTCTTCGGAGCATACATAAGACACGCCGAGGCGGACCTTCGTGTGCACTCTTTGGAGTATAAATAAGACACGCCGAGGCGGGCCTCCGCGTGCACTCTTCGGAGTATAAATAAGACATGCCGAGGTTCTCCTCGGCGTGTATTCTTCGGATCACGATTAAGACACCCAAGGATGTTTGGCCGCCAGCTCCGCTGCTGCCACTTCGAAAGGTTAGAGACGGAGCGCGCGCGCCTACTTCTACATCTGGCCGCCAGCTTCGCTGCCGCCACTTCGAAAGGTTAGGGACAGAGCACGCACGCCTACTTCTACACCTGGCCGCCAGCTCTGCTGCCGCCACTTCGAAAGGTTAGGGACGGAGCACGCACGCCTACTTCTACACCTGGCCGCCAGCTCCACTGCCGCCACTTCGAAAGGTTAGGGATGGAGCGCACGCGCCTACTTCTACACCTGGCCGCCAGCTCCACTGCCCCCACTTCGAAAGGTTAGGGACGGAGCACGCGCACCTACTACATCTGGCCGCCAGCTTCGCTGCTGCCATTTCGAAAGGTTAGGGACGGAGCGCGCGTGCCTACTTCTACACTTGACCACCAGCTCCGTTGCCACCACTTCGAAAGGTTAGGGACGGAGTGCGCACGCCTACTTCTACACCTGGCCGCCAGCTCCGCTGCCGCCACTTCGAAAGGTTAGGGATGGAGCGCGCACGCCTACTTCTACACTTGGCCGCCAGCTCTGCTGCCGCCACTTTGAAATGTTAGGGATGGAGAGCGCGCACGGCTACTTTATTGAAAGATGAAGGGGCCCGTGTCGACCCTTCGTCCCTACCCTACTTCGCGCACATTGCGTTTCAGGTGCTGGAGGGCACACCCCCGCGGCACTCGTCTTGCACCTGAAGTCCTACTCATCGATGATCTTTTTGAGCACCTCTCGCTGTGCCAAGGGTTATTGGAAGGCAAGCATGCTCACAAAAGGGATACGGGGCACAAATCATTTGCCTTTGGCAATGTTTCAATATAATGTGCGAAGGATAGCGTTTACAAGTACATTTATTCGGACTCGTCCAGAGGTACTACTCATCCGACTCGTCCTCTACCTTAACGTACTCTCGTGTCGAGGTCTCTGCCATCGAACACTGCTCCTCCCAAAAACATAGAGTCCGCCCAGCCCCAGTGTTGAAGGCGCCGTTGGACCATGAGGTTCGAAACTAGCAACCAGCCCCTATCAAGCACCTGCTCGCCACAAGCACCAAATATGAGAACAAGACTTAAAATTTTTTTATTGCATTGCCAAAAAGGCGGGGCCGTGTAGCGCCGTTTTACATAACATAGATACGGGGCACATAGCGGGCTATATGCGCAGGCATGTGGCTTCGGCATCACACCTGCGGGTCGATGCCGTGCCCGGAGCCGGCGGCACCACTTTCGTCACGCTGCGGGACTTCATCAAGCCAGGCTCCAAGGTCGTCGCCACCTTGCAGGCTCCGCCTCATGGCTACCTTCGTTGATGTAGTCTCAGATGCGTTGGTGGAAGGCACGTGTGGAACACCACACCGCATGCACCGCGCCGGACATAACCCCGCTTCCGGCAGGCAGCTCCAGCTGCCGGGTAGCTAGCTCGCCGACATGCAGGCAGCCCCGGTGGTGGAGAAGGCCGAGGATGATGCGGGTCGTCACCAGCGAACAGTGGTTGTTGAAGGACTGCGCTGCACGCAGCTCGAGCGCCGAAGCCACTCCGATCCTCCGACGGGTGCTTGACAGGTCCTCGGGCCCGAAGGTGCGAGGTGGCACCACGACGGCAAGATCAGAGAACGTGCTCTCCGAAGCCTCCATCGAGCTCCACGTCGCCACCGAAGCGTCGCCCAACGCCCAGTCCTTCTCCCCGATCGTCGCAGTTAGCCGGGCCTTCTCCTCTTCCAGCGTGGCGATCTGCTGTAGCAGGCCCTCGCGCTCTTCGGAGGCCATGCGCTGAGTCCGCTCCGCCAGTGCCTACGCATCAGCGATTGCCTTCACGCCATCGGTCTCGAGGAAGCGGATGTGCTCATCCTTCGAGGCGCAGACAGCATGAGCATCTTTGGCGGACTGTCGCACGGTGGTGGCTTCCGACTCCGCGGCGTGGAGTCGGCCCTCCAGGCCACCCCGTTCGTGAGCCCGGGCAGCCTGCAAAGCGCGGACGAGGGCAAGGGCCTGTACAACACAGTAGTCAGCGACATCCCTACAAATACCCTACAAATACAAGTACAATTCAATAGTGCATGTAGGTACCTTGATCTCCGTGGCCTCTAGAGCACTTTCCAAAGAGCTTTGGACTGCATGACTACAGCGTTCGCCAGTCCAAGCCGGCGTCCGCGCAATCCGTGGCCCCTTGGAAAGCTCGCAGCGCCTTGGGTCGCGAGATGAAGTCCTCCACGGTCAATCGCCGAGCCTCCATGCTGGCGTCTTTCGCAGTCACGGACATCGAAGACACGTCCAGGGCGGGAGCGCCAGTCCCCTCGTGGCTGGTTCCGTCGCTTGGACCCTGTGCGCGCCCTGGAGACCGTGGGCCCATTGATGCTAACAACGGTGTTAGTGAGCAGATTAGGGAAAGTCTCGCGAAGTCGCGAGAGGAGAAGGAGGTGTTTATACCTGCGCCGCAGACATGCGAAGAGTATCGAGAAGCAGCCGCGCCGGTGTTCGTAGGAGGGGCAACCGCGGGGACATCGCCAAGACCGCGCGATGGACTCGCCGGTCCAGCGGCCGCCGAGTCGGACTCCTCGGCAGCCGCCACCGCCACTTGAAGCGTCGCTCTTCGCGTAGGCGTTACTTCTGGCGCGCCGCGCTCGGCGCCTCTGAACGCCTCGTCGGCCCCGTGCGATGTAGGCGACGCATCACTCGCGGGCCCTTTGCCACCGACCGCGTCGCGGTCTGCCTCCGCCTCCAGGTCAGAGTTGGCGTACTTTGCCAACTCATAGCCAGTAATCGTAGTGGCCTCAGCCTCAGTGGGTCCTTCCGGGAGAACGGCCACTGAACTCAGTGGCTATGCGGCAGGAGACCGGACCCTTCAGTGAGGAGGAGAGGCCTCCCCCTTGTCGTCGCCATCCCGGGTGCGAGCACGGCCAATTGTTGGCACGACATGCTCTGTTATAGGGATGCTGAGAGCCTCGCACACGTGGTTTACCCGCCCGATGTTCGCCGTCACCGCCTCTCGGAGACTGTGCTTGTTGGCCACATATGGCCCAAGGAACATTGTTGCGGCACACTCCGCGTCCTCGAGAAGTAGTTCTGCAAACGGAACAAGTCAAACCCATGACCTACACTACAAGCACTCCATGCGCAACAGGTATAGTCGAAGACTCACTTGGGTCGGCGCGCCTCGGCAACGAAGCCACCGTTAGACGAATGCCGTCGTCGCAAGCGGGGCTGGGTTGAATATGCCATTGCCGGGCAAGCGGAGCCACGCCGTACATCAAGTACTCCTTCGCGAGGTCCCGCATGTTGAACCAGAGGGCAATCCTCACCAGCCTCAACGCCCGCTGTTCGTCGCCGCGGTCGAGGGCCACCTTAGGTGAGGTGTTGAACTCCATTGGGCGACCCGTCCACCTCAAGTTGCTACCACTCGCCACGCGGTGGTAGAACCACCGCCGCATCCAGTTTGACTCCCACTTCGTTCGAGTTGAGTTGGCCGGGAACAACTTCGTGCACGCCGAACGCAGCACAAAGTTGACGCTTCCGAAGTTGGGGTACTCCCCTCCGTCCAGTTTCTTCGACTGGCATCACGTGTCATGAAGAAACGCGAACAGAGGGGCGCTAGGGCACACCGTCTCTGTTCGTGAGGCCCAGCAGTAAACCGCCAGGCGGACCAGGGCGTTCGGAGTTAGGTGTGCCAGCTCCAGCCCGTACGCCCTTAGCACCTCGCCGACGAACATGGCGGAGGGGAATCGGAGCCCCGCTTCAAGGTAAGTGACGAAGACCACAGCCTCCGACTTCATGGGGTGCTGCTCCGTCTCGTCGGGGAGCCTGTTCGGCTACCCCATGATCGGGAAGCCCAACCGGTGAAAACTAACAGCGCACGAGCCACTAGCCGCGCTCGCACACGTGTCCTACGACGCCGCGAACAGCCGCACGACTACGGTCAAGCTCCGATTGGCAATGCACGACGCGCCAGCAAAATTTCGCCACGTGTCCCACTACGGGTGAGGGGCAGTACGACTTCGGGGAGGGAACGTCATCACTTCGGCCTGTACGGCCCATCACGGAATGCATCACAGGCCACAGGGACGGAGGGGGCCAAAGGGCTTGGCGGCATGGTTTTGGCCCGTGAGAAACCTTTTACCATGAGAGGCTCCTGTAGTAGGGGTGACCCCCACCTGAGCCCATCCGGTCTGTTAGGGAATTGTAATACCCAATATGATATATGTAATAACCTGTGTACCCTTATGGAAGACGTATGACTATAATGGCAAGATTGTAATTATGCTTCATGGAGAAATATATACACGCCCTGAACATGGAAAAAGGGCAAGCATTGTTCATCCATCACAATCACGCCATTACTCTCCTCCTTTACTATTTGGTTAGTAGCCACAACAAACAAATTAGTTAGTTAAACAATCGCCACTTCTAGGCATTTCCATACCTCAATAGGGATGTTATCTGGCCCCAACTTCTTATCCACTTTCATCCGTTTTAAGGCCTCTCTTACTTCCGACTCTTGGATTCTTCGAACAAACCACTTATTGGTGTCGTCAAAAACATCATGCAGTTCAATCATACTATCATTATTATCATGATTGAACAACTTGTCGAAGTACTCTCTCCACCTATCCTTGATTTCCTCGTCTTTCACCAAAAGTCTATTAGTGTCGTCTTTGATGTATTTAATTTGGTTGCAATCTCTCGTCTTCCTTTCTCGAAGTTTAGCCATCTTATAGACATTCTTCTCTCCCTCCTTTGTACTTAGTTTCTGATAAATTTCCTCATATGCCTTGCCTCGTGCCTCACTCACCACTTTCTTCGCATTCTTTTTTGCTGCTTTGTATTTCTGTACGATGTCATCGCTCCTATCATGATGCATGTGCTTGTAGTATATCTTTTTCTTCTGAATAGCCTTTTGCACTTTCTCGTTCCACCACCATGTGTCTTTTGGTTCTCCTCTTGTCTCTTGGGTCACTCCAAGCACCTCCGTAGCCACCTTCCTAATGTGAGTTGCCATCTCTGTCCATATACTATTTACTTCGCTATTCGCTTCTCCCTCGTCCCACGTCCTTTCCGTGACCATCCTCTCTTTAAACGCCTGTGCGATATCTTCTTTGAGTTTCCACCACTTCGTCCTCGTGGCTCTAGCGACTTTAGCTTGTCGGACCCGTAACCTAAAATGAAAGTTGGAGATTACCAACTTATGTTGCTGGACAACACACTCTCCAGGTATAACCTTACAGTCTATGCAGGCTCGTTTGTCCTCCCTCCTAACAAGAACAAAATCGATTTGGCTAGAGTACTGACCACTGCTAAAGGTAACGAAATGAGAATGTCTCTTTCTAAAGAACGTGTTAGCTATCATAAGATCATAGGCTACGACAAAATTTAAGATATCTTCTCCTTTTTGATTCTTATCACCATAACCAAAACCCCTATGCACCCTTTGAAACCCTCCACTAGTTGTACTAACATGACCATTGAAATCGCTTGCTAAAAAAATCTTCTCATTGATAGGCACACTTCTAACCATGCCATCTAGGTCTTCCCAAAATTGCCTCTTAGCAGTCTTATCCAACCCTACTTGTGGAGCATATGCACTAACAATATTCAAAACCAAGTCACCAAAGATTAGCTTGACTAGGATAATCCTATCCCCCTATCTCCTCATGTCGACAACTTCACTCTTGAGGCGCTTATCGATTAAGATGCTCACTCCATTCTTGTTTTGTTCTGTTCTAGTATACCACAGCTTGAAGCCAGTATACTCCACCTCCTTTGCCTTTTGACTCACCCATTTAGTCTCTTGAACGCACAAGATATCTATATGTCTCATAATCGCTTAATCAACTATCTATCTTAACTTACCTGTTAAGGACCCTACATTCCAACTACCCATACGAATCCTACTCTCCTCGACTAGCTTCTTTACCCCTCGCACTCGTCAAGTAAAGTACGAAGACCCTTGTCCATTTTCCACGACACCCGGGTGCGGACGTAGCGCATCACTAAGGGAGTGACGTGCCAGCCCTTGCTCATTTATCACCACACCCAGGTTCCGATATGGCACGTCATTAAGGGAGTTACGCTTCGACGAAACTTTTAATTTGGGTTTCATTCCATGAAAAGATGGTATAGTTTTTACGTTGGCTTGCTAAGCCTAACACAACCCTCCTCCTTTTTCCTAGCTTGGGATAGGCTATGTAGAAAACTACATAGGCAGAGTTAACGGCAAGCAAGCATCCAAACATTTTTCTTATTAGTTGTTCCTTCTGTCAGTCATCAGAGTATCAGACAAATTCGATTAGTAAACTCTGCCATTCAGTAAAATTGTGAACGTGTTAGCAGCTGACTTGCATGGATGGGCATTTGGTTTAACTGTCATGCAATAAATCAGAGTACGAAGTCTCTTAGTGTAGTATGCTCTGGAATTTATTCTGCTGATCGTTCTTTCTGCAACAAGCTGAACCATAGCATTGCCCTAAAGGATAAAAAGCTTGTCAGGTTCGACAGAACATTGATTGATGTGCTTACGCTGCATGAACTTCTGCAACTGTGTGCAAAGAGGAGACCCCTTCCTGGTTAGGAAAAGCTGCCATGGGTTAGCCATTCGTTTTGGTCTGGTAACTGATAATCTCACATGCAATATTCTCATCAACTTGTGCACAAAATGTGCCCAGAATGATTGCGCTCGTCATGTTTTTATCCATCAACTTGTAACTGATATTCTCACATGCAATATTCCCATCAACTTGTACACTAAATGTGCCCAGATTGATGCAATGCCTCTCAGAAGCATAGTTTCATGGAATACCATGATTGCTGGATATAGTCATAATGAAGAGGATGTACAAGCCCTGAAGCTTTTTTCAAGGATGCACTGAGAAGGGACAAAGATGAGTAAATTTACCTTATCCAGCACTCTGTGTGCATGTGCTGCAATATATGCTATCGTTGAATGCAAACAGTTACACACTATCACTGTCAAGCTTGCACTGGATTCCAATAGTTTTGTTGGAACTGCAGTTCTTGATGTTTATGCAAAATGTAAAATGATTTAAGGTAAAATGATTAAGGATGCCTGCTGTGTTTTTGAGAAGATGCGTGAGAAAACTTCAGTTACATGGAGTTCATTTTTTGCAGCATATGTGCAGAATGGTCTTCATGATGAGGCATTGCGTTTATTTCAAAGTGCAAAAAGGGAAGGAGTACAATTGACTGAATTCACTCTTTCTGCTATCCTCAGCACATGTGCAAGCTTAGCACTGATAATTGAAGGGACACAGCTGCATGCAGTTATTGTTAACTATGGTTTTCATACGAACTTCTTGGTGGCAACATCTCTTGTGGATGTCTATGCAAGGTGTGGGCAGATTGGAAAAGCTTATGCAGTATTTGCTGATATGGAACACAAGAACGTAGTCCTATGGAATGCAATGATTGCTAGTTTTTCTTGGCATGCCCATTCTTGGGAAGCTATGATTCTCTTTGAGAAAACGCAGCAGGTAGGGGTTTTTCCAAACGAAGTTACCTATCACTGTTGTCAGTGTGCAGTCATGCAGGCTTAGTTGAAGAGGGCCGTCACTACTTTAGCCTGCTAATGTCTGATCGAACTGTTGAACCTAATGTCCTTCACTATTCTTGCATGGTTGATGTTTTGGGATGATCTGGGAGGACTGATGAGGCCTGGGAATTGCTTCACAAAATGCCATTTGAACTAAATGCTTCTATGTGGGGATCTTTGCTTGGGTCATGCAGGAACCACAGGAATATTAGATTAGCCAGAATTGCAGCTGAACAGCTTTTCCAACTTGAGCCTGACAATGAGGGGAACAATGTTTTGTTCTCAAATGTATATGCTGCCAGGGGAAACTGGGAGAATGTTGTCATGGCAAGGAAGCATTTGAAGGATAGTGGTGCAAAGAAAGAGATGGGCAGGAGCTGGATAGCGGCAAAGGGCATAATTCATGTTTTTGTTGTTGGGGAGAGCGAGCTCCCAGGAATCACTGATGTCTATAATAAGTTGGAGGAAATTTACCATGAGATGAGAAAATTTGCTCACAGAACCAACACAGATTGTGATCTGCATGATGCATGTGACGACCGAAAAGAGGAGCTGGTTAAACACCACAGAGAAAAGTTAGCACTTGCTTTTGGTTTAATCAGTTTGCCTCCTAATATACCAATTACAATATACAAGAATCCTAATCTGCGGAGATTGTCATTCCTTTATGAAGATTGTAACCCTTATTACTGATCGTCTAGTCATTGTCAGAGATATCAATAGATTTCACCGTTTTAAGGATGGCTCATGTTCTTGTGGGGACTTCTGGTGATTTAGGACTGAATGAGGAACAACAATCATCTACCAGTGGCATTCTCATCATGTAGCAAATTATTACCCTGTGAGTGGCACTGCCGCACTAAAGATCTATGTCAGGACTTGTATTGATAGCTTTGTCATTCAAGTCAATAATGTCATGCTGCCGGTCCCAATTGGTGTACTATCAGCACTATCATCTGAACTGTACGTGCATATCAAATGGAAGAACAGATGTGAGTCCTTGATTATCTGAATAGATTATGTGACCTACAAAGCTGTATCTGTACAATGATTTTGTCATAAATCACAAGCCAATGTTTATTAGAGATCCAAGATTTGTTTTTATAGTGATATACATGGGAAGTGGACGCAAGATTTGTTTTTATAGAAATATACAAGGGAAGTAGATTTCTTCTTACCTTAACATTTGTTGATTTCAGTGCCTGAAGAAGTTTACAATGGGACTAGCTTAGTACTAGTACTGCAGTAAATTACTGGGAACTGCACCAATTGATGCACATTTTGGCTCCTGGTCCTTGTGCTCGAATCTTTCTCACAATCTTTCCACTCAAAAAATGATGAACTCTGAAAAGCAGTATGTTTCGCTCTCCTTTTCCCCTAGTACTGCTGCTATCATGTGCTTTCCAATTTCTTAAACACTTCTTTTATTTCTTATACTGTATTTACCTGTCTTGCATTGCAAATAATTTGTACAGGAAATTTGTGTTATTAACAGAAACCTACTTATGTAGGCTTTAAATCCAATAATCCATATTGTTTGTAGTTTGCTCTAGCCTCTAGCAATTCTTCTCTTCTGAATTTACAATTGACAACCAAGTTTCCCTGGAGCTTTGATCATATGGTGGGGACAATTAAATTATGGTGGGGACAATTAAATTATGGTGGGGACAATTGAATTCCAATTCTTCTCATCTGAATTTACAATTGACAACCAAGTTTCCCTGGAGCTTTGATCATATGGTGGGGACAATTAAATTCCTTTTTGCGAGCTTCTAATTTGCAGTAATAGTTGTCTACTATCTAGACTTGACTCCAGCATGCCAAACACATTGGCTCCAATTTTCATTACTTACAACATGTTCATCTGTGTAAAACGTATTTTTTTTAAAAAAAATAAACAAAATCTGTGCTGTCTGATGCTTCCTCTTCCTTTTGACAAATTCTTCCACTCGTTTCTCACTACTAATCTAATTTTCTTACTGTCACATCCTCTTGGTCGTGATTACTAGTTAGTCTAGGATATTTCTATTACGAGGCATTTCTCATCAATAATCTGAACATCTTTTCATGCTATTTTACCACGGTGTTAGGGTATCAATAATTCAATACAGTGAAGATGGTTGTCCTTGTCATTTGTCATCCTTACCAACTTGCTAGCTATGCACAGTTTCCACATCATGGTACAACCAGACATATCTTTGGTCCTTACAGAGTCTCCATTGGTCCACCATCTGCGCATGTTACATCTGTTTCTAAGGAAAGTACTGTTTGTGTACAAAAGCTGGCGTCTAGAACCACTAGCAGGTACTGAGGAAAGGGCAAATAACACATATAAGAGATGACCATTCACCAGGTTAGCCATTTCTTGTGGACCATGCTCATTCATGAGCTTCATGAAGGCAGCAGCTTCTTGTAAAGAAAAAGAGATCTTGTGGCTGATGCCTGATGGGTATATCACAGCATTTTGTAGGTCCAGTTTGGGTCGGCACCCTATACTCCAGTTTTGTGGGTCAGGCCTCTCGTAGTCCATTAGCCCAGGGAGTCATTCACTCATGTGATGCGTCCTCATCTCATCTGGCCGTTTAATTTTGTGGTGGTTACTGTTAGGTGTATATTATTACCTATATATTTACCCTGTTATATAAGAGGTTAACTGCATATATTCCATACCTCTCTCTATATATATATTGGCCTGTTGGCTTCATAATCAATACAAGCGGGATTCATAACTGTTAGATGTGTATTATACCTATATATTTTTCCTGTTGTATAAGGGGTTATCTGCATATATGCTATACCTGTACGTATACATATACTAACCCATTGGCCTCGTGAAGAATACAAGCGGTATTCATAGCATGGTATTAGAGCCCATAACTGGCCATCTCGCCCGGATCTGTGCGGTTGTGGCCGGATCTGGGCAGGCCGGCGGCTGGTGGTCTTCGAGTTTGCCGGCGTTGGCGGGGACGGCCTGTGCGGAGGCGGCGTGTTGGGGGCATGGTTGCTGCGTCTGAGCCTCGGCGCTCCTCTGGGCTCCAGCTTCGTCGGCGCTCTGTTGTTCGCCGGCGACCGGGAAGGTGCCGTGCTGGTGTTCGCCGGCACTCGGGAAGGGCTGCGCGGTGGTTTAGTTCCACGTGGGGGGAAATCGGAACCGGCGACGGGAGGCAGCAGAGGCCTTCCGGCTGCGGGCGGCGCGTCAGTAGGCTGGTGGTGGTGGCGTGTGGTCAAGGGTCTTTGACCACGCGGGCTCGACAGAGGTGGCGGCGACATTGTCGCTGGGAGTGGGTTGGGTGCCAGGCGAAAGCCTTCGTCTTGCTGTTGGGCTGACGATGAGATACCATTGGGAGCCGTATTACTCCTTGGAGGCGTCTGTCTGTCGTTGCACCCCTCTTCTCTCAATGTGGATCTTGCGGGAGAAATCCCTGTCCATATTGGACGGGCAGCGGCGGCGTGGCTACGTCGTGTTCCTTCCTGAAGGCGTTGTCTTTTCAGTTCCACACGTGGTTCCCAATTTGGTGGCTTCGTTTTGACATCAAAGTTTCTAAGTAAACGAGGATGCGAAGGACTGCTACTGCACAAGATCAAGTTTCGAGGCCTGACTTCAAGAGTTTCTAAGTAAACTAGGTTGCGAAGGATTGCCAGTGCACAAGGTCAAAGCAAGTTTGAATCAAGGAAATAGAAGTTAGATGTTTAGTCTTTCTAGCTCTCTTAGTCTTTTTGCTCATTGTTTTGTGCGTACCTCAGTTTTGAGGCTTTGAGTAATTGAGTCTAAAGGCTCCTGTAATCTTGGCTATGTATATCCACGTGTGGATATAGAGGCCGGATTTCTATCCATTATCTAAAAAAAAAGAGCCCATAACTAGGGTTTCGTGGCGCTGGTTCATCTCTCCGACCGTTGCCGTCGCCGCCACCCAGATCCTCTGTCGCTTGGATCTTCTTCACCGCTACCACTGCTCAGACACCGGATCCCCTTCACCGTTGGATCCTCTACCGCTCTGGACCGCCCACCGTTATGGTCGCTCGGCGCCGCCTCCTCTTCAACCAACGTTGAGGCCACCGGCGTCGACTTCTTTATGGACTGTCAGCGCCGACTCCCTTCGGATCTAACCACCGACGTCGACTCTTCTCCCTTCAGAACTATCTCTCGTCTGTTTTTCTCTCGCTCCAGCTCTTTACAGCTCTATGCATATTCTGATGCCACCTGGGCTAGTGATTACTCTGATCGCTAGTGTCTCTGCCTATTGTGTTTTCTTTGTGGTTCCTTATCACATAGAAGACTAAGAAGCGGACAATAATTTCTCGTTCGAGTGCCGAGGCTGAGTTGCTAGCTATGGTTTTGTTGACTGCGGAGGTTAGTTGGCTACGGTGATTACTTGAGGATTTTAGTGTTTCTATTTCTGCACTGACTCCTCTTTTGCTTGACAGTACATGTGCTTTAGCATTGCTAAAAATCCAGTGAAACATGAGCTTACAAAGAATATCGGTGTTGATGCTTCCTACATATGGACACAGGTGCAGGACCAGATTGTTGCTGTTCAGTATATGCCTTTAGATCTTCAGCTGATAGATTTCTTCACAAAGGTACAGACCAAAGCTCAACACAGCTTGTATCTCTCCATTGCCGACACCGACCTCTTCATTGCCGCCTTCGGGATCTTCTCCAGTCGCCCGCCGCCAGCTCATGTGTTGTCAGTGCCTTTGGGAGTTTCTCACCGGCAAATTGCCTTGTCCGCCTTGCACTGCTCCATCTGTTGGGCCTATGCTCCCAAAGAATGCTTCCAAAAATGCTCGTATAGGGGCATTTGATGCTTCTGAGGATGCCATGGAGACTTTCCAGACTCAGTATGTATGCTGCTTACAAGATATGGACCGATGAGGATGCTCGTGCCTGCTATTCTGGTTGCTAGTATAGAGGTGCATCTCACTGGTGATATGGTTGGCCTGACTTCTGCACAGGCAATGTGGGCACATCTACGCAACCACTACGAGGTGATTCCTTGTACCTTGCTACCATGCGTCAGGAGCAGTTGTTGCAGCAGGGAGATGCCACTGTGGACAAGTTCTATGCCCAGTTGTCCATGGTGTGGCGTCAGTTTGACTCTTTGGGATTGGATGTTTGCCACACTTGTCAGTGTATCAGCATTAGTAGTCTCACCTGGAGCTTCGCCTCATCTATGACTTCTTGACATGTATCTAGGTTGAGTATGGGCAAACTCGTACTTAGTTGCTGACTCGCCACCCTTGTGTGAATCTATTAGAGGCTCTTACAACTGTTCGTACCGAGGAGGTTCACTTTCATGGTGCGTGTCTGCTGCCATCATCGTTGTTTCCTTCAGTTTTGGCAGCTCCTTCAGCCTCTACACCCGCTGCGCCTCCAGCTACTCCTTCACTTGTGCCTTCTCCAGTGACAGCTGTTATTAGTAGGGGACTCCACTGCACCTACTACAACAAGGATGGATATGTGGAGTAGTTCTGCTACAGAAAAAAGGATTTACGTCGAGGTGGCCATCCTTTGAAGGGCGCTGGAGGTTCCTCCTCTCCGAGGAGCTCTGATGCTTCTGACACTTAGGAGATTCTCACACTGCTGCATCGCATGGGTGCTTCTGCATTGTCTGGTTCTGTTGCCCAGTCTTCTAATGAGAGACCACCTTCTATTTCTCCTTCCTCAGGTATATCACTTTGGATTCCTGACTCTGTTGCTTCCTTTCATATGACATCTAATTCCACTAGTCTTATTTTCGTTAGTTCTCTAGCTGTTCTTATCACTATTTAGACAACAGATGATAGCTCTCTTTTTGTTACAGGATGAGGCACTCTTTCCAATTCCACTTTTCATGTTCCTACTGTTTCTCATGTTCTAAAACTAACCATGCAGCTCATATCTGCCAGTCAACTCATTGATCATGGTTGTCATGCTATTCTTGATTCTGATTCTTGTTGTGTTCAAATTCGTTGCACAGGGACTGGTTGGTACTGGCCCTCGTTGTCGTGCTCACGGTGTCTTTGGGAGCTTGACTGATTTCATCTTCCTTCCGCTATCCCTATTAGTCTTGTATCCACCACCGCCTCCGCATCTGCTGCAGTCTCCACTACGTCTTTTGCTCAGTGGTTTCATCGTTTGGGACATCTTTGTGGGTCACGTCTGTCTTAATTAGTTCGTAGTGGTCTTTTAGGGTCCGTATCTGGTGATACTTCTCTCAATTGTTAGGGCTGTAAGCTTGGCAAACAGCTTCAACTTCCCTATCCTTCTAGTGAGTTAGTGTCACAACATCCTTTTGATTTTATTCATTTTGATGTATGAGGTCCGGTTGCTTTCGTTTCAAAAGGTCATCGATATTATATAATTTTTATTGATGATTTTTCTCAGCACACATGGATATACTTTATGTCATCTCGTAGTGAGCTATCCATCTACAAGAAGTTTTCCACCATGCTCTGTACTCAGTTTGACTTTCCTATTCATGTTTTCGTGCTGATTCTGCGGGAGAGTACATGTCGGGAGTCCTTTGTGGTTTTCTTGCCGAGCAGAGCACTCTCTGTTTTCTTGTTCTGGTGCTCATGCCCAAAATGGTGTGACTAAACGAAAGTATCGTTATCTTCTTGAGTCAGCCTGTGTTCTTATGCTTCTACTATTTCACCACACTTCTGGGTTGAGGTTGTTACTACTGCCACTTTCCTGATCAATATTCATTCTTCTGCTCTTTAGGGTGGGATCCCAGTTGAGCATCTCTGTGGCAAGACTCCTGGTTATTCTAGTCTTCGTCTCTTTGGGTATGTGTGCTATGTTCTTGCACCTTGTGAGCACACCAAGTTGACCGCACAGTCCGTCGAGTGCCTTTTTTGGGCTATAGTGTTGAGTACAAGGGATACCGTTGTTGGGATCCTGTTGGCCGATGGATTCGGATTTCTCGAGTTGAGGATTCTTCTGATTGCAAGTCTATTTGGCCTCCTGAGCGCTTTGGTTTTGCTGTCGCTGCTCTTGTTGAACTGATGTCCTATCGTGATGCTGCTGTTCATCAGGAGTGGCAGCATGCGATGGTAGAGGAGATCGCTACCCTTGAGCGTACTGGCGCATGGGATCTTCTCCCTCTTCGTGTGCTTGTTACTTCTACCACGTGCCAGTGGGTCTATAAGGTCAAGATCCGCTTTGATAGTTCTCTTGAGCGCTACAAGGCTCGTCCATGGCACGTAGACGTCAGCAGGAGCATAGTCGTGATTATGATGAGCTTGAAGTCAAGAATGTCTTTTTCAATGGTGGGCTGTGGCGTCCATGGCACGTGGGCTGTGGCGTATGTTCGGGCATGGTCCATCTCTCAGCTTGAAGTCAAGAATGCCTTTTTCAATGGTGAGCTTTGTGAGGAGGCTTATATGCAGCCACCACCAGGGTATTCTATTCCTGAGGGTATGGTTTGTCGCCTTTGCTGATCTCTTTATTGCCTCAATCAAGCTCCTTGTGTCTGGTTTGATCGTTTCTCTTTTGTTGTCACTGCAGCTAGTTTCTCTACCGGTCCTCATGATTCTGCTTTTTTATTCATACTTCGCCTCGTGGTTGGACGTTTCTTCTTTTATATGTTGGTAGTATGATCATAATTGGAGATGATTCTCAGTACATTACTTTTATTAAGGAGTGTCTTAGTGAGTAATTTCTCTTGTCTGATCTAAGTCCTCTTCGCTACTTTCTTGGGATTGAGATTATTTCTATGCCTGAGAGCTTTTATCTATCCCAAGAAAAGTATATCCAGGATCTTCTTGATCGTGCTTCCGTTACTGATCAGCGCACAGTTGAAACTCTCATGGAGCTTAATGTTCATCTTCGGCCCACTGATGGTGAGCCTCTTACTGATCCTATTCACTATGTTGGAAGCTTTGTTTATCTTGGTGTCACTTGTCCTAATATTTTGTACTCTGTGCATATCTTAAGTCAGTTTGTTTCTACTCCCACTAAGCTCCACTATAGTCATCTTCGTATTCTACGATATCTTTGTGGAACCATCTCTCGTTCTCTCTTTTTCCCTCGCTTCAACTCTTTACAGCTCAAGGCATATTTTGATGCCACCTGGGCTAGTGATCACTTTGATCGCTGATCTCTTTATGCTTCTTTAATTGCTCGAAAGACTAAGAAACCGACAACAGTTTCTCGTTTGAGTGCTGAGGCAGAGTTGCGAGCTATGGCGTTGCTGACTATGGAGATTACTTGGCTACAGTGATTACTTGAGAATTTTTGGTGTTTCTGTTTCTGCACCGACTCCTCATTTGTCTGAAAGTACATGTGTTATTAGCATTGCTAAAGATCCAATGAAGCATGAACTTACAAAGCATATTGGTGTTGATGCTTCCTACATGAGGATGCAGGTGCAGGACCAGGTTGTTGCACTTCAATATGTGCCATGAAAGCTTCAGTTAGCAGACTTCTTCACAAAGGCACAGATCAGAGTCCACCATAGCTTCTATCTTTCCAAACTTCATATTGTTGATCCACCATAAGTTTGAGTGGGGTGTTAGATGTATATTATTATCTGTATATTTACCCTGTTGTATAAGGGGTTATCTGCATATATACCATAATTGTACTTGTATATATTGGCCCATTAGCCTCATGATCAACACAAGCGGTATTCATAACAATTACTTCCATTCCATTCTCATTACAATCATGACATTGTCATATGTATTCTTGGTTTAACCTTATTTCCTCTGTAGCCCTGTATTTTGTCGCCTAGACAGTTACATTGAAATGAAACTACTAGTAAGTAGGTAGAACAAAGGTTTAGTACCAGACAAAAAAACTACACATTTAGTTGTATACTAGTAAGATGCCCGTGTATTGCAACGGAGTACCAAAAGAGGGTAATACATATCAGCAAATGTGGACCAAAAACGTACCATAGGCAACCACAAAGTTCACTAAATAAATGAAGGACTGCCAGTTTGAGCGACAGAGTTTCTTCAGCATGTCTTCCAGCTATTGTTATCACGGTTGAGTTGGACTCGATTATCTGGTGATTCTTCTCTTTATTTCTCAAGGAAGATGAGGAAGAAGAGTAAGATTAGGAGAATTTGATGCTTGGTTCATTACCACACACAAGCAATCCTATCATTCTTTTTCCTTGCCTCCCATGCATCATCCTCTGTCATCCTTTCTTTATCCCCTCCCTTTCCCCATCGACTCTTTCCCCCACAGAAATGCCACATCCTTTTTAGAACATTTTCCTCCTCAGGATGCCCTATCATTGCTGCTCAAGTAATCACAACATGAAGCTTCACTAGAAATTCGACTCAGCCAAGACCACACATAGCCTGTTGCACAGATTGCCCCAATGTGCCACCAAAACTACCGCATTTTCCATCCAATCAAGTTGAGGCAAATTGATTTCATCTTGTTTGCCATTGATACTCAGTTATTCACAACAAGCACCTACAAGCTAAGAGAGAAAATGCATATTCCAGTTTCATTCATCACGGACTTGATGAGAAGGTAGAAATATCCAATGATCCAATCATGGGGCTAGATATTAAATCATGCACCTAGGCCAATTATACCAGTCAATACAATAACTATGTTTCCAAAGTTCTCTATTGAAACTTAACAAGCTCATACTTTAATATCACAAACCTTTATTCAACTTGAATTTGATAGTCAACATAGGGGGGTCGCATCCAACTCACAGATAATAAGATTTCTGCGCGATCAAACTTTAAGACAAAAATTTAATTTAAGTGGCATAATGTACAAAAGAAAACATGTATAAAAAAAGAGGATTATTGGTTTAAACTTTACTAAAGAACTGATGCAACTGCAAGGGTGTGGGAGAATTTACCGAGAGCAAGGGATCATCACCATTGCCCCGAACAACAATATCCGACTCCGCAGACTTCATTCGGCCTTCATTCAAGCTCGATATGATCCAAGACGGCGCCTCGCTGCGCAAAGCCATCTCCAGTCCGTTTAGCTGGCATGTGAGCTTCTTGGAGCTTCGGTTGTCTAGGCTAAACACTGACACGCTATACTTCACCGTGGTGGAACGTCTATCATTCACCTCCTTGGTGGTCACCGAGTAGATAGTGTTGCTTTCAAGATTCCCAAACCCCGTCGTCTCCATGTTGAACCCGTGGAAGGAATCCACAAACAGTGTGTTCTCGCTGATGCTGGTGAGCTCCTGCCATGCTGGGTCGGTGTTGCGGTGATCCACGCGGAAGGCCTTGGAGAAGTCCTCATCACTGAAGGGGTACATGCACTTGGACTTGACAAGAAGGAAGAGCTCGTCAGTGGGCATTGCGGTGCACACCTCGACAGGGACCTCGCTGACGGGCACCGAGATGATGGCGGCGACAGCTAGGGTAATTGCATCAATGATAGTGGTGCGGTAGACATCCTCCTCGAAGACGAAGAACTCGCCAATATTGAGTTCCATGCACCAGCCAATTCACCCAAAAGCTTAAGCCGATGAGGAAAGATGGGCAATTCACTTATACTTCAACACTTCCCTCACGTGTAGGCTCCCTTAGGCCTAATACGTGGAATAGAAGTGGACTGCAATTAATTTTTTTAATTGTGTCAGCCAGGTATTGAACTCGAGACCTCTCGTGTAGGCACCCTTAGGCCTAACACGTGGAATAAAAGTAGACTGCAATTAATTTTTTTAATTGTGTCAGCCAGGCCTTGAACTCGAGACCTCTTGGCTCTGATACCATATTGAGTTTCATGCACCAGCTAATTCACCTAAAAGCTTAAGCCGATGAGGAAAGATGAGCAATTCACTTATACTTCAACAGCCAACGGCGTAGTTGATGCTGCTCACATTGCAATCAGCCATGGCGGTTATCGGGGTCCAAGAGGCAGCAAGTGGGTCGAGGGAGTAGAAGAGGAGGCCCTCGCCGCAGGACGCCATAACGCCGTACGGGGTCCTGTCCTAGGCCTGGTTGTCAATCTCTGCGAAGAAGACGGGAGTAGGGGAAGAGGGAGGGCGGCACCGGTGAAGGGGTGGAAGAGGGATGCCGCGAGATCGGTGGGGTCAATGGCGAGGGTCCACTCGTGCAGGCACACGTAGAGGCGACGACGATGGTGGTGTGCCTCCACGGTTCGGATAGGCATCCGGAGGTCGGCGTAGAGGCAATCCTAGCATGTCCCTTCGCCTGCCATCATCGTGCTGCAATCTCGATGGTGAGGACCTCGTTGACGTTGTCTCGGGCGTTGAGGCTTCATTTGCCGCTGTTGTGCCGCAATCTTGACAGCAAGGACACCTATGGTCTTGACTTCACCAACGCTGTCTCGGGCACCGAGGAATGTTGGCGCTCCATATCTGTGGTGGTTGCGGCAGTAGAGCAGGGCGAGGAGGAGAAGCTGAAGAAGGGGATGGTGGTGGCGGCGATGCGCAGGAGAGGAAACCAAAGTGCGGAAGTGATTAGAAGCAGCTAGGGTGGGGAAGGGAATTGGAGTTGAGGAGAAGAACGAGAATGTGGTTTAGGGGAGGTTTGGTTTTTTCAAAGCCGGTTCTTTTTGGTTTTTCACTGGAATAGGGAACTGCTATGTAATGTTGCGACGTGGGTGAGGGCGATAGACAAACTCTCCCTTTATATTAGTAGAGATAGAGATTTTTACGTGGATGACGTGATTGGTTTGTACTTAGCAATTGCATCATTTGACAATTCCTTTATTTTTTATTAAAAAACAATTCCTTTTCCTCGGTATGTGTTAAGTAGACTAAGTGAGGGTCTACTTTATCATTATGGCACTCACATGACTCTTTTGTGCTAATGCTAAGATATATTATTTGGTGTTCAAAGGCGTTAATCATGCAACCCTGGAGTGCCTCGGATAAGGTTCATCTTTTGTTATTAGGGAAAGCTCCCCCCTGCACATGGCTCGTGTTCTTGCAAGCGGACAGGAAATCTTGCTGTTGATACGGTAGCAAACCTATAAGTTTAATCATCTCTACCACAATTGCTGCTAGTTACATTCAGATGAATCTGAAACCTGCATCTCATTCTTTTTTATTTCCTAACCAGTTCATTATTCTAGGACCTTGTTTAATACCTTACCTGTACTGCAAGTAGCAATTATATACCTACCTCTCAGGCAACTTGCAGTTGCGCGGTCTTCATACTAAGATGTGCTCTTACACCAAATTAGGTGACCTCACCTATGTAACACAGGCTTTTACTCCAGATTCTTCAGGTACTTTGTTTTAGCTTTGGTGTGGTTCACAAGTGGACACGGGGGCAAACCTTTTTACGGCTAGCTACAGCTTGACCTTAATTAAGAGCTGATAGCACCACGTCAGTTTAGTTAGGTCATGTTTCTCCAGGCATCTACTACTTCGAATTATTGACCGGCCAGAACAATTAACCTGTGCCTAGCCTCGTACAAGCCTTTCTAACATAGGCAACAAAAGCAGGAGACAGATCTCCATTTTTCTTTTGATACGTGCTGTGGGGGACTCTTGCTAATTATTGGAGCTTAGTGGCCTTTTTTGTCTGAACCTGCCTCTTAGACCATCAGCCTAGCCAGCCTTTTTCTTTGTGTCCTATTAGGGCAAATTGAGGCCATTTGGCACACTAAACTTTTGCTGAGCCTTTCCTTCCCGAGGGAACAAAAAGGTGGAGACCGGCCTTTATTAGACTAGCTAGTAAAAGATCAGGACATGAAAATCCCCAGGTGTCGGCATCGCTTGCGGCACATCAGTTCTTTAATGGTCCTTGGCATCTATTCGCCATAACACATCACTACTACTTTTTGCACATTACCACCCTATTGTTTAGAGAAGATGAAATGCATTGCACATTCACTCCTTGTTTACCCTTTGGTGAAAGCATTGAATGAATTGATTGCATGAAGCAAAAACATTGAACCAATTGATTGCATGAGGTGTGGTAGAACAGTAGAAGAGGGGGGATACTGGAGAGGGGGAGAGAACAAAATCCCTATGGGGATATTACTTTGTTTCCTCATGAGGCAGGAGAGGATACATCAACTTCACAGTTTGTTCCTGGTCCCACTACATACAGATGACACATACATACATGCAAACATGTTCTTTTGTTTTTCATGTGTCACCATCCCTCTCTCTCTCTCCCCCCCTCTTCTTTCCAACCTGATGTTTCCTGAAACTTCCTACCTGCTGCAAGGGCCCCCGTACTGTAAGTAGGGTTTCTGGAGGACAAGGGAAAAAAACAGAAAAAGGGCACTCCGGGGATGGAAGGAAGATTGCCCGGGAAACAAGGGATCTCCCCACTTCCTTCCTTTTCCTCCCACAGGTCAATTCAAACCTGTCACTTAGTGCACAGTAGTAGTAGGCTGCTAGTAACTAGTTTCACTGTTTGTTGTTAGGATCCTGCAAGCATGGCCACAGATCTCCTCATCTTATGAACTGTCCCTGTCGTGAAAAACATAAATTCATTTATTTTGGAAGTATTGATGACGTATCTAATTGATTTGATTTCTACTGGCTCAATGCAATTGAACTCGGTGATGTTTATATATAGTACTGACCAGTAATTCGGCACTGTGGATACTGCACCGTATGGGCTCTGGTGCATGGAGCCGTACATTGCCGTTGGCTCTGCCTCCTGTTCCGGGCCGCAGTCGAGGTTCACACCGAACAGTCTGAGCCGCCTCGACGGCGGCGCTGATGCCGCGCTGTTGCTCTTGGTGTCCTCCTGCGACTCTCCTGCAATTGTTCACCGGAGATGGTGTAAGCGGTATGAACTTTTCACTACCTCTGCTACTTATATATGTTGCATGTCATCAAGTGTTTTGCTCTTGAGTGCTATACCTGCATGTAGTATGTCGCTGTGATCTTGATCGACCGAGCGACGATAGGCATAGGAGTTGGCAGGGCTGGTGGGGTATGACGCCAACGTAGTGTAACACGTTGGGCTCCACGGCTGCTGCTCCCCCCCATTCAGCGTGGGCGGCGGAACACGCACCGCCGGTGGTGGCGCCACCGCTGCCGTCGCGCTGTCGCCACGGCGCCTGCAGCCGATGAACAGACGGTCGCCGGTGCCAAGGACGCGCACCCTCTCGAAGTGCACGACGTCACCAGCATCAAGGTGCTTCTCCTTGACGTACCGGCTCCAGCCCTTGGTGAGCACGTAGCTCTGGCTGCTCGTCCAGTAGGAGTACCGGAACCGCCACGGCTTGCCGCCCTCGTCCTCGAAGGACAGGAGCAGGCCCTTCTCGCCTGAGTCGCCGCTGAGAGGGAAGTACCTCTCTGCGTGCTGCTTGGGGATCACCAGCCTGTTGAGCTTGCCCACATCACTGGGTGTGAGGGGCTTCTCAAACAGCTGCTCCCTCTCGTAGTGGTGGTGGTAGTGTAGGTTTGTGTACATGGCTACCCCCCATGGCCAGGCCTGTGGGTGCCCCTGGGAAAGAGGGTGCATGGCCATTGTTGTTCCGGAGGAAAGCTAGAGGTGAAACAAAGATGTGTGTTAGGTTCTTGTCTGTGGCAAAACTTGGGTAGCGGAGGAGATGAGAGGAGGGGAGAGGCGGTGATGATGGTGTGTTCTGTAGAGAACCATGCATATGTCATGGCTAGGCATTTATAGCCTCCCAAGTAGAACTTCAGACGGTTTGGGGGGTGTCTACATATATAATGTATTGATATTTCCCTGGTACATGAGGACTTGGTGCGTTTGATCTTGATGATGGGAGTATTTTTTTTTTTGAGCTCATGATGGGAGTATTTTAACCTAGGTAGACAGGAAGAATCAAAGTGAAGGGCTTCAAAGGTGCTAAGGTTAGAATATATAGTTTCAGTGTGGTTGATGAGGAATGATCAGGTGGTGGTACTTAAAAGTTGGTGCCTGGCCATTGTGGCCTAATCACAGCCATCCAAGAGGTGCAGTGGAGTAGGCCCTACCATTGCTTTCCATGTGCGAGGGTGGTTGGGGCCTATGTATGACCACTGTCTTTAACTTCCCATTTTAACCTGTGGAGGTCCAGGTTCCTGGTGTTGCAGGGCATTCAATTTTTATTTGGTTTTGGGACGGTGCAAGAAAGTCCTGGTTAGCAACTCAATTTCCAAGAAGAGTATATCCCAATCCCACTGTGCATTTGGAACTCTAGTTTGTAACTTGTGGAGACATGGAGTTCCCTAGGGATCATGGTTATTAAGGCGGTGCGATGAGGCGCGGCGACTCACCACCTTCATACAACAACATCGCTTATGGTGCACGGCGTGGCAACGGCATACACACAACAATATCGGACTTCTGGAGGGCCCAAACAAAAGAAATACAAAGAGAGAAGGACTTTTTGCAATTTCAGAACATTGAGAGGGCCATGCCGAATCCACTGATAACAAGCCATCGCTACAATTTTCTTTACCTCTGGCCATTCTTCGCCCCCCATGGCTCCTCTCCCTCTCTCCTTCCCCCATCTCCTTCACCTCCCGCACTAGCGAGGTCGAGCCAGCTCGCCGGCGGCCGCTCCCTCTTCCTGCCGCTACTCTCCACCGCCCCCAAGCTGCAGCCAACAGATCGGAGAGCTGGCCGGCGAAGCAGGAGGCGGCGGCAGACTGGAGGAGGCAGCGGAAGACCGAAGCAGGAGCCGGCGAAGCAAAGGAGGCCCGATCTAACGGAGGCAGTAGATCCAGCGGAGAAGACCCGATCTAGCGGAGGCAGTGGATCCGGCTGCGGCGACGACGGAGGCAGTGGATCCGGTGGCGGCGACGGCGGATCCGGCTGCGGCGACGATGGATACGGCGCATCTCCGTGCTGTTTAGACGACATGGACCTCCGGTCCGCCACGGCAATATGGCTAACCATGCTAGGGACAGATTAACTGAAAGAGATGGATTCATAGATTGGTAGCAGTTTGTACATGTAGTCCACTTGGAGTAGCTTGTAGGCAATAACTTGTTCATGGTAGTGTGGTCTTGTGAGATGTGACATTTGAGGTGTATGGGCTGTGTGCTCTAATTATCATGTACAGGCACCAGCCATTTTTTGATCTCAGATTCAACACAATCAAGGGTTTTGTCAGGCCTGTCTCATTGAATGTATGGCTGACCACCTCTTAAGAGGACAAGACTTCCGAGTAACAAGCTGGTTTTGGTTGGATTCTTGCACAATGAATTGAATTGGCTATAAGATATATTATTTCCATTCAAACCTTTGGCGTAGGACAACCTGCCCTGGTCAGGACACTGGGGGTGTCGAGAGGGAGCTTGCGTGGGAGTAAAGCGATTGGCCATTACTCTGCTCCTTGTGTTAGATGACCTTTGGAGATTAGTGGTTCTTTAACATGCATTAGGCATTTGGGGAGCACCTCTTGTTGTTGGATTGGAATACAGAACATAAGGTGATCTGTTCGTTATAATTTTAATGGCGGATATGTATCAGATTCCGTTAAATATTAAGGATAAAATCAGCAATGTCGCTTTGTTTGCTTCTTTGGAGACAAGTACTCCCATCACATGGTTTCGAAGTAAGTGGTTCATGGTTAGATACATTGTGTGCTCACTAATGTATGCTTATGTTAAGTATTATTCAGTTTGTCAACCTTTGGAGAAACCGGAGGGTCCAAGAGAGGGCGTTGTTATGTCAGCAGGTACTGTCCAGAATCCTGTCATAACGGTGATTTAACGGATCTCATAAATAATTGCTCCGTTCATTTCATCACTTGCTTCTTAATTTCTAACATTTGATCACTTGGCCAGATACTGTTAAATCGCAAATAATATTTTCTTCTGCCCTCACCTGTCGCTAATTAGTGCCAGGAAAATGGGAATATGTGATTATTATCTCTCGTGGCCTTGGCATTACCTGTCCTGCCTTGCTGTTGCTGGGGCTCCAAGTTCCCAAACGCCAAAATATTCTAACATTGAAATGGGAATAGGATCAAGATTGGACCTGCGCAGAGATCCCCCTTCGCCAATTTCCAACAAGTTCATGAATGAGATGATATGCAGATTTGTCCCGAATATGACCCCCCCCCCCCCCCTATTGCGTGTACAACTCCTTGTCCTCATAGTTTATCTCCTATTTCCTACTAATCCCTAGAAATTGTTCTGCTGTTGTTTTCTCTGTGCATGCACGAGATATGCAATAAAGATCACTAGCTACATGTACTGCAAATGAGTATATATACTTTACTGCGTACATATATACTTTGATTAACCTATAAGTCTATGCTTAGCATCTCTTGGACTATGAAAGCATGCATGATTAACTTCAAGTTGGTCGTTTTGTTATGGAATCTTGTCAAGAAAAGCGATGAAAGGTTACTCCATTGCAACTCCATGCAAATAATGGGTCCTAATTTGCAAAAGTTGAATGGTTCATGTACTAGCGTTTTTATCTGTAGTGATGCATACATCTAGGGGAATACTAGACTCTTGAAAAAACATGGAAGAGCTTCAGTTTTTTTCGATAAAAGAGGTCTACCCCAGAGCTTCATTAAGGAAATCCAGGTATTACAGGAGTTGCAACGGAAGAACTTTAGTTGTATAGTTTTATTGCATCATGCAAAACTCAATGGAAAGATTCCCGTGAAACTTTTTAAACAGACAGAAACACTGTATAAGAATTCATGATCACAAATTGGATTTATGATTTTTGGAAAGAGAAACAGTAGGAGAGAGCTAACTTTTGAGTATCTGATGGGTTGAGTTACGTTTAAACGTATGTACCATTATCATTGACAATTTCATGTCGAAACTTTGACCAAGAATCAAGATTCATTCTAGTATATTTTAGTTAGCTTAGTCGTGTATATTTGAAGAGTGGCAAAATGCACTAAATCGTAACTACGTTGGAACCCATTTGATTGCAACATCGGGATAATGCATGCACTGGTTGTGAGTTGTGCCCAAGTGTACCATATTTAAACATGACCATGAGGAGGGAGCCACGCAGCAGGTGCTTTTCATAACTCAATCATGCAGCTCACCTGCCCAATCTTTTCATAATGCAAGTTTGGTTTTTCCATGCACATGAACGAATCGATATCTTATGGAATTGAATATGAGATAACTCGAGATAAGGGCAAGTATAATAGAAGAGGTGGCTGTCACCTCTAGAACTAGCCACATAAGCAAAAAGACTACATGTGGCTTATGTGGAGGTAGCTAATACAATGAGTAGAGTAGAGGTTACCTCTACTAAAGCACTCAAACATTTAATACTTACATAAATATATCAGGGGTCACCTCTTGCATGAGGGGTAGTTTATCTCTCTCTCATCGTATAATGTGCTAGAGGTCACCTCTTGCATAAGGGGCAGCTTGCTTCTCTCTCTTCTTTTCTCTCTCTTCCACTTAGGATTGTGCTGATGTGGATTTCACTAGAGGCAACCTAGTCAGCACCATTGTACTTGCTCTAAGGGGACACATGCTAATGCCCCTCATTATGTTATTCTTGTGGCTCTGTTCCTTTCCATGAGGCCACGTATGTTTTGCCAGGTTCATGCAGATGTAGGACTGAGAGCCTTGAGCGGCATGATGAACGTGAGAAGCATATATAGGGCCTGTTTGGATCCACCCAGATTTTAAGAATCTGGCTTTTGGAAACTGGGTGGGATCCAAACAGACCAGTTTTTGGGGCAGTTTTTAAAATCTACCTACCCAGATTCTTAAAAACCAAGAAGCTGTTGATACCCAGCTTTTACCAGTTTTTTTTGCACAAATACCCATTTACCCTCATTAAAGACCACGCATGGCTGTTTAATGTGCTGTTCGAGAGCAATAAATGTAAGGGTATAATAGTCTATTAGCACCAATCATAAATGAAACCAGCTTTTAAAAACTAGGGGATCCAAACACCCCATCAGTTTTTGCTTAGAAACTAGCTTTTAAAATCTAGAAGTAATAGCTGGTTTTTAAGAATCTGAAACTGATCCAAACAGGGCCATAGTAATCTTCAGGATGGTATTACTTTAAGATATACGAACTTTGAAGTATTTTTATGGTGGCTTGTCTCTGGTTCTTGTATATTAACGCTATAATTTCTATTCGACGGGTCTCATGGCAATACACACGTCCTAAACTCTACTAATTCAGGTTTTTTCTGGCCTCGCTTGGTTTGAAACTTTGAATTGAAAATTCGTTCTAGATCCTGTTACGTGAAGTGCCATGATTTGGAAAATTCGCAGGTAAATAGCATTCTTAACTCATTGTGTAAGATTTCACAGGTTAACTGAATACTTGATGGTTGGGAGTGTAGAGCTACTAGTATTATCTTGCAGTTGTTTATGTAAGGCTGCCTAAATTTTTGTATCAAGTGCAACTAAATTTGTGATCTTTTGAACAGATCTTTGTGTGTGGTGTGGGAATGCGTAAAGGAGATGTGCAGATTGTTAGATGTGTATTATTAGCTATGTATTTTTCATGTTGTATAAGGGTTTTCTGCATATATGTCATACCTGTATTGTATATATATTGGTCCATTGGCCTCATGGTGAATATAAGCGCTATTCATAACATGGTATCAGAGCAAATATAGGGTTTTTGTCAATCTGCCACCGCTGCTGGTTCTTCCTCTCCAGTCACTGCTGTCGCCTGATTTTGCCTTCATTGCGCTTGTAGCTGTTGCCTGGTGCTTCTAACACTCAGGAGATTCTCACGCTGCTTCATCGCATGGTTGCTTTTGCACCGTCCGACTCTGCTGGTTCTATTGCACAGACTTCGACCACTGTCCCGTTCGACAATTGTCCCCTTCAACCACGGCGCTGACTTCGACTACTACCCACTTCGACTTCGACCACTACCCCTTCAACCACAGCTTCGACCACGGCCCTTCGACGTCGACAACTACCGCCTTCAAACACAACCTCCTTTGATCACGGCTTCGACATCGACCACTACCCCTTTCGACCACTGTCCTCTTCAACCATGGTCCTTCGATGACCACGATCCTTCGACATCAACCACTTCCCTCTTCGATCGTACCCTGTCGCTCGACTGCCAGTGCCAGCCTACTCGGCCCGCCCAACCTACTCAGCCCCGACTTCGACCACGGCCCTTCGACGTCGACCACAACCCCCTTCAACCACAGCGTCGACTTCGACCTCGGCCTCCTTCGACCACGGCATCAACTTCGACCTCGGCCCCCTTCGACTACGGCCCCGACTTCGGTCACTCCTTCGACTTCGACCGCTGTCCCCTTCGACTTCGACCACTTCCCCTTTAATCACTGTCCCCTTCGACCATGACCCTTCAACATCGACCACGACCCCTTTTGACCACGACCCCCTTCGACCATGGCCCCGACTTTGACCATGGCCCCCGTCGACTTTGACCACTGTCCCCTTCAACTACTGTTCCCTTTGACCACTGCCCCCTTTGACTACGGATCTGCCCCTTCGACTACAGCACCCTTCGACCACTGTCCCCTTCAACCACGGCCATTCGATGCCGATCATTTCCCCCTTCGACCATGGCTTCGACTTCAACCATAGATTTTTGACTCCGACTATGCATCTTCAACTTGGACCACAGATTTTCGACTTGGACCACTACCTCCTTCGACCATGACCCTTCGACATCGACCACTTCCCCCTTCGACCACCGCCCCCTTCGACCACCGCTTTGACTTCGACCACAGATTTTGAACTTTGGTCATGGCTCCTCAACCACGGCATCCTTCGACCACGGCGCCAACTTCGACACGGATCTTCGACTTTGGCCACTGCCCCTTCAACCACTGTCCCTTCGACATCGACCACTTCCCCCTTTGACCATGGCCCCCTTCGACCACGGCTTCGACTTCGACCACTGCCCCCTTCGACCACAACCCTTCGATGTTGATCACTTCCCCCTTCGACCGTGCCTTGTCGCCTGGCTGCTGGCGCTAGCCTGCTCGGCCTGCTTGGCCCCGACTTCGACCACGACCCTTCGACGTCAACCACAGCCCCCTTCGACCATAGATCTTCGACTTCGACCTCAGCCCCCTTCGACCATGACCCCCTTCGACCACAACCCCAACTTCGACCACGGCCCCGAGAGGCTTACCGGGCGTGCGACCGTTGGGCGACGGTGGCGGGGGGAGACCCACGTGGGCGGGCGCAGAAAGAGGAAACTACCGCCATCACGCGACACCGAGCAACAGCAGCAGCAGGGGCGGGTGTGGCAAGGGGAGGAGAATTGTGGCAATGCAGCGCCGTGGGGCGGGGCGAGGAGGGAGCAGGGGCAGCCATCGAATCCAATGGCCGCCATCTACGAGCGCCCATCTCTCGGATCAACCGGTCGCCATCAATCGCTGCCTTCTAGATTCATCGGCTGCTGTCGCCGAGCATGCCTCTCGGATCCACTGGCCACCATCGTCGAGTGCCCTTCTCTCGGATTCACCAGCCACTGCCGCCGAGCGTCATGCTGCCTCACGGTTCCCACCAGTATGGCCCGGTGGTCGAAGGGAGGAGGGAGAGGGGACATGGGGTGGTGGCGGTAAGGAGATGCCCGATGGGTGGCGAGGAGGGAGAGGGGAGATGAGGTGACGGGTCTGCGAGGGTGAGAACGTGGGAGAGAGATCTGGAGAGGATGAGAGAATAGAATAACCGAAGGTGGAAGTGGAGATGAGGGATAGTTAGCATGAGAGAGGGGATATAGATGGTTGAGATTCCTGTGTTTAGATCGGACAGCTGAGAAGAGAGGAGGGAGAATGCACCGACGACCACCAACTCCCATTTTTAAGGAGTAGAGATGATTTCACCGGTCTTACTTTTATTAGTCCTCTAGCTGCTCCTATCACTGTTCAGACAACAGATGGTACCTATCTTTCTGTTGTAGGATGAGATACTCTTTCGAATTCTTCTTTTCATATTATGTGCTTGTATATATATTGGCCTATTAAGCGCTATTCATAACACAAATGATATCTAGATGGGAGCTTTTCTTGCGCACTGAAGACTGACGTGATAGAGAAGGCCAGTTGGAGATGATGGGGAGAGAAAAAAACCGGTATGTTTTCAGATGCCTTTTTACCCGTGTAGGGCCTGCATGCTGTCATGTTAGCACTCCTGCTGTCAGCATAGAGAGGTCTTTAGTGAAGGAAGACAAACTGGAAGCAAGGGCTCCTGATTACCACGAGAGGGAGGGAGGGAGGGAGAGAGAGAGAGAGAGAGAGAGAGAGAGAGAGAGAGAGAGAGAGAGAGAGAGAGAGAGAGAGAGAGAGAGAGCCTAAAAGGGATGAACATACTCAGAATGTAGTGAGGAGCTCCGCTTCGCCATATGCGAAGAGGTCGATCTAAAACGAAATAACAGTCATAAAGTGATGATAGTGAAGAGAGTAGCTGTGATAATAGTTCTATAATTGCATTAGAAGGGGAGGCACACCAAAGGAGTCAACCCATGTTAATTAGTTCTATGCGTCATGTAGGTAAGGAATTTGCATTAACTGTAATAATATGCCACTAAGCGGTGCCCTCATCTTGTTTTTGCCATTGGCTTAGCCCATTGAAAGGTGGAGTCTAGGACTGCATGTCAGTGTGAGTACTCGGTGGTAAAGACGAACTTAACTCCGGATCAATGGTAATTAACGGCAAAACTTTCCCTTAGGGTGTAGCCTAAATCCCAACATGCTATTTATATGGTCTAACCATAAGAAACCCTTGGTTTTCTTTACAGTTTCATTTGCCTCTCTTACTATCCGGCCATGATCTATGCATCCCTTTGTAACTGGCAGCTTCCTGCATGATATGGTGCAGGGAACACCGCATCTTCTCAGCTGGTCTCCACCCAGAGAGACCTGAAGAGTCGAGTGATGAACATCGATCCTGAAAAAGCACCCAGTGTTGCTGTAGCAGTACCAAGAAGAGTCAGCAGCTCGTCCTCTACGAACCTGGTGCAAGTAAGCAGGAAAGAAACATCCGCAGATCGTTCAAACAGTGCAGCTCTTGTCACGATGCTAATCAATTATCACCGCCTCACTCTCACAGGGAACAACAACGAAGGCAGCACGCACAGCGCGAGCGAGACCAAGCGTAACGTAAGGCAGGTGCCATGCCAGCCCAGTGCACGCTGCACGCCTGCCGCGGCAGCAAGCAGCAACAGACGGTCCTTCCTCTCCCCCATCCACCCCCCCTCCTCGAATGGTTCGACATGCATAAGCTCTGCTTGGTCCCCCTGCCCCGGCTGCCATTGTTAGGCGCGACGCATGCTGTGTTGTACTGTGCTGTGCTCGCTCCCTGCCGGGCCGATCGGTCGGGGCCCGCCGCGCCGGTGTCCGCGTGTCGCTCGCCGGGAGCAGGGTCCCCTCCTCCTCCGCCCTCCAGGCCCATGCGCGCAGACGAGGTCCCGAGTCTCTACGCTGGTAGTGTGGACCTCGCGATCACGTACGGCCTCTTACCTCCGGGACAGCCAGAGGAAAACGCCATGAAGTTTCTCTGCTGGTACGGCGATCAGCAGTGCACCGAGCTATCATGGAGGAGGCGGAATTGTCGAAATCATCTACACTTACCTGCAACTAAGGAGGTGCGTCTCTCTGGACCTGCTTCTGATCTTATTGATACTGTAAACTTGTATGAACTAGCTAGTGTGGATCCCATTTGCAGTGGCTTTCTGGTACTTAAGTAAAGACATACATGCATGCCATTTGCCAGATGACAAACACAAACACCCAAGAAACTAGGAGTGTGATTGATGGTGCATTGTATATAATATGTGGGTACCCGGGTATATACATATCCATATTTCCAAACCTGAACTGTGACCATAAGTCGACTTTCTTTTATCTCCACTGGCCGGCATGCATGCTGATATACAGCTAGTTTGATCTTGTCAGGCTAGATGGGGTATTGTATTTGTAGTTTTTGTACTGCTCTGCCTATCTGAAACCTGCAGGCAGACTGTGTGATCGATCAGCTAGTACCACTGACTTTCCCTTGAGTCATGTGGTGAACAAGTGACATAGATGGTAGGCGAAAAGCGAGCTAATAATTCCTGCCACTTGCAGAGTAGGGGTGAAGATGGGCAGGATCCGGGTAAATATTTCTGTTCTCCTATCCTAACCTATATTTTTTTCCTCGGATTCGGGCAAACTGGATATGGATATGTGAATTCGGATTATTTGGGATACATGTACGTGATATATATCAGGTCAGAATGGATAAAAATAGACGGATAGTGCACGAATTCATGTTGCGTCAGAGTACATGACCATAATACCAAGTTATCAACCAAACCATAGTTCACGGTAATAACATAAGACTAACCGTGACATGAGTCCATACGTTGGTACATAAGTATTGACCGACAGATCAAGTGACCATACCACATAATTAAGGCTCCGCTTCAAATTGCTTTAGTTTCTGCCTTTTTCTTGCTTCTGGCTTTTTAAGGTTGAAGTCACTTAGAACGTGTCGGCTTTTAATTTTGGCCTTTTTTTTTTGCTTTTGCTTTTTTCCCCTTTTTCTTTTCATTGTCCGCGGAGATACAATGGTGTTTTCATTTTTTTTTTCTATTTTTTCTTTATTTTTTAATTGAAGGACTCAGAAAAACTAATAATTGTTATAGTACAATTTTAGCCATATGTCAACAGCCATAGTTGAAAGCTATAGGCTTCAGCCGTTTGGAGCGGGCCCTAAAATTGTATAGTTGTCTAGGAATGCATTTGTACTAGCTGGGATTTGAGAAGAACCGGGCAAAATGCAAACGCACTAGCCAAATCTTTTGCAAAGATAAAAAATGGCATAGTATGCTAACGCACTAGCTGAGATTTGAGAAGAACCGGGCAAAATGCAAACAGTGGCAAAGGTGTAGAAAACAAAAGGCATATTCTTTTCTTATCTTATCTTCCACTTTCCTTTCTTTCTATAGCTCTGTCAAGTGTCAACTATAGTTGATTCGACTAGAGTACAAGGAAAACAAGAACTTGCAGCAGCGAAGGAGGAACCGGGAAGAACTTGTGTTTGTTGTTGTGTTTCCTGGCGGTGACTGCAGATGAGGTAGCTACGGCTGCTGGCGTCTGGAGAGGCAGGGACAACGCGAGAGGCGACGACTGCTGTGGCTCTCGACGACGATTGCAGAGGGGGGTGGCTGCAGCTCTCGGCAACTAGAGAGGCAGGGACGACGCGAGAGGTGCAGCGGCTGTGGCTCCTGGCGATCGGAGAGGGCACGGCGACAGAGACCAAAGATGCTCCTCCACCTTCGGCTGTGTGGCTGGGACCTGGGAACAGAGAGTGCAGCTGGAACCTTGGGAGCCTGGGACTAGGAGAAAGACTAGGTTAGAGATTAGAGTAGGCTGGGCTATTGATCTCTGAACCAAGATCAGGTTAGGCTGACTGGCTAAGGAGTGGTAGTTGCCGGATATCCGGCAAAGGAATTATCCCGATATTTGGGTTCTGTCCCGTATTTGTCGGATATATGTTGCTCCATATCCTATCCTAAATCCGGATATAACTTTCTGAATCCCATCCTCGATTCGATTGAATAGTAAATTTTCTTTCTGAATCTGATCTCGATCGAATCCGGCTACGGATCAGACGGGATATATCCGTCCCGTTTTCACGCCTAGCAGCAGAGGGCCTCCACCAATCAGGTGGCACCTGAACCACGTGTGCCAACTCAACTGCATGCCGAGTGAGCCATGGCAGGGATGACGTCACCGGATTCCGGAGTGGGCCTATCTCTGGGCCTTTGCTGATGCAGGTCGGCTTCTCAGGCCCGCATGCTATGGGCCCTGGTCCCCTACCCTGTTCTGTCCTTGGCCTTCGATCTCAGGCACTCACTGGCACTGCCACACTGGTATGTATGCGTACATCTTGATCTTGTCACTCATGGAGTAGAGGACTGGAAGACTGAGACATTGAGTGAGTGACTGAGTGAAAGGTGAGATGTGCATGGGGACCAGATGACAGGTGCTTGTGCTCCAAACACACTCTCTCTCTCTCTCTCTCTCTCTCTCTCTCTCTGCTTGTAACATCTGCCTGTTTTTGGAATGTATGTAAGCTTCGAGGCATTTATTCCATCCCAACTGTGACTTGTCTACACTAGATCGTGGAAACCAATGTGAAGAAAAATAATGCATTTATTTAGATAATGGAAAACAAATGAGAAGGAAAATTCATTTAAGGTCGGCCCTGTTTGGAACGCAGGAATTTCCGGTGGGAATCATGGGTTCCAAATGGGGCCATCGTGTAGATAATGAAAAGACGTCTATCATGTAGAAGGGAAAAAAATACAAATGATCATGTGCAAAGGGAACATACAAGTTATTTTCTGAATTTGTGGTAGGTCTATCTGCTTAATAGGGCATATGCATGTTACACTGATGATCGAAAGAGTTGGGCCAGATCGGATTGAGCTCAAGGGGCAGTGGCCCTGGTTCTTCTAGCTACAATAAAGTCTATGGTAACGTGGCTTGTTGGCTCTGAGAAAAACGCTAGGTTTTGCAGAGTTATTGTGCAGTACCGGATTCACGCCATATGCTGGCACAAATAATGTAGATGGAGAATGTTTCGGTTTAGTATTTGGTGATCGTGTTCATTCTTGTCCCTTCCAAAGCGGCTAATATGCAAAGTATCTTTTCTTCATGGATCTCACATGCATTTGCATTTCAAGTTACCGGAACGTTCTTCTGCACATTTTGTCCTCCTGATTGGAGGGCCTCCATGACGAATTGATAGCTCTCCTTTTGTTACATGAGGTGCTTGCATGGTTTAAATCAGGAAGTATTTTGTTTACTTTGTCATGTTCCCGAATGAAACATAGCTGATCATGTGAAACAGAAGATTTATTTTGTCCATCGATTATAATTTGCTCTGTTCAGACATCCAAAATTTTGGGATCAAGTCAGTCTTAATTATAACCTGCCCTTCATCTTTCGGTCGAACATATTATGAGAATGGAGCATCTACTACGTGTGCACTCACCATCTCCATGTGATCTACGAATATATATAAGAATGAACGCGAGAATAGAATCGATCCTATCCCCATATATGGCATGGTAACTCCATCATTGTAGTATTGTCTGAGCCAATGTGCTATGATTCTCATCCCCTTTCCCCTTGTTTAAGCCAGTCAGGGTCTTCCTTTATGGAGAATCTGAGATCTACAAGGTGCGGCCCTAGAAATATTTTCAAAGGAAAACAAGTCAATTTTATAGAAGTAGAGTGAAAATATTTGGAAGCAAATTGTAAATTTGTAATGAGTGACATTGTGGGCTCAACCTGCGCAATGATGCTGTTGGAAATTATAGCATCTCGGCCCAACACTAAGCCCGGAATTCCACCTCTACTATTCATGCAATGAATCCAATTCAATATAAACATGACTTGATGACCAGAGTAAGAATAAATATTTCACAAAATAAAACTTGGGCTACTCGCACCCAAGAATGATCGACACGACGCACTCAAGAACGCTCAAGACCACACGTCTGAAAATGCTTGGGACCTCGCGTCCAAAAGCATGCTTAAACATGTAAATAGAATATTAATGAGGAAATATACATTACCATAAAACCTTCTTAATGTTCTTCATTAGTTACGAGAGTTATACTTATCGTTCATCATTAGTTACGAGCGTTATATTGACTAAGCTTTATATTGGTAAGCTACTTTACTAAGGCAATATTAAGTAAAATAGAGGTGATATTCTAGATCATTGTTATTGGATGTGGTGCAAAGGTGCTACTCCCATTCTTGATGCATGATGCCTCATTGGTCACCTAAAAATAGCAACAAAGTAAGCGTGAGTCCAAGACTCAGCAAGTACATAGAAAAATAGTAAAAACACATTCTCATTAACCGTTCATTATCCACTTTTTTAATTAACCCTTTCTCATGCATTCGCACTTTCTTAGCATGAAAACAATGCAAATGTACATATCTCCATCTTAAACCACATTCTCATTAACCCATCATTATCTGTCAACTTTTTCATACTCTTTAACACTTCAGTCTGCATTAACTTTACGTTATCATTAATTCAATGCAAATGCACATGTACATCTCTACTCTTTCATTGGCTTACCACCGTCTCATTATCTTCATCCCATGAAGATACCTTTCCCTTCATCCCGTGGAGGTGCCTATCGAAATAGGCTTTTCATGTCCACTGAAGTGGATCTCTTTCATGCCATGAATATGCACTTAATGCAGTGCATGAATTTCATCATTATTTACCACTCTCTCTTTCTTCATCACTTAGCCATTACCATCATTATTTAATCATCATGGAAACAGGAGTAAACATAGCAACAAAATATGGCAATTATTACATCCAGTTTAACTAGTAACACCCCTCAACACAATTTACCGTTTTACCATGCACATGCATGCAATGCGACATCTTGGTTTAAACATTTATCATGTGATATTAACTATTATTAATCAACATCTCAACATAGAACTCTCATACCATACATCATCATTGTTATCCATCATCATGTAAACATCAATTAACCATGCCATCTACCATTGATATTACCCATCAATATGTCAACATCATCTAACTGTATCTCCTACCATGTAACATCCCAAATTTTGGCTTTCTATAACAATTAATTTCAAATTAATTATTTTAAAGCATTTGGATTTTATGTGTAATATTGAAATCCAATTCCAATTCCAAATTCAAATTCCAGTCGAACATATCCAAATCAAATCCTAAATTTAATTCCGAAGTTCAAATTTCAAATTCATCTCTCAATTCCATTTTCAATTTCCTATTTGTTTTTCCTTGGGCTGAGCCCATCTTCTCCTTAGCCCAGTCCAGCCAAACCACCTCTCCATCCTTTCTTCTTCCTTCCCTTGCCTCTCCCCTCTACTTGCCCATGCACTAGCTCCCGGCCGCCCGAGTGCCCACGTGCCACTCTTGCTTGTGCATCCAGCCAAGACACACACGTCTATTTTAAAATGCTCACCATCAAGCCACCATCACCACGCCATTACCATCCTTATTCCAGCCATTTCCATCCTCTTTTATGCGCATTGAATCGCCTTCCAAAACCATCGCACGTTTGGCTGTCTAGTCAACATCGGTTTATTCCCTCTGAGTCTATTAATTGGACTCTCTGCACTGCATTTCAATCCCTTCACACACCCTTAAACCCTCTCTATCATCACTGCCTTCATCGCCATCCTAATTGTTATCTTCCCTGAAGCTAGTCGTTGCTCTGCCTCGTCGTTCCCCCCTCTCCAGTGAATATCCCTCAGTTGTTCGCATCAAATGTGTTCCCAAGCATCTTGATTCTATTTCCTAAATTAATTTCTTTATCTCACAACCAATCATTGGGGATCCATCTTCTTCCTCGATGCCAGTTGAAACTGCCACTACCGTCAATAAATCGTCTTCAGTGAGCCATTCTTCAATTCTTGCATCCATGGCATCCTCATCATCCCCTCTACCTTTCCCTCAAATCAATTTGGCATGGTTTTCCGAGGAACCTCACCACCATCACCACCTTCTTCTCCACCACCGGCCGCTGTCGCTAGCCATCTTTGGCCATCCCGCAACCACGCCAACCCTAGCAAAACTTTCTCCTAGCCCTCGCCGTGCCCTTGCACATGCTATTTCCAACCAACCATCACTGGAGTGTCGCCATTGTCTTCCACCCAAGCCTCGGCCATATTGCTTGTCGTCGGCCCACCATCGAGCCCTAGCACCCACGACGCCGCCACCTTCAGCCTCCCTGTGACTTCACGGACCCATTTTGGTGGCCACCCGTGCTCCCGCGCGATCACTCGCTGTCGCCACCACCACCCTTCCTCTGTTTCAACCATGTTCCATTCCTTTTATTTCACTGTTTCTCTCGTGAGTCAATGGGAAGCCAGGCCCACTAGTTAGTTTTTTTATTTCACTTAAAGGAATATTCCTCTAGAATATTCTGTTTCCTTCACATCTTTAGCATTTTCTCTCCTGTCAAATATTTCGATCACTTGTTCTCCACCGTTCGAACTCCAAATCGAGTTATTCAAATTCATATATTCATACAAATTTATAATATACATCCCAGTACATATTTTACAATTTTATGATTATATTTGATTTATTTATTTTGTTCCCACTTTGCGCATTTAGACATCGACGTTGTTGAGTTGATCCAAAACCAGCAGGAAGAAGCACCATCTGTCACCAATGAAGGCAAGTCTTCCTTGACCATGTTGATCCTAATGTTTCTAAAATTTATTATTATATCTTTGGAAAACTATTATGCATTGCTATTTTTATTCAATGTTAATTCAAGAATTAGAAATTAGTTAAATCCTACTTGAAATAACTTTCATTGGTATTTGAAATCCATGTACCTTTGTTACACTAGTATAGATTACCATTGATAATGAGTATATTATTGCTGGATTAGTTTAGAATAGTAGAATTGCTTATGCATGCTATTTTGGTCGATGTCATCCTATGGGTGAGAATAATGTTATCAAATCTTTATACAATCCTTTTTATCAAATATTTGGCAACAGATATTGCCATTGGTTTACAACATAAAATAAAATTATGAAAATCTATTTTAGACTAGGGCGGATGGTAAGTTCAGGCGGGTGCAGATTGAGCATAAGACCTTGTAACATGATAGCTCCGCCCAAGTTAATTAAGGGCCGATGTTTGTGACTATCCAAACTTATCACTACCATACAACCACAAGTCTAAGTGGATACGACATGGCTAATTAATTCGCAACAACTTAGCTTTGATTTCACCAGTTGCAGCAATGTAGGTGTCAGATAGAGACAATTCATTCTCACATAGCGTAAGAGGGGGCTTTTAACTAGGCAACTAGAACCATTCAGTGGTGAAACCTTAGCGGACGTAATCGAGTCAGGCTGTTGCATTGTAAAGGCCTTGTTATGATTAACTTATTCGCACGTCTAAAGAAACGTGTGTGCGAATAGTACAAGTTGATCATACCTTGTGGTTAAAGTTGTGCAATCTCTATATAGTGTAAAACTATTCTAATAGCCATGCCCACAATCAAGGGCGGGAAAGGTGCATTTTCACATGATACATTTATGCTTTTATTTTTAAATGAGCTTTTAGGAATTTGGGAGTGGTTAGAGCTCTCAGGTGTTTATTCTAGCAGTAGAGCCAATCAGGTAGACAGAATATGATTCATTGAACTTTGGCAGATAGAGCCTTAATACTAGTGTTGGTAACTAGAACCTTTACTAGAAAAAAATATCTAATTTCAATTTTTGCAATTAGTTTGTCAAATGAGTGCTTTGTAAAAATATAAAAAAATTTGAACTATTGTTTTACACAAAAGAACCATAATAAGCCTATTTTGTGAGCCTTGCATTTAAATAACTACATTTTCCAAGACTTGCAAAGTATTCTATGTACTCACCTTGATATCTACAAAACCATCTTAGAGAATTATGAACACGTAGAAGGAGAGTTCACTACTTTGTGTGTGGCTTCGATGAAGGACATCTAGAGTACTAGGTTGTGCTTCCCTAGTTAATTGCCTGTGGCATATTGATAGGCCAATTTAGGAGTTTATTTGTTTTATTTTCATTGTGTTTTGTAGCCTCAGTTGTAATAAGTGACCATAAGGCTGGTACTCTTTATTATTGTAATAAAGCATTTTTTGGTTATGTATTCATCATTGTTCAATTGTGTGCACTAGCTTTGATCTGGAACTAGTGTGATAATACGCATAGGGTTCGGATCCAGGTAATCCAGTCCCGACATACCATTATCATCCCCATCAATATGTCATCATCTACTAATTATATTGTCGAGACCCGAATATGCAAATCCAGACTCTCTGTGTAAACTGCACTAGTCCATGATCATGCTAGTGCACACAATAAAAATATAAATAGAATATCGACCATATTCACGATTAACCAACAAAAAGACTCAAATATTATTGATTATTAGAGTTGCGATCTTATGATCAAGTTTACACTTTAACAGCCGGAGGGGCTTAACAGAACTAGCAACGAAAACACAACAAAAATGAAAAGGCCATTCGACATGCCCATAGGCAATCGACTAGGAAAACGAGACCCTAATCCGACAAATCATCAAAGTATCCTCCTTCAAGTACTTCCGGTTGATATAGTTCTTCTTCTTCAACTGAGTAAATATGGATATAGCCATACGTACATAGAGTATTCAGCAAGTTATTTGTAACAAGAGTGCAATATAATTATGCAAGGCTTACCAAGTGATAGCTGAGAGGTTATTTTGCAGAAAGCAATAATTTAAAGTAAATACAATAAATAGATTGGAAGCGAACTTAGAAAATGATTAAATAATAAATAATCAAGAGAAATGCATAAACTATAAGTGAACTGACCATTCACCAATGAATTACCTATGAACTAACCATTCACGTGATGAACCACCGTTGAACTAACCATTCACTTCCCAAACTTAACCCAACCAGGTTTTATGAAAGATCTACATCTTGTGTGAAATCACTAAGCATTGTCCATAACCGGGGATGCAGCAATTTGAATAGTTTTACACTCTACAGAGCTTTCATAACTTACCCACATGATATAATAATCTCATAGTGATACTAGAGCAACACGCTTCCTTGGGCATGCTAACTAAGAAGATCATAATAAGGTTGTTGCAATGCCCAATCTTAACTCAGTTTCGCTCACCAAGATTTCACGGTCGATTAGGCTAACCACCCAGTTGAACAAATCCCTCTTATACCCCATATAAATGTCTAACTGACACCCACTGGCATACCGAAGGCGAAACCAAAATTAAAATATCACAAATTAATTAGCTAGGTCCATCCCATATTGGACATGTGGTTGTACGATAAGACTCAGATCAGTGTCACACAAAGTTAAGTCCTTATACATTACCTAGGTGAGATATCCACATCCCAGAAGTGCTAATCATACCTCCCCCTTTACTACACGATCACTCGCCCAAACAAAAACCATTTTGTATAACAAACACCAATGACACTGTCCATGTCATAGTACTAAAAATTTATAACTGTGGATGATTACCACGATACAATATCTCATTAAGTCAAAATTAATTAATTAGCCAACATGTGATGATGAGCCCAACGTACTATGAACATGGCTAAGCATACTAAACGTACAACCCATGTAATATCTAGTATTGCATCAGTAGATAATTGCCCTTCTATGGTGACAATGGAATCATGGCATTCAAATTATCAAGGTAGAATTAATCAAGTTGGACAATAACTACCAGGTACAAAGGTTTGTATTAAAATAGCAATGCATGATAATTTAAAATAGAATAATAAATAAATATATTTGAAAACTAGGTTCAACATGATCAAAAGACATGACTTGCCTTGGTCTTGCTCAGTTGCTAACTCTTGGTCTTCAGATCTTGCTTTAGCTCCTTCAAAGACGTTATTTAACAGAAGAGAGAGTGAACAAAGCACAAATAAAATTCAAATGAACTCCAAAAACTTCAAAACTAGAACCAAAAGATAGAGCTCAACTTTAGATGAATTTAGGAAAAAGAATCAGATTAATTGGAGCTAGGATGGAGAAGAATGGGCTCTTGGAAAATTAATTGGCTAAGAAAATACTAAAAATTGAAAAGGGTTATTGTGCTATGGACCGGGTGCATGGAATAGGTGGGTCTATGATGGACTCAGCTCACGAAACAGTGCACATGCTGGGAAGGCTTGTTGACATGGCACTTAGGGCTGACGTGACGGTGACGTGATATGACACGTGGCATGGGTTGGTTGAGAAAGTGATGATGTGGCAGGGACACATGGCGCTAACGTGGACACTGACATGTGGCTTAGTGTGCTGAGGTGGTAGACATGTGGCATGACATGTGGGCTAGGGTTGGCAGGGGCAACATGGGACGGTGACAGCTTGGCAATGGCGGCACATAGGGCAGGCACGGCATGCACGGATGAGGGGCGTAACACAGCAGGGCGTCGATGGCATGTGGCAAGCGTGACAGTAAACCCAGGTGGCAGCAGCACAGCATCTTGCGATGGTTTGGTGGAGCGGTGATGGTGCGACCAGGAATGGCATAGCATGGGTGGAGTGGCCAGTGGTGCCAGCTTGGGACGACTACGAGCGGCAGTGGCCTGGGGCAATGGGCAGCGGCACCGGTGGCTGGGGATGACAGTGGTTTGGCTAGGGCGCGGGGGACACGGGAACGGGGGGCATGGGCTGAAGTGTGTAGAGGGCTAGGGTTTGGAGGCCCCTGCCCCTTTGTATGCCTGCTGCCATGGGCCAGCTCGCCTCTTTATTTTCCTGTGTATTACAGAAATACTCTTCAATACACTGCAAAGCATGTCCAGAAATGCAGTTGTGCTACTGCTGTTGCTTTACTGCTTGCTCAAGTTCCTGGCTAGTGTAGTTTGAGCATAAACTACAGAGCACAATCTATATTTGCAGTAAGCTCAAGGTCTCTCCCTGTGACTTTTGCTCCAAACTTGAATTTAAACTGTAAATATTTTTTGTCTGAATCAAACTAAAATAGTTACCCTCCATTGCTCCACAGATCTTGGAACCCATTGAAGAAGATGATGTTGCTTGCAGACCTCAAAACATTCCCAATGTCCTTAAACAAAGAAGAATAAATGGAAAATGATCAGTGCTGCTAGGCTAGGCCTATTTCGGGCCCAGATTGTGACCCACATTTAGCCCAGTTTCAGAAAACCTAGAAGCATATTCATGCACACAAGCCAATCGGATAGGAGACTAGGACTCGCGGCAGCAAGCGATGATCTTCGTGAAGTTGAACAGCTCCAGTGGGAAGATGTTGATGTTGCTCACGACGTAGCTCAGTGGCAGTACCATCTCCGTGCACGCCTGCAAATGTGCAAGCAGACTGCAGAAGGAAGGCGATAACGATTATTCACTCCATGCTGGCCGGGGTGGCTTTGATTAATTGGGGTGTAGATGTTAGAAGAGTAGGATGAGCAACACTTATATGCTATAGGTAACTACCTGACTATGTGTTTTTTTAATTTTTTAGTCACATAAAATTGCATAGTACTTAACATAATATTGTGGTGCTAATTAATATGCAATTTTGGAAAAGTTTTATTGTAAATCTTAGTTCTATTTATGTCTATATTTGTAGCGGTTCACACCTAGATTTGCTTTGTTTTTGTTTAGGATATTTTTTTGTTTCTCCATTTTGTTGGGGTTCACCAAGCTTAAATTTACTTTGTTTTGTCTTTGTATTTCATAGGGGTGTTAACTATATTCAATTTTGTCTTTGCATCTGAAATAAGGTTGTATTACTGAATTCTTATGTCTACTTCTATATTATATTGCATATGTTAATATGTCTCGTTATAATCTACACACAAGTAAACGATTTAAGTATTTTTTATGTTGATTATCTCCAATGTTTTCTAACTAAAGTGGTAGCTTTAATTAATAACACCATCTTTTGTTATAAGTATATATTCTATACTTAATTACCCTCCCTGGTTAAAAGAAAGATATATTACATAATACATTAGTCAAACTATTCCAACTTTGACCAACAACATCTTTTGGATATTTAGATTGAATGTATAAAATTGATATTAATAGATTATATTTGAAGAAGGCAACTAACATGGTGCAATCATCTCTTAGCAACATAGCAAGCTCCTCAACCTTTCTCTCTTGTCGTATTTTTTTTCTCTCGTCCACACCTGATAGAATAAGTAGTAGATGGTGAAAAAAAATTTACATAGTGTTAGAAGGTTTTATAGATATATTGCAAAAACACTTTCAAATTTGTAGTGTGCAATCCATACTATGTCCAAAACGTTGTAAAAGGATAGATATGCCCCTTGCAAGATTCTTCTAAGTTGGGCGCATGACCAGTATATGGGGAAATTGTAACACTTCGGCCTATTAGTAGGGGTTTGAATAGCCTATGTGTGTAGCAGATTAAAAGTTTAAAGTAGCATACAACATCCAATGGTCGTGTATGTGACGCTTTAGCTTATGGCTTATTTTGGCTTTCGGCTTATTTAAGTCAAAAGCCACTTGTAGCACGTCGACTTCTAATTTGGCTTATTTTGGACTTTTGGGGTTTTCTTGGCTTTTTTGTCTTTTCTTTTTCCCCTTACTCATTTGCATTGTCTGTGACAACATAATGGTTTTTCTTCCATTTTTTCTATTTTTCTTCTTTTTTTTCTCAGAAAAAATTAACAAACACTACAATGCAATTTCAGCCATAAGCCAAAAAGCACAGCCAGAAGCTTAAGCCGTAAGCCAGTTGGAGTGGGTCAGAATATTTGTATATCAAGAACTTTTATGTAATAGAGAAAATATCATAATTGAATTGTTGTATTTATTAATTGGGATTTTGATTGATAATTTACATGTAGAATTTATTTAATATAATTAATTAAAAAATATTTAAAGCAAATTCATGATTTATTTTTAGTAAGGTCTAATGTATAAACTAAATATTTATACAACAATGTCCAACAATATAAAGTTTATATATCCTTCTTTACAAATTGAGTTGAGTAAATTGGTAAGAGCCATGAAGTATGAGCAGAAAGTTCCCTATGACAATATTTAATAGTAAGCTCCGTTAATCCTGCTATTGAGCATATATCTGCAAATATTTTTATAGTTATTTTGGTTAGAAGAAGTTCAACGCAAATAAAGAGAAGTTTACACATAAAACATTATATGATAACAATTTACTACCTTTGAGATCCACTTTGTCGCATGGTTCAATAGATAATTCAGATATTAAATATATTATAGTAGCAGCTATTGATATAGCATTCCTCCTGCAAATTCAATCAATATAACTTATAAATTAAAACTTTAAAACATATACTAAAAACATAGTGAATTATCTACTTTCATTACTAAGTCACATTCATAAATTTAAGATCCAAGTTCCATGTATTAAGATGTCTTTTAATGAACTTAAGTTTGAAACAATTAGGTCAACATCAATATAATTTGCAAAATATAATATGTACAATTATATGATATTTACATTATGTACTTAACATAAATACCTTATATCAAGTTTCTCCACTCGATTTGCTGCTTCTTCTGCTGCTTGAATTGCTTGATTTGACATGCCAAGTGTTGAGCAAAAACGTCGCTGCAAAGTTGTGAATAATAAGGTCCAAAAAATTAGAAAAACATAATGTGTATAGAACTTTCATCGTGAATATTCACAACAATTATGTTAATTATGAAATAACAAAGAAAAAATAGTTACCAAAAGATCCCTAGGAAGAACACTAGTGATCTCCATGCATTCACCCTTCTTCTCTTCAATATGTTGTACTATTAAATCTTTCGCTCGAGCAACTTCTTTCATTGTAACTCCATTAGTAACAGTGCAAATCTCTATTTGAAAAAAATATCCAATATGTTTATCAAGAAAACAAAGATAAACCACAAAATGTCCTCCATAAGTTTCTTACCTTTTATAGTTCGAGTTTTATTAGCTTGTCTGCATGCTATGTAAAGGCAAGCTGCATATACAGAGTGCTTTTTCCTTGCATTAAATAATTTAAGATCATTTGCTTTCATGTATATATCCGTTGCCTGAAACTTTATTGGATGAACAATGCCCAACCTTCCAAATAAATTATGATATCAGTGTACATGACTATTTGTTATACTTATTCCTTGAAATATATTTACTATTGTAATGTATAACAAGTGTAAGTATGAAGGATATGTGATGGACCATATCTAGTAAAAGTTTAATGTCCGCATATAAACATAATAGATGATTTAAATAAGTAGAAAAATATTTAACCAAAAAACACAAGAATGTGAAGTTACCTGTCAGCCATATCGGCTATATAATGGAACGCAATATCATGTTGACTTGAATACAAATCAACACTCCTTTGTGTATTAATGTGGGTGGACTGCCGGTGATCAAATATTTTTTGCTTTGACATAACATTGGTTGAAGAATCATGCTTTGATTTGGGATTATTAATTAACTCTTCCATGCGAAAAGGATCATAGTCATCATCTTTTGATGCAAAGTGTGTAAAATTACTCCAGTCAATTTTCTCATCAGTGTAATGACTGTCCAATACAAGACCACACTCTGAGCATATTGTGTCTCCGGTTGCGTGGTCCAGTACTATTACCGTGCTAATGTTACAATCCTTACAATACGATGATTCCATTAGATCATTTATATGGACAAGCAAAAGAAACCTAAATGTAATAATAGGTATATCAGATTTATATGAAATCAATATACCCTTGAATGGCTTGTGTGTTGTGCCATATTTATAGGGCATTTAGCCAAAATACCTTTTGTCATCTGACCTGTGTATACCGCCTCCTAGATTTTTCCAAGAGCTACTCGAAACGTTGGTTGACATATTAGAGGATATAGATATAGTTGAGTGTCTGTTTACCTCGAATTAATGTTAGTGAGATAAGACTAACAATGTAATGCCTATAAAAGTCTATAAAATCAATGTGAAATAATAATAAAGAACTTTACTGTCCAACCAATATTCATATACAAGTCAAAGAAAATATATAGTTCACATGGATGAAGTACTTAGAATATCTACTAAAACTATATGTTTGGTGGAATATATGAAAGTGAGAAACCTTGCGTTGAGATAAAACCCAGGTAGATCAATATTTAGCCTCTCACTAACCACCACTGCTTTTTTTGGTGGTGTTATTTGAATATGTTCTTCAACAGCTGGGCAACAGCTGCTACAACTGAGCTACCAAATATTGGGACCAATAAAGAAAAATGCAAAACCACATGTACATGTGGGTACATGCACTATCTTAACCCTAAAAAATGCATCAAGATTTGTGGATATCCAATGACTAGAAGAATGGACAGAAGTTTGAATTTTGAAAGTTTATATCAATCTCGAAACACATTTGATGTTGTGATAGTACATGTATCCACATGTACATGTGAAAAACCCATATTCGACTAACAAATAGTAGTTCTTTTGTTTATTTATGGTTCTAGCAATACCCAAACAAAATTTAAAGAGAAAATTCAATTCCTTGTTCAAAATTTCCCCCAATCAGCTACTACGAATTTGACTTTTCCATCAATGCCATCGAAGAACTTTTATACGAACTTTTACCCTTCCATGCCATGGCCGTCAGCTCTGTTAGCTAAGAGTTGCCGTTAGATCCCAAAAGCATGTTACTTTTTTTTTTTTTACAAAATGTCCGCATTACCCTCACAACGGCGCACATGTCCATTTCTTCCTCCTCCTCCCATGGCCGCCGCCTCGCCCCAAACGAGACCTAGACGAGCTCCTAGCCCCGCCTGGCCCCTGACGAGATCCACACTAATATGCATCCCTCCCTCGTTGTGGCCACCTCGCCCCTGCGTGCTCCCCGTTGATCTACAGCCCTCGTCACAGTGGCCAACCTCGTGCTTCACCGGCGTCGGCGGCAAGGAGTTTGAGCTCCACCATCTTCTCCGTTGGGAACAACCGCGTCACATCGTGTTCCACATCTTCTTAGTAATTTCCCCTGAAGGAAGTTTGGGAATCGTGCAGCGTCCCAACAGAATTTCGTCATCTTCTTTGACTCTGTTCGCAGCGCCGCCACCATCAAATTCGTCACTGCCGGTTAGTTTCCGCCCAAGCCGCCGCCACCGCTTGCTTTCTTCGTATTATCGTCGGAGGAGGACCTCCTTCTCTCCATCGCTACAGCGAACCCACCGCGCCCGTATGCCTCCTCGTCACGGCGCCGCTGCCGTCCAAATCGGGCCGAGCTCTGCGCACCGGCGCACTCCACGTGATGCCCCTATGCTCATGCGTCCTCAAGACACTGCAGTTCGTCGTCGCCCTCCGCTCCGGCACCACTGCTCACCGTCGGCGCACCACCGGCTGTGCTGCCACCACCCCTTGGCTCCCCTTAACGTCGCCATCGTGTTCTGGCCATCGCCCACGCCTACCGAGTCGTCACTCGCCGGCACCGGCGCTCTCCCGAGCCGCAGCTGCCATGGCTTTGCCTCTCTCTCTCTCTCTCTCTCTCTCTCTCTCTCTCTCTCTCTCTCTCTCTCTCTCTCTCTCTCCAGGTCCCACCAATCATTCCTCTACAGAACCGAAGGAGGGAAGAAGAAGAGCAAGAACATCTTTTCCTTTTTCCAGTCCAACATAACAGCCAGCTCACAGCTAAGTGACGGAAGTGTCAAGAAAGTGTAGAGAAAAGTTAGCCAGCGGTAGATAAGGAAACGTCAAATTTTGGATAGCAGATGAGGGAAATGTGCAACTTTCAGTGGGAAACAAAAAGGAATTTTCTCAAATTTAAAATATAGTAGGACTCTATGCGTACCATGCATTTTTGGTGTACCCCTATGTAAACCTTTCATTTCAAGCACAAAAGTTTAGTCCTAAAAATTACAGAAATTTCTTTGGAAAGCTGTTTCTTCGAGTACAACTCAAACCTGGTCAAATTTTATGTGTTGACTTTAGATTAATTTGATGTGTTAACTAGGTGCAAGGGGAACTCTACAAAGAACAACGTGCAAAGCCAAGACAAAAAAAGAAGTGAAATTTGGTGTCAAAAGTGACTATTTTATCTTTTCCCCATTTGCCATTTTTATTCCTCATTGTATACATCGAATTTGAACGTTGGAAATTTGCAGGACAGTAGGGAAATGGAGCCCGTAATAAAGGGTGTTCATAACTTTATATGATCCCCACCAGTATACTATGTCATCTGCTTCAAAGTAAACTGCATTTAATTGAAGCTGCAGGATACATAGTTTCAAATTAGAGCAGCGTTATAATTGTATTTGATCACATGTATGCTAAAAAAATTCCAGTTTTTTGCTTGTACGACTTTTACATACTAAAATGTGGAGGACATACCCCACCCTGGGCGCATGCACGCTCATTTTGGGAGAACCTCTGTACTGCATAAAAATATGAGTTGGTGACAGTTCATTCTCCTCTCCCCTCTCTGTAGCCGTCCAATCTAGCCACGAGATAGGATTCAAACCATCCATCTCACGCCCCTCCCCTCCTCTCTCTCTCTCTCTCATGATCGAACAACCCCTCCAAAATTTGTTCACTTAGCTTGTCCATTCATCTGGCCACGAGAGTTTATCAAATTCTTCACCTATCTAACCATGATAGTTTGTTTGTTCACCACTACTTCCCTTACATGTCACGCTCCTCCCGTCCATGCACCCTCACACAAAAAACCGCTCACCTCAGGGAAAACACGAAAACCAAAGCACCAACAAAATGCCCACTCCATCAGTTCAATAGCACCAACCCTCCCACCATCCTGGTCTCGGCTTCTCCCAACTAGCCAACTCCCAACCACGATCTCCTTCCCCTAGTCAAGCAAGTGTCTTATATATACTTTTGCTCTTATGGCTGTGTAACTTGATGTTTATTTATTCAGATAAATTGCAGGGTTTTGTTGCCAAAGTTAACAAACTAAATAATTTTGATCTCCTTTTAATGAAACATGATAGATCACTATCCAGAAAATAAATTTGTGCCTTTTCTCCTTTAAATTTTGATAGCCACCATTGCATGCCTTAAGTCAAGAATTTCGTTTGAGATGTTATATCAATGATACACTTTGTCTCCTTGTTTGGCTACAGCAAAACTCATTCCTTGTATGATTTTCTTCACTCTTGTATGTAGTTTTAACACAGATGCTTGATGGAAGGATAATTGAACTTGGTGTGGCTACGTGGAAGAAGAATGCAAAGACCAAGGCTCACATAGTAATTAGAGTGGCAGAGACGATGATACCAATGTTTCCATGCTACGTTATTATTATGATATACCATATCATCTTACTTTGCTACAGAACATAGATAATACATGGTGCAAAGTTTCGCTTTATAATCAAAAGCAGTACTTATGTGCATCTTACAAAATGCTTTGCAACATGCGAGCCTTCTCATTGCAAAAATAAAGATAATTTTAAGTTCAAGTTAGTTAGAAAGTGTGGCCAATTTGTACGCTTTGAATGAAATGATTTGAACATTCAAGCGAATTGTATGCTTTAGACATAGTTGGTGCGCACCGCACAAATTTTTTTGAAAGTGCAAAGAGTTTATGTTGCAACGCATAGGCACATTACTGGTAGGGTTTGAAAGGTGGGTTCAGCCATCAGGATAGGTGTAGGTTTGATCAGTTAAGTGATATATAGGCAGTCCCATCACATTCTTGATATTAGATTTTTTAAAAAAAATTAATATTCAAAACCGCTCTTAGGAGATAAGATTTCTTGCGTCTATAGTTCACTTAGATTTGGCCGTAGTTTGTCGTTTGAGGAGAAATATGCTCTTTAGTAAATTGAATAGCGAGGTTAGAAGATGACACTCAGGTAGGTTCATGGAGTGGTATAAGATAACATTTAAATACAATTAGCCTCTCTTTGGAACTACATAGTACTTATACTGCTACTACTGTCTTTCCATGGAATTTGTTAGACAAAAGTCATAGTTGCACGAAACTCAAATTAATGCCTTCAAACTATATTATAAAACTAAGGATGCCTTCAAACTATATTATAAAACTAAGGATTATTTAGATATATGTCATTCTAAAGTTACAGATATTAAGATATGCTACTGTAAAATTTTTCTTTAATATATACCATTGCTCACGGGTGGAAAGCAGAAATAACATTATATAATACCCCTTCTTCCTTGTCAGTCATCACCCATTCTCCATTCCCAGCCTCCTCCACCCCTCCCATGGCCATCTCCGTCCATCGTCGGTAAGCCCCCGCTGGCGCTTCCTCCTCTTCCTTCTTCACCATCAATGCTGAGACTCCCACATCTTCCACCACTGGTTCGCGCTCGCCTTACACATTTTTCACCTCCCGCACCAACATCTCGCCGTCGCCACCCAGTGTTCCAAAGCCTCCTTGAGCTTTGCCTCTGTCGAGTCTGTGTGGCGCTTTGCCCAGGCTAACTCTGCCTCCAGCTACCGATGTGCCAACACAAGCTCCACGGATGCTGCCTTTTGCTTCTGTAGTTTGGTGGCTATTGGCCTAATCCTAAGAGAAAACTCAAACATTGTACGAGTTTCCTAAATTTCTTTATTCTTTTTCTTCTTTCTTACAAAATTGGTTACAAGTCTCCTCATTATATAGACTAATACTCTCTAACTACATATGTACTCGAACTTTAAGTTGGTTATAACTTTAACTTGTGTAATACACAGCGACGAACTCTACTGTGTCTCGGACTTGATTGAAACTCTAAATCAAGATTATTTCCAATATTCCCCCCTAATATTGACTCGACATACTCCTAGTTTAGTCTCAATACATTATCTGAACTACTAGCTACACCTCCACATGAAACAATCTAAATGTAAACTAAACACATAGTTGTATGCAGGAACTCAACTCAACTGGTGCATATCCATCTACATGCAAAGACTATAACTTGTTGAGGCAGTCGGTCTCAACTACAACTTGCCCAACTAATACTCAACACAGGACAATGAACACATCTCTTCAACACCCTGGACTCAACTCTACTTACTCTACTCAGGATGATGAACACATCTCCTCAACACCTCGGACTCAATTTAGTGTCAAAGCAATGCCAGTTCATCATCACCGAGAGCTTTAACAAGAAGCACCTTCTCCTTCTTCTTTGACTTGCAACATTCTGAAGTGAAGTGCCCATAATTGTTACAATTATAACATCTCACTTTTGTCTTATTAAACTTTTGATTCCTGCGGTCTCAGCCACCACTGCTTGAGGTGTTCTCGCCTTCGTGCTTCGATGATCGAGGCTCCCACTTGGTGTGAGTCAGTAGGACCTATTCGTCGCCATTATCACTGTTGTCGCTCATGTGTTCCAGTATGCCTTAAGATGACCGATGATCTCCTCTATGGTCACTATCTTCATATCTCCACATTGCTCTATAATCGAGGCAATTACAATAAACTTTGAGGGGATGACTCAAAGGATTTTTTTTGAGATATACAACTCTTCCATCTTCTCACTAAGGGCCCTACTCTTATTGACAATGGTCCTCAACCGGATGGTGAAGTCATTAATCCACTCCATCATATACAACACCTCGAACTTGTTCTTGAGACTTTGCACATTTCCTTCCTTCACATGATTGGCGACAAGATGCATGATCCTCAATGCCTTCTACGCATCTTTGACCGTCGCCTTTTTGGTTAGTAGAAAGAGCATTTTCTCTGAGATGCTGTGATAGATGGTCGCCAATGCCATCTGGTCCTTGCACTCATTGACGTTGTCATTCTCGACCTCATCCCGCACTCCTTGAGCCCTCATATACACTTTCATCTTGATTGCCTAGGCTATATAGTTGCTCGTCGTGAGCATCGGATAATGCAGCGAGACGACGGACCTCTCCTTCGCCGTCACACCTGATGTCACCACTTGGTTGCCAGTGTCGCTTCTCCCCGGTGCCCCCCGATATCTCTTTCTAGGCATGAACGGATCAAAAACTCAGACTCTGATATGAATTGTTGGCCTAGCCACAGGAGAAAACTTACACATTACACACATTCATGGTGAAAGAAGCATAAACAGAGAAGAAAATAGGAGAATTACCTTGGCCACAACCACGCAGCCGAGTTTTATGAATTTCTCTATTTTCTTTTTTTTCTTGCAAAATTGGTTGCATGCCTCCTATTATATAGGTTAATACTCTCCAACTAATATACGTCCTCAAATTTTACGTTGATCATGATTTCAACTTGAGTAATACGCAGCAAGGTTATTAAAATCGCGATTTTAGTCGTAGAATCGTATGATTCTATGATCCCATGAAATCAATCCGATTTAAATTGTATCTTGAGTCGTATGTAGTAGTATAGTAGTAGAATCATGATTTTAGTCGTAGAATTGTGTAGAATCACAGTAGAATCGTGGTAGAATCATATAGAATCACGTATCATCTAAGTCCTAACCCTCAATTCAATTTGTATGTTAAATACTAAGTAGTTAATAGTGTAGGTATTAAGATTCGGGGGTTTAAAATAACAAAAATTAATTTGATTATCTATTTATTTTACATTTTTATGTAAAATTATGAGATTATAGCAATATTGATAACATCACTCTTCTAGTCGCAGCTTTCAATGACATAGAATTTAAACCATGATTCTAGATGTGAATAAGATATATTTCTTAATCAAATTAGATGCCAAATGACCAAATAAATACTCATATCACTTTTGGAATATACGGTAAATTAGAATAAATATATTTTTGGTAGAATCGGGTAGAATCTTAGATTCTATGATTTGATTTTGGAATGCAATCCTATTAGAGTGTCTCCGATTTAATTTAGGATTATGGTTCTGACAACCTTACCACACAGAGATTATGATCTCGATTCTGACAACCTTAACATACAGAGACAGACTCCACCGAATCAAGATTATTTTCAACAGAAGCGTGCTCAAGTGGAGGTGATAACTTATCAAGCTTGGGCGGAGAGCTCCACCGCCGTCGCGGCCTTGTCCCTGGGATCCAATGCCGCCTTGAGCTCCACCTCCGTGAGTTCGCGTGCTGCCCGGGCCAACTCCGCCTCCAGCTGCTGTGCTTCCGCAGCTCGGCGGCATGCTCCAGCGGAGGTGAGAAGTTTGGGCGCGGTGAAGGGCGGAAACGCATAGGAGTGGAGGCGTGATGTGGTGGCTGTTGTTGTGGGGAACGCTGGTGCTGCTAGCCATGGAGGTGGAGGCGACATGGGTAGGATGAGTTGGCAGCGGCCGCGGTAGTAGGTGGAGGAAGGTTGGCATGTGGAGAGACTGGAAAAATGACATGGCACTTTAGTTCATAATGGCATATCTCTGAAGTATGCAACTCTAGAGTGTATATGCAAGAAAAACTTTGCAATTGACGCATATCTCAAAACTTGGAACTTCAGAGTATCATGTATGTAAGTAACCTAAAACTAAAGATTTGAAAATCCTCGATAGGATTTGCTAACATTCGCAGATATACAATGATCAGCAGAAACAGTGGATACACCTGAAAGCAACACACAAATGTTATTCCAAAGTCCAAAAAGCATTGAACAACACTGTTAACTCATTCTTTGTCCACTTCAATTCATCTTACGTCGGTATTGTTTTTAAGTACATTTCGCACAGCTATATTCACTTATTTAGCAGCCAGCATTTGGAGATACATCTTCACAATAGAACAGTCAGTTGCTCTCTCGTTCTCGAATTGGGCACAAAAGTAGGTCCGGCAGCTATACAGTATAGACCAACAACTCCATGCAGCTAAATGCGCATCAGTCTGGATCAAACGACAAGTTTAAAGAGCTAAAACTCAGCAGTAACAATTATATATAAGCGAGTCGAGTATTCTTCTATAAACATGTGCTGTACAGAATCTCCAAAACATTTGCTATTGTGATCCACTTTCAGTCCTCAGTCACTTGCATTCGCCAAACCGACCATCTTCATCATGTTCCGATCCTCCTTGAATCTCTCAAGGACTGTCCCCTTGACAAGCTCTGGTTTTTCATCATGTGCTCCCCTCACTTGTATCCCCCAACATTCAATAACTGCTGCCCTGAACATGTTTGTCTTGGAAAGGAGAGGACTGGTGAATGTGATACAGGTAAATGAGTGCCCTTGATCGAAATTCGCAGAGAGGAAAAGGCCAAAGTGATGCGGCTGCCCTATGTTGTCGGAGCTGAAGTTTATAGCACACTGCCAAAATAAAACAAATGAAGTAAGATCGTTCCTCTATAATATTTAGTTTTGGATATGATGAACGGCAAAACATTCAGTAAAGAAAACAAAAAGAGAGAGGATGTTTTGAAATGAGCAAGGCATACCCATTGCAAATTTTTGTTTGCTCATGTAGGACGAAAAATGGATGCTTGAGGATATAGCTTGAAGAGGAATGTCCTCATGTCACCATAAAAATCACTGTGCCTTTCCCAAGGCTGTGATGCATATCCGCCATAAATGGATCTTTCTGTATCTTTAACAATTAGAACAGTCTGTGCATATCCATTCCTATAAAATGATAAACATGTCCAAGGATTATGTACATAGTGAAAAATCTTACCAAACAAAAGGCCTATCATGACATAAATTTGGCAAGCTTGTTACACATATGCATAGTGAGAATTGGCATCAAAACGACTTTACCATGCAGAAAAAAGGTAACTGAAATCATCATGTCGTATGGGTGGAAAATTAGTTTTATGATGTCATTTTCGTATTATATAACATCATGTAGAATCGATTACTACAATCAGAGCGGGGTGAATGATTGTCACTGTTTCTTGGAGTCTCTTAATGATCGATGATGCTTTCAACCACTCGCTCGATCGACCGATCTGTCTGACTCTTCGCTCGATCGCTTTGCTCGTTGTCGTATGATCCAAACCACTAGCAATCACCAGCACACTTCAAGTAAATCAAGAATCAGATTGATTCAAGACTATCTTTATTGCTGGAATATCGTGAATTTACAAAGTGCACTCACAAGCACCCCTAAAGACCTTATCGACGAAAGCCCTCTCAAAACCGCACTAAAACTTTCTCAAAAGCTCCCTTCATGCAAATCAAGAACATGATTAATGGTCCAAACCCTTTTCAGTATAAAAGAAGCAAATGATATGTTCTTGAATTTAGTTCCATTATCACTTCTAATAGCTATAAATGCTCCTAAATGTTCATTAGTAAGTCTAAGAGCTAGCTCTCGAAAGTGACCAAAAGTTTCATCCCTAGAGGTCATAAAATACACCCAAGAGTATCTAGAGTAATCATTAACAATAACAAAAACATACCATTTACCTCCAACCGACTGAACCCTGAAAGGACCTACTATGTCCATATACAGCAATTGCCCCGGAGAATCAGTCATGACTAATGTGAGTAGAGGATGTGACGATGAGACTATCTTACCATGTCAACAGGGAGAACAAACTAGATCTATTGATTTTTCAATCTTAAAACTAGGAATTTCTCTAACAAGATTCATGACACTAAACCGAGCAAGATGATCAAAACTAATATGACCTAATCTACGGTGCAAGAAGAACAAATCTTTAGAGTCCAAAGAGATTTGACACCTAAGATCAAAAGAAGCTGAATACGAAAAGTCACCCTTAAACAAGCGGCCAACTCGACTAATTTTGCATACAAGATCGCCAAATGAATCCAAAATACAACATGAATGTTTTTTAAAGTTCACCTTAAGATTATCGTCTACCAACTGTAAAACTGAAAGTAAGTTATAGCTCAACTTACTGATGAGAGCGATGTCTTTCAAGATGAACTTGTCGTTAATATGCACAGTGCATTTAGCAAGAACTCGTCCTTGCAAGTTGTCCTCGAAAATGATTATGTCATCACCGGAGGCACAAGTGAGGGAGAACCATCGTGAGTCTCCGGTCATGTGACGAGTGCATCCGGAGTCAATGAACCATATATTTTCCTTCCTCTTGCGACAAGCCTATAGAGCACAAACAATCATCGGTACTGTAATACTGAGGTTAGATAATAGAGATTTAGGTAACAAGAGAAAGCATGCACTGATAAAGATTTAAGTGAAGCATTTGACATATTTTGACCAAACAGTCAATGAGTCGTTGGTTCGACCATGCTGTCAGATCTCAACAAAGCTGATCTGACAACCGACCGGTCCAAATGAGAAGTATAAGCTAGTCGAAAATGATTTGACCCCTTACGTAAAGCTGGTCTACCTCTTGACTGGTCTAATCGAGTAGAAAACGCTGGTCGAAAATCTTTTGAGAAGCTGGTCTGACTGTGGGAAACAATTGATCGAAAATCTTATTCGACCATGCTAGTTCGACCACGAGAAACAACTGATCAAACATCTGGTCCAGCCTCGCTTGCTCAACCACAGGAAGCAAATTCTCAAAAACACTTCCTCATCCTATCCTTCTTCTCTTGCTTTGCTTTTCTAATGCAGAATTGAACTAAATGACTATCTTTACCACAATGAGTGCATTGATACTTGATGAGAAGTTGTATCTGATGAATTTAGAACACTCACTTTGGTAGAGAGATATTTTGCTATTCCAGGAGATTTAAAAATAAATTATTTTGATTCAGATTCTATTTCAAACTTTGCAGGTTTAAGAAGTTTAATAATCTTAGGAGGATTATTCATGCTATGCTCAATAAAGTTAAATCCTAGACCATGTTTCTTCATGCTTGTTTTTGATTGATCTAGAATTATATTCAAATTATTTTTGCCAAAAGAAAATCTCTCCAAAGCAGGATTGGTTGTGCATTTAACAAATTCATTGGCAAGACTCTTAGAAGCACTAGACTGAGTCAATCTTTGCTTTTCAGCAAACCCCTTCAACTGCTTAGTTAGAGTATCAATTTTAATTTTAACTTAGGGCAATTAGAGCAAGAAAGAGTTTCATGATAAATCATTTGTTGAATAGATTCCTGAGATGAATTAAGTCTAGCTTGTAGCAATTCATACTTAGAACATGCTTTAGAAGAATTAGACTTAAGTTTTCCAATTTCATCATTACCAAGTTTAAGTTTTCCATCATAGGAGTCATGTAACATTCTTAGTTGATCAAATTTATCAGTTGCATCTTTAAGTTGAAATAGGCTTGTTGTATTATAGATCTAGCATTTTCTAACTCAAGAATGTAAGACTTGATAGGCTTCACAAGAATCATCTTTAAGAATAGATGCTCTAAGTCTATTAATCTCAGAATTCAAGCTTTTGACCACAAAATTGTTTTCTTTCAATTTCTTTTTTAGTCTTTTTCAAGTCAAGAGCAAGTTTGACTAGATGTTACTCTTGGACGGTTGTCGATGATAAGCCCTGTCTTCCTTGACCACATTCCTTTTGAGTTGGGACAATCCATCTTAATGTGGCCTGACTCGCTACACTCAAAGCATCTGATCGGACCTGGAGCACCACCTTGCTTTCTCACCCTCATGTTGGTTAGTGCCTTGTATGCCCGTGTGGAGAGCAACACCAGGTCCTCTTCAGGTAGTTGCTCGAACTGTTCTTCTAAAAAGGAAGTCAACGCAGACAAGGAAGCACAAGACATTGCACCCGACGAAGCAGCCTACATAGGGTTTGTTACAAGTGCTGAAAATGAAGATTTATCAATTTTAGATGGCGAAATTTCCATCTCATAGGTTTTCAATGTAGAGTACAGATCATCCATGGTTAGAGTATCTAGATCGACAGTTTGATTAATAGTCGTGACGACCATCAACCACTCGAAGCCTAAATACCTCAAAATTTTGGTTGCAATCTCCATCAACAGGAATAACACCAACTCTACGCAAATTACTAAAAATCTTTTCAAAACGATCAAAAAGATCATCTATAGATACATAAGGTTTCATAGCAAAATCAAAGTACTCATTTTGATAAAGATTCTTACGCACTTTCTTAATCTTAGTTGTTCCTTCATAATAATCACAAAGAGTTTTTCAGATTAAGTGAGCAGAAGCAATATGATCTACACGATCAAATTCTTTGCGAGAAATTCCTTGAAAAATAGCAAGTTACGAGCACGTGCATTCAATTCTAGATATGTTTTATTTTCGACAGTAACATTAGCAGGAACCACTTAAGTTTAAGAAACATTTTTTCAGACATCATTACCTTGAGCCTCAATGTAAACTTGCATGCGACCTTCCAAAAAAGCAAAATCAGTACCATCTAGCATGGGGGGATGATTCACATACCTCTCTGATTCCATCGCTATCTTGATTTGATACCACTTGCAGGATCGACTACTAGAATCAGAGGGGGTGAATGATTATCACCGCTTTTTAGAGTCTTTTAACGATCAATAATGCTTTCAACCGCTCGCTCGATCGACCGATCTATCCAATGCTTCGCTCGATCGCTTTGCTCATTATCGTATGATCCAAACAACCAACAATCACTAGCACACTTCAAGCAAATCAAGAACTAGATTGATTCAAGACTATCTTTATTGCTAGAATCATGTGGATTTTACAAAGTGCCCTCACAAACACCCCTAAAAACCTTCTCAACAAAAGCCATCCCAAAACCACACTAAGGGCCTGTTCGGCAGGGAGGAAGCCGGTCGGCTTTTCGCAGCCGCTACAGTACCTAACTTTTAAACGGAGTATTTTTTTAAGACGGGGTCTACAAGTTAAACATAGTACACGTTAAAAGCCCAACATCTGTACTAGTCAAAATCGCCAGTGAGTATAGATCTCTCCGTAATCTGTACCTTAAACAGCCAAAATTCAAAAATTTCAGCCAAAAGCCATAAGCCGCAGCAAAAAAGAACAGGCCCTAAAACTTTCTCAAAAGCCACACGTTAGCCCTTAGCCTCTCCCTGCTTTTACTTATACGCGTTTGCATTTATTCGAGATCTAAGAGCTAAATTGCAGGATTCACTAATATTCTTTCACTTCTTGGTGAAGATGTAGGGATAGATTATTCTAACAATTTTTAGTTGTTTTTTTCTAAATTGTCTAAAGTTTATTAATGTACAAGCATAAGTTTTATGAAGTTCGCTTGCAACGACCCCACCAGCATCCACCACATGTAAGAAGACAAATATATGGAGCAAAATCATTGGTGCACCAGGATCCTCTAGAAGATCAAGCTTTACATCAAGTGCTGGAGCAATCCATACCAGTGCCCGCGGGGTCCACTTCTCCCTTTCCAGTGCTTTACATTTAATAAGTCCATTTTACATCTCTAAATTTCGCAGGAATTCTGCTTACATCGTCAACGGAAAAAATAAGATATTTAACCTTTCAAACTTAATCTAGTCAATTTACACTGTTAACATGGTTTTGGATGGTAGTATTGATGATGTGAATCCCATATAAAGTGTTTATATTGACAACCACATCATCAAGTTTTACTGATGAGGATCCAATTCAAAGATATTGATGTCCATACGATCAATCTCTTTTCTTACTTCTCTCTACATTTTCTTTCTTTTCTCATGCCTTTCCTTCGGTTATTTGGGTCATTGTTTAGCAAAAACAGACCATATGACTGCGGCAAAAACCATCTCGAGTTAGATCTTGGTAGCAAAACCACCTTCTAAAACTAATATAGGATGTAAATTGATTCGATTTTGGAAGTTTAGAGTTAAATATCTAGTTTTAGAGTTAAGCACGTTAGGTGACGTTTTTGCAAATTTCGGATACGTAAAATGGACTGCTTTCTTTAAGCCCACCTTGTGTAGGCAGTTTACAGTGGCAGCGCATGTCGTGGTGACGGCTCTCTATCCCACCGTCGTTTTCAGGCAAAAGTCGCGGACCAAAGGAAGTGGTAGGGCCGTCGTGCCCACACGCACGATCGAACAACGGCGGCGCTGGCGATCCGCCCAATGCCCTCGCCGGCGAAACGGTGGGAGAGCCGTCGCTGCCGACGCCTTGTCCCTGCACTTAGGAGCAGAACCAAAATAAAAATGATCAAAGTTCATCTTTTTGCCATATATATAGAGTTTGTTCTTTTTACCTTTTGGTTTATGTAGAAGTCAAAAGGTCAAACATCGAAACTGAACGACTTCTTGAAGCGGATTCATCAAACAACTTCCCGGACATAAAACCATATGCACCATCTACAGACAAAACCATTAGCCATATCCGAAAAGAGTATCCCCATAATTATATATATAATTTTGTCTCCGATTTATAATGAAGTAAGTTGGTATTCTAATTTCCAAAAATCCAAATTAAAACACTAATTTCGAAACCCTATAATTTAACAAAAAAACCAACCAACAATCATAATATTCAAACCATAACTCATAATTTCAATCCATTTGCTTAAAGAAAACGATAGAATTGAGAGAAATTTAGCAATACCCTATAATGATTCAGGACTTAATACATGCCACCAAGTGCTCGGTGAGACAATCGATGTAATGACGACCAGGGGACATGATGGCCAGCGGGTTACAGCCTAAGCCTCCAGGCTCTGGCAATCGGTGGCTACGAGCCTGCGACCAAGCAAAAGGATGAATTTGGCTTTCGTGCAAGGCGCGAAAATGGAGAGATAAAGCAAGACGCGAGTGACTGAAGCAATGCGATGAACATGTAGTTCGTCCTTTACCTACTATCTTTCCTTTGTAGAGTGGCTTGGCTAGCCAAGCGCCTTAGGTTGTGCTTGTGTCAGCTAGACCATGTGTCCTGAGTCTTGATTGGTGTCGTCTTGGGCCCAGTTGCAGAAACCGACAGATCGAGAGCTTCAATCTTTGGACTGGCCAGATATTCTTAAATTTGGGATGGAAGTTTATATCTAAATTTACATAAATTATATAATAGAGGAATAAAATTAGACCTGTCGTCATGTGCACCCCGTGGGCCTCAATAGATCCGCCACTGCTGTTACAGCAGGACTGATCGACTGGGACTGGGAGCGGTGGCCCAGCCCCAGGGCGCTCCGGATCCGCGACCATGTCGACCTTGTGTTCGACGAATTGCCGCAACCCCAGAGACGACACAGGTTAACAGCTCGCTCACTCACAAGCATTTTTTTTACTCTGGTTTGCAAGAACGTGGAGGGCAGGTCGTCGTATCCTGATGGAGCGCGCGACTCGCGTTTGTGGTGTGAAGTTTCAGGGATATCTGTCCGGCGGAGAGGAGACGACAAGAATGCACTGCCTGTGTTTTGCTGCCACCTTTCTGCATCTCCTGGTATACTAGTCCTGGATGTTGGCCAACATTGCCGCCGCGCCGGCTCCTCCTCCGCGCGACGTTTTTGACCTTCTCATTCAAGGTATACGCTAGGTTGTTTAGCAAGCTTAATTGACATGTTCTGTACTCTTGTGCATCGATCTTGGCTGCGGGTTTTCCCTGCAGCCTGCATTGAGCCTTTTCATGGTGCAAATTGTATGTCTGCCTAACTACTGTTTCCTGCATTTGGTTCAAGTGATCGTTAGTTTCTGGCCCCTTCCTATGTGTCTCTACCGGCCTACACATATCTTGTAGAAACTCAGCTGAATATTTTTTGAGAAGAAATAAAGTACTATATATCACTTTACATTTATTATGCTATAGTACATAATTAATAGCTCTGTGTTCCATGATGTATTACCTAGTAGTTCCGTAGAGTAGACAGTACTCCTTTTTTTTTTTGAGTTCTTTGTACTTGTGTTGGAGAGTTATCAATGAGATTTACTCGTCCACAATGGTACTGGTTGCTGGATTAAATCAAACTTTTGTGGTCAAAGATTTGCCATTTCTCTCTTTACACCTGCCTTTAAAGCTCTGACCTCATAAAGGTCGTTGCTCATTTTGAGGAACGATGCCAACTTAATATTAGTATCCCTTGGCGCAGAAATGATAAATGTAGGAAAGATTCCTTGTTAAACGGAGAATAACCTTACAAATTGTTGAATTTTCAAGTGATTCTGAGATACTGATCAGAGTACCACAAGATATGCAAGAAAACGTGTTTCCTAAGATTCAAGATACTATATGAAATTGATATAATTAGTTTTTAAAAACTTGGTACGCTATTATTATGATTATAGTATATCAACTAATATCTTGATGTTGTGGGTTTGTCAATCCTGCATCATTATTGCACTTCATCTGGTTATGATACGGGTTCAACTGTTCAGACTTCATTATTGGGTGGTGACTGGGAACAATTCTTGTACTGTTGAACTGTTGATCTTTTTAAAACAACTTAAGGGCAAAACTTGTGCTTTGGTCAGTGCAGTTTCAATAATTCTGAAACATGTGAATTGCTTTGGTCAAACCTGGGTCAGGTTCAATATCTTTTACAGCCACCAAACATATCTTAGTTGTAGCTGTTTCCATGTTTCATCATTCTGGTGAATGGCGATAATATGTAAAGGTTATTATAATTATTACAAAAAGATCAACTGCATCATAATCGTAGAAATGTGTGGTGGTCCCCTTTCCCTCAGTTAAAATTTGCAAGCATTATTGCACAATAACTACAGCTGCGAGCTGATGTTATGAAGAAAATGTGAACTGTATGTCTATCACATCCTATTGGTACGTGATAACAGTCACAAAAAGATCAAACGCCTTGATGCTTTGTTTAGGAATGCAACCCGAACCCTGCAAAGTTGGGGGTGAAAATAAGGTTTGAAACATTAAAATGCAGCTGCTTATGGCCAAAGAGCTTATCTTTCAACTCGACCGCGCTCAAGAAATGCGCCCACTGTTCATGATAACTGGCTTTGAAAGAACCTTAAGCTCAAGGGCTTGGGCTTGGCCTCGCTTGAAAGAACTATGGCTAGGCAGCAATCTCACATCAATTGGCTTAAGGACGGGGACGCGAACAAATTTTTTTTTCTATTTTCATGCGTCACATCGTTAGAAGAAATCTTTCATTGCTTCTCTACATGTCGGTGATAGAGTTATCACAAACGAGGAGGAGAAAGCAGAGCAGTTCCATAAGTTCTTTGAGAATCTCATGGGCATTTGCGTGGATCGTGATCATACTCTTGATCTTAATTTCCTTGAGTTGGCATTGGCTAACCTAGCTCACCTTAATCAAGAATTCTCAGAAGAGGAGGTTTGGGGAGTTATCAAAGATCTCCCGTCATCAAAATCCCTAGGCCCAGATGGCTTCACGGGGCTCTTCTACCAACGCATTGATTACTTTTCTGCCGAAGAAAAAGGATTCTAAAGAAACTAGAGATTGTTGTCCGATTAGTCTTGTCCATTCCTTTGCCAAGCTCTTCTCTAAAGTGTTGGCAAATAGATTGAAAAGAGTGTTTCATTGCTCCAAGGCAACAGGGCTTGCAGGTGGTCAAGGAAATCCTTACCAACTTTGGGGAAGCATCCGGTCATTGTGCCAATCTCCAAAAAAGTTCAGTTACTCCCATTTGTTGCCCAGAGGATGAGATCAACCTAGCTTTTGAAGAATTCCCTTGTGAGCTAACTTCCTTTCCTATAAAATACCTGGGTTTGCCGTTGGCGTTGTCAAGACTTTCAAAGGTACATGTTCAACCGCTGGTTGACAAATTTATCAATAAGCTCCCAGCATAAAAAGGAGGTATGTTGTCATCGGGCGGTCGCCTTATCATAGTCAAACATGGTATCCAGAGGATGAGATCAACCTAGCTTTTGAAGAATTCCCTTGTGAGCTAACTTCCTTTCCTATAAAAGAAGCTTATTTGACCGAGAGCTATGAAATCCATCACGGTGGCAGAAGGCATCCTGGTAAATGCATGGGTTCGCGACATTCAAGGAACCCTTTCAGTTCAAGCCATTGTCGAATACCTACATCTCTGGAACAGAGTTTCTATTGTGTCGCTCCAACCCGGAAACGAAGAACGAAGATAAGGTTGTTTGGAGGTTGAATCCGTCTTGAGGTTTATTCGGCCAAATCAGCCTATAAGGCATTCTTCCTTGGAGCAATCCAGTTTGTAGGCTACAAGCAAATTTGGAAGAGTAAAGCTCCTTTAAAATGCAAGTTTTTTCCTCTATGTGAACAAAACCCATAAACAATCGACCACTCATCGATCCATTGCCCGTGGATCAGGCAGGTTTGGGCAAAATTCATGCATCTTTTTGGTTGGCACTGATCAATGCTGAGCATCGATGGCCGTCTACTTGATTAGTGGTCTACTCTGCGAAAACGCCTTCCTAAGGAGCAACAGAAAGGGTTTGATTCAATTGTTGTCCTATTTTCCTAGATGGTATGGCGAGAAGGAAATGCTAGAGTCTTCGATTACTCCAAGTTGGACATTGAAACTTTCTTGGCCAAGCTGAGTTAGCGCCAAACGGGCGTGGAGTCATTGCCAGTTCCTCTGAGAACCACATCTTACCATTTTTCCCAGCAGCATGTGCTGCGTTGGCTAGGGGCAACCTTCAGTCCGCCGTTCTATTTTTTATTATCGTTGTTTCTCTCTCCTCACGTTTTAGCTTTGTTTTTTTTTCTCTTCTGAACTGGGATTACTAGTTTTCTGGTGAGTTGTATTGTTTTCACCTCTTCTTAATACAACGGCGTGCAAATCTTTTACACATTCCCTAAAAAACAAAAAAAAAATAACAATGTAGTTGACTTGCTATAGTACATACATCTGTTTTTTTTTTGGGTAGCTAGGATGGTTCAGGCAACTCTGATGAAATTGAAGCAACCAAGAGAACATTAAAGTGCTCTGCTTTGTTTCTGTAGCTGATTTTATTGCATAAGAATGCAAGCTCTGACTGTCCTGCTGTCCTTCAATTGGTTTGCAATAGTTTCGTCCCAGAAACTTAAAGCCAAACAGATGAGAGGTATCGATGGCAAAATCATTGTCATGGAATGCCATATGGCCCATATTCACATATAACTGGCAGATCTATTGTGAGTATTTGCCTTTTGTGGGTCCATTTGTCGGTCAGTCTCCGCTGTTGCTTCTTGAACTGGTCCTGACTTAAGCACAAAAGAATCTGAGATGACTCTCTCAGAATCCGCTGGATCTAATCCAGTGAGTATGATCCATTCTATGGTAATCCAACTGTTGTTGGTGCCATTGGAAATTACCCTGAAAAGAAACCTTCACAGCCTGAATTGCATAGCGCTCTAGAAGACAAACCTTAAGCAAAAAAGTGTTGCGTCCTGAATCATGTAACTATGCGCGTCAATCTGTTTTCTCTTCAGTGTGAAATGTCATGATCCCAAAATGGCTAACGAGAAGACTATATCATATACTTTTTTTCAAACGAAAAAAAAACTAAATCATATAGAATAGTTAGTTAGAGCCCAAAAAATATAGAATAGTTAGTTGCAGGATCCAATGTTTCATTTCTTGTGCAATTGGCATAAGAAAATTACAATGTCAGCAGTGGAGCGTTGCATATAAAAGTTCTGCGAAATTTGGGGTTAAACTAAGATGTTTGTTATAGTCGGGAATCTAGTTGTCCCAATTTGCTAGGATAATATACTGAGCTGCTTCTTTATTTTTTTCCATTTGTCATGTTCCCACGAACAATCGCTAACTACATGGATTCACTCTATTGCAATTAGTTGGTATAAAAAAAAGACTCCACTACACTTAGTCAGCTTACCTGTACACCATTTTTTCTAAAACTGAACAGGACATCTGCCTGGATTCATTAAGGTTGAGAGATAAAATTACTGGAGTAACAAGAGTATCCCAGGGTACAGAGATACTAGAAGGTACATAGTTGTCTTAAATAAACCCTACTATACGTGATCACAGAAACATTTTCTTTTACATCCGAGTGGTAGTACCTCGGCTAATGTTTTCTTCAATGGCCAACCTACTCAACAGTTGGGTAGCAAGGCTTGCAGTTGTAGGTCGTTTGCTCCAGCTTACCAGGATTTAGCTTCCGTCTTTCACCAGCGATGCCAGTTGTTCCTCAATTGCAGCAGGGCCGTGCCGTGAAATTTGGAGGCCCTGTACAAAGTTTTAAGTGAGGTCTAAATCAAAGTACCAAATATAGCCAAAATAATGTATGTCTTACGTTTTTAGGAACTGGATTCATATTTTCTAAATCAATTTGCAGAAGACATGGCTTCAAAAGATGAAAAGAACAAAATTAAAATTATACAAACAGTTCTAGACTTTCATACGAAGGATTTAATTAGTACAATACAATTAGAATTGAAAAAAACGAATACCTGCACTACACCTGTACTCCTGCAGGCCTCCTGCGCACCTGCTGCCTTGCTTGCTGGTTGCTTGCTATTCGCTAGATGAATGGACATTGGATGAGCCGGCCGGTCGGCGCTCGGCGGAGACGAGACGAACACGAACTGACGAAGTCACGAATACAAGAGAGAATACGAAACACCGTGGGGGCCTCAGGGCTCGGAGCCGAGAATACGAAGCGCCACGCACGCCAAGTCGCCGCGCGGAGATGCGCGCACGGACTCGAGCTAGGCTATGGCCTCACACGAATACATGGATTTTCTCCTGCTGGGCTGATTTTTTTAGGCCCTAGAAATTGGGGGCCCTGTACAGCCGCGCAGGTCGCACGCCCATGGGCACGGCCCTGAATTGCAGACACCCTTGGAAAAATGATGTTAGAATGATGATGGTTTTGAGCCCCATTCGTTCCAGTCTTTTGCCATGCTTGTGATGTCTTTCAGTCCACCATTGTAGTAACTCTTATGGCCTAAAAAGGCTACATTTATTTGAAGTAATTGATATCTACAATAGAATATAGATCAGAGATGTATCCTTACGTGATTTTGTCGTAGGTTGATCCATGTATGGTTTTAGCTATCACTGAATCCCACTTTACAGAGCTTGTTTCGACAATCATCATAGAGCAAATCAAGGTGGTTTATCGTATTAAAAGTCTTCGTATATAGCCATCATCAGCTGTGATGGTAATGAGTGACTAAACATTTTTGCTTATTCATTTTATATTCTAAGCGTTATCATCGGTCTGCAATCAACTTTGTTATGCCACTTTGAAATTCAGAATCTAGCATGCCGTCTTCTCCTAATTGAATATAGCAGGACAGGTCCTGAAGTTACTTATCAAACACTGGAACCTATAAATGATGGCCCAGATAAGATAGAATACTATATTTTAGATTAGAACTCTAATCGGCTAATCCCCATGTAATAGGCAATTAAAGTTGGCACACACTGTAACAATCCATATTAGAACACAACATGTAGTCTGGTACAGTAATTAAGTTCCCTGAGTAGTGAGTTTAACCTGCCCAGACGTTAAAGAATGCACATAGGGTTAGATGCATCCAGTGATAGTATTAGATTGTTTGTGCATAGTGCATGCAAAGTGCTCTACTATTAAATTAAATACAAATATCCTATGTTTCTTTCAAAAGTTCTTGTGCTTATATGTAATAAGGTCAAATCCTATCGGCATATTTGGTTGTTAGCCCCACATTCTGCTGCAAAATCATCTCTCCCCTGTTTTTTATATATACATAAGGTCGTGATTGTTCGTGTCTAAATTTTTGAACTTCGGTAAACCACCTAAACTCTTAGCTTCCGTAGCTGCATTTGCTCAGGGCTATTAATGTTCTCTTTAACAAATAACTTCGGAGCTTGCTGCCTGTCTAATTGCTTATACTGTAAGATTGAATATAGGAGTATAACATGGGTGAGACTATTGAGTTCAAAATACCCAGTTGGCGCAATTAAAAAATAATGGCAGCCTACTTCTATTTCACATCTTAGACTTGTGAGAATCTACACGTGAGAGGAGTGTTGAAATATAAGTAAATTATTTACCTTTCTTGTACTTTTTGGGTGAATTAGTTAGTGCATAAAACTCAATATGGTATCGGAGCCTCGAGGTCCTTATTTCAAGACCTGATTGACACAATATTTAAAAAAAATATTTATGACCTATTACATGAGGATGAGTGTTGAAGTATATTGCTCGCCTTTCCTCATCAGCTTGGGAGTGTTGAAATATATTACCCACTTTTTCTCATTAGTTTAAGTTTATGGGTAAACTAGTTGGACATGAAACTCAATAGAGACATCTTGTATGTCCATGGATGAGTGCCCTAAGTTTGGGGACAATTAGTGTTGGATGGAAATATGCTTTGGATATTTTGAAGTCGGACAATATTTTAGTTTGGTTAGTTAAAAACTTTAAATCAGCACCATTTTAATGTTGTTTCTGGGTTCCTTTTTTTAAAAAATTAATATGAAATCTAGGTTTCAAATATGTAGAATTTTTAGGAGTACGCGAGGACCAGTTAGTCAGAACAATAATTGTTGCTTTTCTTGCTGTTAGTGTCTCCACGTTCCTGCAACACACGCCTTGCATCAAAATAGACTAGATTCTCTACTCTCTAGCATATCACAGTTAATTTTCTTTGTAGATATTACAAAGCTACTCTGAGTCAACCCTACAATGCTATAAAGCTTCTTGTCAGATCAAACTGGCAATAGTAAACTCCTCTTTGACCATTTCATCAAGAAATGAAAGTACTTCGCTTTTAAATAACTAGCTAAAGGCGTAGTAAGAATTGAAATAAAGGTGTAATAGGGCTCTGAAAGCTCGTTGGTGAGATGTCATTTCACAAGTTGCACTTGTGAAACATCAAATGAAGTATTGAAGTTAATGGACTGCTGGATTCCTTTAACTTCATTGAAGGGCAAAGGGCATTGAAGGATAGGCTGCAAAGACATATGTACGACTTCACAGCTCCCTTAAAGATTGCCTTAAAAAACACTATTTACTCTATCCGTTCTTTTTTACTAGACGTTTTTGGTTTTTTACGATCTCCAAGATACGACTTTAATCGTTATTTTTTATAACTTTACACTAAGATATACTAGTAAAATTATAATATTATAAAAGTATTTTTAACGACAAATCTAATGATGTAACTTTCGTATAGCCAGTCTAGATAATTTTAAAGGTTTGATGGCATAGATTCTAAAAAATCAAGTAAAAAATAACAGAGGAAATACTTAAAGTAGCACATCTCCTATTTAAGATCTATTTATTCACATGACCAGAGACACATTGATGCACATTTACTTCGCTAGATAAAATCCTTTAAGCAGCTGTGGCCATAAATTTCATTCATAAAGGGCATTCAAGATGTTAACACTGCATACAGCTATTGCCGACAGCATGGTGTAAAAATACTCACAGATACTGTTGGCAACAGCACAGTGAATACGTATAAAAGCAATCACAAAATAAAAAAGAGATCAGTTTGGGCTCACAAATATTACTGAAAAATGTCTTCACATCACAGGTTTTCTTGTTTTACATTTCTATTGTAAATGCAAGTTGGGATAGATTTGTCAATGCCGAGTGTTGGCCCAGACAGATCAAAACGCACACTCTCAGTAGACGTAACACACACGAATACTTCTGAGCAACTCAGACACAGAGTTCTTACGATCAACTCAGACACAGAGTTTTTTTTGCTGCGTAATGCCGTACAGCTTTTCTATTTCTCTTTTTATATACTACTCAACCAAACAAACAGTTACAAGATTTTGATGGTGTACTAATTACACCACTAATTCTTTTGCTGCATGCAGCCACTAATACTTCCATTACATGCATGCAGTCACTAACTGCACCATGACTCATTGACTCACCAAATGTTGGCCTAGACGGATCAAAACACACACTCTCAGTGGACGCAACACGCACGGACACTTTTGAGCAACTCAGACACACAGAGTTCTTGCGATCAACTCAGACACACAGAGTTTTTTTCGTTGTGTAATGCTGTATAGCTTTTCTATTTTCTCTTCTTTATATACTACTCAACATAACAAATGGTTACAAGACCTTGATGATGTACTAACTATACCACTAATACTTCCGTTGCATGCAGCCACTAATACTTCCGTTACATGCATGTGGTCACTAACTACACCATGACTCATTGACTCAGCCATTACTCAAACGCCCAGTGATGAATTACGACCACTACGCCTACTCGATCACGGCTGCTATGACCACGGTGTCTTCAACCATGGCTCTTCAACAACGGCTGCTACTCAACTTACGAGTACTACAACCATGGCTTCTCGACCACGATATCTTCGACCACGATGTCTTCGACCACGACTATTACTCGACTTACGAGTACTTCGACCACGGCTTCTCGATCATGGCGTCTTCGGCCACGGTAGTTACGACTACCAATCACTCGACGTACAAGCAGTTCACTATAGCTTACAACCACCGTAGCTTCAACCATTGTAGCACTCAAACACACCGGCTGCTACAGTACTCCACTGAGTACCGACTGCTAAGTAACTCTTTGACTACTACAGTGACGCTACAACTGCTACGGTGAATCTTTGACCACGGAGTACTCGACCCATGAGAACTCTACTCTGGAGTCTCCTTTTCTGGGATCTCTGACCACAGAGTACTCTACTCCAGAGTCTCCTTCTCTGGGATCTTTGAGCACATAGTACTCAACACACGAGCACTCTACTCCTGAGTCTCCTTCTCTGGGATCTACGACTACACAGTACTTGACACACAAGTACTCTACTCTGGTGTCTCCGAATGTTCTTCGACTCCGGGATCTTCGACTGCTACAGTACTTGATACACGAGTACTCAACACACGATTACCACATAGTACTCAGTACAAGTCAAGATTAGTTCCATGGTTATTAAGGCGTCGCCTAGGTGACGCCAAGTTGTCCTGACGACTAGTGGGGGACACCATGGACAATCGCCCAGCGCGCGACGAGTTAGGCGGTGCTGCGCAACGCTCAGGCATCCACGAGGACGCCTAGCTCTTTATGGTTTCCATCGGGGGGTTGGGGTAAGTACCTGACCTGAGTCACCCGAACACTTCTCAGTCCAGCTGCCTCCCTTGTAGGGATTTACCTTTCATGGTCACGAGAGACCTCCCGCCACTGGCGCCGATCTGCAGCCTCCTCCCGCTGCCGGTGGCGATTTCTAGCCTTACCCACCGCCGATCTGTAGCCTCCTCCCGCCACCAGCCTCTTCACCGCCGGATCTGGCATCTCCCCTCCATCGGCCTCACCTCCCCTCGATGCGACGGATCTGCAGGAGAGGCGGGCGAGTTGATGAGGGGAGGCGAGTAGGAGAGGAGGGCAAACCGGCGATCTGCAGCCTTTCCCACCACCGATCTACAGCCTCCTCCCACTGCCAGCCTCTTCCCCACTGGATCTAGTGTCTCCCCTCCATCGGCCTCACCTCCCCTCCATGCTACGAATCTACGTGAGAGGCGAACGAGCCAGCGAGGGGAGGCCGGCGGGAGAAGAGGGCAATCGACGAGGGAAGGCCAGCAGAGGTGGTGAGGGGAGGGGAGGAGAAGGCGAGGCGTGTGTGCGGGAGAACAGAGAGAGGGAGAAGAAATAGGGGGTGGTGAGAAGGGAGAGAAAAGAGATAAGTGGGAGAGATAAATGGGCCGCTGGGCCTAGGGATGGCAATCGGGGCGCGGCGGGTACAGGTAGTGCTCGCCCATACCCGTACCCGCGACCCCGATTTACGCTCACGGGCATACCCGCGAAGGACGACGGGTGAAGAACCTCGCCCATACCCATCGCCCGTGGGCATACCCGTTTACCTGCGAACTGAGAGTCACCGTTTGAGAGTTCAACTAATGACATGTACATATAAGTAGTAGCTGTTGTTAGGAAATATAATAGCTATCAAAAAAATTTATGACAATCAATAGCAATTAGAGATATGCAAAAGTTTATAATAATCAATAGCAATTAGAGATATTGTTATGACTGCACCACCTGTCAATCTATATCGTGGGTAAATGAGCGGGGCGGGTACGGGTGGAAGTTATCCATACTTGTGCCCGTTTACCCGACAGGTAGAGTGTTCCCCCTATTTCCATATCTATGGGTAAAGAAAATATCTCATACCCAACTTTATTAGGGTATTTACCCACGGGTATACGGGTAAACGGGCACAATTACCATCCCTAGCTGGGCCATGAGTTTTGTTATATTAATGCTATTTGCTATTATAAATCTTGTTATTTGAATAATTTGTATTATTATATTGCATAGTTATTTAATTTTCATTCATATAAGCTATTACTTGTATTTATTTCTACCGTCTAATTATCGCCATGGCGGGCGCCTAGTCGATTAGGCGTCCAGGCGCTCCGGGCTCGCCGTGACTTGCTGGAGCACCGTGACAACCGTGATTAGTTCCAACACCGAGTACTACTACTCACATGGTATCCTTGAGTAAAACATGATTTTTGAGGATACCTGAATCTCTCAAAAGTACACACTATGATCTCCAACCTAGAATCATACTGCAAAATCACAGAGAAAGGAAGACATGAAGAGACGTGAAAGGGAGAGGCAGAGAACGGGGGAAGAGGTAGCAGGGGCCTTGTTGTTTTGCATTAATACAAAGTAAAGAGAACCATTGACCTCTCTCCTACTTGACGCCCCTATAAAAAGCCCTTTGGGTCTCTTCAAAGCCCTCAACCAAACACATCAAAGCTCATCTCTTTCTCTTCTCTCATCTTCACAACCTTCAGGTAGCAACTGTGTTAGTTTTCTTTGTGTTCTTGCTCATGTATTTTACTCTGCCTACGAAAAACTCAAAAGAACTTCCTCTCGATCAAACAGTATTTGCCTTCTTGTTTGTGTAGTGTGAAACTGTGAACCATGAGCCGTAGAAATGACAACGGCGGCGGCGGCGGTGGCAGCACGAGGAGCGCAAGGCTGGAGCTGCAGCTGAACCTGTCGCCGCCCGTGGGGATGGATGTGGACGGCCACAACGACAGCGATTCGTCGTCGCCGAGCTCGTGCGTGTCGTCGGACGGGCGCAGCTCGAACGGCAGCAGCCCCGGCAGCAAGTCGCCGATGCTGATCGGGGCGTGCACACGGTGCCTGATGTACTGCATGGTGGCCAAGAAGGACTACCCCACCTGCATCAACTGCAAGCAGCCATGCCTCGTCGACCTCCTCCAGGACGCCGACGGCGGCGACAAGAAGCGCGGCAAGCGCAAGTGAAGGGAAAAAAAAGAGAGAATATTACCGCGGGTGTGCGTGCGCCCGTCCAGTGGATGCTCATACGGATGGTTAGCTCAGGCTGGATGCTTCGTATTGCACGGATCTTGAGGCGGGTGGGAGAGTGACTGCCGTTGGATCATCCACTAGACAGGGTTGGGTTTCTTCAGTAGTAATATCTTAGCTACACTAGCTTAATTAGCTCCCCTTGTGTTGTTGGGTCATCATGGGTTGGTGTGTTTAGTAGGGGTATGTGGTTGCTAATGCTGTGGCTAGTTCTTCTTCTTGTTGTAGCAGCAGCAGCAGTGATTTAAGTTGTAATCCCCTGTTTCAATGAAGAAATGCAAGGGAAAACTTAACTAGGGAGATGCTGTTGTTCGCGATACAGTTACCCTTATGATTTAGTCAAGAGTTGGTGTATCTGTTTGTGACCAGTCAACTGTGTTTTCATCCTGTTTTTGTGTCAAGAACTGAGAATGTGTTTCGACACTGTTGGGAGCGTATAGGTGGTGATCGGTTGGGCTTCGGCTTCTGGCTTATTTTTCACTATTCATAAGTTTCATCTTTTTCTGAACTTTTGGTTTTTTGTTGAGATTTTTTGCCGGTTCTTTTTTTCCCATATTTGTTTGTATTATACATAATGGGCTAACATATTTTTTATATTTTTAAATTTTTTAAATTTAATTATGTTAAATAAGCTTCATCATTCTGATGTTTTTTCACCAATTCTGACTACAGTGTTTTCAGCCATAAGCCATGAGCTTTTCAGCCGAACCGATCACCACCATAGTCTGAACTCTGTTCCTTCCTTAGTCCAATCTTGCTTCCATGGGCGTTCAGCTTGGAGAAATGTTGGAGAACGAGTGTTAATTAACCAAATGTACTTGAACATGCGTATGATTTGCATAGCTCTATTCATCATTCAGCGACGGCTCACATGAAGTGAGCGTCCGGTCGAAAACCAACGGGTCAGATCAAGCGTCCCGTGATGCACGGACTGTCGAAACTTGAAAGACAGCAGCAGCTCTGCCAAGCGCAGAGGCCTTGGTGCCCACTGCGGAGACTGAGACACACACACACACACTCTGAAGCAAATAAACAAGGCGATCATTACTCAATTATATGTTCATGTATACTTCTTGTCTCTTTTGGTGAGAAATTGAACCGATTTTAACAGGCAGCTCTTGGAAAAACCAACGAGTTCTTAAAAAGTTTTCATTTTTTCTTAAAAAGTTCTGGACGGATTTGTTGAAGCGATTTTTAAAGGGGTACTTGAATATTCTGTAAGGATTCTAGTCGGTGTATTTTGAATAAATTATGTTAAGAGTTTTGTCAACAATTTGCTTATAAAAAGTGGGCAGTAGAATTTATGTTGCAGAGTATAAAATCTATAGCTTGGCAGAAGCTGAGTTTAAGCATTCCCCAAAGGCAAAGGCCAGATAAATCTGTGCAGCTCGATCAGAAATTGCTCGCAGGAATTGAACATATGTGAGATATACCAGTAAGTAGTACTCCATAAGAGCACTCCCAATGCAGAAACTATGGATGGTTTCTATGGTATTAAATAAGGTGTCAAGTAAGCAAAATGCTGATGTGTCATTGGAGTTAAGGAGGAGAGATAAGGAAATGGTTTCTTATATAGACACCATGTCTACACAGGAACCAAGATAGAAAGAGCTGTGATAGGTAGATGATAGGATAGAGAAGATAGATGATTGGATGAAAATTTTATTTGTAGAAACTATCCATTGGGAGTATAGTTTCTATGGGTAGTGTTTACATTAATTGGCAAATATAGAAACTATCTCATAGTTTCCGCATTAGGGCAGTCCCAACGGAAGAAACTGACACGATTTCCATAGCACAAGAAATCATCTATAGAAACTATCTTCCACAGTGGAGGTGTCTGCGAGTAATAATTATTTTCTCTTTCTCTCTCCCAACTCTATCTTCTTCCTCCAATGAGAGTGTGCCACGAGCCCCTAGAAACTGGTGGTTTCTTCCCAATGGCGATTTCATAGTTTCTTGGTGCATTGGGTGGAGTGAAGACCTGATTTCTTCATGAGGAAACCGTTTCTAGGATTTGTGCTCTCTTTCATCATTAATTACGTTGCCATGTCAGCATTTTGCCTACGTGGCAAGTCATTTAATGAGGATAGAAACCATCATCAATACACCATTGGGACTGCCCGGAGTGCCGGTAATCATCATTTATTAGACTACTAAATCATAATTAAAACTTACAAGTCGCAGCTCATAAGTACATGCCGTTGAAGCGGCCGGGTGGGCATGTAGACCAGTAACAAGGCAACATGAATGCATGCAGTTGGGAGAGGAGTAATGGCATGCGCGGTGCAAGTGCGATGCAGCCCTCCTCGTTGCGTCACAAGGATTATATAGCGGCGAGGAGGAGGAGGTAGGAGGTTAGGACTTGGGAGTAGTACGCCGCTACTAGATTTATTTCAGCATCTGCGATTTCTGCATGCTTACAAATGCCACCATAAAGCGCACCATAATGTCCACTGGACGGGCATGTATACTTAGCTAGCAAGCTGCGTTTTAAAGCCACCTGCAGAGTTGCTGCAAGCCACTCTGCTCGCCCTGATGAACAAGTGCCATTTCCGTACGTTATATATATATATATATATATATATATATATATATATATATATATATATATAGAGGAAAAATACCTTTAATATACCATCTAAATAAATTTGAAATACTCCTTTATCACTTTAGGTATACTCATATACTATATATATATATATAGGGCGAGTGTTTCATGCACCATGGTGCCTAGGCACCAATATCAATACCGTTGATTTGCTTTGAGATTATAGCGTTTGATGTGGGTATCTTCATATACCCATAAAAAGTATATTTGAGATGTCAAACTCCGAAAAAATTAAATTCAACTCCAGTTTAATTAGTTTGAACTATTTTTATGGTATATACTCACTTGTAGTCGCATTGAACTCAAAAGTAGTTTAAACTAGTTTGAATGAGTTCAAAACTTACTTACCATAAATATATCAAGGGTATAAAACATTTTCATACCCAAACTCAAAAAATATCAATAATACACGTGTATCAAATGTGGGTGCCTAGGCACCATGGTGCCTTACGTAATTTTCCTATATATATATATATATATATATATATATATATATATATATATATATATATAGGAAAATTACATAAGGCACCATGGTGTCTAGGCACCAACATCCGATACACGTGTATGATTGATAATTTTTGAGTTTGGGTATGAAAATGTTTTATACCCTTGATATATTTATGGTAAGTAAGTTTTGAACTCGATTCAAATTAGTTTGAACTATTTTTGAGTTCAATGCAACTACAGTGAGTATATACCATAAAAATAGTTCAAGCTAATTAAACTGAAGTTGAATTTAAATTTTTCGAGTTTGACATCTCAAATATACTTTTATGGGTATATGAAGATACCACATCAACGTTATAATCTCAAGCAAATCAGCAGTATTGATATTGGTGCCTAGGCACCATGGTGCATGAAACACTAGTCCTATATATATATATATATATATATATATATATATATATATATATATATATATATATATATATATATATATATATATATATATATATATATATATATATATATATATATATATATATATATATATATATATATATATATATATATATATATATATATATATATATGACGCTGAAATGGGACACCTAGGTGCCCAGACACCTAGGCTCCTGCCGTTAGATTGCTTTTAGATACGTGCTAGAGCAATGGTATGTAATATATTAGGCATGCTAAATCAATCATGGAAGGAAAGTCTTAATCATGGATGGAAAGTCTCAATCACACTAGCACATATCTAAAAGCAATCCAAAGGTAGGGAGACTAGGTGTCCAGACACCTAGGTGCCCCTGTTATTTATACTATATATATATATATATATATATATATATATATAACTCCTTGGTGCCCGGATACCATAGTCTAAAATAAGTATGTATCATGTGTGAAAATTTTTAAAATTTCTTGTATGTTAAGTTGAACTAGTTTACTAACTAATTCAAACAAGTTTGAACTAAATTTTGAATTGTAGTTGTATTTTCTGATGATAGTTTGATTGTAAATGTTTAAAACATTGCATTTGAGTATATTTTTTTCAAATTTATACGTTTCATTTGAATTGTTATAGATGAGTATATACCCTAAATTGGTATTTTCAAAAAATATACCCGAATTTAGATGAAATTCATGCATTTAAAATCATGGTGTCTATGTGTGTGTATGTATATGCATATGTGTGTGTGTATATTTACTATTATAAAAATATGAGTTGGTGGTCGTCGGTCCGTTCTCCCTTCTCTTTTCTCAGGCGTTCGATCAAAGGTCAGCCGTCCAGATCCGTATGTAGGTAGTTCTTCCGCTCCTTGTAGAAAAGGTCGGGCCGACGCGTGGGCTGGCTCCTCCTCCTCTCTTCCTCCGCATCCTCGCCTCCCGCAACCGCCGCCTCCTTCTCTCCCCCAAACCCTCGTGTCGCGCCTCCTCCTCCTCAGCGCCGCTACCAATTTCTTTCCTGTATGGCAGCATCTGGTCGTAGTCCCCCAACTTCCCCCAGCATCATCGCATCCCCTCGTTGCCGCCTCCCCAATGCATTTGCCATCGCCTCCTCTCCCTATCTGTCCGTCGCCTCCCCACCTCCACCTCCCACAACTGCCGCCTCCTTCTCCCCCAACCCTTGTGTCGTGCCTCCTCTTCCTCCTTGGTGCCGCCACCAATTCCTTCCCTGCGCGGCAGCATCTGGTTGCAGTCCCCTAACTTCCCCATGGCGCCACCACCAATTCCATCTCCCATCGCCCCTCCAACCAGCGGAACGACGCTCGGCGATAGTGGCTGGTGAATCGGAGAGAATGACGCTCAGCGACAGCAGCTGGTGGATCAAAGAGAAGGACACTCGGTGATGGCGGTGGCTTCCTCTTACCACGCCCACCCACGAGGCTCTCCCCCTCCCCCTCGGTGAGCCTCTCTACCTCCTCTTGCTCTTCGCTTAGAGCCTGTCACACTGTCTAGCGATTTTGGTCTCCCAAGCTGGTCGTCGAAGTCAGTGCCGTGGTCGAATGGGGACGTGGTCGAGGGGCCATGGCCAAAGTCGAGGGGCCGTGGTCGAAGTCAAAACCGTGGTTGAAGGGGGCCGTGGCCGAAGTCAATGATCTGTGGTCGAAGTCGAAGGGTTGTGGTCGAAGGGGGCAGTGGTCGAAGTCGAAGGACTGTAGACGAAGTTGGTCCACGGTCAAAGTCAAAGGGCTGTGGTTGAAGTCAAGCCGTGATCGAAGTTGAAGGGTGATGATCGAAGTCCAAACCGTAGTCGAAGGGAACAGTGGTTGAAGGGGCAGTGGTCGAAGTTGAAGAGCCGTGGATGAAGTCGGTCCATGGTCGAAGTCGAAGGGCCGTAATCGATGTCGAATGGTCTGGTCGAAGTCCAAGCCGTGGTCGCAGTCGAGGTCGAGCAGGCTGGCGCTGACAGTCGGGCGACAGGGCACAAGCGCACCAGAGACTTGTCAACGTACGACCACCAGCAATGGTCGATCGCTCCCAACCTACGATCACGCGCGATGGTCGATGGTTTCTAACTTCGACCACGAGGTGTGATCGACGACTTCTAACTTACGACCATGAGCACTGGTCGATGTGTTTCGACTAACGACCACGAGGTATGGTTGATGTCTTTTGACTTACGACTATGAGTGCTGGTCGATGTGTTCCGACTTACGATCATGAGGTTTCCTCGATAGCTTCCGACTTACAACCACGAACGATGGTCGTCGGCTTCCGATGTACGACCATGAGCCATTGTCGAAGGCTCTCGATTTAGGATCACGATCGATCGTCAACCGCTGCCAACTTACGACCACCAGTGATGGTCGACCGCTCCCGACCTATGATCACGCGCGATGATCGACGGCTTCCGACTTACGACGACGAGGTGTGCTCGAGGGCTCCCGACCTACGACCACGAGGTGTGGTTGATGTCTTCTGACTTATGATCACGAGGTGTGATCGACGATTTTCAACTTACTTGATGGATTTAAAAACTTTTAGAACATGTTTGTATGCATATTCTAAAAATTTTACCACTCGTGAATTTTAAAATATGTAGTATGATAAATTTTAAAAATCCGTAGTAACGCACGGGCATTCAACTAGTATATGTATGTATGTATGTATGTATGTATGTATGTATGTATGTATGTATGTATGTATGTATGTAGCCGCTCTGCGTGGGCGTCCGTCGCGTTGATACTGTAACTTCCATTGCATTAAGCCCACACTCCGCCCCAATTGTTCTTGTGCTGGCCGTTCATGGGTACCACGTCCCGAATCCTCGGCTGCCTTCTTAGCTTTCTCCGCTTGGGGGCCGCCTTATCTGTTAGCTCGAATTATTTTGGTAAGCATGCTATATACACCGTTGCAAAGCTTATTGGTCCTGCTTTCTAATGTATAAGATGATATTTTATTCGAGGCTTTGCGTAAAAAGTTATGCGTGATGGTCCACCTAAAATTATAACGGCGAGGATCCTTCACCAGTTGTCAAATTTGTTTGGCTGTGAGTCCAAATATAAAATGAAGTGCATTTTATATACGGCAATGCATCTTATGCACAGGACACTTGGTGCACTCATGCACTAGGACCTCTCACAACCATGCAATCTCAAGTGGACGCTCATGATTGTGCGAAGAGCCCCTCCATGTCCTTAACACAACTTTTGCAGAATGACCTCCGCGTTAGGCACAACAATTTGCTAAAAAAACCCTTGAGCTTAGTTTTAACCTTAGTCACCAAATAATTCATCATCCCCAATCCCAAACTTGTAACGCCTACGGCAACCTCCTGTGAGCGATGAGTGACGATGACCTCCCCCATCCCCTATATCGTGAGCGATGAGAGACGGCGACCTCCTATGAGCGGCAATGGATAGTGACCTCCTCTATCCCCAAATGTGTGAGCACGAGCAAGGGCGACCTCCCACGAGAAACGAGCCACGATGATGCAAACCCCATGAGTGAAGCCGTGGCTCTCTTGTATCTGGGTCTATGCTTGATGCCTACTGTCTCCAAACCCAAATTACTGGGACGCAAGCCACTTGAGTTGCGCTTTGCCTTGTGTGATTGGGTGAAAACTGTTCTAGGACTTTTCCTAGCCTTATTGGGATTGAGATCCCCTGCCGTCAACGTCAGTGACGTTGGGTCACTGACGTTGAAGGCAGGGGAGACGCATCCACCTTATTGTTGCAGTAGTGCAACATGGAAGTTTACCGATAGCTGTAGAAATCGTGTAACAATAGATCACTGGTTCATAAAAAATGTGGGTGTTCAAAGCCTCTTCTTTCTATAATGAGAATATGGACAAAAATTATTACATGTTCAGGAATTCTCTAGTTTTGTGTTGGCATTTGTTGCTATTATGAGAATGCATACATAAAGCAACAACTATAGATTGGCCTTCATCTTGTTGATATCAGAGAGTCAGATCCTGTTGTGCAGCAAGAAGTTGGTCTCAAAGGTTGCCAAGGATCATGCTAAATTAATTGGGAAGATTGGCAAGCGAATTGATGGATGTAGCTCGTAGTTTCCTTTTCAGTTTTTTGAAATTGTAATGAAATACTTTATAATTTTCAATTAGTGCACTCTAATGTACCAGCTTGTGTAGATTTGTGAGCTTGAACTCAAGGCAATGTCAATTCCAATGTACTCTAACGTTGTGTGATGTGCAATCTGTCGAATGCATGTCAGATTCTCTGAATGCAATTTTTTTTAATGAATCTTGTATCTAAATTAAGTAGCGTATGTTCATGGTACAAAACTTACTGTTACTATGCATGAAAAGCAAGTACATATCAGGTCATCAGCAAGCAAGTAAAAAAATCATAATTTGGTAAGGAAACACCTGGCAAACAACAACCACAAAACTATGGATTCATCATAGAAAGAAGCATCGATAACATATCTGTTACACTCAGTTATGGCTATAGGTGCTGCCACTAACCGAGCTTAATAAATTTTGTCAGAAGCACACAATGCTAAAGAAAATTTTGACAGAAATTTATGGTTCAACACATGACAATTTTTTTACAATATATCATCTCAATGAGGACATCACAAAAGAAGATTCAAACTACTATAACAGGTCACATCAGACTACTTGATACTATTCATATCATGACCACCAGCGAGTAGAACATTTTAAGGCAATTTTTTTACATGAAAACAACAACGGTAATAGCATTCCATTGGGTATATTGAAAGGATTCATGAGCATTGAAAAACTTAGCACAAAGCCACAAACACATCAAAGCAGAAGCTGAACACAAGTCTGAATAGTATCAGATACATTGAAATTGGCTTAAATTTAAAATTGAAATACGAAATATGTTTACACAGAGAAGAACATTAAGCTATTGTTGCGACTACATTAAACTCTAACTAGCAGCTTCAGCATTAGGTACACCCCCTATGAGAGCTGCATGTGCTAATATTTGAAATTGCTTATCTTGGTAGCTAAAATATATTGCTACTGGTAGCTAAAATTCCATTCGAACATGACCACCTACTGCACTTGGAAGACCAATTGATAAAGAAATTAGTAACAACAATATCAAACTGAAATTTTCCAAACCCAAATTTAGCAGGTTGTTTACAGACATGTACACAAGCATTTAGCAAATACCTGAACCCATGTCCTCAAGGATGAGGCTACGCCATCCACGATGCTCTCCTTACGCAATGGGATAGGGGAGGGAAGCGACGTGGGAACAGAGGTTAGGGGTCATGAGAGACCATGTAGAGGTGACCCCATATTTGTGATGAGTAATTGACTATTGTTTTAGAAAGATTGAGTTTTGTTTTTAAAGTTTGTACTGTCTCTACAAAGTCGTAAGCCCAAGCGAGTGGTCAGCAGACCAGTTTCGACCACGTGGTCGAAGGTAGCCTTTACAACCACATTGTCAGATGCATTGTGGTCAGCAGACAGATTTACGACCACGTTGTGAGTCGTCATCGGCTGAAAGATTTACAACCACGTTGTTGACTCGCATTTATGACCAAGTTGTGTATCGTCATGGTCAGCAAATAGATTTTTGACCACGTTGTCGGCAGACGGGTTTACAACCACGTTGTCGGCAGACGGGTTTACAACCACGTTGTCAGCAGATGGGTTTTCGACCACGTTGTCGGCAGATGGGTTTTTGACCATGTTGTCTGTGGTCGGTAGTCGAAAGCCTCGACTGACCGTGGTCGGTGGTCGGTAGCTTCGACTGCCGTGGTCGATGGTCAGTAGCTTCGACCGCCGTGGTTGGTGGTCGGTAGCTTCGACTACCGTGGTCGATAGTCGTAGCTTTGACCGCCGTGGTCGGTAGCTTTGACTACCGTGGTCGATAGTTGTAGTTTCGACCGCCGTGGTCGGTAGCTTCAACTTCAGCGGTCGTAAGTCATTGCGACTAGTTTCGATATAGTCGTAGATGCTAGCGATGGTCGTAGCGGTCTGCTACATGGTCGTAGCAACCTACAACGTGGTCATAACAACTCGCTGTGTGGTCGTGGGCTACTGGAAGGAACTTGTGGGCTTCGAGTACTTCATGTCACGTGCATTCGAGTGGTCATAAGTGGTTTACGACCAGCTGGGTTGATTTTTGAGTACATTCTTTTGATGTAGATGTATGATCTTTATGTCTGGTGTGGTGCTATATGATGGTTTGCTTGTCGGTGTTGGTTGCAGGACTTTTGAGCTAGATCATGGTGAAGCGTAAATGGACCGAGACTAGGCACAGAACGTGTTGAGGTCCAGAACGGTCAGGGAGACACCAAAGATGATCGAGGCTGGTGAGGTGGTTGCATGCCGGGACGACGAGGAACCGGAGCTGGAGCTGCCAGAGGTGAACATGACGGGCAATGGTGAGGTAGACCGGGATTAGGCTCAGGGAGGAGTCGAGGTCCACACGGTCAGGATGCCGGGTGCGGTCATGTGCAACGAGTGGACCAGGACTAGGCTTAGGGAGGAGTCGATGTCCAGTCGATCGGAAGCTAGGTGCGGTCGTGCGAGAACAGGAAGCTTCTGGAAAGGTGCTTGAGGGACAATTCGGTGAATTGACTCAGGCCTGCAAAAGGAAGCGGTTTCTGTTAAAGCACTGTGATCTGTCTGTGTTAGCGGGTTGTCGTGTGTGTAAAACCCGGTGTTAGTTGGGGTTAACGGGTTACCCCCCGCTACTGAAGACTATAAATAGGAGGGTAAAGCACCAGTGCTTGAGAGGTTTTTTGGAGAAGCTCTGGTGTTTTGTTTTCTGTTCTTGTGTGAGTTGTTCTCTGTGGTGGAGCGCTTGTGCTCCTGGTCCTCCTGGATGGAGTGGCTGTAGCAATACATCAATCTTTATGCTTCTATTTGAGTTCTTATGTCTGATTGATGTTTGTTTGACTTGTTTGTGTTTTTTCTATTCCATCTTCTCTTCTCTTCTATCTGAGAGTTTGTTTTCTTTTAGGTTGCTCAAGATTTGATTTGCTCTGTACTGGGAATCATCCTCAAAGCCACCTTGGCTAGTCTATTCCCAAGAGCAAGGTCTGGTCGTAGTTCATCTTTCTCTCAGACATGGTCGTAAGCTTTCTCTGCGATTTCTAGCGGAGATCTCATTTTTGTTGCTAATCTTTCAATTAATTGTCAGTGCAACTTCTTGAGATCTTCATCTTTCCGTGTGTAAAGTTTCTTGGCCTTTTGTCCTCTAAGTCAAAATTTTTTTGAGTTCTTGGTCTTGCGGGTGTGCGCCTCCCAACACCAGCCAGTTTTGTCGACTTCCTGTCTTCTGGTTTTTCTGGTTGTGTGTAGTCGAAATCAGTGCAATCTTTGCCTGGTACGTCGACCGGATTTACAAGTATGTTGGTTTCGACCATGGTCAAGTACCAGACCACATTGCACTCTTTTCAACCACGCTGATCTTCTGTCGTGATGATATGGTTTCGACCACGTTAATCGTTCGACCACCTGTTGGCTTACGACCACGTGGTTACGACCAGAGAACTGAATGTCTTTGTCCGAGTAGTTTGATTGACCACAAGTTGGCGTTCAACCACTCTGTACATAGACAGACACCCGCCCAGTCGTTTCGACCACAGCATAGAGACTTACGACCACGCAGTAAAGTCTCGACCGCTCTGACTGTCTTTGGCCAACGTCTGTTTACTCTCTGTTTTCGGTCTGTTTTTCTCGGCTTTCAGTAAGCATTCAATCCCTGACTTCATAGCTCAGTAGCTATTGAAGAGAAAGGGTTGTGAGAATACTTGGGGAGGTTTGAAGACACTATTCACCCCTCCTCTGTTGCCTGTTTGGTCCTACATGTTCTCTGTCGCCGCCCCACGGGAATGGAAACATGGGCCCCATCGTACGGAGATGGAGCCACCTCCGCCGTGTGGATAGGGAGACATTGCCGCCGCACGGTTTAGCGGTCGCTTTGTGGTGGTTGTTACTCGTGGTGGCTTTGGCTGGCGACCGCATGCACGGATTGGGGGTGGATTTGGGGCAGAGAGGCATGTTGGAGGAAGAGGTTGACTTTTGCAAAAAGAGCAGCGCTCTAATGTCGCGTGTTGGATCACAGTCGGAAGGACAAGATTGGCTGAAAGCGTAAGTGTATGGTTGAAAGCGTAAGTGTATGAAGGATGCTGTGTGTTAGCCGTCGATGTGCTACATTCAATGGTGCTCACGTACCCACCTACTAGTACGTAGAAGTGCTGTTGCGTGGACATACCAACGTACTGTCGTCCTCAACTCAAGTGATGTTCCTCTTCACCGGCCGGCCGACCACAAGGCTACAAGTAAAACAAATCCATATCTATGTGTAGCCGATGTCACAATCGACAGTTCCGTTCCAAGTTGTATTAGCTGCATGCTGGAGAGCTACCAGGCTACCAGCTGATCGATCAGCTAGCACAGCAGTGAGCTCCTGCCTCCTTGAAAGCTGCACGAGTAAAGACTGCACACACTTCTACACATCCAATCGTTTCGGTTACGTACATTCGCCGGTGATGTAAGTGCACGAGTAAAACAACCAAATTGAGGAATCTTTGGTACTTTTTTGGCGAGGAATCTTTGGTACTTTTTTGGCATGTTTTTAATTTGTTTTTATAAAAATAACCTAGTCATGTTGTATTGGCGAAAATAGTACTTATACCGCTGGTCACCGAATGGCAGCGACATAAAGCTGACACGTGGCCAGCAGAGCCCGGTGGCAATGCGGCAGGGGCTTGCCGCCCATGTGGCACCTTCCTTGCCACCCTACCACTGGACGACAGGTAATTAGCTGCCTTAATTACCTGCTCTAATTAGTATTTTGTATTACTGTTTGTTCAAAATTTTAGATATAGTGAATGAGCTCAAAAAATTACAAAATTTTATATGCAGTCTCCACACACAATATACATCATTGTGTAATTGTTTGACAATTTTATCCACTTTTAATGTTGCTCAAAAATTCATACGATTATGATATTTGTATGAGTTATTACATACAACAAACGAGCTCTAAAAATTACAAAATTTTATGTGCAGTCTTCCAACACAGTCAACCTAATTGCCTATTTTTTTTGAGAATTTTATGTGCCCTAAATTTTCCATACTAATTCATATTTATTTAGTCATAATTAGCGATACGTGATGCTCATTTAATTAGCGATTGGAATTGTAGGCCGCACATCCACCATGCGGCAGCCATCTTATGTAGTGTGTGAGCTCTGTCCGTTGCACATATGTCAGCCCGTTGCTGCTCTCCCACTTTTCCCCTACCTCCTTCGCACATTTGTTACTTTGTCCGTGTCGTCCCCTGTGCACGATAATAGATTATGGAGTTAATCATTTAAGTAATCAATTGATTAATTGCCAATTACCATGACATAAAATAGTACATCTTGAATTGCTACAAATATGAATTAATTTGATAAACAAAAATATACATGAAATCATGGCACCGAATGGCAACAGATGAGCTCGGTCTGTTGGGGTAATCCTTCATTAAGTGGCCAGAGGTCTTGCATATCCTTCACTTTACTGTGCGGCTAATGTTGGTATGTTGACTGACATTCATGTCATTCTGGAAGCACCATGTCTGCTGATGTCACTTCGCAATTATCTTCAAGTTCTTGTTACGGACCCATTAATTACATCATGTCCGCCCAAAGATCCCTATAGTTTATGTCCAAGCAGTACGAGTGAAACTCTGCACTCCATGTACTGAAAAGGTGTTGCATGTCATAATACTCAGAGATGTACAGCTTGGACATCTGCCTCATTTGTGTATATGTCTTGTGCACATGCGAGCATGGTTTGTGCGGGAGCTTCGGCTTGTTGGAGGTGCATGTGGCCACATTACCCAGGGTGCATGCCTATTTCATTTCACCCCTGGCATAACTGTTGACATATTTCTACCAAAGCCTAATCTCATACTTCCTCCAGAGGCCATCAATTACTCGGATGTCATGCATTCGGGGCTTCTCCATCTTCTGGTCCATGTGCCTCTACATGTTCTCAGATGACGTCTTGCCTTCGTCTATTTGTCTATTGGCTGCAGTGGCTCTATTGACAAAATAACCGACAGTGTGAGCCCATGTCTTCTCCATGATCGCGGTGATGGGGAGGTACCGTACGCCTTTGAGGACGCTGTTGTACACCTCGGACATGTTGGTCATCATAATCCATACCTCACACCGTCTGTGTCATACAGAAGGGACCATTTCTCTAATTCAGGAGCATGCTAACAAATCCAATCCAAGAAACTTATGGCATCACGGGGTTGCTCTCCCTTCATAGTTCTTCTTACTAGGTCTGTCCAGATGGACTCAAACTTCTATCTCTAGTTTTGCAGACACAAGGTCTGGAACATCTTCACAATTTGGTGACTGCGGAACCGTGTGAACAAGTTAGATGCAAGATACCTCATGCACCTCTGAGTTTGCATGTCGTTCCACTGCTAAGGAGGTTTCGTCCCATGCTGCATGGTGTTCAGCGCGGCCAACAACCCAGCATTGCGGTCTGTAATGACACATACATTGGGTCGGTCACCAACCACCGCTCGTTTCATGTTCGCCAGGAATCATAGCCAACTGGACATGTTCTCGCTTTCCACAATGGCAAATGCCACTGGGAGAAGTTGGTCATTCGTGTCGGCCGCCACCGCTGTGAGAATGGTCCTCTTGTACCTCCTTATAAGGAAAGTACCATCCATCGTAGGCATAGGATGACAAAACTTGAAGCCCTCAATGGCTTGGGAAAAAGCCCAGAATTACTGGTCCAATATGAAGCAGTTGGGCCCTCCATCAGCATCAGCATGCTCAAGCTTGTTTGTGTACATGTTGAGGTTTGATTCGATTATCTAGTGAAGCAATCTCAACACAAGGTTTTACGCCTCTCTGTACGTCCTATACATAGACTCGATGACCTTCTGCTTACCTCGTCGGACCTTGCTGTAGCTGACTACATAGCCAATCACATTGGTGACTTCCGACATGAGCATCTTGGGGGAGATGGACACGTCTGCTACAACTAGTTGGCTGATGAGGCTTTCCACATATGCGAAAGTCACACTTCGATGATGGCACAGGGGCTCGCTAAGCTTGCAAGTGTGACCGATCATCACCTTGACCAAGAAGATCGAGCCAAAAATCTTTGCTCGTTGAGCACTGACCTTTCCAGAGCAGCCTTCCACTACACACTTCATTTGCGTAATTAGCTAGGTTAGACTGTGCACTTGATACACACAGCTAATAGACAAGGCGTACTGTGTTATAGCTTATTGCATAGCTGCCTTGGTAGGAAAGCGCTGCCCAACTAGGAAGGTGTCAATTTGAAACCCCCCCACTAGGACCCTTCTTCTTGCGGCAATACGAGGGAACGTACTGCAACATCATCAAGCCTGGAAGACACATAGGGCACCTTCGATGACACAATTCCCCCAAGTAGACCACCTGTCTACTGTGCGTCATCATCTGTATCATCGAAGCCTAGGTTGGTGTCCTGGTCGGACTCCAACCCGAGTGTCTCCTCTTGTAGATGCTTGTGGTAGTCAATGCGAGCTGACCACCACATATCTGCCCATCATTCTGCACGAAATGAGGGGCGAGTCTTCCCTCCGATGCAGCACATTCAGTGCTATCATCTTAAAGCTCGGTCTGTGGTTGCCCGGGTGTGGAGGGGCCAGGCTCATTAACGTTTTCCAGTGCCCTAGGCACAAAACTCAAGTATACCATCGGCCTCCCATAAATGGCCACTTTGGGCTAGGAGGCAATCTTCATGTACTGCCTCCATACTATGGTCCCATTCACCTTGATAAGCTCCCACACGCCATTCGTGTAGGTGATCCCCTCAATTGCAAGTTTCATCACCATTGCCTCCATGATGAACTCCCTTTGGATGCAGCTTCGAAATTCATGAATATTCATCATGCCGAGCCTCTCCACCCAAAGCAGCTTGTATTGGTATGTTGATAGGTCCAACCCATCAGATCCTGCCCATACAAGACCATTGCTATAGAATACTATCAAGCCTTGCATGTCTGCGAGTACCTGAAGCCACAACAACCCGGTCCGCATTAAGCGTTACAACAAATAATGATGACAAGCAGCATGCAAGTGTCTAATTGTTAGCAAGCAAATAAATATAATGGTTAAAACCTTACCCTTTGTTCTGATTAGTGAGAAGCAAGAATTGTTAAGGACAAGCTAGTAATTTGTCTAGTTTACTCCTGCTGTCTAAACCTTCGTTTTAGCAAGAAAAACCAATTTGATTTCTAAAGTCTATTTTTACTCTCACAATTATTTAGGCATAAGTCACATTAATGCAATAGTTAGTGGGAAGAAGAATTTACTAATGACAGGCTTGTCATAACTATGACTTAATATTGCTAGAAATCCACTGTTACTACCCCCTAATTTTACCAACTTTGCTAGCCCTACAATTTATCTCTACTGTTAGCTACATGACTTAAATGGCTTTCTTTGCATATGAGGTCATTAGTCCTACTGTCATGGCTATTCTCTAATGAACTAATCCAATAGTCTAGCTAAGATCTTGGCAAAATCTTTAACAACTTTTCTACTGATTCATGATGTATCTATCGGCTATTGCACCCTTTCGACTTGTGAAAACAGTGTAGATGTAAGTTCTGATTTCTACTCTCATGCTTATTTAGGCCTAAACATAGTTGGCATTTACGGAGAAAATTATTACTACGAATAAGGCTACGAATAAGGCTCCATTCTATCTACTTTACTATTGCTACCTAAATATTTATTTTAATACTAAAACTATTTTGGGTATGAAGGTATTAACTTCTTGCTCTCACCATTATTTTAACTTAAGCCATATGTTGCCAACATGAGGGAAGAACAAGGTTATTAATGTTCTACACTTCTACTGATCTAGAATATGATACTACTATGAAGTTTACCAAAGCAATTTTTCTATGTAATGATCTTTGCTATGCTACCATGGTTCAATTACTTGCCAATCCTAAGTATTTTATTTAACTACGACTATGGGAGTAATATCGAAAGCATGCGATATAAAATTACCTGCCTTTTGGAGGAAGCAATAAGCACTGCTACGATCGTGACAACTACTTCGATGAGTACTCTCCAGAAAATCGTAATTATGATATGCGCTCTTAATTCTTATTGACGAGCATGAGAACGAGAAGCAAAACACAGTTGAGATGAGCGGTGAGTGACTGCGATAGATTCGTACTCATGGCCGAGCGAAAAGAGAACCCGGTGCTAATGAGGACTTCCCGAAGACACCAATTGAACCGATTACACGAGCCCGAGCTAAAGAAATTAATCAATAGGTGAATTCGCTCCTAATTGAATTTGGTTATAATTTATGTGACAACTAGATGCTACCTCAATCCAGTATGATGTGTGTTCTCAGATTTGAACGATATGAAGCTTTTGGAATTGGAGCCATGGAGAAGAAGCTAATGAAGAAGAAATACTTGGAGACAAGCAAGGGAAGACACGTTCAAGTCCTCATTGCCACGTCAGATCGACCACAAGAAGAATCAAATTCACAAAGATGCTCTGGACATTCAAGCGATTTCAACTGGTATCAAAAACTACCTTCGGATCAGTTTGATCGACCTCGGACGTGTTCAGGACCGTCCGATCCACATCGGGCGCTCACAAGACCCTCAGAATGTTTGGACCAACCTGAATGGTTTTGACTATCCGAGCCGTTTGATCAGCGTTGGACGCTCAGATGCTTCGGACACGTTCGGACCGCTCTGAATGATCGCGCCATCCAATCTTCCACGGACCGCCCGATCATCTTGTAAACGTTTAGCTCACTCTAAATGAGTTGTACCATTAGATATTAAACGGACCACCCGATCACCTTAGAGATGTTCGGGCCGCTCCAAACGTTCATTCATTCTGTGACGTTCGATCAGGTTTGGACGGTCGATAGCGATGGTGACATTCGGACCGCTCTGAACGTTCACCCTTCTGCATCATTCGATCCACTTTGGACGATTGATATTGATGGTAACGTTCGAACCAGGCTGAACGATCCCACCGTTGGATTGGCTGGAGCGCTTGCAACCGTTTGATTGACTTGAAGGGTTCGGAATAGTATAACCGTATCTTTGATCGTATACCTGACGTATAAAAGCAATAACTTCCACATACGAGGTCCGATTGAGGTGAAGGGTGTTGTGTTTGAATGGGGTGCATCACAAGAAAAAGCTTTTCAAGAACTGAAGAAACTATTATTGAAGCACCATTGATCATTTTGCCTGATTTCACTAAGACTTTTGAAATTGAATGTGATGCTAATGGAATAGGAATTGGTGATTTTTTTAATGCAAGAAGGAAAACCAGTAGCATATATCAGTGAGAAGCTAGGAGGATCTCAATTGAACTACCCTGTGTATGATAAAGAATTGTATATTTTAGTATGTGTGCTTGGAACTTAGCAACATTATCTTTGGCCTAAATAATTTGTTATCCGCTTTGATCATGAAGTTTTGAAATATTTAAAGAGCCAAGCTAAACTAAATTGTAGATATGCTAAGTGGGTAGAATTTATTACAATTTTTCTATATATCATTAGGTACAAGAAAGAAAAAGAGAATGTGGTAGCTGATGCTTTATCTAGAAAGAATGTGCTTTTAACTCAATTGAAAGTAAAAGTTTCTGGTTTAGAAAGTTTGAAAGATTTAGATGCTTCTGACCATGAATTTTCATAATCATATTCTAAATGCAAAAATGAAAAATGATGGTACAAATTTCATGTTCACGTTGGGTCAAGCTAGCAAATTATGTGTTCTAGATTCGTTCGTGCACTTGCTTTTATTGCAGGAATCTTATGCAGGAGGATTGATGGGACACTTTGTAGAGAAAAGACCCTCATGATACTGAGCGGTTACTTTTATTGGCTTAAAATGAAGTGAGACGTCGAAAGTTTTGTACAGCAATGTGTGACATATCACAAAGCGAAATCTAAGCTTAATCCACATGGTTTATACACTCCACTTCCCGTTCCTAATGTACCTTGGAAACATATTAGTATGGACTTTGTTTTAGGATTGCCTAGGACAAAGAGGGGAAGGGATTCAGTTTTTGTAGTAGCAGATAGATTTTCTAAAATGGCATATTTCATTCCTTGTCACAAAAGCGACAATGCATCGCATGTAGCTGAATTGATTTTCAGGGAAATTATGATATTGCATGGCACGCCAAGGACAATTGTTTTATATGGAGAGGTCAAATTTCTGAGCTACTTTTGGAAGACTTTGTGGGCCAAACTTGGGACAAAGTTGCTCATTTCGACAACTTATCACCCATAAACGGATGGGCAAACGGAGGTGGTGAACTGTACACCCTCAATGCTGTTGCACACAATGATCAAAAATAATTTAAAAGAGTGGGAAGACTGTCTACTGCATGTTGAATTTGCATATAATAGGGCGATACATTCTACTACTCAAATGTGTCCATTTGAGGTGGTGTATGGTTTCAAGCCAATTACGCCACTTGATTTGCTGCCACTGTTGTTGCATGAACATGTCAACATGGAAGCATCAAAATGAGCTAAATATGTGAAGAAGATTTATGTCAAGATTAAAGAAAAAATTGAAAAGAAGTCATGATACTTTGTTGAGAAGGCGAACAAGTTTAGAAAGAACGTTTGGGTACATTTACGCAAAGAACGTTTCTCGGACAAACGCAAATCCAAGCTAATGCCTCGGGGAGATGGTCCATTCAGAGTGCTTGAGCAGATCAAGATCGAGTTTCTGGGTGATAATTATGTTGTGAGTTCTACATTTAATGTTACTGATTTATCACCATTCTTGAGTGCAGAAAAATCAGAGTAAGGACAACTCCTTTCCAAGAGAGAGAGGATGATGAGGACATCGCAAAGACACCAATTGGACTGATTACACAAGGACGAGCTAAATAAATTAATCAACATGTGAATTCACTCCTAATTGAATTTGGTTATAATTTATGTGAGAACTAGATACTACTTCATTCCAATGTGCTGTGTGTTCTCAGGTTTGAATGATATGAAACTTTTCAAATTAGAGCCATGGAGGAGAAGCTAATGGAGAAGAAATACTTGGAGTCAAGCAAGGGAAGACATGTTCAAGTCCTCATTGCCATGTTGGATCGACCAAAAGAACAATCAAATTCACAAAGATGCTCCAGACATTCGAGCGATTTCAACAAAATCAAAAACTACCTTCGGATCGGTCTAATCAACCTCAAACGTGTTCAGGACCGTCCGATCCACATTGGGCACTTGCAAGACCATCAGAATGTTCAAACCACAGCCCGAATGGTTTCGACTGTCTGAGCCGTCCGATCAGCGTTGCACACTCAGATGCTTCGGACACGTTCGGACCACTCCGAACGATCGCGCCGTTCAATCTTCCACAGACTGTCCGATCACCTTGAAAACGTTCAGCCCACTCCAAATGAGTCAAATCATTAGAACTTTAATGGACTGCCCGATCACCTTGGAGACGTTCAGACCGCTCTGAACGTTCATTTATTCTGTGTCGTTCGATCAGTTTTGGACTGTCGATAGCGACGATGATGTTCGGACCGCTCCGAACTTTTGCCCTTCTGCGTCGTTTGATCCACTTTGGATGATCGATATTGATGGTAACGTTCAGACCAGGCCGAACGATCCCGTCGTTGGATTGACTGGAGAAACTTGCAGTCATTCAATCTACTTGAAGATGTTCGAAACAGTATGATTGTATCTTTGATCGTATACCTGATGTATAAAGGCAATAACTTTCACATGCGAGGTCTGATTGAGGTGATCTTGGATTCGTTGGAAAGCTTATTTTACGGACTGCGTAATGGAGGATGATTTATCTTCAAAAGCATTATAGATTTTTTTATTTTCTTTTTGTGAGAGTCCGAGTCTAAAACACTTAGGAGTTGAGTAGGAGACTTTGCAGACTCTCAATGGTTATGTAAGCGTATATATCAACTCGTATAAATATCATAATCATATGAATTTTTGAGTAACATTAAGAGTAGATAAAATTATCAAAAAATTACATAATTAAGTACGTTGTGGCAGGAGGCTGTATATACAATTTTATAATTTTTTGATCTTATTCACTATATTTGAAAATTCGAACAAACGGTAATATAAAATACTAATTAGGGCAAGTAATTAAGCTGGCTTAATTTCCTGCCGTCCAGTGGCATGGTGGTAGAGAAGGTGCCGCATAGTTGCCGGGTGGCAGGCCTCTACCACACGGCCACTGGGCTCCGCTGGCCATGTGTCAGCTCCATGCCGTTGCCGTTCGGTGATCAGATAGCAGAAGTGTTATTTTTTGCTATTACTATATGACTATGGCTAATTTTGCAAATACGACAACGTGCCAAATGTGGCAAAGATTCCAAATTAAGCATAAGACATGGCACCAGTTGCTTACTACCTAGTACGCATGCGACGGTGACTTGGGTAGAGAATAAATTGACCCAGCATATACATCGTACGTATAGGATTTGTTAGTATCCCTGCATGTGTCGCATTAATTTGAGCTTTGAACTGTTGTGACCACGATATATAATTTGGCCACGAATGAACGACAAGTCCGTTTCAATAACAAGCCAAATTAATACATGGAAATGATGTGTTAGGTACTTAAGCGTGATGTTACGTACGTATAGCCCATTCTCTAGCTAAGCTAGAACCAACTCTCTGTGTTTCTACTCTCAACCAAGTCTGGAAATGATGTGTTAGGTACTTAAAAGTGACGTTACGTACGTATAGGCCCTTCCCCAGCTAAGCTAGGACCAACTCTGTCCAAACGATCCCTGTGGAATTCCTGCGAAACTTGTAAGCACAATGATATAGATTTTTTTTAAAAAAATAATCTCTTTTTATTCAAAAATCTAGAAATATATCTGTATTTTAATTTTTTATAGAAATAGCCTCCAGCCGCCCAACTGTTGGGCAACTAGACTCTCGCCCAAGGGCCGAGCGGCACATAGACCAGTCGCCTAACGGTTGGACGATAGGTGCTGTCGCTCAACCGTTCGACAACAACAACTTTCACTAATCACTAATCTTTGACCAAATTGTTCACTTCGATCACTCACTAATCTTTAACCGCGTTGTTCACTTCGACCACTCACTAATTTTCGACCACGATGTTCTATTCGACCACTCACTAATCTTCGACCACATTGTGTCAATCACGTTGTTTCGATCACGCTGGTCAACCACATTGTTTCGATCACGTTGTGTCGACCACGTACCTATAGCATACTTATCGCCCAGAGGTAGCTACTGCCTGTCTGTCGCTCAACCGTTGAGCGACAGGGTCCAGTCGTTCGATAGTTGGGCGACTGGAGGCTATTTCTTTAAAAAAAATTAAAATACAAATATATTTCTGTATTTTCGAATAAAAATAGATTATTTTAGGAAAAAAAAACTCCAATGATATACTAGAAGCGAGAGCATGTACTTCGAAGTACTCTCTCTTATATATATATTGAAAGTGGGGGTGCGTGTATAAGTATATGAAGTCTTTTCCGTATTCTTCGAAGTACATACTCACACTTTAAATATACCATTTAAACGAATAGGTTATAGCTCAGCGTGACTGGCTTGTGTCGAGGCGTGAGTCCTCAGGCCATTCTCCTGAGGAATCGGAACTACTTAGAGCAATGCAGCGCTCACACCATTTTCATCTTGGCTGTATATACGAGTGTTTGGAAAGAAGTGAGGCATGCCCTGTTTTTGGCAAGGTAAATGTGTTGTAGCTCCTTTATCCTTATGATTTGTTAGTACCACTTCAATATGATTTTACACTTTGTTCTGCTATGAGCTCAGTAGCCCGAACGACCTAATATGATGTGGCATTTGAGCTTGGTATTCCTCCTGAAAACATCATTGCAAACCAACTGCTATTTGGAACTTCTGGAGAGTACGCTGGATTTGATCCCACAGAGCACTAGCAGTCCAACACATGAGACAGGTTTGTTGTAACTGTGTAACATTTGGTATTGCACTTTCCGCTTCTTGCCACACTGCTTAGTGCCTACCTTTTTTGATATTTCTGTGTGTTCAGGACCGTGGTTACAAGACGCTTGTTATGATTGGAGATGGTGCAACTGATCTTGAGGTACCGTATATAACTAGATAATGCCTGGAAACTTCTCTCCCGACTCCCAACAATACAGATAAAAAAATGTTTCTTTGGGTAAACGGCAGCAACTAAGTTCATTTTTCTAATGCTACGGTCAAAGATGTGAAAGTGGCCAATTGTTCCAGCCTGTTTCGTTTGATTAACAAGATGTGCAACTCCTTGGTCCCTGTTTGTGTATAGAAATGGAGTGCAGCTATGGTAAGCGTAGGCGTGTGTACACCTGTTATCTGCGCCGCAAGTTTCTGGAACAACTTAACAGGAGGGTGAACTTCTGCCAAAAAATGCAACAGCAAAAAGAGCTAAAAGTGAAGATCTGGAAGCTTGTGTTATATTGATGCAGCATTTAGGATTAGGACAAAGCTGCTGGCTCATTAGGCATTAATTATGCTGTAACAATGAATGGGTTAAAAAGTTCCATGATAACGAATAGTACTGTTTAAGGGTCTGTTAAAACACAAAGGTTTCAGTCTATTTGACACATGACAGTTAATTTTTGGCAATATTTCAGTGAAGAAAAAATCTGGAAATGATGTGTATGAAACATAATAATATTAACTGATAAATGAGTATGTAGTAATTTAGCTTTTAATACCATAAATGAGCGTTCTACATTTATTTACCTGTGTCTTTGCAGGCTCGGCAACCTGGCGGAGCAAATTTGTTCATCTGTTACGCTGGTGTCCAGATGAGAGAAGCAGTTGCTGCAAAAGCCGACTGGGTCATCTTTGAATTCCAAGAGCTAATTGCCGAATTGCCATAGTTTGATTCCTCGCAGCAATTCTGAATCTTGCATTGTTTCAACCGAGTGACAAATAATTGTAGCTGTCATTTCGCAGGCATGCTTGCATTTAATCACATTATACATTGTAAGTAATTCTGATTTCCATCATACTGTGCGGGGTGCTTTTGCTTAGAATACGTATTGCCCCGTGTCGTAGGCTGCTAGCCTACTACATTCCCTTGAAAGATTAATTTGAAGGCCCTCTTTAAACCATCCAATCCATAATTTCTTGAATGACAGTAAGAACTCAGGAGATGAAAGCCTGCAAGTAATATGTCTCGATCTCTTAAGATATACTACAGTTCAGCTATTGTGCATCAGTGATCTGTAAATTAGTCAGTCAGAATCAGGGGGCATGGATTCCTCCCATCTAACCAAAATGTATACCTAACCTCTCCAACTTCAGAGCCTCATTTGTTGATGAACCATGTGGAGGTGACCACATGTGTATGATGAGTAATTGACACTGGTTTAGGTAAGTCGAGTTTGGTTTGAGTGGTTCAGAGTCGAATCGTTGCGTGGCGTAATCTGGCTCGGTCGGACTTGGTCAAACTTATTCGTATGGGATTAGGACGCATATTCTGATGATTCGACAGGTTTGGACTTCATCTGCGGTAAGTATGAAGGTATTTACGCTTTCATGTATCGAGCGGTGTTATGTGATGTGTTTCTTATGCGTGTGGTGCAGGGGCGCCGGCGAGTCGTGGCGAGACACAGTGGATCGGACTAGGCGCAGGTGGCGCTGAGGTCAGAACGGTCGGGATGTGTCGAAGACGACGTGGACTCGAGGTGATTGCGAGGCGTGCGAGGCAAGTGTTAGAGATATATGTATAGTTTGTTATTCCCCATTGTTATAAGGGGTTCTTTGCATATTTCCCACCTGTACTTTGTGTATATATACCGGCCCATTGGCCTCATATGAATACAAGCGCTATTCATAACAGCAAGGAGCGCGGAAGCTTCCCGGAAGGTGCAGGAGGGGCGAATCGGGAATTTCGCAAGGCTGCACAAGCGGGAGCGGGCTCCGTTGGATTTAGCGGGCGTAACGGGGCGGAGACCCGTTAGCCGTAGGCTATAAATACTTGTGAGGGGCTGCATGCCCATGTATGGATTTTGGAGGGAATTAGGGTTAGCTCTAGTCAAAAGAGGCTTTAGAGGTTGGTTTTCTCTTTAGCTCTTTAGTTGGTAGGGCTCTTTAAGTGGTTAAGAGCAGGGAGAGGGCAGAGTGGGTGTGCCCCTTCGATGGTTTTTATGAGAGTCTCTTCTTCCTGTGTATTCCTCCCAAGAAACATGTGAGGTTCTTGGTGATCTTGAGGATTGAGAGGGAGAGATTGGAGAGATGAACTTGTAATCCTTCTTGCTCTAATGTCCATGCGTATCGGGACGTATCTGGATTCCTTTTAATTCAATGAATGAAAATCTGGAGTTTGGTTTTCTCTGTTCGTAGCCTCTGTTCTTCCTTTTCTATTTTGAGAGATTTCTTGACTTTTTGTTTTTCGAGTTCTTGCTTGCTGGGATTGTTCAAAATGGGTTGTTCTATGAAGGGGTTAAGATTCTAGACCATTTGGTTGGCTAAAATCCCAGAGACAAATGTTTGATTTCAGTTTTGGCACTTTGGGGTCCTCTGTTCTTTATTTGTGATTTCTAGGGTTTGAGATAGATTTGGATTCCCTTTGAGAGGAGGCCTAATTTTTTATCTGAGTAATCCTTTGACTATTGTTGTCATATCCACAAAATCTCATTAGCAAAGGATTTGAGATCATGGAAAAATTTGGATTTTGAGGTTTGCTCTGTTAGTTTTCAGTTTTATCCCCAAAATCTGAAATTCTTGTGTTGGTGTTGATTTCTTTTGTGGTTTAAGGTCCCAGTGCTCTTTAGAAAATGGCTTTGATCTTTTGGCTTGGATAGAAATGGAGAAATCCTCATTTTCGTTTATTCTCTACAATCGATGGCTTAAGTCCTCCTGTAACGTTTACCTTTTCGGTTCTTCAGGTCTTGAATCTGAATCTTCTTATCTCTGTTCTGCAGTTTACTTCCTGTGCCGATGATATGAGCTGCAGTACTCTGAGTCTCCCTCTGTCAACTCGGTTTGGTCTTAGAAACAATTTCATCTTTGGCTCATAAATGCTCCTTACGGTTTAACCTTTATGTTCTTTAGCTTTGTGTTCTCTAGTTACTGTTTGGGCTGTACTTAATCAACCTAGTGGTCATTTTTATAAGTTAAGTCTGTGAGCTGCCGCAAGGATTTTTAGTGCCTCTTCTTTTTCATTCTTTTTGCTGTCTTTGATCATTTTGCATGCAGATCAAACGTCATTATTTTCAGCTGAAATTTTTACTGGTTAATCTCTGATTTATGCTGAATTTTTCAGTGTCGCATGCGTTCCGGGTTTTAGTAAAATTAATTTTTTGAGTTGCTTTGAAAAATCTGTGTACGAATTCTTGGGGGCGATTTTGAAGCAAACGACATTCACCCCCTCTCTGTCGCCATTTTGGTCCTACATTTGTCATTGTAACTGCATCCGTTCCATCTTCATTGCCTCGCAATTAACAGATGCTAGCAGATGCCACATCCCTTTCTGGCTTTCTCCAACTTGTTGCCTGGCTTTTTAATTGGTCTTGATGCTCTCTTCAACTACAAGCTAGTAGCCACAGGTTTTGCAGCCGGAAATTTGTACCTTTGTACTTAGAGATGAAAACGGATTGAATACGATGGAATAGTCTTAAATATAAATACGAATATATATTTTTAAAACAAATACGAATGTGAATTCGAATATTCTCGAATACAAATATGAATCAAATGTCGTAACGGATATGAATTCGAATCGAATATGTACTTAATTCGGTCGAATACAAATATCCTACTAAAATTCTGTAACAAATCTCGGTAGAACAAATTTCTAACGGTTTTGTCAGTTTTTGATTGGTTACCAATGATAGGCATAGGAAACGGATTGAATACGAATCGAATAATCTCAAATACGAATATTCTTGAATACGAATGCGAATACGAATATTCCTAAATACAAATATGAATACGAATATTTTTTAATACAGATTTTGCTTACCATATTTATATTTTTCTCAGATATAAATATCGGATAAAAACGAATTATCCGTTAGTTTTCCCACCCCTATTTGTACCTGCCGTATCATTTTACCGTACCCCACTATGGGATAGAGATTTGGCCACTTTCTTATCCAGAATTGCAAATAATGTTCTCCAAGGGACAAGAAAGCTGTACATGCGTATATATGGACGGTAATTGTGCCCGTTTACCCATATACCCATGGATATATATCCTAATAGGGCCGAGTATGGGAAAATGATATTTTCTTTACCACGGGTATAAAAATAGGAGAAACACTCTACCTGTCGGGTAAACGGGCATGGGTATAGGTAAGCTCCACCCGTACCCGCCCCGCCCGTTTACCCACTATATAGATTGACAGATGGCGCAGCCATAGCAATATCTCTAATTGCTATTGATTGTTATAAACTTTTGCATATCTCTAATTGTTATTGATTGTTATAAACTTTTTTATAGCTATTATATTTCTTAGTAACAGCTGCTGCTTATATGTACCTATCATTAGTTCAACTCTCAGATGATGACTTTCAGTTCGCGGATAAACGGGTATACCCACGGGCGACGGGTATGGGCAAGGTTCTACACCCGTTGTCCTTCGCGGGGTATACCCATGGGCGTAAATCAGGGTCGCGGGTACGGGTATGGGCAAGCATTACCCATACCCACCGTGCCCGATGGACATCCCTATGCATATACACCTTTCTTTTCGGTTACAAGGAAGCTGTACATTGCAAATAATGTTTGCATGTTGTAGCATTCCTAGGTTTTTACTGGTGGAGACTTGTGTGGTTTTTCCAACTGCTAGAAACTAGAAGAAGCTTTTAATAACTACTATAAATTTATTTGAAAATTCACCAAATTTCAGAAATGAGGTATTTGACAATCAATAGAGATACTTTAGAAATTTTATGATGTTAAATTATATATATGTATGTATATGTACATATATATCCATATATGTATAAATGTATATGTGTGTATATATCTATATATGTATATACGTATATATATATATATATATGTACGTATATATATATATGTATGTACATATATATATATATATATATATACACATATATATATATATGTATGTACATATATATATAGTAAAAGTATTGAGGACTCCTAGGTGTCCGGACTCCTTATTCCGGAGCCGTCCGATCGCGCGCACGCACAGCTAGCCTGGAAAAGCCGATTAACGGGTTTGTGAGGCGCTGGACCCGTTGTCCAGAATCGCGCACGTACAGATCGGAATCTCGGTCTTGCATCTTCCCCCAAATCGCGCGTTTCCCCCGATCTCGCCTCTCCCCCCAAATCAATCATTTCCCCCGGTTTCGCCTCTCCGGCTCTCCCCCCAAATCGAGCGCGGATGCTTCACCGGATGCCAGCCCAAATCGCCATTCCTCGCTTGCTTCACCTCCGCTTTGCTCTGCTCCCGAGTCTGATGGCGGCCGCCGTCCTGGGTCATCCTGAGCAGCATCCTAGACGTGGCCGCTGCCGCCGCCGAGCTCAGGGACGTTGACCTCTCGTCGCGCGCGCGCCGCGCGGTCACCTCGCTCACCGTCCCCCCGCGCGTCTCCCCCGGCCCGGGCGACGCCCTCTACGGCCGGCGCCCCTGCGTCCTCGTCGCCGACCCCTCCGGCCTTCTCCTCGTCCAGACCTCTCCGCCCCGCTCCCCCAACTCCGCGAGGCCACACGCCGCCGGGCTCACGGTCCGCGTCGCCCAAGCCGCCGGCGTCAAAGAAGAAGAGGGTGGAGGGCATGCCGTCCAAGAACCTGATGGCCGAGCGCCGCCGCCGCCGCAAGCGCCTCAACGACCGCCTCTCCATGCTCCGTTCCGTCGTGCCCAAGATCAGCAAGGTACTAGGTCCAAACACTTTTTTTACAAGATTAATTACTTGCAAGAACAATAATCTTAGCACAATGGGGTATTAATTGGAGATGACGTGCCAATGTGTTGTTGGTTTTGGAAACTAGATGGACAGGACAGCGATTCTTGGGGACACGATCGACTACATGAAGGAGCTGCTGGAGAGGATCAGGCAGCTGCAGGAGGAGATGGAGCAGCAGCAGACGCCGGGCGCGCTAAGTGGGAACTATTCTTCAGTGATTGGAGCGAAGATATTACTAAGTGGGATTGTAAGGAAGATATAGTGCCTACACATTATTCTGAGTATGAATCTCAACTCTCTTTTCATACCCAAATTATCAAATATGTGGGAGATTCATTCAAGCTGTATTTTCTCACTAACAATTTGTTTTTGTAGAGTTGATAGTGGTATATACACAATTCAGTTCATGAAGAACTGGGATGGTAATATGTGTGTCCGAGATATAAATGAGGTATATTTTCCATACATTCATTCTTCCATTGCAACATCATTTTGTCATCTAATCAATGTATTTAACATGTTCACAAATTGGTTTAAAGGATTGTATGGACACTTTAAGAATGAAGATTTTGATGGACATACTTACCTTAGAAGCAAATCTATCGTCACAACCTGATTTCATCAAAGAATTATTGAAGCAGTGCAGTGATCATTGAGAAGCTACTGAATGATGCTTTTAAAATAAGAATATTTTGTCCTGTTATGAGACTATTTTTTGCTTGATACTTTCTGGATTGTAATAATGCTATGCATCAATACAGCACATTTGGCTCGATGTAAAACATTGTTGATGTCATACATACATTATATTTTTCAATACGAAAATTGTGTTGACTTCATACTCATGATATTGTTTGTTAAGCACGTCTTACATATTTCAAATGTGGTAATTACTACTATGTGCATCTGATCCATCATAGAGAATGAATTTCATACATTTTCTGTACTTCTTGATGCTACAAATTCTCGTAACAAGTATGTATCATTTATTTCCTTTAGTTTTATTTTGTGGTAACGATTATGTTAAATTTGATTTTATCGACTACCATGGTAATTGATGCACGATCTTTATTGAACATTTCAGTATTTTTTTCATAAAATTTACTCGAGTAAATGCATTTGCAGGAAAATGTTTGTCCACTAATAGATTCGTATACCCAATAACGGCGTTTTGTATACCCATTTCGTCCTCATCAACCATTCAACGACAATTTGTTTTCATTACTAATTATGTTTGAACTTAATGAAATTCTTGCACTTGATACAATATATCACTTTAGATTTATCTGTCCATATTGAGTATATACAAATGTAGTTTTCGAGTGATTTGTGTGTGCAAACCTACGGACGGACAATTGTATACTAGTTCGGAGTTGCGTAACATTTAAAGATACCATTTCATATTTGATTCAACTAAAAATATTCTCATAATATTTTGATCCAAACCAATATATGGACGTGTAAATTCGCCGCTTAAAATCATTCACTGCGACATACCCGTTTTCTTACGCCATTCGTCTCCATGACAAATTCAACAAGAATTTGTGGCTCGATTGATACGAAAATTTCACATAATATTTTTGCCTTTTACTGCTAACATTATGTACAAATTCACCGCTCTAACGATTGTAGTCCGATTAAATCAATAAATTTAAGATTTCAATTTGATATCCGATTTTACACGTTTTTAAAAAGCTGTTCGTATGCATCATCCATTTAATAAAGCATTTGTTGTCTGATTGAGTAGAAAAATTCACAAAAGATTCTCACCTTACCTGATAACATATCGTACAAATTCGCCGCTCAGAATCAATTCGTGCGTTGTATAAAAATAAATGAAAGTTAACAAATTTTTCTTATGCCTTAAGTACACCAATTAAAATTTTTTTGACTATAATACTCGATTCGAACACAACGTTTCATCATACGTTTCACGTAATGATATTTTGCATATACCTTAGAGTATGCAATTTGTATGCACAAGCAAGCATACTTCAAATGCCGTACGGTTTTACATACCTATTCTAGACACATACCTATTTAGACATTCATTAGGAAATCTGTGCGCGGGATTCACATCTTAAAGACAAATTAATTCTTAAATAATAATTGATGTTTCATTCAAATCGCTGGTTATATATGGAAATAACAATTCCGGATCGTGCAATCACAGCAATCCGGAGAGCTAGTACCGCGCACGCACACGCACAGCAATCTGGAGAGATGACGCACATCCATATCCGGATTGCATGCTACGTATTTATGGAATGCTTTGAACCGGATTGCACTAATCAATCAGAGAGTGAATTCTAACGCAAACACTTCTTGATAATGGGTATACCCGTTAATCACATACATACCTTGAACTAACACATCTCAATGCAATTCAATGGTAGATAGATTAGGTGCCTGGACTCCTAGGAGTCCTATTTCACCTTCCTATATATATGTGTATATATGTACATCTATGCATATATATGTGCATACACACACAGTACATATATATATATATATATATGTACTGTGTGTGTATGCACATATATATGTGTATATATGTACATCTATGCATATATTTGTATATACATATGCATACATATGTATGTATATATGATTTATGTATGTATATATGATTTATCTATATATAGTTACTATTTTGTGCGTTCTACGCTTCAGCCCGTCCCACGCCCAAACCAAGCCCATCCCATATTGAGCGCGCACGACCCACTCATCACCACTCACACTAGTTTTGGACCACGAACCCATGACTGCTTGCCCCCACGCTGCCACAATTCATCTAGGCAGTAAATTAGTATGTACCTAGACGTAAATGTGGTATCATTTTTTACTTCCGCCGTCATATGTCTAGCATGCGCATGGCAGGTTGTGGATAAACTCTAACAACACGTTAAGTAAATTCATCACTACAGTAAAAGTGAATTCATCTAGCTATAAATTGGTATGCATCTGGTCATAATTGTGATTTTCAATTTTACTACCGCCGTCATATAGGCAACATTCGCCATGGCTATGTGAGACAGTAAAATCTAACGACGCATCTAGTAAATTCGTCAGTACAGTATAATCAATTTCATCTGGCAATAAAATAGAATGCATCTAGTCATAATTGTGGTTTCCAATTTTATCACTGTCATCACACAACGGTTCTATTTTTTCATCTAACCATAAATGCAAATGTATCTAGACATAAATGTGGTATCTATTTTTACTACCACCATCTCATAGCGGTTCCATTTTTCATCTGGTCATAAATTAAAATGTATTTGAACATAGATGTTGTATCTATTTTTATTGCCACCATCACACATCGGTTCTATTTTCCATATGGTCATAAATTGGAATGTATCTGGATGTAAAAGTGGTATCTATTGTTATTGCCGCCATCACATAGGAACTCTATTTTTTTCATCTGGATGTAAATTGAAATTTATTTACACATAAATGCGGTATTCATTTTACTGCTGCCATCACATGGCCTGTCTATTAAATTGGTTAGTACAATAAAAGTGTGTTTATCTAGCCGTAACTTGATTTGTATCTGGTTATAAATATGATTTTTATTTTTACTACTGCCATAACACAACGATGGCGCTGGCACGGGAGACGACAGATGTGCGACGACGATAAAACTCTATAACACAAGCAACGGTGATAAATTACTGGCGATGGTTGGACTCCTATGCCTTCATGGTGGACAGGCTCACGCCATTTTACCATCAATTCAAGCAGCCACAATGCGGTCGAAGATAGCTAGTAGAGGGCGGCACGGTGGAAAATGCCGGGTAGGGGGCAGCCCAAGTCATCCGTTAAAATTGTAGGCGACTTAATTATTTGGGTCTACGTATATATTTTGAGGGTTTTGTTAAACGTCATTCAGATATTTTTTTCCTAACTATCATCCAGATTTAGGACCAATGGATTAGAGATCTAATGACCATGAATTCTCCTCTCTTCCCTTGAATTCTACCCCCTCCCATTTGAAAAAAATCTCCCCCCTTTAAAAATAAGGGGCCATTTAATCTATAATCCAAAGATCATAAATTTGAATGATTATTAGGAAGAAAACATCCAGATAATATCTATACACTCCCATATTTTGAAGCAGACGTTACTTGTCGCTGTATGAATTGTTGCATGCAAGCACGAGCAAACGTGGCATCAATTCAGATCAGAATCGTATACAAACATGTTTGGTCACTTAAGGAATCTCGAAAACTAGATATATAGCTAGGATGACCCTGATTTTTCTTTCCTTGCTAGCTGAAGCTTCGTATCATTCTAAAATATATACGTACAGCTAGTCAACTGTGATCCATGTGACCACGTGCCAACAACACGATCGTAGTACCTTGTAGGATGTGTTGGGAGGCATCTTGAGGTGACGCATGTGGGCATATCATATATGTAGTCCATGATAGAATTAATTTTCCTGCTAAAATCTTTAGAGACCAGACCATATAGATATATGGAAGCGACTAACGTGCCGCGCTACCACCACCATCCTTGCGTCTGTCTTCCTTCCACCCAGTCGGCTCTCCTGCGCCTGCCCACCTCCGTCTTCCTCCTCAGCTTTCCTCTGCATCTCCACCCCCCACCCTGACGGCCGCCTCCCCCTGCCTTCTGGCGCCACCCCCCAGCGCTTTCACCGTTGGCCGTGCCAACTCCGCCATGACTACCATCATCTTCTACGCACTACTACAAAAAATCTAATATTAGACGGTACATCACAGATAGTTCCCTAAAATCGTCAGTGTTAAATACAAGTATAGATGATTTTAGTTTAGAGACCATCTGCGTTGCTGCCAGCGTCAAAAACCTTCTGTGAAGAGATAATATCATAGACGGTTCATGATGAGAACTGTCTGTGAAGTATCACAGTAAGAACCGTCTGTGATATTGTCAAATATCACATACGGTTTTAATACACTACTACAGAAAGCCTAATAGTAGACGGCCAATCACAGACGGTTTGACAAAACCATTTGTGACTAACACTAACACAGACGATTTTAATTAGGACACTGTTTGTGTTGGCGGTATCGGAGAAAACGAGTATCACAAACGGTTCTTAACTATGAACCGTCTGTGATAATTTAGTATCACAGACGGTCTGTATTAAAAACCGTCTGTGATAATTCACAGACGGTTTTTTATTAAGAACCGTCTGTGATAATGGCAGTAGGCATTTATTGCGCCGCTTTCATCCGCATCTGTCTTCATTTCGATCCGATCTAGTGGGTTGCTTTACTCTTTCGCTCTGGAGGCAAACGTGGCGATTTCAGGCCACTTAATTTGGTGGGAGGAGGCAGATATTGAGCTTTAAAGCCACTTATATTTTCCTGGTTGCTCTAGATATGGTTAGTAATGAATTTCATTTTTTTCTTTGCATGCATTACAAATTTGCTCTAGATATGGTTAGTAATGAATTTCATGCTCTAGATATAAGTAATTGGTGAGTGTTATTAATTGAAGATGGTTTGAAAAATTGTTGGTTATATAATAGCTGTTGTGTTTATAATATGAATTGAGCTAGCAAATTAAGCCTCAATATAATACATGTGGCCGATATATAAGTAGTAATAATTAGTTAATTTAATTTGTAATACTAAGTTGTTATATATGTACGTAACATAGGACCGAAGCTGGATGTATGCCGCGAGCTGTGTGAGTGAAGAGTACATTAATGGCGTGTCTGCTTTTACAAGAGCTGCTGAGGAGGATATGTTGAATAAGGGGGTGGAATATATGTACTGTCCATGCACTGACTGCGAGAATTTAAAGATGTTTAAGAACCGAGGGAAAATTGAAGCACACTTGATTCGGAGGGGTTTCAAAAAGGGTTATACGTGTTGGACCAGTCATGGCGAAGTGAATGATCAAATGCCGTCGGATAACATCGCCGGTGAAGTGAATGATATGCCGCCGGATGACATCGCCGGTGAAGTGAATGACATGCCACCGGCTGATGTCGATTGTGGTTCGGATTCGGATAGGTTGCACGATGATAATCTGGATCAGATGCTTCGCGATGTAGAAGAGAACTATGATGAGAGAGAGTATGTTAAATTCCGAGGCTTGATGGAGGACTCGGAGAAACCTTTGTACACGTGCCGCAAGTACACGAGGTTGTCGGCCATGCTTGAACTCTTGAAATTGAAGGCAAGCAACGGTTGGTCCGACAAGAGTTTCACGGCGCTGCTAGGTCTTTTAGCGGACATACCTCCGGAGGGAAATGAGTTGCCTAAAACCATGTATAAAGCCAAGAAGGTTCTTTGTCCGTTGGGAATGGAAGTAGAACGAATACATGCATGTCCGAACGACTATATCCTCTACCGTAAAGAGTATGCAAACATGCATGTATGTCCGGTGTGCAATGCATCCCGATACAAACGTAACAATCAATCAGATGATGGCGAGAGAACAGAGGCGAAGAAAGGACCTCCTGCTAAGGTGGCATGGTATTTTCCTATAATTCCCTGTTTGAAAAGGTTTTTTGCAAATCCAAAGGAGGCAAAACTGCTCTGTGCTGGCACTCGGAGGAGCGCAAGAAGGATGGAATGCTAAGACACCTTGCTGATTCCGCGCAGTGGAGAAACATCAATAGGAGTTTTGCAGACTTCGGTGCAGAACCAAGGAATATAAGGTTTGGGTGAGTACGATGGAATGAATCCTTTCATAGCATGAGCAGTGACATAGCACATGGCTCGTGACTCTCTGCATCTATAACCTTCCTCCTTGGTTGTGTATGAAGCGAAAGTATATTTTACTGTCGATACTTATCCAAGGGCCAAAACAACCTGGGAATGATATCGATGTGTTCGTAGCACCATTTGTGGAAGATCTAAAAGTACTGTGGAACGAAGGGGTACGGGTATGGGATGCATACAACCGAGAGAACTTCACTCTGCGCTCCTTATTGTTCTGCACCATAAATGATTATCCTGCCCTTGGTAACCTATCCGGCCATAGTACAAAAGGTGCCAAAGGTTGTACTCACTGTTTAGATGGTACCGAGAGTGTGTGGCTGAGACACTCACGCAAAACTGTCTACATGCGTCACCGCCGGTTCCTTCGGAGGGCTCACCCATATCGCAAGATGAAGAAACAATTTGACGGAGAGAAGGAAGACGGTTCAGCTCCAAGGCATTTAAGGGGACACGAGGTTTATGATATGGTTAAGGATTTAGATGTTGTCCTCAGAAAGGGACGTAAATTGAGGACTCATTAGAAGAACACCTGGAAGAAGAGATCAATATTTTTGGACTTACCTTATTGGGAGTACCTAGATGTTCGACACTGCATCGACGTCATGCACATAGAAAAGAATGTATGCGACAGCTTGATTGGTCTCTTACTGGACATTTGTGATAAAAAAAAAGGACGGCGTCAACGCACGGCTTGACTTGGCTGATATGGACATTAGGCCTGAGTTAGCACCGACACGCACTGATAATGGATGAACGTACCTTCCCCCTGCGTGTTACACTCTGTCCAAGGCTGAGAAAACAGAACTGTGCCAGTGCTTGCATGGTGTCAAAGTTCCGTCTGGTTACTCCGGCAACGTGAAGAAACTTGTTTCGATGTAAGATTTGAAGTTAAATGGCATGAAGTCTCATGATTGTCATGTGCTGATGACACAGATGCTCCCTATTACAATTAGAAATATTTTGCCGATCAAAGTCCGAGAGACAATCATGAGGCTATGTTATTTCTTTAACACAATTGCTCAGAAGGTCATCGATCCCGAAGGACTAGATGCTCTGCAGGACGAGGTGATGATGATTCTATGTCATCTTGAAATGTATTTCCCTCCTTCGTTTTTCGATATCATGGTCCATCTCATTGTTCACATTGTGTGGGAGATAAAAATATGCGGGTCCGTATTCCTACGTAGCATGTACCCATTTGAGAGGTTCATGGGAATTCTCAAGTTCTACGTACGGAATCGATCTCGGCCGGAGGGCAGCATCGTCGAATGTTATGCAAGCGAAAAGGTCATTGAGTTTTGTGTCAATTATATGGCTCAGACTCAACCGATATGTGTGCCTCAATCTCGTCATGAAGGGAGGCTGAAGGGTATTGGAACTATCGGAAGGAAAGCAATCACTGCAGATATTGACACGTATACTCAAGCCCATTTCACGGTGTTGCAACACATGACTGAAGTGGCGCCTTATGTCGACCAGCACAAGGATGTGCTTCGGCAACAGAATCCGGAGCGGCTGGATGTTTGGATCATGAGGCAACATAATAGTCGGTTCAACCAATGGTTGAAGGAGCAAATCGCTAGGACGGGTGCATCTCCCACAGGTGAAGGTTGACAAGTACGGTGTCACTACCGTGGACCTCCAACGTGTCGGGTACAAAGACGAACCATTCGTACTCGCCAACCAAGTTGTTCAAGTTTTCTATGTAACCGACCCGGCAAATAAGAAACGCCATGTAGTTCTTCATGGAAAAAGGAGAATTGTTGGAGTAGAGAATGTAGTGGACGAGCAGGAATACAATCAATTTGACGAGTTACCTCCTTTTGGAAAAGGCATAAGGGTCGATGACGTCGAACAACGTGACGAAACTAGTTATGTACGCATTGATCATCATGAAGTGCTAATTTTTAAAGGAAATAAGAAGTAGAATGAGAATATACGACATATATATATATATATATATATATATATATATATATATATATATATATATATATATATATATATATATATATATATAACAATATGCATGTGTGTGATGTATATCTGAATTTACATTTATGTATATAACAATATGCATGTGTGTGATGTATTTGTGAATTTATATTTATGTATACAACAATGCATGTGTGTGATGTATTTGTGAATTTACATTTATGTATATGTGAAAATGTGTGAAGAAATACATTGTGTATATGTGAATTTGCATTTATGTTGGTTGGTGTTGTATATGAATGCAGCTGGTTAATTTGTGTTGTGTGTATGAATGCGCAGCAATTGGTTGGTGTTGTCTTAATTACTACGATCGGGAGGCTTATCACGAGACGGTTGTAACGTAAGAACCGTCTGTGATATCCATATCACAGACGGTTCTACATTTAGAACCGTCTGAGATAGTTTGACTATCACATACGGTTCTAAAAGTAGAACCGTCTGTGATAGTCATACTATCACAGACGGTTCTAAATGTAGAACCGTCTGTGATATTAATATCACAGACGGTTCTTACTTTAAAACCGTCTGTAATAAACCTCCTACATATACCCCCTGTCTAGGGTTTTCCGCGTATCTTGCACTTACTAAATCTCGCCACCTCCTCGCTCCTCCGTCGCCTCTCCGAGCCCGTCGCCGCCTGCCCGACCGCGTCGCCGCCTCCCGGACCGCGTCGCCGCCTCCTCGAGCTCGTCGCCTCCCCGAGCGCGTCACCGCCTCCTCGAGCCCGTCGCCTCCCCCAACCGCGTCGCCGCCTCCCCGAGCGCGTCACCGCCTCCTCGAGCCCGTCGCCTCCCCCGACCGCGTCGCCGCCTCCCCGAGGCCGTCGCCTCCCCGAGCGCGTCACCTCCCCGAGTGCGTCGCCGCCTCCCTGAGCACTCGCCGGCCACCTCCCCTGTGCAAGTTTGTTAATCTTCCATCTACTGAGATTGCCTGTGGTATTTATAGTTGCTCGATGATGATAAATTCATATACTGAGATTGCCTTTGGGATTTACAGTTGCTTGTTGAAGATAAATTCATATACTGAGATTGCCTGTGGGATTTACAGTTGCTCGATGATGATAAATTCATATACTGAGATTGGTTCATTCGGTCTTTGAGCTCTAATAGCTGTCGGCTCATGCAGTTTTCAGGTTATAGACTGAATTATTGGGCAAAGATATTAAATTGATCTGTTAGGATTTAATCTTGACAAGTTAAAAGACTGAATTATTGGGTAAAGATAACTTGTATGGTCTTGATCTGTATGAATATCTGTCTGCGAATATATGCATCTGAATATATCTTGATCTTGAGATTGTAGAGTTTGTATCTAGAGCTCAAAAGACTGAATTCATTATTTGACATAACCAATCAAGGAAGAGTATATGATTTAGTAGCGGGACGACCAAGATTAATCTTGTGCAACCCTACAATTTGAGAGCACAAATTAATCAATTAAAACTTGAGCTTATTGCTAGTCTTAATTGATACATGCCTTTTACATTGTCATACATATTCATGTTTAGACTGTTATTGATTCTATTTTTGATGCTTGTTGCTTCATATATATGCCACATAGACCTTCAAAGGGCATGAAGCAAGTAACACATTCTAGTGTATCTTGTTCAATGAACCGGATACAGTAGTTTGTGTTATTTGCTTCATAGAACTTTGTTTAGAGACCTTGTAGTAATAGTATATGCCACATAGACTTTCAAGGGGCATGAAGCAAATAACACATTCTAGTGTATCTTGTTCAATGAACCGGATACACTAGTTTGTGTTATTTGCTTCATAGAACTTTGTTTAGAGACCTTGTAGTAATAGTATATGCCACATAGACCTTCAAGGGGCATGAAGCAAGTGACACACTCTATTGTTCCCTGTTCAATGTATATATGTAGGTCTATATATGTATATATGTAGGTATATATATGCATATGTATGTATGTATATACACATATATATGTATTGTAATCGCCTATATTGAGCGAAATAGATAGATATTGCACTTTCTTATCTTATGGTATGACACTTTCTTATCTTATTCTAATAGACCCACAAATTGAGCAAAATGTCATCCGCACATTCTTCAACACCATCGCCGGAGGCGTCCGCTTCAAAATCAAGACGCCAAGGAAGAGGGCTATCGAAGAAGCCTGAGGGCCGATTGACATCACAAATGTCGATGTATCTAGGGTCCCTCTCCTTCCTCGCAAAGCAGCAAGCGCATGGAAGAGCATGATTGGAATCGTTGCACGAGAACGAATTGAGATCACATTCAATTCGTGGAAGGACGTGCCTGCGACTTGGAAAAGAGAGCTGTGGACAGAAATTTTGGCATCGTTCGAGATCCCAGAAGAACACCAAGACGCCGTGCAACGACAAGCCTTGCTAGGGCGTGCAAAGCATGGAAGAACTTCAAGAGCAAGCTTGTCAAGGACTACGTGGAGAAAGACGAAACGCCCTTTCATAAATACCCATTCCTGGAACCACAATGGGAAGAGTTCAAGGCTTCGAAGATGACCGAAGAATTCAAAAATACAAGTGAGGCGCACAATGCCCTCCAGGCAAAAAACACACACCCCCACAGACTTGGCACAGCTGGGTATGCGGGTAAAATCCCGCAGTGGACGAAGGAGGATGAACTGGCAGCCCTGCAGGACATCGCCCCGCCATTTAGCAATATCCCCAATGACCGCGCTCGAAATTGGATTAGAGCAAGGTCATCCACAACGACATCGGGGGACATCTCCTTTTGAAACCCTGCAGACCAGCAAGTGTCCGAGCGCCTGGTAAGATATCGATCGAACTACGTAGCTTGTAATTACTCCACAACTTCGTACGAAGTGAAATGACATGTCGTGCTCTTGCAGGAAGAGCTGAGTTTTGAAACTACCCTGCGATCATTCCAGAGAACAAGGGAGAATGATATGCTCTCCGCGGCCCTGGGAAACAAGGAGCACCCAGGCCGTACGAGAGGCCTTGGCCTTTACGTTCCTTGGAAACATGGTTTCCAAGATGACTCCGACATGTATCGGCGCAGGAAGAGAAACAAAGCCGAGCGTGACGCACGGCTACGAGAAGAGATCGAGGCATCTCTTAGATAGGAGCTAATGGGTGAGCTGACTCATATAGTTAGAGATGAGGTGCGGAAACAGACAGAAAGTCAGCAGGCCGCCGCCACCGCTCCTATGCTAGCTAGCCCACACAACCGTCCGAGTAGTTACGCGTCCAATCCGACGCAAACCGATGCCAGATTTTTTGTGGACGACATCCTGGTAATAATTATTATCTCTCGAATGCTTGCTCCATTGATAGGCCTATTCGACTAGCTAATTCTGTATCGTTATGTAGGAGCCTACGAGGTGCAGGCTCCAAGTGAGATATGCTTCCGTTCCCTTGCACGCTGCTTCGGGCCAGGCATATCCATCTGGTATCGGGGTCATGCTGCACGGTCAAGATTTAGCGCCAGGCTTTGCAAAAGTTAATGTGGATGGTGTGCATGTCAATTTTGAGGTCGTCCCGCTACCGAAGCCCCCCAACGACGAGATCGTGACTCTAGGGCAGGCCATTGGAACATTCATCCAATGGCCCAAATGCGACATCTCCCTGGAGGCTTCTTCACCGGTGACCGGACCAGAGCTAAATGCGCTGGTGCTATCTCCACAAGTGCAGCGCGAACCAGAGCTAAATGCGCTGGTGCTATCTCCACAAGTGCAGTGCGAACCAGAGCTAAATGCGCTGGTGCTATCTCCACATGTGCGGTGCGAAGCAGAGCTACCTGCACCGGTGCTATCTCCACGGGTGCTATTCTCGCCAAAGCAACTTGCATCGTCTGTACCATTACAGTCGACTACCATAAAGTCGACCAACAATCGAGGCAGTGGCCAGGGCAAATCAAAGATGAAGGATGATGACGATATCCCGTACCTGCCATTGGCCTGCAAATTCGTGTTAGGCGAGCCGATGATATTCCCGGAAGAGCACCTCTTAAAACTAGGACTTGGTTGCCAAAGATTCCACGCTTGGTATATGGAACAGTCCAATAGGCCAGAGGCAGAACGGCGTTCAGGTATCACTGTCAAATTCAAGCCGGAACATTTCGTGCACGAAGCTCACGAATGTGTCTTCCCGGTGACCTTTGACGATATATTTGAACTTTTCACGCTCAACGCTCTCGACGCCTCACTCGTTCGATGCTGGACGCTGTAAGTCTATACAATCACAGTTTCTGTTCATGTAATACCGATATATGTCACAATTTGTTGCTTTTCTGTGTATATATATAGATTCATGCTGATCGAAGCTAGATCATCGAAATCACAAATTGGTTTCATGGACCCACGCTTGGTCGCCATTGATACCATCAACGAGGATGCATCCTTCGTCGAGAACTATATTACAAAAGCACTGCTGGCTCACCAAGATAAGGAATTTGTTCTTATGCCATACAATGAGCACTTCCATTGGATTTTAATTGTAATTATACCAAAATAGAACAAGGCTATATACCTTGATTCTCTAAGTAAGAACAAATCCAAGTACACAGCTATCGCCAAAATACTCGATAGGTACGTACATTGTACATTGTACTCTTTCTTTCCTTCCGAATGACTAATCTAACTTTTTCGAATAACGAAGGTCGTTCGCCACATACGTTCAACAAACACGTGGCTCAACGACAGGGACCAAGCCCTTCAAACATGATCGCAATTTTCGGGTATTCGCTAGCTACACATTAATTAATCATATACAATACTTAGTAGTAATGCCACTTGATTTAACACATTCTATTTTTTGCAGTGCCACCAGCAGCAGCCGGGCAACACGTGTAGATACTACGTGTGCCACCATATGAGACTACTCCTCGATTCCACCAAGATCACACATTCTAAGGTTTGTCGATCTTCCCACATTTATTTCATACATGTCAAGTTTTATATGTGCGTGCGTTGATATTCCTATCGACAGGCTGCGCCCATCTCTACATCTGCATTGAAACAGCCGGACTTTGCAAAAATTCGAGGAGAGTTCATTTGGTTTTTGTGGACTAAAGTCGTAAGATCAGATGGAGAGTTCCACTGCCCAGAATGATTTTTTTATTGTAATTCTAAGTGCAAATGCAGTGTAGATCTTTTGTAATTGTGTATTTGTTAATGAATATTTTATTTCAATTCAATTAATTGATTTGCGAAATGGATGCTTTATGTTTGTGAAATGAAGTGCGTTGTCAATTGGATGTTTTATGTCTATGAAATGAATTGAGATGTGAAATGTATTTGAAATGAAATGAGATGTGTGAATTGTATATGTTTTATGTCTGTGATTATCTGCTTGTTTCAGAGGGCATGGCTAGCATTTCCTGAGGCTAGCCAATAAACAGAAATATATTTAGGGGTTGAAGGGAATACCACAGACGGTTTTTGAGTAAAAACCGTCTGTGATAGCTGATAATCACAGACGGTTTTTACTCAAAAACCGTCTATGATGATCAGTATCACAGACGATTTTTAACTAAAAACCGTATGTGATTATCACTATCACGCAGCGGTTTTACTCAAAACCGCTCGTGATAGTCGATAATCACAGACGGTTTGAAAACCGTCTGTGATGACCTTCGATTATCACTGACCCATAAATACAGACAGTTCACAAAACCGTCTGTGACGACCTTTTCTGTAGTAGTGATACAAACCGTCTATGATACATCACAGACATTTTTAATACAAGCCGTATATGATAACTATAGACAGACAGACGGTTTGTATTACAAACCATCTGTGATATTTGGCAATATCACATATGGATAATTCCACTATATTAACTACACACATACCCGTCAACCCTCTATCTTAAATTCCAGATCTAGCTGCTGCTTTGAGCTGGAGACAAGGGCGTTGAGGCGTTAATTTGGTGACAGGAGACTATTTGGCAAGAGTGATTGTAGATCTATTTATTTCTTGACTACCTAGGTTAGTAATGTGTTCCTAATTGCATTATAATTTATATCTATAGCTTTTGGTAAAAGAAGAATTGAAGATGGTTTAAATTGAGCTTGCTTGATATAGAGAGAAGTTTATTTCTATCTAGAGAGAAGTTTATTAACCATAGATAGTTTATTAACCATAGATTTAGATCTAGAGAGAAGTTTATTTACATCAGGTATGGTTTAGGGTTTAGTCAATTCATAGTTTATTTCTACCTAATTTAATTTAATTAATTACTCTTGCTAAACTGTTAATTATATGCGTAACGTAGGACCGAAGCTGGATGTACGCTGTGAACTGTGTGAGTAAAGAGTACATTAATGGCATGTCTGATTTCACAAGAGTTGTTGAGGAAGTTATGTTGAATAAGAGGGTGGAATATATGTACTGTCCATGCATTGATTGCGATAATCTAAAGATGTTTAAGAATCAAGCACAGATTGATGCACACTTGATCTGAAGGGGTTTCAAAAAGGGGTATACGTTGGACCAATCATGGTAAAGAGCAGACTACACAGAAAGGTAGCAATAATGATATTGCCAACGAAGTCAATGATATACCACTGGATGATGTCAATTATGGTTCTGATTTGGATAGGCTGCATGATGACAATCTAGATCGGATGATTCGTGATGCGGAAGGGAACTATGATGAGAGAGAGTATGTTAAATTCTGAGGCTTGATGAAGGACTCGCGGAAATCTTTGTTCACGTGCTGCAAATCAAAATACATGAGGTTGTCAACTGTGCTTGAACTACTGAAATTGAAGGCAAGCAACGGTTGGTTCAACAAGAGTTTCACGGCACTATTAGGTCTTTTAGTGGACATACTTTTGGAGGAAAACGAGTTGCTCAAAACTACGTACAAAGCCAAGAAGTTTCTTTGTCCATTGGGAATGAAAATAGAAATAATACATGCATGTCCGAATGACTGTATCCTCTATCGTAAAGAGTATGCAAACATTCATACATGTCCGGTGTGCAACGTCTTTCGATACAAGTGTAAGAATCAATCAGATGACGGCGAGCGAATAGAGGTGAAGAGAGGACCTCTTGCTAAGGTGGTATGGTATCATCCTGTAATTCCCTGTTTAGCTATTTTTTGCGAACCCAAAGAAGTCAAAACTGCTGCGTTGGCACTCGGAGGAGCATAAGAATAATGGAATACTATGACACCTTATTGATTCCACTTAGTGGAGAAATATCAATAGGAGGTTTACAAACTTCGGTGCAGAACTGAGGAATATAAGGTTCAGATTGAGTACAAATAGAATGATTCCTTTTGGTAACATAAGCAGCTGGCATAGCACTTGGTCCGTGACTCTTTGCATGTACAACCTTCCTCCTTGGTTGTGTATGAAGCGAAAGTATATTTTGTTATCGATACTTATCCAAGGGCCGAAGCAACCTAGAAATGATATTAATGTGTGCCTAGCACCATTGGTGGAAGATCTAAAAAACTATGGATCGAAAGGGTACAGATATGGGAAGTGTACAAATGAAACAACTTCACTTTACGCTCTTGTTATTTTGCACCATAAATGATTATTCTGCCCTTACTAACCTGTTGGGCCAGAGTACAAAAGGGGGCCAAAGCGTATACTCATTGTTTAGATGATACCCAGAGTCTGTGGCTAAATCACTCACATAAAATTAGTGTACATGCGTCACCGTAGGTTCTTTCGGAGGGCTCACCCATACCGCAAGATGAAGAAACAATTCGACAGAGAGAAGAATGATAGTTCAGCTCTCAGGCATTTAAGCGGAAAAGAGATCTACGATATGGTTAAGGATTTAGATGTTGTGCTCGAAAAGGGCCGTAAATTGATGACCCATGAGAAAAATGTTTGGAAGAAGAGATCAATATTTTAGGACTTACCTTATTGGAAGCACCAAGAAGTTCACCACTGCATCGATGTCATGCATGTAGAGAAGAATGTTTGTGACAGCTTGATTGGTCTCTTACTGAATATTCATTACAAAACAAAGGATGGTGTCAACGCATGGATTGACTTGGTTGATATGGACATTAGGCCTGAGTTAGCACCGACAAAGACCGACAAAGGATGAACTTATCTTTCCCTGCTTTTTACACTTTATTCAAGGCTAAGAGAACTGAACTGTGCTAGTGCTAGTGCTTGCATGGTGTGAAAGTTCCGTCTGGTTACTCCGCCAACATGAAGAAACTTGTTTCGATGGAAAATTTGAAGTTAGTTGGCATGAAGTCTTACGATTATCATGTGATGATGACACATATGCTCCCTATTGCAATTAGAAATATTTTACCGATCAAGGTCTGAGAAACAATCATGAGATTGTGTTATTTTTTAACATAATTGCTCAGAAGGTCATCGATCCTGAAAGACTAGATGATCTGTAGGACGAGGCGATGATGACTCTATGTCATCTTGAGATGTATTTCTCTCTATCATTTTTTTATATCATGGTCCATCTCATTGTTCATATTATGTGGGCATGTGTTCCTACGTAGCATGTACCCATTCGAGAAGTTCATGGGAATTTCTCAAATCCTATGTATAGAATCGATCTCGGCCGGTGGGCAGCATCGTCGAAGGTTAGACAACTGAAGAGGTCATTGAGTTCTATGTTGATTACATGGCTCAGATTGAGGTGGCTCAGGTGGGCTGGTTGGTCTGCTGACCGTGCCGGTCTGGCTAAAGTGGCGTTGACGTGGGTGGTCGCGTGGCTGCCACGGGGGCCGAGCTGGCTGAGGTGGCACGGTCACCGGTGAGGGCACACGGGATCCTAGGGTCGCCGGCAGTAGAGGCCACGACAGGGACGGCGAGGGTACCAGAAACAAGAGGGAGTCGAGGGCAACCCATTTCACCTTGGCGCGGAGTCTGGGGAAGCTCGAAGGTGGCCGGCGGCGAGGAAGGAGCGGCAGAGGCGCTCAGGTGGTGGCGGGGATGGTACTCCAGCGGCGCTTGTGCTCGGTGGAGAGGCAAAGAAGATGCGCACGGATGTGAGGGTGCTTGAGGTGTCCTCGGTGGAGCTCGGGGAGTCCTCCTTCACGGCGATTGCTCGCTGGAGGGGGAAGCGGCGCTCGGAGGCGAAGGCGCACGGCGAGGGAGCACTCGGGAGCTCGAGGGAAGAATCAGGGGGTGGGGTGAGGTGGAGTGAGGGGTGGCGGTGCTCGAGGGGTTTATATAGGATCGGGGAGGGGGAGGCACAGCGGGATTGCTTGCCGAAGCGCTCGGGAAGGTGGCAGTGATTTCAGGCGAATAGGCCGAGCGGGGAGTGGGGAAGGTGAGCGTCTGGCGTGGAAAGGGAGGGAAGGTGGGTGCGGGGTGGATTGCAGCGCACGAAGGGAGGACGTGGCGGCCGAGAAGGGTGGAGAGTCGTAACGGCTATGGCGGCAGCGCGGCCGGAAAAGGAGGCAGGCGTGCGGGGAAGAAGAGATAATTGACAAGTGGGCCCGGGGTGTCAGCGGGAGAGAAGAGAGAAGCAAGAGCGGATGGCATGGATTGCGGCCATGTGACCGAGGGAAGGAAATCAGGTGGCTAGGAGAGTTATGTGGGGTGAACAGGGAAGATGAGTCGAGCAGCGACGTGGTCGAGATCATGCCGGCCACGTGTTGGCCGGAGGGAGAGGGAAGGCGGGTTTGAGTAGCGTCGGATGGCGGCGATGTGGGCGGATCCCAACCGTCCATGCGTTGGCCAGAGAGGAAAGGGGGTATTTTATTTCTTTTGATTTTTAGAAAACCTATGAAAAGAGAAATGAAGCTTATAAAATAGCATACAAATCCAAATAAATTTCAGAAAATTCCTATAATTCTAAACAATGCAAGGAACTCAAATAAAATTAACTAAACTCATTTTGATCACATTTCTCCCAAACTTTAACAGTTTTTAATCTAAGCTCAAAAGAAAAGAGAGAATTAAATTCTAGAAAATAACAAAAAAATTTGGAATTTTTGGGATGTCACATAGATCCTCACAAGCAAGAAGTAATTTCAATTTTAGGGTTTTTGTGTGTTCTAGAGGCTTATGATCAATTTCCTTCAAATTGATGGAATTAAGTCCAAGAACCTCGTATTTCTTGCATTGATCTGAGTTTCTTGCATTAATCTGATTGCTAGCATCCTAGATAAGGTGCGTTCAAAGTTTCATGTCATTTTGGAGTTTCCATGTGTAAGTTGTGCCCTTTTAATTTTTTTTAAATCATGTTGATTTTCTATTATGTGCTGAGCAAGAGGTTAGACCACCATTATAAGAGAGCTCAAACCACTCCTGAGTGGTCAAACCACCCATTACACACCGGTTAGACTGCCTATGATTATCAAGGATCATTTTACTTGGTTTTTCTTGGAGATTTCATTATGAGTGCCTAGACCTTGATATTCATATCTTTCTTTAGCTATTAGAATCCAAGTAGGTGGAGTAATATAATCTTCTTGACTTTCATAGCCACTGCAGTGAAAGGTTAACAATACCAAGAGAAAAAATTTAGAAACAATCATTCACCCCACTTTATTGCCTGCATCGATCCTATAGTAGTATATCGCTTTGTCAGGCACCTCTTGCGTTATGTTCATCTGGTTCTGTAAGGTCCTTATGTTCTGCTCCTTCCAGATGTTCCACACGATGTAGATGACCATGTCGTTAAAGTTAGGGGTCTAAGTGGGTGTAGGCTATCTGCGAGCCCACTAAATCCCCTCCACAATAAACAGTAAGTGGCGCCCTACGGGCTAGCTTCTCTCTTAAGTGGACTTAAATGGCCTCCCCCATAGCCCAATATTTAACTCGCATAGCCCACAACTTCTTATCCCATCCCTATCCCAACATAGCCCTTCGACGATTTGACTCATGCAGTGGTGCACGTGGCAGCGCACATGGCTATGGATCTGATGAGGGTGTCCTAGAGAGGACAAGCCGTACATCTTGGTAGGAGCAGATGCCTCGACAAACGGGCTAGACTGGAGTACGGTGCGATGACGAACGCCTCAATAGTCTGCTGTGCCAGCTTGAACTTGGTGATGTAGTAGTTGAGGGGCAGGCCAAGGTAGTCTAGCCCCTGGACTGGCTTGGCTGGTTCTTGCTAACCTAGAGGAGGATGGCCAATGCAACTGCAATGGAAAAGAGCATGATGCCAGTGGTAATGGCCACTGTCTCGGCCCCCTCAGTCAACGTGCCTATGGCGCCCAATCTGATCGCTCTCTCCACACTACTGTAGAAAAGGTCGTCACAGACGGTTTCATGAGTCATCTGAGTTTATAGGTCAGTAATGACATGAGGTCATCATATACGGCTTTTGAATCGACTGTGATGCATACTATCACAGACGGTTTCAACTACAAATCGTCTGTGATAGTTTAATATCACAGATGGTTTGTAGTTGAAACCTCCTATAACATCTATTATTACAGACGGCTCTAGTTAAGAATCATCTGTGATAAACCTCTCCCGATGTCAAAAATAGGCCTCCTTCAGTCCATCAATATTCTTTGATCGTGCTGTTTACGCTAATTGTGTTATAAAATAGCGTAATCAGAGAGTGTAAATGAACCAAAGCAGGCCTATTTATGATAACAAGATCATCATAGCCATCCATCAATAATCACATGCATGCAAGAACTAAGGCATCAACAAATAATTTTCACACGCACCCACAAGCATCAAGAAAGAGAGGGGATCGAATTAGGGGGATGAAGGAGAGGAGGCGGCAGTGTCATCATTGTGTCATGACGGTGACATTGCACAAGACACTCTTACGACAAGAGTGCCTTGTACAGTTCACTATGGTGTCACAACTGGAGACGGCTGATGCTTCAATCGGCAGTTTGGGGGGAGCCAGTAGGCGGATCAGTTTGGAGTGTTTGGGAGAGATGTGTGGGGAGGCATATATAAGGGTATTTGGCCGGGTAGCGGAACCAAGAGGTCGCGATGTCGCTTCAATTTGAATAGAGGGGCGGCAAAATATCACAGACGGTTTTTAATACTAACCATATGTGATGAGATAATATCACAGACGATTCTTATTAATAACAGTCTGTGATACTTTATAGACGGTTTTCAAGACGAACCATCTATGATATTAGCTCTTCACAGACTGTTTTTAGTGCTAGTAGCAACACGTCTCTAAACCAAAACCGTCTGTGATTGTATTTAATACCGACGGTTTTAGTTAACCGTCTGTGATGAAACGCCTAGTATTAGTCTTTTTTGCGCCTAGTATTAGTCTTTTTTTTTTGTAGTAGTGCCATCACCTAGACCATCAGTTGTCCATGGTATGTTGTTCTTGTCAGTTTTGGATGTAGAAAAGATTGCTGCAGATAGGGGTTACAACTATATGCTATATATTTGTGAATGATGAAAAGATTACAACTTGTGAACTTGATCACAGTTTCTCGAGAAACAATCATCACTCAGATCATTTGGTCGAGACGTTCTAGATGTCACTCAGATCATTTGGTCGAAACGTTCTAGATATCACGCTTGGCGGGCCGTCACATTTGCCGGCGTAATGTTCAGCAACCGGCGCACACAAGTGCGGGCTTAGCCGCCACTTGTCCCACTTGCACCCTAAGTTGAACTCCTGTCTCTGATCTTTTGGCTATGCCCTTGCAGCTTGCTGCTATACTGCTATTCCGTATCCATGCACCAGACCTTCTAGCTTTAGGAATTCTTGAATGCAGCAGCAGGTAAAAGAAGGAAATGGAATATATCAAAAGTTCCCGAGGTATGTATAGTATCAACCACGAGTCAGTCAACCCCAACAGAAAAAAAAAACAACTATATCTGTGGATAAAATTACACTGTAGAACAATTATATACATGTGCAGCATCTTGATTATACAAAACATGCATGCAGCAGGCACCTCGATAATGTACTTGCGGTCAGTTTCGTGTTAAACTAACTCAGCCCCTCCAGAATTGACCAACAAGCTAAGAATCTTCAGCAAAACATGCACACCCCTTGCCGTTTAAACCGCTGCAAGAATACCACAAAACTTTGCCATTTCCCGTTGTTTTACGGTTCCCCTCGCGCGTATAGATCGATATATCAGCTCTGACTGATAAATCGCCAAACTCGTACATCTTCTAGACCAATTAGTCAATTTACTGCTCTCACCAACCAAGCCTTTTTTTTCCCTTCGATTTATAGCTTTTGACTATAACTTTTAGCTTTTAATTGTAGCTTATGACTTTTAGACTAGTCGTGAGAAAGAATACAAATTAACATAAACTCACAAGCAGTTTTGACCGATATAAATAAAGTTATATATACTATAATTAACTTATAGACTCCATTTTAAAAAAATATTTTATTTAAAAATTAGTTATTATAGAAAAACTGAAACGCATTTTTTAAAGCAGAAAAGAGAAGACAAATGAATTGAAGAGAGCTTTTTTTCTCACCGTGCACAGACTAGTACTACTTGCGTACATGCAGATCAAAGTGATTACTGTATGTTCGCTTACAAAAAAAATTTGTACATTTGGTTGTACACAGAAGATTTCGGTCATGTTCATATTAAGGTGGTGATCAATTGAGCTTAAAAGCTCATAGCTTATGGCTGAAAACACTGTAGCTGGCTGAAAAAAACACTGTAACTGACAGAGCCTTACTTAGCATAATTAAATTTAAAAAAATTTAAAAATATAAAAAATATATTATCCCAATATGTATAATAAAAACGAATGCGGGAAAAAAAGAACCGGCAAAAAAGCTCAACAAAAAGCCAAAAGTTCAGAAAAAGACGAAATTTATGAATAGTGAAAAATAAGCCAGAAGCTCAAGCCGAACCAATCAGGGTTAACGAGTAGGATGCATGATATGTCGATGACCATATGATTTATCTCTAGAACGAAAGGAAAGTAAGAGAAGCAAAAAAAAACTATTTTAGAAAACCAAATATTCATATTGCCTCATAGAAAACAGAAACAACATGACAAGCCTAAACAGGTTCTCAACGAAAAAGTTCAGTTTACTAATGCTAGCTGCTGCTACTGCTGTAATACTCCAGACTAAGCACTGCTACTACTGTGTAGTGCCGAAGGATTTGGAAAGGGACCTTGCACCACACTCGCCAGCTCTCCTCTCCTCTTTTTTTTTAAGAAAAAGGGCAAAAGAGAGAGAGAGAGAGAGAGAGAGAGAGAGAGAACCTCAGTACAGAACACAGCACAGAATGCGTCCCCATGTTCTTCCTCTTCCCTCTCCTTAATTGCACACCCCTCCCTCTCGCTCTTCATTTCCCTCTTCGATCTCCTCAACCACTCTCTCTCTCTCTCTCTCTACACAGGGCACCTCCTCCTGTCCCTCGAGCTCATTCACTCCATTGTTCATCCGATCCGATTATTGAACCAATGGGCAAGAAAGGCGCCCTCGCCTCCATCTTCTCCAGGCTCGTCGTCGTCGACTCCCCCGTTGCCGCAGCCGCCGGCTCAGCCTCCCCGCCGCCGTGGCCGTGGCCGTCCTGCCGGAACCCGCAGACCACCTCCTTTCGCGCCGACGACGAGGCCTGCAGGACGGCTGCTGGTGGCGCCGGATGCAGCGGCCCTGCCGACGCGAGGCTCCGCAGGGCCGCCGGCGAAATGTACAAGACGGTCAACTCGGTCTACTTCGACTCCGCCGACGAGTCCTGCTTTGATGAGGAGGAGGAGGAGGAGGAGGTGCTGGACGAAGACAGCTTCTCCACTACGACTGCGTCCGAGGAGTGGTCGGAGGCGGTGATCCGCAGCCTCGGCCGGACAACGTACACCGACCGCTTCTTCTTCGACCCGGGGCCCCCGACCAACTCCATAATGGCGGCGGCGACGCCGGCGAGGACACTACCGGCGGTTGAGGAGAAAACGGCTGTACTGTCCGACAACGAGATGCTTCTGGATCCGTACTCCAGCAAGTCGCTGGTGAAGGAGACTGTGGCGGTGGCGGTGGACTCGGAGGACCCGTACGGGGACTTCCGGGCGTCTATGGAGGAGATGGTGGCCGCGCACGGGCTGCGCGGCTGGAAGGCGCTGGAGGAGCTGTTGGTGTGGTACCTCCGGGTCAACGCCAAGCAAAACCACGCGCTCATCGTCGACGCCTTCGTCGACCTGCTCATCGGCCTCGCCACCACGTCGTCGTCCACCGCAGCAACCACTACAACGACGACGACGACGTTGAGTAGCAGCAGCAGCGCGAGCACTAGTACTAGTACGAGTACGAGCACCACCAGTGATGGTGGTGGTGTCACCAGACTCACCACTACAACAGCTGCAGCAATGGAGCAATGCTGCGGCGCAAATGAAGCTCCCGCTTCTTGCTCGTCTTTTTCGTGCGTCACGTCTAACCAGGACGATCGAGGCCGGGAAGAAGGCAAGTGATCGTACCCATAAGCACAGGAGTAAAAACTTTGTCTTCCTTCTTGATCACTTGATGTTAGTTTGCATGGTTAGTGTTCGGATTAACCAACCAATTAAGCAAAATTAATGGATGGGGTTTGATGATCTAAGCTCGCATGCAGTTTAGTCTAGTTTGGACGATGATGTTACTTTTCTTCTTCCCCTGGAATTGATTTTTTTCAAGGTAACTAGCTTAATTTATATTATAGAACGGAGAAAGTAACTAGCTTAGAGAACAATTCATGCGGTTTTATCCTCTTAATGATCTTTCTCCCTTTGTTTATCACGTAGATATCCCCAAATGTGTATAGTATTTTTCAATTTCATTGATGTGCCAAATTAAACTGGTCAGCGACCGCTGGTTTACGTACGTTGATCTGACACTAACTCGCCGACTCCACTTTACTCCAAGACCGGCCAGTAGAGGTGGGCCAGATCCTTAGACGGAGTGCATTTAACACGCTACTCCATGTGCCTGTATTTATGAGCATGCATACCGACAGTAGCGGAGTTAAGATTTGATTAAAGTGCGTGATTGGAGTATATACATACATGCATACCTACAGTAGCGGAGTTAAGATTTAATTAAAGTGCGTGATTGGAGTATATACATACATGCATACCTTGTGTGCGTGCGTAAGTGTACATACTGTACAGTAGAAAGCCATGATTTAGACCATGTTATAAAGTGTTGTGTCTTTTGACTTAAATGGCACATAGTGGTTGTTAGGGCATCTGTAGTGTATATAGCTTGCTGGCTCTTAAGGTGGGCTCCGCATCATTCTTAAGACTGACGCTGCAACGTTTGAGGCCACCGTCGGCTCTTAAGGTGGGTCCACTCGGCTGTAAAGAAGAGAGATGTGGCAGTTGGTAGTTGAGGAGAGAGAACAATAGATTAAAGAAAATTATATTTTAATGCTTGTGGCCAGGTCTTTAGCTTGAGGACCAGCCTCAAACCTTTTTTGCTTATGGCCTGCTTAAGGTCACCCCTGTAATGTATAAGGTCGACCTTAAGATGACTTATGACCCTCTATTTTCATACACTACAGATGCCCTTAGTTTTTCTGAAATAATTGATTAAAGAAAAAATAAATAAAAAGTGAAAAAATAAAAATACCACCAAATATTTATGAATAATACAAAAGAAAAAAGAAACAGAAAGAAAAACTACGTTAAGAAAACAATAAACTCTAAAGGGCTTTTGATTTCTGAAAATCACCGTCTCTATTTAGAGCATGGCCATAGGCGAGAAACCCTAAACCCTAGGCCACATGCATCATCTATGACAAAGCCGTCGTCGTGCATGGTCGAGTGGGGATGAGAGATTCCACGAATTCAATGCGAGCAGTACGTTCTTCCTGCTCGTGCATGCGTGCGTCCAGCGTTCGTGTACATATATACATGGCCGTGCACTGCAGCTCTTCCACTTGGCTTTTTCTGCAACAAGTAGAGCCATAACTACAACATGCTGTACCCTAGGATCGAGTAACGGGATATCAAGTACTCAACCACTAGTCAACTTGTATGTACGAAGCATACATACACCCAACGGGCACAGCATTTCGTCAGTACAGCACTACTAATGCAGCTAGATATTGGTCTGTTCTTTTTGACTGAAACTTATAGATTTGGTTATGACTTGTGACTTTTGGGTTGTTCGTACGAGAGATTACAGAGTAACAGAAACTCACGTATGACTTTTACTGATATAAATGAAGTTGGTATAATATGTATTACAATTAACTAGTAGATTGTATTTTGAAAAAACATTTCGTTTAAAAGCTAGTTACTGTATAAAAGTTAAAAGCAAAAACCAAACACCGAAAAAGAACAGGCCATACACCCGGCCGTGATGCAAGGAAGAAAGTACGTACTACTTGCGAGGTTGGGACCGTAGGGTACAGTTTGGCATACGTATTCATGTACACACGCATGATCGATCTCATGAGCACCGGACGGCATTTCACTGAAGAGGCTCAGTAGAAACAGAGCAGAGAATTCTAGCTCAGTTCTTTTTAGTTTTTCAAGCAGTTTTTGATTTTAGCTTCTTATAATAATTACGATTTATTAAATTAATAAATTACAGTCAAAAATCATAATCCGTTACCCAAAAGAGCAGACCTCTCTGTTTCTAGTGAGAAAAGAAGAGAGAACTGATGGGCCACGGACGCAGGAACACGCCGAGCGTAATGCATTTGCATTGCCTTTTGCGTGCGTGTACCGGTAGCAGATGGGAGTATCCATAAATGTGAGCGATTGCCAGTTGGGGTTGTTCTTTTTCGAACTATAGCTTATGGTTTAGGTTTTTAAATTATAGCTATTCGTATGATAACCTTAAAATCAACTTAATTAAAAACACGTAGTTTAGAAATAATTCATACATAAGTACATTAGCATGTAATTGAGAAAGATTAATGACTAAGACATTCAGCACTAAAATAAAATGAGAATTTATTAAAATCAAAAGTCTGAAGTACAGAAAACCTAATTACAAGAATAAATTCCGCATACACTCAACTTTACCACATACAAGTTCAATGTACAGAAATTAATATCAGAATTTACAAAAGAATAAAGTAATACAACTCAATGTTACAAACTTCAATTTCATCTCATACAAATTTAATTATACAAATGTATTATACCAAATTTCATCTAATGAATCCATATCTTCGCAACCAGCGCAAATAAGTATACCTACAAAATCATATTAGCCCAAACCACAAAACATAAATCTAAAATGAATTTAAAAATAAATTACTATTAGAACCCAGTACTTTATAATATCGCACAAGGGCAATCGCTCACCGAGATGCCAGGATTGTTCGGGGCCAATCGGTACCCCTCGCCTATTAGGTTTTCATCATTCGGTGATAAAATTTTTATTCTTACCTTTACCTTACCTTTTTGGTGAGTCGTTCCTTCAACGCCATGCACAAAGACACGATATAAGCAACTGGTCACCATAGGGCCAGCCAAAGCTATGAGTCAAGCCCACAAGAACTAGCAGGAGAGAGAATTCACACCTCACTGCCATAAAACGCCATTGAACCTACAAAGCTCACTGCCAAAGGATTGTGATAGCAACTGAAGGCTGCTATTGCCCATCACAAACCCCACCCTAGCAAGTCACCCCATGCAGCCACTGCACATAGCATTCTCATGCCATCACTGGCCAGCATACGACTAAGAGATAGCAATGCCCTTTTTAAGTCAAGAACCCTAGCATAGTCGGAAGAGCAAGTCAAGACAAGACCAAAGGACCACCAAAGAGTACCACGGCCAGAGAGCACCTCCACAAGACAATCTTCCACATCACTTAGCCAAATCAAGATAGTGTAGTCTAGTGAGAGCAAGAACATTCCCACATTCAAGTTGACAATGCCAGTAAGGTGAAGTCACAAGCCTACCATCTCTTCTTTTGCTAACACTAAAGCTAGCCAATAGAGCCACGGCGAGGTAATAGCCTCCAGCTCACTACACTAGAACAAGGGAGCAGGGTGGCCATCCTATGAGCCCTTGTGCCATAGGCATACTCCCTGGTGCACGCCCAAGGCCTAAGTTTCTCATGGTTACTCACCCCAATGCCCCCAAAATCAAAACAATCTCATGGCTAATGCACATGTTCATACACCACATATATCATGGATTGAATCAACAAACTAAAACTAGAATAAAAGGGCAGTATTTTAAGAGTGAAGAATAAGGGAGAACCGGTAAGAGCCGAGGAGCAAGATTGGGCGTCAGTGGCTCACAGCCATCGAGATGCACAGTACCGACAAAGGATAGCCGGAGGATGACACTGTGAGCACCGATACACGGCATCTATGGCAAATAGCCAACTAGAGTGCCATGAGTCAGTGGCTCACCACCGCCATAAAATGCCCCTTAGAGAGGAGGAGTAGTCACAGCCAAACGTCATTGGTAGGGCTTCGACTCTATAAGGGCATGTGGTGGCAATGATGACCAAGCACATAGCGCTGGCAGGTCAAACAACCACAGGGAGATTTCATACACTGTAGAGCCACAGTAATATACACTGTAGGAAAGAGGAAAAACCAATCCAAATGGAGATTTTCAAATCCACTCACCTCATAACAAATCCAAGAAGCCAAACCCTCAAACCACAAAAGGGGAGGTGAGGAACAGTCGAATCTGGATTGGCGGTGGATGGGAGATGGCGTGAGCACAGGGCAAGCCGAAACACAGCGGTCCCTGAGGGGAGGAAGGGGGAGCACTCACCCGCTGTGTCACCATGGCCGGCAAGGCCGAACTTGGCGAAGGCGCCAAGAGAGGGGAAGACGAACTGAGAGAGAGCTGAACACGTGAGGCATAGAGAAGAAGAGAAAAGGATAAGAAGGGAGGCGAAACACTAGGCAATGGGCCGAATGAAGGGTGCAATGACATAATAGAAAGGAGAAGATAAGGAGGGAGGTAGACTGATGGGCAATGGGCCTATGGGCCAAGGAATAGACTGGTAGGCTAAAAAATGAACCGATAGGCCAAGAAATTGACCATGGTCTAAACAAAAAAGAAGAAAATTTAGAAAAAAGACATACATACCATCATAAACATGAGATCCAAAAACCCAACTAAATGCTAGAATTTTACTAAAGAAAACAATAAAATATGATAATAGAAAAACCTATAAAAGTGAGTCTACAAATCCTCAACAAGGACTGTTGCTTCATTTAAAATATAACTGAAATTCTAAAAATACATGCTGGCCTAAAATGATGTAGGGAAAGAATTGGTTCCAAAAGAAGATACTGTCCAGACCTCCACTAAGATTGCTACCTATCAATCAGGCAAGTAAAGCCAGCTTTTAAGCATGTTGTAGTGTATGAAATATTTTAAATACAATTATTTTTTACGGTCACCTTATATCAAAAGTAATTTCTAAAAGAAAAAAGTGACCAGAAGAAAGAGAACATGATAAAAAAAATAAAGAGAGCAGTATTACTGAAGGAGCAGTGGCATGCAAAGAAAAATAATAAAGGAGGGTAGAGGGTGCTCTGGTAGAGATGTCAGAGGCAGGTGAGACCCTCTATATACGAATATAATATAAGGACTAGAAAATATTCTTCATTCTGGAATGAGCCGTAAATAGTATCAATCTTATTTCCCGACACAGGTGGGCGGAACATGTTACTCTTTTATTGCTACTGTCTCTATGCTGGGTAAGTAATAAACTAAGAGGGACTAAAGACCGGTATAGAGCCCGAGAGTTCCAAGGCGCTTATATTAGCATAATTGGAGTATCAAGTATTCAGACCCACTCGATCAACAACTATCTTAATAGTAGGATAGAGATACAATAATAAGAGTGGAGAAAACATCCTGTATTCTGAATTTAGGATTGCATCAAAGAAAATGTGAAAGACAAGTGTCCATAAGAATTAAGAATAGCTATGGGTAAAATGATACAAGTCTGCATAGTACTTAATAAATCATGAATTCATACCAGTCTCTTGGATAAAAGTCTATGAAAACCGCTGGGCTTTCTCTTCTCTAGAATAATTGTTAGAACAATTTTAGAAGTTAAAATCTTGCAAATGCTTCAAAAAGTTAACTGATGGATTTTTTGAACAAGAACAGGTAAGAACTAGATAAATGTGAGAATAAATGTGCATCATTATTTTAAAACTTGCTGAGTACTTCGTACTAACTCTTGCTACTAAATTTCCCCTGTCAAAGCCATATTCAACTGGGGTAGACTTGGGATTTGACAACGATGAGATTGATAATAAAGACACCTAGGGATATGAGGCTGAGGCTAACTGGGAGTGTGATGAGGTAGAGGTCTTATACGGTAGCTGAGAGGACTAGGCGGCCTGTAGCTCGTCATACAGGGTTGAACGGGTATTATGATATTTGTGTGTGTATGCTTCTGTTTAGTATCCTGTGTGGTGATAAACAGTCAATATTGTAATAACCCAGGACATCAGTATATACATACCTTAAGCTATGCATGGCTTGTAATTATTAAATTACCTTTAGTATCTAATTATTATTCGGTTGCAACTACTCTTTTGGGCTTGTTATTCGTTAAAGCGGTGTTCCACCGAATAAATGCGTAATAATCCAATGACTAGTATTATTACCCCTTAGTAATGATAGGTCACAACAGTTCACGAGAGAGAGTTCGTGAGAGAGAGAGAGAGAGTATGGAGAGATAGACACTCGTGTGCGATTTTGACCGATATAGTTGAAGCCGGTACAGTGTCTACTACAACCGATTTGTAGATCTCGTCTTAAAAAAATACTTTATTTAAAAGCTAGTTATTGTAGTATAAATCAGAAACCGAAAAGAACACCCATTGTTACTTGCTCTAGTACAATTGGTGATGACATCCAAAACTCATCATGCCGATGGACAAAAGCACATTGGCCGGCGTCTCACGCTAAACAGGATGGCAGATGCATGCTTAATGCTTTCCCAGCAAAGCTAGCTCTGACTCCGGCACACCTTCTGACTCCTCAAAAGTCGAAGCACAATGCATGACATGCTGCTGCTGCATGCCTGCTGCATGTACGCATCCAATTGTTTTTTTTTTCCAAAAGAAAAAGGGCTAGGAAACGGCAGAAAAATAAAGGGAAGAAGAAAAATGGGCATGAACGAGAGCACAAACGGCATAACTACTTACTATTGCAGAAAGGTAATACTACTAGTTACCATAGTAAAGGGTAGTAATTAAGGACATAACTTATGTAGAAGGCATGATCGGCAGATGATTCAAGCTAATAAACGCTAGCTAGACCAAGAATTTGACGGCTGAAACTTCTGGTTCCATAACTATGCACTTGGGAGTACTAGACAACCAAGAAAAAGAGAGAGAATATGAAGATGCAATGTGGCAATGTCTGTGCCTAGCTCTTTCAGAGATGAGCAAACATCGGATGGTTAATTTCAGTTCCTACACATCTCAGCCTCAGACATGCATTATGAGAGTACAATACTATATATTACTCCACAAGATAGAACTTTTTTTTTGAAGACTCATAAGACAGGAACATCTCATTCACTGGAAAAGTGCCATGCATGTAGCATAAAAACATCACAGCACTAATCGCATAAATAGTTACATAGTCATAAACTAGCTAGGTCTACTAGTGAACTAACCAACTTCTTCAGGGACCTTCATGCAAAACCGAAAGCCTCACACAAACACACTAGAGCAAACACACTGAAACACTAATCAAGCTAGCAAGCAAGAAAAACACCAAGAAACCCAACAAACTAAAGCTGAACTAGTACTAAACACATGATTTAGCTTGGCACTAATAATTTCTTTTAGCTTTCTCCTTCGAGACCCTATCACCACCCGGCAACCTTACCCAAGAAGCATTGCAATGCGTACACCAGGTGGTGCCAGGATCTCGAGACCTACGCCCACAGAACAGAGCATGCACGAGCTCGATCGCCGATCGGTTAATAGTGGTAGTGGTAGTGATAGGATGGAGGCGGTGGCGGTGGGGGAGCGGGGTGCGCGGCGAGCTGTGCGCAGACCTCGGCGAAGGCAGTGAGGATGGCGGCGTGGTGGCGCGGCGCGTTGAGGGCCAGCAGGCGGCCGAGCATGCAGCGGAGGTCGTCCCAGTCGCAGAGCCCCATCTCCACCACCATCTGCACCATGCTCTCCCGGAAGTCGGCGCGCGGGTCCGACGACTCCTTCTCCACCGCCACCCCGACGTCCTCCTCCTCTGTTGCCGCCTCCTCCATCTTCTCGTACCTCTTCTTCACCTTGCTACGCTTCTTCCTGGTCACCGGCGCAGGCGCCGGCGACGACGCCTTGGTCATCTTGTGGGGCGGTGGGTCTTGCTTGTAGACGTGGGATGAGGAGGAGTAGTAGTTGGAGGAGGAGGAGTAGGTGGCGGCGGAGGAGGAGGAGAAGGAGGCGGTGGAGGCGGAGGAGGGGAAGAAGGAGGAGGAGGAGTGCGAACTGCTGCTCCTCGGCTTCGGGGAGGGCCTGAGGAAGGAGGGCAGGCTCATGAGCAGCTGCCTCGGGCGGCGCGGGCGGCAGCCGCAGCCGGTGTCGACGACCGGCACGTGGCGCCACCTGCCGCCGACCGGGAAGGGCCTGGCGCTACGCCGCGCCCTGGATGACATGGCAGCTAGGAGCCTAGCTAGGAGGGTGTCGAGAGCTCGATCGAGAGGAAGGAGGACAGGGAGGGCGGCGGATGGGTTGCGTTTGTGGAGAGTGATGGATGGACGGTGACAAGAGGAGCCAGGGTTTTATGTACGCGATTTGACCAACAGGAGTGGGGTTTAGGGGATTAACCGGTGGGGTTAAGTTGGGACACGTGAGGACGGAAGGAGCCCAGCTTGGTGCTTGGCTTGCTAATATCTAGGTTTGACCTTGACTGTCCTATATGGATCCGTTCTAAACAGAAATGTTTTCTAATTCCTACCTTCTAAAAACTAAAAATTATTTAAAACGTATTGCTTTTTTTAATATAGGTTTTTCCTTTTTTATTTTTACTTTGTATTATCTGTGAAGATGTAACGGTATTTTTTATTATTCCCTATCGTATCTGGTTAGTAAATTGCATCTGACTGGCATTAATTCTGGAATTAAAAATTGCGTCTCATTTTTGTCCAGTAAGAGCTGGATAGCTACTCTAGCCAAAATCACTACTCCAAAAAGGGCTCCGCGCGGTCGCACCGACGAAATAATACTGCAATTTGGATTAATCGTTTTCGTACACCTATGTGCGCAGCTAGTAGAGACACGTAAGATCGTTAATTACCTGAACGCGACAGTGTTTGTTTCCACCACAAATACACCGATCGAGCAAAAGTGTATGTTATGTTTAGTCACGTGAATGTTTTGCATGCAATGTTAGTAAGGTTTTCTGTTTTGCATGCAATGCTAGTAAGGTTTTGATGTTATCAGTAGAAAAAAGAACTTATTTCAACTAATGGTTAGATCCAAAATAGGTACCGTAGGACCGATACGGCAACAGAGGAGGTGATTAATGTCTTCAAATGTTTCTCCTAAGTATTTGCAAATCATTCAATCTAGTAACTACAGAGCTATGAATGTCAATATTAATTAGAAACCAAAACTAGAGCAAGCAACTCATGAAACCGAAAACCAAAGAACGCAATGCACCGACGGTCAGACCGCTACTAGGGTGGTCTGACTGGTGCTTGGCTGTTTGACCACTGGCTACATGCCGATCTGACCGGGCTCTAGCGGTCTGACTAGAAGGGGGTAGTCTGACCGCTCTCCTGTTCCAAAAAAGAAAAATTTAGCCTGAGTCGATGTAACTTTTAGTGTAACTCCAAAAATCTAAGTCCAAATGATATGAGATTTTGCACATAGCTTATTTGAGGTCTCTAGAACCTATTCTATCCAAAAATCACAACAATCCTTGTCAAAGCTAAGAACTTTTTCAAGAACATGCCAGATTACACCAACTTTGAGCAAAAACCAAAAACGAGAAATTTGATTTACTCCTGGATGGAGGATGGCCAAGATAACTCTAAATGTAATCCCACATGTTATAACAAGCAAGAACTCCTAAAGATTTGAGACAAAAAGTACTTGGATCAAGAAATCTTCCGCGAAGGTCAAATCCAAGAAAAACCAGACAAATTTAAGAACTTGCACGATATGATGCCTAAATGGATAGAGATTGAACTCCACAAGTTATCTCCGTCACTTACACGTCATTAGCATACAGTACGATAGAGAAGGGGAGAGAAGATCAAAACCAACAATATCAAAAGCAAATAAACCAAAACAAGAGGACTCTATGAGAAATGAACAAAGTTGATGTATTGCTACTTGAAGATAAAGGTTTCACCGCCACTTCACTTGGAGGACAAGAGAGCACTCGACAGCACTCACACCTCTCAATCCCTAACCCTAGAACACTTGGCTAGAATGAGGAAGGTTGGATTATTCACTAGAAAGTCTCCATTCCAACCCGTTAAATAGATAAAATAATCAGCCCACATGTAACCCTAATGGATAGTATCCACTAGCACAAATAGGAGAAACCCGTTAACCCCATACAACACAGATTTTACTGACACACTGCACTAATGCCCGCTTTTCAAAGCACATGAGGCCGAATCCGCTAAGTTCTTAGCCTTTGATCCAACTTGATATTCTCAGCTTTTCCTTGAATTAAACCGCTTTCCCAAGCGCGACTTAAGTGACATGGTTTTGATCTAAACTAGTTTATGGTATTTTGGTCAACTTATCAAAATACCCTTACTTGATCCGTTCTAAATCATTCATTGCAATCAATCATCATGCTTGCCACGAGTAGGTGCACTACTAGCTTACCACGCATCGACAAGTCTTTCCTATTTCGGTTCTACCGGACCATAACTCACTTGGATCGACCAAGCCACATGGTGCAACCCGTCGCTTGAACTTTCTTTCAACATTTCCCAAATTCCTTGTGACATGTATTTTTAAGCTCCTCCGTAAGCATAGCCCCAATCCTCGCCGTTGACCGTGGTTGACTCTAAGCCTCTCTGCACATCCAAATACCAAGAAATTATTTTCAAACACAAGTTCTTCACAATATGATCCATGTTAGTCAAAATATACTTCATGCAACACATATGCACTGACCTAGGTCAAACCAAATCAACCCATGATCAAGAATCCCAAATATCCAATTTTCACCAAAAGCAAACCAGCTCGATCAATTAGTTTGCTGCCTCCAACCAGTCTAACCATTGTCTTTGGCTGGCCAGATCGGTAAGTTCAAAAGCAGAAAAGTTTTTTTTTTTGCAAAATTCAAAACCCAATTTCTCGAATTTGCCAATGGTTCATCATAACAAAATCCTAAACCTTCTCACATGATCTTTTCAAAAACATATAAGTGCCGTTGAAAATTCATCGCAATGCAAAACAGTGACAAATGCTACTTAGCTCAACTCAAGTAGCTAGTACTTAGAATCCATGGTGGGAGAGTAGGGACTTCAACCCGGACAACACTAGGGGTAGTAAATAATTCCTGTTAGTGATATGTCTTAGAGGCAATCATAGAGATGATTGTATCACTTCTATGTTTATAACATTTTAAATAAATGTTATTATGTCCCTTAAATAAATTATCATTCATAAAGCTTGGCAAGTATGTGACTTGTTGGTGAAGACTTTTATTTGTTATATGATATTATTTTAAATGATCTCTAGTTAGATTTCACTAGTCGGGAAACTAGTGACTTATAGACCAGCACATGTATTGATTGATGACGACGTTTCACTGATCATAGATATGGAGATATCAAATCAATAATGTGTGCACATGTTAGAGAACATGGTGTTGGATTAACTCACTTTGAGACACTGTTGAGAATGTTATATTTTTATGTGTCATCAGTTGGTCTCAAACAATGATGATGTATAATCCTTGTACCTGAGTTCAACATAGTTTTCTACATGTGTAATAGTGTATTTAGGGATACCAAACACTACTTCGTAATTGGATAGTTATAAAGGTAGTTTTCGGGTATAATATAAAACATGCGAAGGAATGTAACTGGTTAGATATGGGATTTATCCCTCCTACACAATAGGAGATATATCTCTGGACCCCTCGATGTTGTCGAATAAAGAAAGTGCATGGCCATACCACGAGTGATCGAAGAGTCAACCGCATGAAGTTATCCATCATTAGATCAAGAAAAGATTAAACAGTCCAGCAATGACACGTTTTTCACCTGGAGTTTGATCGAATATCGTGAGGCAAAATGAGAATACGTTAACAGGTTGATAGGTCTGACCGAATGCGAACTGGTAGTATGAGTATACTGACTGATCGTGATCTGGTTGGACATATCACAAATTGGCCTGTGAACTGGTTGTATCAGGATATGAACTGGTCGTGAGTATATACAATCTAGCCGTAAGGACTTATGAGTTGATTGTGAGTAACTAAGAGCTAGTTGCAGGTCATATTGCATAAAATTTATCCAGATTGATCTTTGTGTATATTTTGGGGTCGATATGTCTTACTAGGAACCGCTATCGATCAGTGATAATGTGTTTTCGAGCTATAACCAAGTATACATGAACCTACAGGGTCACACACTTAACGGGTTAGAACAATAAGGATCCGAATGATAGACTCTAAGTGAGATATGATATCTTCTCGTATTAGATAAGAATCTGATCGAAGGTTCTCTGAGTTGGATACGATCTTTAATCGTATTGGATAAGGATCCAATATGAGACTATATACTAAGAGAGGTGTGGGGCTGAGGGTGGTATTGAAAACCGAGGATCGGAGAAAATCCTGAGACATTGAAAACCCAGCCGTCACCTCTCGAAACATCTACTATGCACGCTGGTGTTAATACACCGGCGCATGACGTTTCATCTTTGAATGTGTGGACTTCGGTAGAGGTGTTGCTGTGACTGCGGTGCGCCGGTGCTAATTGGGACGATCACGAGAAGAAGACAGTTGGCTCATGGACGATCGATTACTTACTACAACAATACGCGCTACGTTGAGTCAGATCGGTTCAACTCTTTTTTCACTGCACCTTGCGTTTAATATTAATGATATATACTCCATTACTCATATGATTTACTAATTTATATGATAAATTTTTTTAATTTATACTAGTGTAGTCTATTCCGTATCCTAACAATTCCATCGGGATCGTGAGGGGTGGAATCCGTGGAATCGCATCTCCTTCGCAGGGGGGATTTCGCAGCAGAATAGTTAGCTTGGAATGGATCGAATAGAAGCAACGAAAGCTGGAGCAGCATCTCATCTACACATGCGCGCTGGCTGATGGATGCTCACAACCCCACAGCCGCACTGCACTTCACTGTATCTACCGCCAGTACTCACGAGTGATGCTGATCAGTGGTCACCACTACTGTTCTCTTCTCTTCTCTTCTCTCGAACCCCGGCCTTCACACGCGCATGAAAAGGAGCCCAAGGGCGGCCAAGAGCCTTTTCTTTTGCACTGCACGCCAGCTCGTGCGTGCGACGAATCATCACGAGGCGAACACGCACGTACGGAACAAGTGCACGTACGACTTTATGTACGGACATTCAGAAAAATTAATCCATCATTCAGTGCATATAGGTATGTTCGTAATTCTCCTTCCGACTTTGCTTAAAAAAGCCAAAACTCAACATAAAGATTCAATTTTTTAAAGCAGCTTCTCCACTTCTCTCGCTTCGGAGATAAAATAGAGGTCACGAGTACATCACGCATCATATTCCTCTCGCTCCTGTCACACGCACGTCTCTCCTCCCTCACTTTTTCCACCGTTTGCTCTCTTATTTTAAAAGTCACTTCTTTTAGCCACTACTATTCTTTTTCAATCAAAAACTTATACAAACACCCCCATATATTACTTCTCTATTAGACATAGATATACATAGAGTATATATGGGCCATTCATATTGACTTTTGGTTTGGCTTATGAATAGCAATAGTTTGTAGAGAAGTTTATAGAGAGACACTTGTGTGCAAATTTGGCCGATATAAATGAAGTCGCTGCAGTGTGTATTATAATCGACCAGTAAACCCCGCCTTGAAAAGACATTATATTGCATTTAAAAGTTAGGTATTGTAGAAAAACTATTTACTATAAAAAAACAATTTTTAGAAGCAGTTGCTACTACTAGCTAGTATATATTCGTACACGAGTGCTTGTGCGAATGAATCAAATGCGGATAAGCGAATAAATTGCTTTGAAAAGGCTCTTCTCCACCCCATTTATTTGTTGAGAAAAAGTCATAAGCCTTAATCTGAAAAACTTAACCGTTAGCTAAGAGGGGTGTATATCGAGCCAGGTACTCATCTTATCGAGCTTTTTTTGAAATTGGCATAGTTTAATTTAGTACTATTTTATTGATAGTTTGAAGTTACTTTTATAATCAAGCTAACAAGCCGAGCCTAAGAAAAATTTAATTTAATCTAAAATCAGCCCTTTTAATGTTTAATCAATTAACAAATATAATTAAAGTAATTTTTAACCGAACTAGCAGCCTCACCAACAAGGTTTTTGTTCATCCCTAGCTACGACTTCTACAATTGCGGCAAATAAAATATGCTAGTGTTGCGAAATGCTAATGGGTTTAGGGCTTTAATTTCTGGCCTTAGCTAGCCAGTGTTTTTGCAGCCGTCATGCCGTCCTCATCCATCAGTAAGGGCACGTTTGGTTCCCTGCACCCGCCTTGACCAGGCTGGCGGGGTGCAGGGTAAGGGTGTTTGGTTGCTCGGGTCGTTGCTTCGGCCAGGCCCCGCTCGTGCAAAAAGACCCCCTCGGCCAGGCTTCGTGGAAACGCAGAAATCTGGCGTTTCTCCTCGGCCTGGCTCTCGCGCTGCAGCCGCGGACGCGCGCGGGGCGAAAGCTGGCCGCCGGGAGATGGCGCGAACTCGCTAGGGTTCGCTCCCCCTTTCGCGCCACTCACCGCGTATATATCCCCCTCCCCCGCCGCCATCCCCTCGGTTCGCTCCCGTCGACTCGGAAGTAGGTCATCCACCTTGAACCCTCGGTCTCCTCTTCTTTGTGCTCTTGTTTACGATTCATGGCGAGCTGATCCTTCCCTCTCGGCTCGTTGTCTTGAGGTGCTCTGGATCTAAGTGTGGATCTCGCCTCGGTGACCAGATCTGAGTTCTTGGTTGGCAGCAGGTACGGATCCAACTTGTTGTGCGTTCTTTGTGTTTTTTTTGGGTCTCTTCTCTTGATCTCGTAACCCTAATGCTTGGTGATGACACCATCACTCACCTTTTGTAGCAATCTCGCCTCGGGCTCACGGATCTGAGTTCTTGGTTGCCAATCAGTCATGATCCAACTTGTTCTCCGTTCTTTGTGGTTTTTTTGGTCTCTTCTCTTGATCTCGTAACCCTAATGATGGTGATGACACCATCACTCGCCTTTTGTAGGACTGTCGCCTCAGGCTCACCAGATCTGAGTTCTTGGTTGGCAATCAGGCACGGATCCAACTTGTTCTGCGTTCTTTGTGTTTTTTTGGTCTCTTCTCTTGATCTCGTAACCCTAATGCTTGGTGATGACACCATCACTCACCTTTTGTAGCAATCTCGCCTCAGGCTCACCAGATCTGAGTTCTTGGTTGTCAATCAGGTACGGATCCAACTTGTTCTCCGTTCTTTGTGGTTTTTTTGGTCTCTTCTCTTGATCTCATAACCCTAATGATGGTGATGACACCATCACTCACCTTTTGTAGGACTGTCGCCTCAGGCTCACCAGATCTGAGTTCTTGGTTGGCAATCAGGCACGGATTCAACTTGTTCTGCGTTCTTTGTGTTCGGTACATATGAGACATCCCATCCCCTCTCTCTCCCCACTTTGAATGATGATGGCTATTATAATCTGAGCATATGTCCAAGTCTATAATGATGGCTATTATAATCTGAGCATTTTGTCCATTGCACTCAAATGTTGTGGTCCTGTTATTTTTTAGAAAAAATTATGCTGTTCTTGAGTTCGTGGTTACTCAGTCCTGTGAAATACCTTTCTTTGTATAGATGGATTTGCAAGAGAAGAGACGCTTGCTTTTTGCTCGGGCTGCCGCTCTTATCGCAGCCATGTACGCATTCATTTTTACTAGGTTTAGACTGCATCATTGTTCACGGCCTCACTCACTTATGGGCCACTTAGCAAGATGGATGAAGAGCGCCAAAAATCTGGACTGATTTACAAGCGTAATGATGTAGAGTGTGTAAAGATGCTTCGCATGAGAAGGGCTCCCTTTTTCCGGCTATGCAGTTTGCTTAGGGAAAGACAATTGCTCAGAGACACCATACATAGTTGTGTAGAAGAGCAAGTTGCAATGTTCCTTCATATAGTCGGCCATAACCAATGATTTAGTGTGATACATCAAAGCGGAGGAGGTGCAGAGAGACAGTCCACCGCCATTTCAAAGAGGTGTTGTACGCTATTGGTGAACTTAGACAAGAGATGATTAGACCTCCATCTAATGAGACACCAGCTAAGATTAGCAATAGCCCAAGATGGTATCCATACTTTAAGGTAAATAACTTGTCATTTAGTTTATAGGATGTGGTTGCATGCCCAGGTGCATATCAAGTAACAATGAAATGTTGGGTGCCATGTAGGGTGTGTGGGGGCAATAGATGGAACTCATATTTATGCCAAAGTCCCAGCCAAGATCCAAGCTGCATTTAGGGGTAGGAAGCACTACCCCACACAAAATGTGCTAGCCGCAGTTGACTTTGATTTGAAATTTACATATGTCTTGGCTGGTTGGGAGGGATCAACACATGATGCCACCATTCTTGCTGATGCACTAGACCGAGAGGATGGGTTAAGGGTTGAACCAGGTAACTAAATAAACTGGTTACACAAATAAAACATGTAAATTCAGAGGCATGAACCTAATGCATGTCCATATTTGATGTAGGCAAATTTTACTTAGTAGATGCGGGATACGCATGTCGGCCTGGATTCCTTCCTCCTTATCGTGGCACTAGATACCATCTGAGAGAGTACGGTGGTAGGAACTACCCAACCAACCCAAGAGAGTTGTTTAATTTGAGGCACTCAAGTCTGAGAGTAACTGTTGAAAGGGCTTTTGGTGCTTTGAAGAATCGTTTTCGCATCATTGATAACAAACCTTTCCATCCATTCATACACAAGTCAAGTTAGTTCTTGCTTGCTGCATCTTGCATAATTGGATTCTTGGGCATGGGGTTGATGAGGTAGTTCCAGCTGAGTTTTCTTGGGTGCCAAACAACTCTGAAAGTCAGGCCCAAGGAACTCAGGTGGATGACAATGCTGCTTGGGCTCTTACTAGGGATGAATGGGCTAATCACATGTGGGCTAATAGGGGTTCCTCTCACATTTAGTTTGGTAAACTTCTCTGTCTTTCTTGGTACTACTCTTCATATGAGGCAGTGGACAAATGTAATGATGATTAATATTATTCTAAGGTACTACACATGAACTTGAGACATGTGCAGTGATGATTCTTTCTTATACTTGGGTTCATTTGAGGCTTGAGGCATGTGCAGTGATGTTTCTTTCTTATACTTGGGTTCATTTGAGGCTTGAGGCATGTGCAGTGATGTTTCTTTCTTATACTTGGGTTCATTTGAGGCTTGAGGCATGTGCAGTGATGATTCTTTCTTATACTTGGGTTCATTTGAGGCTTGAGGCATGTGCAGTGATGTTTCTTTCTTATACTTGGGTTCATTTGAGGCTTGAGGCATGTGCAGTGATGTTTCTTTCTTATACTTGGGTTTCTTTCTTATAGTTTCTTTCTTATAGTGATGTGCCTATTATACTCTACTTGAGTGGTGTGCCACTGAAATTAGGATATGGCTGAGGAGATCATTGCTGCTGATGAGCCTGTCTTTCCTGGACCTGAACTTGGGGCTGCTGGGAACTTTGCTGGCACTGGCAGTGCTTCTTCTGTTGCTGGAAATGTTCCTGGGGCTGGGAACTTTGCTGCCAGCGCTAGTGCTGATCCACAGAGGCCTGCTTTGAGATGGACTGATGTCATGTCTGGTTTTGTCCTCCGCCACATGTGCCAGCTTATTTCAACTGGTGTGAGGACTGATAAGGGATTTAAGGAAGTACACCTGAACCAGGTTGCAAAGGCTCTACATGAGTTCAGTGGCAACGAAGTGACTGGTACCCAGGTGTACAACCACTTAAGGAAGTGGAGGCAGAGGTGGATGAAACTGTCAAAACTGAGAGAGCTTAGTGGAGCTTTGTGGGATGAGGACAACTCCATGATTGTTCTTGAGGAGGAGCACTACAATGGCCATATCAAGGTTTGTAATCATGGAACAGTAGCAAGCCTATCCAGCACTACAATCATAGAATATTTCAACATTAGTTGCTAACACTTGCATATGTCATTGCAGGCACACCCCAAGGATGCTGACTTCCTTAACAAGCCTATCCAGCACTACAAGCAGATGATGATCATCTTTGGCAATGGTCAGGCAACAGGCAAATATGCTATGGGGTCAAATGAGCCACTTGGTTCTCCTTCTGACTTTGCTGAGAGCTCACTCAAGACTGACGCACCTAAGGATCTCAAAAGTGGAAAAACTGAACCATTTGAGGGAACCAAGTTAGAGGGGGGTGTGGGATCCAAGAGGAAGAGGTCCTTGCTATCAGAGGAGGACATGATATTGTTCACTGGCATGGCAGATGCAGTGAATAATGTTGCAGATGCTATTCGCTCTACCAAGGTTGAGGATTCTCATCCAGACTTGTATGGTGCTGTCATGTTTGTGCCAGGCTTCAGTGAGGAAGCACTGACGGTCGCATATGGGCATCTGCTGGACAATAAGGCCTTGGGTTCTGCATTTGTGCACATATCTGACTCCCATCGTGTGCTGTGGCTGAGGACCTTCTTGGCTAGTCACTAACTATATGTTAGTGGTGGCTTCTTTTGTGCATATTTTGCTCCTTTTGTGTTATGCAGTGGGTTTACCAAACTTTTGTGCAGTTCACCTGATCCTGCTTTCCTCAAGCCACTTTTGTGCAGTCCTGACACTAACATATAGTTAGTGACTTCAATGTGCCACTGAGCATGGGCCTGCTTGCCTATGACTAGATGATTTGATTCTGAGCATATGCCTCAAGCCACTGATGTTGTTTTTTGAATTCTGAGCATTATGCTTCCAGCCACTGATGTTATTTTCTTAATTCTGAGCATGTATGCCTCAAGCCACTAATGTTGTGTTTTTTAAATACTGAGCATATTTTGCCTCAAGCCACTGATGTTGTATTTTGAATTCTGAGCATATGCCTCCAGCCACTGATGTTATTTTCTTAATTCTGAGCATGTATGCCTCAAGCCACTGATGTTGTGTTTTTTTAATACTGAGCATATTTTGCCTCAAGCCACTGATGTTGTTTTTTGAATTCTGAGCAAGTGCCTCCAGCCAGTGATGTTGTTTTCTTAATTCTGAGCACATGTCTCATGTACAATGTTGGTCTTGGTTCTGTTTTTTCAACCAGCTGAGTATATGCCTCTTGCTAATGTATGGTTTTTTCAGCCCTTTTCTGTAATGAAATTATGCAGCCCTTGCTTGTTAGTTGTTTGAAAAGAGGAAGGAAAGCATAAGGAAAAGAAAAGAAAAGGAGGTGTGCAATGCTAACCATATCTAATGTTTGCAGTTATCCACTTGCCCTGTTTATTGTTGTTTCAAACTGTTTTAAAATTGTCTCATCTGATGTTGTCAGCTCGTATTTTTGTCAGCCTGACTATTTTTAACTGATGTTATGTGCCTCAAGCCAGCTGATGTTGTGTTTTTTTTAAATACTGAGCATATTTGATACTCAAGCCACTGATGTTTTTTGAAATCTGAGCACATGCCTCCCGAGTCCCGACGCTTGGTTACCTTTTCAACGTTTACGAGCACATCTTCTTTGCGGACAAGTATGTATCTCTTTTCTTACAATGTTTACATCTCTGTTTATTGTTGTTTCCACTTGCACTGCTGCCAGGTTGGTCACTGTGAAGTCCTCACTGAATGTTGTTGAGTAATTGCACTTGTACCCATACACCCTCACTGTTGTTGAGTAATTGCACTTGCCAGGTTGGTCACTGTGATGTCCTCACTGTAACATGTATGTTGCAATGGTTTTTAGTTGCATAGTTCTACAGCTACATCTAACTAATTGTACCCATACTGAATGTTGTTGAGTAATTGCAATTTTTTCATTATGTTGTGTAGCAAGAGTTGGTTATTTCTTTGCTATTGAAGATACTCTTATTATTCATTCTAATTCATGGTTCATGTTTTTATTGTCAGCCTCTATGTCCTGGTACGTAGTACATACTGGCCGCAAAACAGGTGTGTTTTCCACATGGGAGGCATGCCATGAGCAAGTAATCGGCTTCAAAGGAGCTTGCTATAGGAAATATAAGACAAGAGAAGAAGCCTTTACGGCATTCAATGGTGCACAACTTCAAAAACAAATACAGCTTGGACCGAAGGACATGGCTTTAGTAGAGCCTAGAGTACCTAAAATTAATATGGGAGGTTACAAATGGAAAGACCTTATTATTTTAGTGGAGGGTGCAATAATATTAGTTCTGGCTTTAGTGATCCTAATTTTGCTTTCCAAATCGGTGTAATATGCAATGCAAATAAACTTGTATGCTACAATATGTTCTTGGACTGCCTAGTGGGTAATCTTACCACTTCAACAAAACTAGTCAGCCATGCTTGTATGCAGGCAACCAAACAAGGTTCATGCAGCCTTTTATTTTGAATCTAATGCAAATGCATGCAACCAAACACCAGTTCCTTTTGTCCTGGCTGCAACGAGCCAGGTAACCAAACACGCTCTACTTGCATGCATTGAGCCTGGCCAACGGTGGCCTGGCTGGCTCGTGCGAGCCAGGCTGGGTTGAGAAGGGAACCAAACAGACCCTAAGCCGGGCATCAGGGTTTGTAGCTAGGTCTGCAGACAAAAGTCACGGATGGTCGGTGCCCTGCAGCATTAGCTGGGCCCGGGCCCGGGCCCAGGCCCATTCATGACCGATCGAGTCTTAACACACAGTCAAGCATGTGCCTAATTACGGTTCGGTTAGTACGAGTTAATAAGTCGGATGCAATCATTAGCGACAGGTTAAACAGCTTTCACTACACCCGAGTCTAGCTGTGCGTGCGGGCCTTTGGGCTCAGGAATGGAGCATGCTGAGTCTGCAGGCAGCAGTCCTTCAGAGCATTTTTTTTCACTGGCAGCTGCCAGAATGCTTCAGTTCAGTTCAGGGATTTTATTTTATATATATATATATATATATATATATATATATATATATATATATATATATATATATGACAAGTGTTTCATGCACCATGGTGCCTAGGCACCAATATCAATACCGTTGATTTGCTTGAGATTATAACGTTTGATGTGGGTATCTTCATATACCCATAAAAAGTATATTTGAGATGTCAAACTCCGAAAAATTTAAATTCAACTTCAGTTTAATTAGTTTGAACTATTTTTATGGTATATACTCACTGTAGTTGCATTGAACTCAAAAGTAGTTCAAAACTAATTTGAACTAAGTTCAAAACTTACTTACCATAAATATATCAAGGGTATAAAACATTTTCATACCCAAACTCAAAAAATTATCAATCATACACGTGTATCAGATATATATATATATATATATATATATATATATATATATATATATATATATATATATATATATATATATATATATATATATATATATATATATATATATATATATATATATATATATATATATATATATATATATATATATATATGACGCTGAAATGGGACACCAGGGTGCCCAGGAACCAAGCTTCCCTGCCTTTGGATTGTTTTTAGATGCGTGCTAGCGCAATGGTATATAATATATCATGCATGGTAATCAATCATAGATGGAAAGTCTCAATCACACTAGCACACATCTAAAAGCAATCCAAAGGTAGGGAGATTTGATGCCAAGACACCATTATATATATATATACATATATATACATATATATACATCCGATACACGTGTATGATTGATAATTTTTTTGAGTTTGGGTATGAAAATATTTTATACCCTTGATATATTTATGGTAAGTAAGTTTTGAACTCAGTTCAAACTAGGTTGAACTACTTTTGAATTCAATGCGACTACAGTGAGTATATACCATAAAAATAGTTCAAACTAATTAAACTGAAGTTGAATTTAATTTTTTTCGGAGTTTGACATCTCAAATATACTTTTTTATGGGTATATGAAGATACCCACATTAAACGTTGCGAATCTCAAAGCAAATCAACGGGTATTGATATCGGTGCCTAGGCACCAGGGTGCATGAAACACTCGTCCTATATAGGAAAATTACGTAAGGCACCATGGTGCCTAGGCACCCACATCCGATACATGTGTATGATTGATAATTTTTTTGAGTTTGGGTATGAAAATATTTTATACCCTTGATATATTTATGGTAAGTAAGTTTTGAACTCAGTTCAAACTAGGTTGAACTACTTTTGAATTCAATGCGACTACAGTGAGTATATACCATAAAAATAGTTCAAACTAATTAAACTGAAGTTGAATTTAATTTTTTCGAGTTTGACATCTCAAATATACTTTTTATGGGTATATGAAGATACCCACATTAAACGTTATAATCTCAAAGCAAATCAACGGGTATTGATATCGGTGCCTAGGCACTGTGGTGCATGAAACACTGTCTCTATATATATATATATATATATATATATATATATATATATATATATATATATATATATATATATATATATATATATATATATATATATATATATATATATATATCCGTGACATGTTTTGAGTCATCTGAGGATGTTTGCAATGACTTGAAATACCATGGGAGGAAATATAAATATCTGTTTATGGGCAGATCTCCTGCCTGCCTAATCCCAGAGCGAGAAGGAATACCGTACCACTGGAGGAAATATTGTCTTTTTTTTCTGTCAAAAGTATGTATGCTCTACGAAAACTAAAATGCATACGTAGATTTGAAATACAGTTTAGTTTTTCAAAGAGCATTCAAGGCCTTTTTTTTTTAAAAGGAAAGCATTCGAGGCTTCGAGCACTGGTCCTGCAAAGAGCAAACCTGCAAGTGGTACACAGGTCCCTGTGAATGTAAGTAAGCTTCCTACGGATCATACGTACTTTCCAGGGTCACGCAGGTGGCAGGCATGCTTCTTGAACCTTGTATGCTAATCATGGTTTTATGCCGGGAACATGTCCATGCAGCGATCATACGTGTTCATGGACCAAGCTAGTATACAACTATACACACATACTCATTGCTAGTTGGCTAATCGCTACTGCAACAAAGCATGCATGCACATATTTGCACGCAGAGTGGAGATCAAATTTAAGTTTGCATATATATATGCATCAAGGGAAGCATGCCCCTCGTTACCTGACCTGATCATGGTGTTTTGTTCATCAGAAAACAGTGATCATCACTCCAAGAGTCAAAAGACTGCAGCTTTTCAGAATAGCAACCCGACGATCCTCCCCACATGATGCATGTCGTATTATACTCCGTAGTAGTTAAACAATCCCTTAGCCGTTTGGCCTGCGAAGACACCAACGGCTTTTCATTATTGCAAGATTTGCGCAAACGTCGAACATCCCGACAAGAATCCAGCGGCAGCGTCTTGCTACAACCTCAATCCCTGGGGCCGATGCGATGGCCTCTCGCATGTTTTTGCTGCTCAAACACTGACCTGGTCACCTGGGTGGTAGATTGAACTATTGATCAGCAACTAGCCTAGGTGGCTGTTTTAGATAGTGAGCAAATGAGTTTGATGCTAGGTGACCAGAAAAAAAAACCAGCTAGTAGACAGATTCATTTCAGTCTGTGTTCTGAACTCGACTTTTGTGCCTGTGTTTGTTCATGATTTAGTTGTGCTTACTGTTCAGATGGTAGTATTCAGTGAAAATTTGTGAGACTGTCATTGAAAATTTGTGGCTTCGTCATGTTTGGCTCTGCATAATGAAGAACTGCACACTCGCACTGTAAACTCGGCCAAGTTTTGCAAGGTGCTTCCTTTTTTTTTCATCATTTAATGGGAGTGAAATGTTCTACTGCTCACCTGCTCTCTTTTTCATCGGGTCAAATTTCTTGCAGTACTGGATATGTACAATTAACAGCAGCTGCTGCCTGGCATCTGAACTTGAAATGATGAGGGTTTTTTCTGGCCATGACTCAGGTGAGTCTAAAGTGTCGTTGTAGCTGAAAAGGAGGGCATGATATCTATGGGAGAGGGGTGAAAAGGAGATATCATCAGAGTCTTGCAGTTTGGGTTGTAAAATTTGCCCAAAGATTCTGCTCCTCTTTGGCCTGGGGCGCCCAATTATGAATCTGGCAGGACGGTGGTGCAACTTTTGCGCAGCATCGGTGGTACTGGCATTGATTTACCTCTTGCCGATTCAATGCTAACAAGTGAGTGCACTTCATCACCTCAACTACCCCATATCTGCAACAATTTGATGCATCAAGCTATAACACACACAATTTGACACTCCTCTGTTCTTCCTAAGGAAAAGAAGAAACACTTCTCTGTGGTTCTAGTCGTAGTTCTTGTCTTGTTCAGTTTCGTGCTTCATTTTGATGATTAGTCGGATTGGCCATACTGAAAACCGGGATATCTAACTCTGGAATGCATTTCTTCTCTTCAGAATTCCCGGTTGAGTACTAACTCTGCACCAGCATTTTTATGATCTTGGTCAGGATTTTAGTCGTCAGATCACTCGACTGCTGAACATGAATGGTCATTTATAAGCCCATAGCTATGACATAAGGCCTGTTCTTTGCGGCTTCTAAAAGCACCTTTTGATTTTTACTACAGTACCTAACTTTCATATAAAGTATTTTTTTCAAGATAGAGTTACAAGTTAATTATAGTACACGTTAAAATCCTAACATTTGAATTATAGTGCACGTTAAAATCCTAATATTTGAACCATCCAAAATCACAAACAAGTATCTTCCTCTTCATAACCTTTATCATAAACAGCTAAAATTTAAAATTTTCAACTAAAGCTATAAGATGCAGCCATAAAGAACATGGTCATACTGTTCACATTGAAAAAAGAGAAGGAATTACTTACTGTGTGTCACGGCCGAGTCATGACCTACGCTTGCGTAAACTGGTACTCCTGAATGCTTATGGCCGTGTTCTTTTTGATATTCTTGTGGTGTTTGGTTTTGACTTCTCTAGAAGTCAAAACAAACGGAACGATTTCTCGAACCTGCTTCTCTAAACGACTTCTCAAGTCTAAAACCATATTTGTTGTCTGCGTCGGCGTCTCCACCGTCCACCGTCATCTCAAAAAATACAACCAAAAGCTATAAATCATAACCAACACCTATCAGCTACAGCCTAAAAGTACATGGCTATAGCAACAGTGATGGCAACGCTTGGCAGATTGAATTTTAATACCAGGAGTAACGATTGCATTCATGGCATTGCCATGATGGGTGAATGTGACTAGTCACAAATTTATGAGTTTGGCTTTGGCTACTTGAATTGGATGCATGCGCGAAGCTGTCAGTGACTCAGATCACCTGGATCATCCTTGGGCCGCAGCGACCGATGCATCAGTAAGGCATCAATGTTTCTGACTTGACTTCTCGACACTATGTGAGATTTCATTTCATAGTCCTGTTATTTCTTTTAGGGTTCACTATTATATTTAGAGTTCAATGGTGAAATCAAACACTTGAACATTGAAAGTTGAAACAAAAGGCACTGGAATATTTATCCCTGATCTCATTTTGTAGAAGTAGTGATGTACGGCAGTGTTGATCTAGATCCAGATAAGCCCATGGGCTGCCCATCTTGACCCAGCCGAGACGAAAGCCCATAAGAATGTATTATCGACCACAGCTTGGCCTTAGTTTCCGGTTAGCAGCTCCGCATGGGCCGTGGGCCTGGTCTCGGACTGTCCGCGCAATTAGTGTCACTTTTGATGCCGTTTCGGCTAAACCGCAGGTTCATAGCCTCGCAGGAGATGCTTTTGGAGATCCTCTAAAAAAAGGAGATTCTTTGGAGAAATCTAAGCTTCGAGAAGAAGGATTAAAGCCTAGATCTTCTTAGCTTATGATTTATAGATTCTCCTAAATAAATAGACGAATGGCTTCTCTGTCGCTTTTTCGAAATATCTTATCGGAAAAACCTTTTCGAAACGGTTTATTAACTTATTTGTATTCGGTATGTTCGCATAAGTGCTCGCGCTAGGATAAAAAAAATTATCAACTGTATCCATTCGGTGCATTCACAGAAGCGCTCTCGTTAGGATAAAAAACTATCAGGCATAGTCATAAGTTATCAGCTGCCACCCAAACGAACCCCACTTTAAGATGGCATGTCCATGTCAAACCAAAATCACCAGAAGGAAAAGCACTAGCTGAGCCAGAGATGGGTGACCTTACCCCAACCCCACAAACCTAAAAGGCTTAAACCACTTTTACAAGCTTTCATAGTTGTTAGCTAACTAACCAACCATGCGGATAAACGATAATGAAGTTTCTGAACCACTTTTACTATCTTATACTGATTCGTTTGTAATTAAGGGCAGTCTGTGGCTGCATTCCTCCGCTTAATTGGCTGTGGAATCTGGCTAGCTACAAGATCACAAATCAACAACTAGGTTTACTGTATGTGTTAAGATCTGGGAAGCTACCGGAGCAATGAACCTGGAGCACCTATGCCCCAACCAATTCATCACCGACGTTCAGAGGAAATGAACAAAATATTAGTGGAATAAATTAAACGTCCACGTGAAACTTGCACAATTTGAAAACTATTAATGGCAACCGTCACAACATATTAGTAGAACAAATTAAGACAACTAGTTAGGCATCGCTTTACATGGCTTTAGGTTCAGGTTTTTTTTTCTTTCGGTTTATTTAAGTCAAAAGTCACTTAGAACGTATCAACTTTAAATTTCGATTTTTTTTTTGGCTTTTTCGTCTTTTCTTTTTTCCATTTTATTCTTTTGCATTGTCTGTGATGATATAATAGTTTTTTATTTTTAAAGTTATATGACTTAGAAGAAGTTAACATCCGTTACAGCGCAATTTTAGTTAAAAACGAACAGCTAAAACCATAAATCAAAAGTTAAACTCTTTGAAGCAGAACCTTAAACAAAATTTAAAAGTGTTTGAGCCGAACCGCTTACTCCGGTGGGCCTTGGGCTTAGGGTGGGCGGCAGGACGCTACGCGTGCACGATAAATCCATACGTCGACTGACTTGACAACGCGTGCATTAGTAGTTTATACCAAAACAAAGCAAGCCCTTGTCATGTCTCTCTCGTTTACGAATTGGCCCGGATCAATTCGGCTTAAACTGCTGACTTTCAGCTTATTTTTTACTATTCACAAATTTCGTATTTTTTTGAATTTTGATTTTTTTGGTACTTTTTTGCTAGTTCTTTTTTCCCGTATTTATTTGTATTATACGTAATAGGCTAACATATTTTTTTATATTTTTTAATTTTTTTAAATTTAATTATGCTAAATAAGCCTCTGTCAATTACAGAGTTTTTTTTAGCTAGCTACAGTGTTTTCAGCCATAAGCCACCAAAAAAACCCAACTGATCACCACCATTAATGTTAACTCAACGACATTGAAAAAAACCCCTTGTTCAACCAAACACGAGTAGAGTAGATGAGTAAGCAGCCTAGCTGGCAACTTTTCTACAAGCGCGTATCGACCAAGTAAGAGCTGCAAATGAGAGAGAGAAATAGCACAAGGATCACCAGAGCGTTTGACCAAGGACGTGAGGCCGAGTCGAAGTTAGGACTCGTTACTGAGCCAAAGCGAGATTTGTTCGAAATTAACGTATTTTGATTTAGTATAACCTTATTTATAATTTAGAAGTAAATCGAGCCGAGCTAACGCGCCGAGCTAAATCGAGATTTGTCATAGCCGTGTTTTATTTGAAATCGACTTATTTTATAGCCCGCAAAAATTTAGTGGCTTATAGCTGAAATTGCATTGTAGTTGGCTGAAATTACACTATAGTTGATGGTGTATTATTTGATATAATTAAATTTAAAAAATTAAACATAGAAAATAGGTTATCCCATCATGTGTAATGTAAATAAATATAGAAAAGAACAGGCAAAAAAATTTCAAAAAGGCCAAAATAAGTCAGAAACTCAAGCTGGAATTGACGGAGCCTTAGTTTTAACCTAAAAACCGGTTTAATTAAAGTAATTTTGGAACCAGCACGCTCGCAAGGAACCTTTTTTTTCTGCCGGCCCTGGTCGAAGTGGATGTTTGACCCTTCACCAACACCATCGCATGCCTTGCGGATTGCTGGGTCATCGCATGCGTAGATTCCGGTCGGAATCTGCCGCGCTCCGGCCTCCTCCCAACGGCAAAATCGGGCCCAAGAACGATCAAACCTTCTTGTCACGTTTCCTTTCCGAAAGGCGGCATCGATCTTCTAAGGGCGCTGATCTATGGACTCACAGCTCGCTAGCTCTTGTTGGTTGCATGAGGCGTTGACAATGGAAGAATGATAAGTCCATCGAAAATACGTGTATGCAAAAAAATACGTGTATGCAAAATGATAAGTCCATCGAAAATACGTGTATGCAAAGTTGTACGGAGGCAAGACGAAGTACCGTCGGTTCCCGACTAGGTGGTCCACCGAGACTGCGTGGAGTTACGGGGCAACACGCCGGGCCACAGCAGAATCGGAGACACGGAAACCATGGCCGTCCAAAAGGGCGAAAGAAAGATAAACAAAACACACACCCGTCCCGCCCACCCACACGCCACATACCGCAGCCTCTCCCGGGGCCCACCAAATCATGGACAGATACCGTAAAGCCAACTCAACGGCAAAGTAGCAAAACGCGCCTGGAGAGGGGAGATACCGGCGGTGTCCCCATCCCCGGGACAGAATTCAAAATTTTAAGTCACGGCTCAAAAGAATCCATATATTTTTATTGGTGCTTTTTAGCTTTTGACTGAAATAATAGTGTAGAGATTGTTAGCTTTTTCTTGAGTTATCAATTAAAGAAAATAAAAAACACAGTTATATCTCCATGGATAATGCAAACAAGAAAAAGTCATTTTAAGAAGCCAACACGTTCCAAACAATTTTTGGTGGTGATCATTTGGGCTTTTTTTGTGGTTTATGGCTGAAAAGCACTGTAGCTGGCTGAAAAAATATTGTAGCTGACAGATGCTTATTTAACATAATTAAATTTAAAAAATTAAAAAATATGTTAGCCCATTACGTATTACACAAACAAATATGGGAAAAAAGAACTGGCAAAAAAGCTCAACAAAAAGCCAAAAGTTCAGAAAAAGACGAAATTTATGAATAGTGAAAAATAAGCCAGAAGCTAAAGCCGAAACGTGCGGAGCTTTTGATTTCTAAAAGTCAGATGGCACCGTTGTTTGGAACATGGCCTATGTCTTACCAGAACTCACCACACCATGTCACCCATCCGACTCGACAACTCTCCCTCAGCTGCTTCGCTTGTGCAAGTCGCGGTCGCATCTCCTCCTGCTCCCCCGTGCAAGGAAGAGTATTCTATAGGTTCGTTGTTTTTAGCTGTGGCTTTTGTTTTTGGCATATGGCTTTTGAATTCTATCTATTCGCGAGAGAAATTACGAAGAGGGAGATAATTGCATGCGATTTTAGTTGTTACAGTAAGTACTACAATTAATTAGTAGACTCTATCTTAAAAAAATATATCATTTAAAAGTTAGTTACTGTAACCGTATAGAAACCATAAGCGATAAGTGAAAAAAAAACCTAACCTATGACATTGCAAAGGAAAGTTCGAGTGGATGGTGCTACGATTTCAAGTGATTATGAGTTGTCTGATTGGAGATGGACGAACGGGATCAGATGCAGCCTTGCAGAGCGGCGACTATGTTACATGGATTTTACTATATGGCGTCGTGGACAGCAGAATAGCTACAGTAGGCCACTGCTCCGTAAGTTCAGAGGATCCGGATCCCCCCTTCCAATTTCTCTTCTTCCCAACTCGCGAGTCGTCTCTTTATCAAAAAAAAAAAAAAAAAAACTCGCGAGTCGTCTCCCCAAAGCAACCGCTTCTCCCTCCACACCCCCTCCCCCCCGCCTTCTCTTCTACTCCTCTCCCACCACGAACCGCAATTTCGTTCGCGTGGTGAGGGAACCACCGCCGGCGCCTGCATTCCGATCCGGGGAGATGTTGGGGGAGCTCCTGTCCAAGATCCTGCTGTGAGTCTCGGTTTCTTGTTCGAATGCTTCTTGGCTGGATGAATCACGAATGGGGGGTATGGTTTTTATTGTGTTTTGTCCTGATTTCTTGCCCTGTTGGTTGGGTCGGGGGGGTTCATCTCCGCGACGCAGGCTGCTCTTTGGGTACGCGATGCCGGCGTTCGAGTGCTTCAAGACGGTGGAGACGCGGCCCAACGACGCGCACATGCTCCGCTTCTGGTGCCAGTACTGGTGAGCCATTCTTAATCGATGTTGATTGAATCCGTCGCCTGCTTGTTCTCGATTTCTTCTCGCTTGCCTTTTTTTTTATTCGATTGCTGTGATTTGCTTTATTTTCCATTTTGATGTGGAGTGAGATGCTCAACTTGGATAACATGGTTTTCTGTGATACCATGATGCTAACTTTAGTTCTTCTCCCTTTAACCTTTTGCTTGCTAGCATTGTATGTTTATGTGTGTATCTAGGCAAAAGTTCATGTGCAATGATAGTGCCAACTTTTATTTCAGACTCCTTTAAGTTTTTCTTTAAGATTAGATGCATTTTTATGACGTGTTAAAAGTTGGATGTTAGGTGGATGATGACACCGCAATCCTGCCTTGTACAAATAATTACGACCATCAATCAGAGAGTTCTTTTTCATTCTTCTGAAGTCTTATCATTGTGATTAGCAGTCCTTGCTTTTTTTAGCTCGACAAAATGGGAGTAGTTTCTCTTCCAGTTTCAGATTCGTGTCCTCTGCCCCTAGAATAGGCGCAAAACTACGATAGGTTAGTATAATCGTTTGCGGACTATAAATCGTAGTAATGCCCTGGATTAGAGCAGGCTGATAAATTCTGATACTTTTTTCTCTACATGTCATAAGGGCATGAAATAAAAAAAGGATTTTGTTTGCACCTTTGCGTGAAAGGCAAGAAAAAAAAGGAGCATGTTCATGACCACCTAGTATCCACTCATTAATAAATAATGATTGGCACGAGGGCGGGAAAAAAATTTCCGGCGTTATTGTTAAAAGTTATAAGTGCCTCACATAATATCTGATTTAGCAATTAGTAATTACTATGCTGGGTTATCTCACGTCTGGTCATTTTAACTGATCAAGTTTTCATCAAACTATTTGCACAGTCCAAATGGACGCTTATTGCCATTTCAGTTGAGGGTGGAGGTTCCAAGTCCCTTATGTACCACGTTCCCATTGGAAGATTTTCAGCCATTTCACCAGAACTATCTAAAATTGTAGTTTTGCTTGTAAGGTTGGAATTTTATGCACGATCTTGTACGAACTAATGTTTTTGACTTTAGTTGCAATACAAAACACACCTCGCTCGTTAGTTGTAATAAGTTATCAGACTATAAACAGTAGCGTGCAATACAAAATACACCTCAGTCGGTAGTTGTAATATGTTACCAGACTATAAACAGTTTATTTTCGTGTGCTCGATGTTGATACTCAGATGTATGCTACTGATTACTATCTAATTGAATGGTCAGAACTCAGAATACCTTTCCATGAAAGGGACGATAGATTCATCAAATCTCGTGGCTTGTTTAACAATGTCAAGTTGATTCTGTGTTTAGTTATTCTTTTCATTATCTCTGACACAAGGTGATTGATTTTTTTTAAGTGTAATGCTTCCTCATATGTTATTTTACCTCTATTATCCAAGACTTTAGCATGACTGGACTGGGTCAATGACCAACTAAAATATGGAAGGTTCTAAGACTACTATATTCATTTTGATCAACTTAATTGACTATTGGAGAGACCAATTCAAAGTATAGTATACGCTTCTAAAATTTCAAAACTAGTTTGTTACAATAATATTTGTGCTATTACGTAACATACCTTTGACCCTAGCATGAAGCTCTTCAAAGAAACAGATCAAGAAGCTCCCCATTGATTGTATACTGATGTTTAAAAGAGAAAGGGACTCGTTAATATGAACATGAGATATGAGATGCTTGGCTTGGCTGTAGTCGTGAGTTTTTGTTTACCTCTATTTGACTGTCATGAACCGGGATAAACACCACCAAGAAGATGGCCGGATGGCGTCGGTGTAGAACGAGAGGGAGAGAGACTAGAGATTTAGACGGGAAAGACTTGATATTACTTTGCTTGATTACAATGGCATGCGGTAGCCCTCTTATATAGACGGCTCCCCCTAACAGATGGAATCTAATCCCAATGATATCTCCAACTCATATCATATCTCTAACTCTATCTCTAATACAAGGCAACTAATCTCTAACTCAAATGGAAACCAATCTCTAATTCAAATAGAAACTAATCTCTAACTTCTAATTATAACCTGACTGGGCCTTGGGCCCAAGGCCCACACCCCTGACACTACACCCCTCTCGGACATGCAGCTCGTCCTCGAGCTGCTAGACGGCGGCCAATGGAAGACCTTTGACGCTGATGTAGAAGGCGAACGGTGGCAGGGTGCTGCAGCGGATGGAGACGACCGACCAAATCCAAACGAAACAAGGCTAGACGAAGTGTAGCGCCTTCAGTTATATAATGCCTGCAAAATATATTTTTTTCTGATTTTTTTTATTTTTTTTACTTTTTTTTTGGCGCCTTAGCTTAACCAATCGGTCGGTTAAACCGACCGAGACGCACAGCCGCATTCGGTCGAGGTGGCGGCAAGAAGTGGTTCGAGGCGAGGCGGCGGCGGCGGAGCGGCGGTGTAGATCGGCGGCGGCGGCGGCGGCGAGGCGGCGCGCTCGAGTTCGGCGGCGACAGCGCTGCCATGCAACGGCCGCGCGGCGGCTGCGACACGGCGAGGCGGATCGGCCGGAGGCGCTTCGACACGGGCGGCGGCGGCTCGCATGGATCCGGCGGTGGCACGACGCCTAGGCGGCGCGGATCGCGAAGAGTCCGGCGTCGAAGATCCCGAACGGGAGACCACGATGTGATCCGGTCTGACGCGCGTCGGCTTGACGGCCGCGGCGAGGCGGCTGGTCCTCCACCCGCGGGGAGCGAGGCGGCGTGGAGCACCGCGACCGTCCCGCTGACGGCGGCGAGCGGGAGGACGGCTGGCGGCCGCGATGGCGCGTTTCGGGAGGCGGCTCGGTTGGGGTCAGCGGGCGGTGGCGTGCGGTCCGGCGGCGAGCGCGATCGCGGCGGCCGGAAGTGCCGGCGACGGCGGCCGCGGCGGCGGTTGGTCGAGGCGGCGTGAGACGACCAAGATCTCCTCGCCGCGGCGGCGCCGCGTGGGCGGCTGGACGAAACGACGGGCCGGCGGAGACGATGCTGCGGAAGATGCTGCGACCGAGGGAGGAGCGGCGTGGATTTTGGTGGCCGTCTTCGGCGGTGGTGGATCCGGCGGCGGATGTCGACCCAGCACGGCGAGGCGGACCAAGCGCGGCAGCGGCAGGTGGTGGCGGCGATCGCGTCGGAGTGGCAGCAGAAGGACGGTCTGCATGGGGTGAGGACGGCGCAGTAACTGGTGGCGCAGAGGACAGATCTGGGGATGCTTCAATCTCTTTCTTTTCTGTGATTTCTCCCCCACCTCCTGTTGCATCATGATGTGCCTCGCGCACTTGTTTCGCCTTCTCCCGCTCCTTCAAGTGCTTCTCGAAGACGGCATGCATGTTAAGGAGGAAGTCCGCCCACTTTTTGTCGGTGCTGGCCGCCTTAGCAGCGCTAGCTTTTATTATGACCATTGACTTAGCGAGAGGACGAATCGCAGGAACCATGGTAGCAGAAGTCGTGGGAAGGGATCGACTGCTCTGATACCAAGTTGTCATGAATCGGGATAAACACCACCAAGAAGATGGCCGGATGGCGTCGGTGTAGAACGAGAGGGAGAGAGACTAGAGATTTAGACGGGAAAGACTTGATATTACTTTGCTTGATTACAATGGCATGCGGTAGCCCTCTTATATAGACGGCTCCCCCTAACAGATGGAATCTAATCCCAATCATATCTCCAACTCATATCATATCTCTAACTCTATCTCTAATACAAGGCAACTAATCTCTAACTCAAATGGAAACCAATCTCTAATTCAAATAGAAACTAATCTCTAACTTCTAATAATAACCTGACTGGGCCTTGGGCCCAAGGCCCACACCCCTGACATTGACTATGATAATTATGGTAAAACTTCACTCAGTAGGTATTGATGGTAGTTTACTGGTCTTTTTTAGATTAGTCAATAGTTCACCTGTCCTATTTGCTGGAATTACAGAGCTTTCTGAAAACCTTTACATGGAAAGGTTAATTGTGAATAATGCTCATAATTTAGTTATTCCCGTAGAATCCATTCTGGTTTGGGCTGGAAAATGCATCTTCAGCATGTGCTGTTAACAATTTAACATAGTATTTTGAAATTTGATGTTGGTTTGCTAGTTAAGTATGAAAAGAACATGTTACATATGCTTGCAGGGGGGAATTTGTTTAATGACAGTCCTGTGTGGTAGTAGGTGTTAATACTCAGTGTGTGTTAGTTATATTATTTGTTACAAGTCTAAACTGAGGAGATATATAGTTTAGCATGTTTCAGCGCTGAAATATTTGGTAGAACATGAATTGCTCATTGACTTCAACTTCTTTTCAGTTAACACCCTGGTAGAGCAAAGAAGAGACTTTTAACAATATTGAATGGGTGCTTTGAGCATCAAACTAAATCCGGTAGTGTGTGCGTAAGCATTTGGTACTCTAGTGATCTGCCAAGGTTATGTTAAGAATAGCAGGCTGACTGTAAGGTTTTTATACTGGAGTATATTTTTGTGGAATTCATGGAATTTTGGGGCCATTATACTGTACACCATCCAGTTGGCATACAGGGTTAATTCTGTCATTTTTCATCACTATGACAAGGGCCGGATTCTTTTGAATTTAAAGTTAGCTTATGCAACGATGTGTTTTTCAAGGCGGGATCAATAGGAAAATTATAGTAAAAAGTGTATTGAGTTCAGCTGTACCGGCCTAAATCGCATACGACTATTTCCCTCTGTGTACTGCCTCTCGCGAATAGCCAAAATTCAAATATTTAAACCATAAACTATAAGCCGTCAGCCTAAAAGAACCCATCTAAGAACTTATGTGTTATTAAACTTATGGTAAAGTACTAAAGTTCAAGTATAAAACAGGCTAACGGCTCCTTGTAAACTGTCCTGTTTGTGTATGTCTCCAGGATTATTGTGGCCATGGTGATAGCCTTTGAGAGTGTCATCTCTTGGTCAGTTCAATTCTCCTTGCTTGCCCTTTCCTTCCTGTTTTAAAATTCACCTCTTATTTACACATTTATACTATTCTATATCCATTCCAGGATGCCAATGTATGGAGAAATTAAGCTAGCTTTCTTTGTTTACCTGTGGTACCCCAAAACAAAGGTAAGAAAGTATATTTGTTTGTCAGATTTTATATCTCTCAAAATTACTTTGTGCAAGTAACATCAGCATCAATACAATTGTTTCTGCAGGGCAGCGATGTTGTATATGACACCTTTGTTCGGCCCATTGTGATGCAATATGAACCAAACATCGAGCAGAGGTTACTGCATCTGAGGGCAAAATCTGGGCAGCTACTTAGCTTCTACATTAAGAATTTCGCAGACAAAGGGACAGCTTTCTTCATGGATGTCCTGCGCTATGTGGTTTCTGACAAGCCTGAAGTATCCAGTGCAGAGGTAATGACATTTCTCTGTCAGTACTCAATATAGCATACACTATATTAATCTCATCTTCCACATGATCGATTCTTACAAATTTTCTTCATGAGGTAGTTACATGCTAGATAATTTTGGAGACTTCATTTCTCCTTTGGTGCTGTGAGAATTTCTATGAGCAAATAGGTATAGTTTTACTGAAAATAATTCTCTCATATAAATTGGTCTGTTGTTGGTCCCAGCACAATCTGAAGAACTTGTGATCAGTTTACTATAAATTTAAGAGAACTACTTGCTAGGCATACAGCATAGGTTTATTTCTTGTTGTTTAAATTTTAATATCATCACTCAGCAATCCTACATAAAAAACATCAGAGTATCACAGCTCAAGAACTATTTAGCTTTATTTTTTTATATCAGATGTCACCATCAGGTCTTACAAAAAAAAATCTAGTGTTATGAACCTTAGCTCATAACGGGATAAACATCCATCGGAGGAAAGTCGAACAACGATGATTTGAGGTAGAACGGCACCATATGAAGGAGGGCACCGGTTAGGGGAAGAAACGGATGTAGAATAGTCGGTCTAGGAGAGAGATCAGAGTTAGGAATTAGGGACTTGGAAATACTTCTTCATTATTTATTCCTTGATTGATAATAAATACATGTTGTCCCTTTTATAGGGACGGCCCAACTTGACTCCTAAAAAATAATCTATAATAATAACTTGCCTAACTAATAGATAATATCAAACACCTAATAGATAGATTTTTTAAATAATAAACAATACCTAATAGATATATTCCTAAATAACAAACCATACCTAATACATGTGGCGCTACAGTACTCGCGGTTAACAGTACCGGTGCTATAGTACCACGTGAATAGTGCCGCTGCAATATCCGCGCACATAACATTACACCCCTCCCGGCGAGATAGCTCGTCCTCAAGCTGCGGTGGTGGCCACCATTGAAGATCATCTGCTCTTCACTGTTAGCCTTTAACTTCTCCAAGAAAGATGGTTCGGCATTGGAACCTATGGTAAGTGGCTATTGTTAAGGAGATAGAGTTGTATTAGGATATAGAGTTTGTATTCTATTCCATATATGCCTTATCTCTATATGGCATATCATCTTGTACTCTCCTATATATATGGCCCTTTGGGTCTCATATCAATACACACAATATTCATAACATGGTATCAGAGCCTAGATTTCATACCTAGCCTTCGTTCGTCTTCCGCTGTCGCTGCCCCCGGGAGAATCGATCTCTGCTCCTGGGGGCGGCCATCTCCAAGTCGCCAGATCCGACGAAGTCAAGGCGGCACCGCTCACCATCGCCCGTTGGATCTCGCCGCCTCTAGCCTCGCCCTGCCTGGATCCGGTCGCCTTCGCGTTGGATCCGGCCGCCGCTCGTCGCCGCTCGGATCTGGCGCCTCCGACGCCGCCAAGTCCGGATCTGGCCGCCTCCGGGCCGGATCCGGCCTCTCGCTGCTGATCTGCGTCAACCCGCCGCCTCCTTGTCGCAGCTTGCTGCCGCCGCTCGCCTCGCGGCTCCGGCCTCTCGCTGCTGTGCGTCGACCACCGCCTCCTCGCCGCCGCTTGCTGGCGCTGCTGGCCTCGGTCGCTCTAGCCGCCGCCGCCGATCCGGCCGTCGATCGGCCCTTCATCGCGCGTCGGCGCTCCACGCAGGCCGCCGCGCTGTCGTCGCCTCGGATCCGCCAGATGGGGCTCGCATCCGACCAGCTTTGGCCTGGCTCATCATCGCCGGCTCGCTGCCGTGGACACCGTCTCCCGCCCGGATCCGCCCGCTCCTCCACTGGCCAGTCGCCGCCGCCCGGAGCCGTTGCCCCAAGCCTCTGCGCCCCCGTCGCCACCAAATAGAATGGGGCTAGGGAAACCCTACCCCCGTGGCTTAACCCTGCCCAGCGGGCCGCATGGGCCAAATGGGCTGGTCGGCTGAGGAAAGGTAAATGGGCCAAAGGCCCGGCCGAACGGCCGCACACGCGCATCTCGTTGCGATTTTTGTTCCGCCTACATCCGTCCGCCGCTAAATATTAGTCGCATTTTAGTTGGTCTTTAGTTATTTTTCCTTTTGAGTCTTCCGTTGTGTCCATCCAAGTCCATAGTTTCTAATTTTTAGTTCATTTAAGTCGTGCAAGTCTACAAATTTATTGTCGGTCATAGAAGTGTAGGAATTTTCTTTTGCATGGCAGCAGCAGCCGCTCTATTCTCTGAGCCGCGTGCAGATCGTAGAAGTCTTTATGATGCCGCCGCTTCTCTTTAAGCCGCCGTCCCGAGTTTCTAAAGCCGCCGCGCTTCTTTTGCACTGCGCCTCCGTTGCGCTTCTTGTGCACTGCGCCGCCGCCATCTCGGGTTTCAATCTGCGCTGTCACACTTCTATCTATTCCTCTTTGGCTTGATTTGAGAGTTTATTCAAAGGCTGCACGCAACGACGACATCATCAAGACTCGGACTTCGGATTTTTTCTTGTTTTAGTGTTAACTCCTTTTTCAAATGCAATGCTATTGCATACGCCTTGCATTTGAGGGAGGTGTTAAGGAGATAGAGTTGTATTAGGATATAGAGTTTGTATTCTATTCCATATATGTCTTATCTCTATATAGCATATCCTCTTGTACTCTCCTATATATACGGCCCTTTGGGTCTCATATCAATACACACAATATTCATAGCAGCTATGATACCAAATTACCAATTGTTATGAATCTTAGTTCATAATGGGATAAACATCCATTGGAGGAAGGTCAGACAGTGACGACTTGAGGTAGAACGGCGATAGATGAAAGAGGGCAACGGTTAGGGGAAGACACAGATCTAGAGTAGCCGGTCTAGGGGAGAGATCAGATGTAGAAATTGAGGATTTGGGAAATACTTTTTAATTATTCATTACTTGATTGATAATAGATACATACTGTCTCTTTTATAGGGATGACCTGATTTGACTCCTAAGAAATAATATATAAGAAAACTTATCTCCAACAATCCAACTAATAATAACTTGTCTAACTAATAGATAATACCAAGTACTTAATAGATAGCTTTCTAAATAACAAACCATGCCTAATAGATATAGCGTCTTTTCTTTATGGCAGTGTTTTATGGTTTTTTGTTGAAAATTTTGAATTTTAGTTGTTTATGACGGAGATTATGGAGAAATACTCGCTTACGATTTTGGATGGTATAAATGTTGAGCTTTTAACGTGTACTATAATTAACTTATAGATCATGTCTTGAAAAATATATCGTTTAAAAGTTATGTACTATGGAAAAAAGTCAAAAACCGATTTCAAAAGCTGAAAAGAACATACCCATATTCCTAAATAACAAACCAAACCTAACACGTGTGGCGTTACAGTACTCATGTGAATAGTACCGGTGCTACAGTACACACAACTAAAAAATGCTTTCAGGCACTATGCTACTCTCAATCGCGAGCGCGCCGCGGGGGGGGGGGGGGGTTTGCAAGTGAAGTACCACAATTAAAAAAACTACTTTTATTTACCACCAGAAATCCTACCAAAATTACTCCAGCCATCAGAAAACTGTTTTCATATATCGCATGTTTAGTCTCCAATAGAGTCCAGACTACTCAAAGTTGCTTTCTTAGAAACTCCAAACACAACTAGTCCCTGAATGTTGCCAAGAAGTTTGCCCTGCTCTTGATCAAATTTTACTGTAAGAAATCTCACCGAAAGACACCACATTTTTTTAGCCAAGCTCCTGTCTCTCCCACGAACCATGGCATCACCTGGTTTTCCCATCTGAAGAAACTCCCAACTGGCATCAAAACAAAGTTGTTTACAAATAAAGGGCGATTCCCCAACCCTGCCAAATCACTCCTCCCTTCGTTTCCCTCTCACTGCCCCACTTTGACAAGCAGACAGGAGCATTATCCAATCCATCCATGCCAGTGCCAACTGCCAAGGACCTGTTCCTTCTCTCCAATCCTAACTAAGGTAATGGCTCACCCATGCGGCCCCTGCCGTTGTCAGCTCTCGCTTGGTCCGGGCCCACCAGACAGTGACACGCAACCGGCTGTAGTGCAACAGGGAAAGCCATCGCGCACACAACGTGGGTATTGTCGCATAAGAGCCAGAGAGCCAACCGAAGCATCCATTCATTCCGCTCCACAAAACCAAAGCATTGTTTCAGCTTCAGCTTCTGAGTTGTAGCTTATTTTTCACTATTCATAAATTTCATCTTTTTCTAAATATTTGATTTTTTTTTAGCTTTTCTGCCTGTTCTTTTTTCCTGTATTTGTTTGCGTTGTCCGTGATGAGCTAGCATATTTTTTCTATTTTTTAAAAATTTAATTACGTCAAATAAGCCATCTTCAGCTATAGTAAAATTTTAGCCGCTCCAGTGCAATTTCAGTCATAAGAAACAGCTTTTCAACCCAACCGAGCGGGGCCGGATTGTCTCCTCCCTGTTATGATCATGGTCGTCCGTGATGTCCTGGATGTTAACTAAGTAATAAATCATAATACGGCCATTCCTGTGTGAGGACCTAGTCGCGGTTCGTCTCCGATCACCGCATATCGTGTCAATTGGACGGTTGAGGATTGGTTGTTGCGTGGTCCGAAGACGGTCCTGTATAAGTTCACGTCGAGCTCCGACAGATCCGCATTAAGACAGCCTACGTGTCCACCAAATGGGCATGTGCACGAATCACGATGCATGAGATACATACAACAATGCACTGGAGACCGTTTGAGCACGGGTATGTATCGACATTTGACAATGGTTGGCCCTCTTTGTTTTCATGTGCAACAGAGGAACAAGAAGTCCGGCTGGAGCCCCTTCGCCACCAAACGCCGGCCACCGTCCCCGCCGCCGCAGGAGTCCATCTTCGACAACCCTGACGCCGCCGTCGTCGCCGAAGCTCTGCGCGCTGCCATCAACCCCAAGCCCCGGCGAGCGCAAAATGGCAAGCATTATTAGAGGAGGTCGAGCAACTTTTACACCATTTTTAGTGGATGATTATGTACATAGAATGATTCAAAGAAAGGTAAAAGAAGTGATTTAGTACATAGAAAATCCAGATACGCATGAAGCTTGTTCTAGAATTGTGGTGATAGAAATATTTTCTCTCTTTTTTTTTCCTTCACATGCTTGTTTTCTCATTTCCTTGCCATTATCGCATCAAACATGAGCTCATGACACTAAAACAAGAAAAAGAAAAAAAAACAAGGAAGCCTCAAGCTAGCTAACCAGTCTGATTCTGTTGGAATGAAATCAATCCTCTCTTGTTGCTATCATCTCACTTTGTGCCTAATCATAACAAACTATTTACACGACTTACAACGCAAACAAAGCCTGAAAATTCTAGGAAAATTTCTAATCACACAAGCTCAAGAAATCCATAGAAAAGAAAGCTAGAAGAAAAGAAATGGAAGAGAAATCAGGTGCAACAAAGAACAGCACGGCTTCCGCGCGCCGGAGGAGTCACGGTCGGAAGAGCGCTCCGATGAAGCTGAGGCATCCGAGCAGGAGGCGGCAGAGCGGGCCGCGCCAGCGCCGGCGTCGGCGACCGGGGTCCTCCCTGGCCGACGGCGTCATCTGCAGGTAGGCGAACGCGGCGTGCTTCACCAGCGGGTGGCGTATCATGTGTATGTCCCCGCAGCCGCCGCCGCCGCCGAAGCAGGCCGCGGGCGAGCCCGCCGCGTACTCGGGCGAGGACAGGATGTCCCGGAGGCTGGTGTACCTGTGCCCGCTGCCGCCTTCGTTGTCGTTGGTGATCTCGATCTCCGGCGGCACGGACGCCTGCGCCCGCCGCTTCGGCGTGCGCCAGTGCCGCAGCTCGAAGTCCCCGGCCGCGCCGCCGATGGAGAGCGGCGAGCGCAGCCGCCTGCAGTGTCGCGGCGGCGACGGCGACTCCGGCACCGCAACCAGCGCCGATGGCATAACAGCAACGATCAAAGAGTGATACGAACCGAATCAAACAGCTCGAGAGGAGACGACTTGGGAAGGAGAGGGAGCGAGCGAGAGGAGAATTCACTGTGCCAGTGGGAAGCGGTAGCTCGGAGTCTAGGCTGGCCCACATGTCATCGGCTGCGAAAATGTCTCTTAAGGTAATTTTGAAGCGGGGTAAGGATGGGAACGGGGGCGCGCAGTGACGGATGAATCCGAAACGGCTTGCCAGATCGGCTGGGGTGGGCCCGCACCAATTATTGGATCCACGTCATCCCGGCCACGGCTAGAAACGTTGGGTTTCTCCGCTGGTTTTGCCGTGTAAGCTGGCTTTCTTCCGCGTAAGAGCAAGTTCAATAATAGAGAGTATTTGACTATAAATTAAGTTATAAGAGTCAAGTTATACAATAATTTATTTTCTATTTGTCTACAAAAGGTTTTTTATTATTATGTGGTACCATGTCTCACATTCTCTTTCTTATTCCTCCTCACATACATTTATTATCTTGGCCCACCACTGCATAGGCTCCCGTGCCCAGCTTGTTGCTTGCATGAGAGCCAAGCTCTCATCTCTCTCCTCTCTTCTCTCCTCCACATCAGCAAAAATGCTGACTAGTTTGGCTATAAGACCATTATTGTACTTGCTCTAAGAGCATCTCCAGCAGAGCCCCTACTTGAGCCCTCAAAACCAAATTTGAGAGTCAGAGCTAAAAAACAAGCTCCAACATGGTCCCTACTAAGGCCCTCAAATTTGAGAGGCCCCTCAAATCACCCTCCCACCCCTCATTCCTGGGGGCTCTCCACCCGGCCCCTACTTGGCCGTTAAGCGGTTTTCTACCCGCGCGCCTCCTCTCCCGGGCGATCTCCCTCGGCCCGGTGCGGCTCCTCTTCTCCCGGTGAGGTCCCCAGCGGTTCTTCTCCTCCCGGCGAGGTCCCCGACGGCTCCTCCCGGTTTCCGGTGGTTCCTCTCGGCGACCCTGCCCGACGCAGGTGATTCCGTCCCTGCAAGATCCGAGATCTCGACGCTCTCCTCGCGGGGACGTCCCGGCGTGGCTCCTCCCCGACTCCCGGCGTTCCCGACCCCGCCCAATGCGGCTTTCTCGTTGCGCAAGATCCCGGCCCAACGCTTCCTCTCCTCGCGGGGAGATCCGGCGTGGCTCCCCCTCCGGTAAGATCTGGCGTAGCTCCTCCCCTCCGGCGACGTCCCGGCGGCTCCTCTCCGCTCCCGACGTTCCCCCGCCCGACATGTCTCTTCTTGTCCCCGCGAGATCCGACGAGGCTCCTTTCCTTCGAGCCCGCATAGCTCAGTAGGTAAGAGCGAGGAGGAGGGGATGACGGGTGGGTCCTATGTGGCATTGTCTGTTGGGATGGATTTGAGACCCTGATTTGAAGGCTGCTGTTGGAGTGGATATAAAAAATTTGAACCCTCAAAAATAGGAGGAGCCCTCAAATCAAAAGTAGGGGCCCTGATTTGAGGGCTCCTGCTGGAGATGCTCTAACCACTTAGATCTTGTGTATTTAGGCTTTTTTTAGCTTAAAAGTACAAAAGTCAAACCCTAAACAAAAGGTGATTTTTCTATCAGTTTTTGGAAATGCTTAAGTCTCACGTATACTATAAACCAAAAGCCAACCGAGAGGATTTTTTTTTGGTTAGAAGTAGCTTTCTGTCACTCAATTTCGCTAAATTTATTTACCAAATGCTATTTTATATAAATTCTAAAATTACTCCTCTCTCTCCTCATTTCTCCTCCGCTCTTCTAGGTCAAACGGCTGTGGCCCTCAGCACGATTCGTAGCGTTTGCACCATGCCTCTCCGCTCGTCCTAGCAAACTAGCAAACATCTTAGCTTGGCTTAAAAGCTGTTCAAACCAAAAAACTAGCTTTAAACTCAAAAGTCTAAGCTTGAACAAACAATGTCATAGTCTATCTGCTCCAACCGGCTTAAAAGCCCCATATTCTGGCTTTGGCTATTGGCTTTTGGCTGTAAATGTACTATAGCGGCTGTTAGCTTTTTTAAAAGTTAAAAAATGAGAAAAAAAATAAGAAAAAGAAAAGAAAAACCATTATATGTCCTGAACAATACAAAGGAATAAAGGAAAAAAGTAAAAGCAAAAAACCTAAAACAAAAGGCCAAAATTAAAAAGCTAATGTGTTCCAAGTGGCTGTAAGAAACCGAAACTGTCTGGAGCAGAGCAGATCCAAAATAGGGTGGAGAACGATAAGATCACCAACCGTTCTTAAGAAATTGAATGGCCATGACTAGTGACAGTGGATACCCACCAAACGAACGACGGCGATGGGAAACTGTGGTGGAATCCATGATATAAGCAATGTTGCCGATTAGGATGAGTTCTTTTGGGTTATGGATTATGACTTTTGATTTAAAATTTGGCTATTTGCAAGAAAGAGTACAGAGAGAGACACTCACGTGTAATTTTGGCCGATATAGATGAACTCGATACAGTATCTACTATAATCGACTTATATACCCCACTTTGAAAAGACACTTTGTTTAAAAACTAGTTATTATAACATAAATCAAAAGTCACAGCAACAAGTCCAAAAGAACTCAGCCAGTGAATTAATACTGGTCAAACAACCACGCGGTTTTTCTATATGATGTGTTGTCTCGCTGATGGATTTTTAATATAACAGTAAGAAAAATGTAGCCACATTTAAGTATTTAGGACTTGCTACTTCTAATTTTCGAAAAGGAGGAAATCAACACATGGAAAAAAACATAATACATTTTAAAAAGGTCAAGTTCACTGATCTGTACTGCAAGAGAATAGACCTACCACATGGAATATTTCAAAATAAGACCTACCACATGGAATATTTCAAAATAAGGTGAGAAGCAATCGCCAACCGCTCTCGAGAAATCGAACGGCCGAGATCAAGCCTAGTGGCACCCGAGAAATGTGGTGGCCCGAAGGCGACGAGAAATTGTGGCCTTAATTTTGCTCGTGACCTCACATCAAAGCAACACGACACAACGTCTACTTTTCTTGTTCGAGTTCACTCAAGTAGGCCATGAGGATGTGGCCGATCAGCATCAATCCAACTCAGCATTCCACATTGGAATCTTGGTCTAGTTGCCACTTACAAATTTCCACTTAATTAACGTGCAACACTGCCTGTTTACTTTGGCTGCGGTTTATGGCTTTTGGCTGAAATATTTGAATTGGCTGTTTACGGTACAGATTACGGAGAGATCGATACTCACTTGCGATTTTGGCTGGTACAGATATTGGGCTTTTAACATGTACTACGTTTAACTTGTAGACCCCGTCTTGAAAAAATACTCCGTTTAAAAGTTAGGTACTGTAACGACTGCGAAAAGCTGGCCGGCTTGTGGCCTCCCAAACAGGCCCTGTAACTAGCTCTCCATGTCTGAAAGTTAGTATGTCATACTCCAGAAATCGAATTAATGTGCAAAAAACACTTTACAAACTCTCTCAATTGGACATCTACTCGGATGAGTTAGACCAAGTGCTGCACAATGCATAAATTATAGGAACACGCGTACGCTACGCTAGCGCAGAATAAAATTTTCTACCGCGTAAACCAGAAAGCCATGCAAGTAAGAGATCGCAGATTGTTACCACTAGACGCGGTCGCGGCGAAGTATCGTTGATACAACCGATTCAACGGCGCCGCGTCGATGTAGCGATGGTAGTCGAGCGTTCTCCGTCCAACCGTCTCCTTCGTGATCGTCTCGCTTAGCGCCGCATCACGCGCCGCCTCTCACCAAGTCCACACGTCCCGGATGGAACGCCATCGCGGTGTGCTAGCACCGTCGCCCGGCTAGGGTTTCGGGATACGGCCGAGGGGAGGTGGCGGCCAGGGTTTTCAACACAATAGTCTCTCAAACCTGCAGCCTCACCTCCACATATTTATAGAGCATGCTAATGGGCTTCCACGTTGTAGGCCCATTAGGACCCTAATCCCATATGGATCAATATCCATTTTAGCCTATAAATCGAATTGTTTATGATTGTCTCTTGGGCACATCACTAACATAAATTCCTCTTTCTTTTTTTGAGGCAAGTAGGATTTAGTTAAAGTGCATATATTATTATACCTGCAGAACATTGGATTGCAAATTAGGGGGCGAAGTGATCTCTGCCATCAGAGAAGGCAAATACTGTTGTCGAAGAACAGCGCTAGTTGGCGCATATTCTCTTGCCATTTCTATTGGTTACTTATCAATCCTCTCAGATAAGTTTCTAACGACACAGAAGGTGTAAATAGTAGTGGCTCACTGCTACTATTACTCAAGGCACTTATTTTCCATCAGAAAATACTTTGTATTGGTCGGCCAGGATGAAACTAAGAACTGGATTTGTCAACAGGCTAACCCCCTTTTTTCTTTTGCAGCAAAGTGCAGTCAAGGCTAAAATGGAAGATTTGTCTGTTGCAGGTGGCCGGTAGATAAATAGAAAAGACACCACACAACACAGCTCCTTTTTACCTCCACATTAGGGACGACAATCGGGCGCGGCAGGTACAGGTAGTGCTCGCCCATACTCGTTGCCCATGGTATACCTAGGGGTGGAAACGAGCCGAGCTGAGCTGGCTCGAGCCAAGCTCGTTTCGGCTCGCGTGAACAGTAGCTCGACTCGGCTCGTTTCAGAAACGAGCTACGAGAGAGGCTCGGCTCGGCTCGAAATGCGGCTCGAGCTGGCCCACGAGCCCTGCGAGCGAAACACCTCGCAGAGCGATTCACGAAGCGGCAGCAAGCGGCGATTCCACGAGCGGCGGCGGCTCACAGAGCGATTCATAGCGATGTGCGGCGAAGACATGAAAATTAGTAGCAGCGACAAGCGACTCACAGCGATAGCAGCGATTCACAAATCACAAGCAGCAGCATAAATCACAAATAATAGAACAACGGCGCGGCTTTAGCGATTCACAAGTTCACAAACAAGCAGATAGCGCACTAGCGATTCACAAGTTCACATTTCTGCAGTTCCACGATCGAGAGTGCAAAGAAGACATGAAAATTAGTAGCGAGCGACAAGCGACTCACACAGCGGCGAGTTCACAAATCACAACAGCAGCAGCAGTAGCAAATCACAAATAATAGAACAGCAGCAGCAGTTTAGCAATTCATAAGCTCACAAACAGCAGCAGTAGCAGACTAGCAGTTCACAAGTTCACATTTTACAACAGTTTACAGAAGTTCACAGTCAGTAGTAGGCAGCAGCACATGAAAATTAGTAGCAGGCAGCAAGCAGCTCACAGCAGCAGCAGTAGTTCACAAATCACAATAGCAGCAGCAGTAGCAAATCACAAATAATAGAACAACATCGACAGTTTAGCAGTTCACAAGTTCACAAACAGCAGCAGTAGCAGACTAGCAATTCACAAGTTCACATTTCACAGTTCCACGATCGAGAGTGCAAAGAAGCGACTCATAGCAAAGCGATCCACAAATGAAACATGAGATCACAACGATTATACGAAGGGTGCAGCAGTAGTAGTTCGAAATGCAGGGAGCAACAGTAACTCGAAATGTAGCAACAGCTCTTGATGCATTCATTTCCTATCGTCTTTCGACCAATGAACTGATATAATGGATTTAAATATCTCATCAAAACATTAAACCAAGTATGTTCGACCATCCTAAAGGGATACTCATGGACAATTATCATCTTAGCAATAATTCGATGAGTTTCATCTTGATCATATTCCGTAGGAGTAGAAACAAAAGATAAATCAGTCTCACCTCCCATGGCAGGACTGAAGTTGAGTTTCGCTTGAGCTTTCATCTTAGCCACCTTGTTCATATATGGCGTGCACTTCGGTATATGCCTCATAAGATATGAAGTTGCACCCCCTTGTTTGTAAGACATGAGTTTGTAGCAGAACCTACACTTTGCTTTTGTATCAACCTCTCCTTTCTTTGTCTTCGGTGGAACATTCACCACCTTAAAGATCTTCCAACAATCTGATCTTTGTTTCTGTCTACCAACTGCCTTTGGAGATCCTTTCCTCCTTTTTGCCCCCCTCTTCTGAGACACTGTACCCTCTTCTGTTGTCAATGCCACAACGGTTTCTTCAGCACCATTTGAACTTGAAGAGTCCACATCAATATCATCCATGTCTCATCAGATGGTACACCACCATGAACATCACCACCCAAAGCCTCCCAATCCACATCCTCACTCGATGACTGTAATAAAACATTGTACAATGTTAGCCCCAAGAATCAGTGGACGCACACGTGACACAGTGGACACTATCGCTCACACAAAGGATCAGTCGCAGAAGCAAAACAGAGAACTGAACTATGCAATTCTCTGTATTTTTCAGTTGGGCTACAGTCCTCCCGAAAGCAAAAGATGCTCAACAGATAACACACACAGAAACTTGATAAATACATTGCTGGGTTTTTTCACAATATTCTTTGAGAAGATCACCACGCACGACACCTCCAATGCCGTCTAGGACTTGGCAAACTCCAAGAGTAATAACCCAAGCCCCTCGCTTTACTCTCACCACGTGCAACGAATGCACAAGCTCGAGTGATTCACAATCCACCTCTAGATGCAACACATACATTCTAGAGTCTTCCTCCTTGTTCACAAGGTGCAACGCATGCACAATTGAGAGGAGGACCTCACTAGCTAAGAGGGTGAAATGGAGTGCCAAAAGTTATTCTCCAACTGGCCATAAGGGGTATTTATATCCCACACAAGAAAACTAGCTGTTGGAGCCAAATCTCTGAAAAATCAGAGTTATCAGAAGTACCGGTGGCAAAACTACGGTACTTTCGCTCCCTTTGTAGCGGTAAAATAACTAGCCGTTAGAAGCAAAGGACTAGTTGAATCTGGTAGTTTCACTGCACATTTTTCGGTAGTTCTCATCATCGAAAGTACCGCTCCCACATGCGGAACTACCGCTCTTGCGGAAAGGAGGAGACCACCACACATGTGCCTCTCTAGAAAAAACATACCGCTACACAAGCCGGACATTCCGCAAATCAGAAGTACCGCTCTCACAGAGCCGGTAGTTCCGCTCACTGATCAGACCGCTCACATAGAGCTGGTCGAAAGTTCCGATCATCGACTGCACATGTCTCTAACCACGCTATCCGGATCGATCATATAGGCTTCCGACCATGATGGTCTCCGACAACATTAGTTTTGGCCACTCAGGTCTCGACCATGTCGATATTTGACCACGTTGGTCTCCGATCACATAGATCTCCGACCACTACATCAATCTTCGACCATGTTGTCTTAATCACATCAGTTCGACTATGTCGATTTCGACCATATAGGTCTCGACCACATCGGTTTCGACCACATTGGTTTCAATCATACAGATCTCGACCACATTGGTTCCGACCATACTGGTTCAACCACGCTGGTCTTCGATCACACAGATCTTGACCACGTCGGATTTGACCACACCGGTTTTGATCACACAGATCTTGACCACGTTGGTTTCAACTACTATGATCTTCGACCACACAGGTCATCGACCACGTCGATCTTTGACCACGTTGGTTCTCGACCACATAGGTCTTCCGATCACCAATAGATATGGTAATTCCATGATTACAACGCTGGTAATTCCATTCAATGGTAGTACAGTAGACTACACTGCAGTAGTTCTGATTTCCCTAAGAAGTACATATATTTCAACAGATTTTGCAAAACTCATTTGCAAATTACAGTATCATGCACACAATGATTATTTATGATTCCCAACAAGTTGCAAAATATATTTGCACATTTTTAGAATAATGACACAAGGATTATATATATATGAGCTTCAACCATTTACAAAATACATTTGCAAATGTAAGTCTCATACTACAAAGAATGAAAATATGGACTTCAAACACTTGCAAAACATATTCGCAATATATAGTCCCATGTACAAGGGTTCAACACATGAGCCACAACTATTTGCAAAACACATTTGCAAATACAAGCCTCATGCCAAGGAGAGCTAGAGCAAGTGAGGTTGAGCTATCAACACATGATGAGACTCAATCTACTAGACATGACCCCTCTTAATAGTACGCCAACCTATACTAGCAATTTGGTCTTCTAACCAAACACCAAGACTGGTAAAAGACTATGAACATATCCTTAGTCCTGGCTAGTCGTACCTTTGCCTTGAGCATCCTTTTGAAGCTTGATGACAAACATCATCAATTCAAGTTCGGGTCATCGTCTTGACATATATCAACACATGATGCATCCACTTCTTGAACCCCATCAACACATGATATGTCTTCACTTGACTTGATGATCAACACATGATCATCTCCTCTTGGACATGCATCAACTTATGATGAATCTTCTTCTTGATGGCTTTCAACACATGAGGCTATCTTCCATCTAGACTCGATGATCTTCAACACATGAAGTCATCTCAAGTCATCCTCATTTATGGAACCTAATCTATTTATCCAACTAAGAGAAAATATTAGTCCACAAATAAGTTATCATCAACTACCAAACTTCACCATTAACGCATAATGGAGGGACTAGATTAAACAATCTTCACTTTTTTGGTAGTTCATGACAATCTCAATAAATAATAAGATAAAGATTGTATTTGCGAGTATACAACATGTACACAACACTTGTATACTCGAAGATAAGCTTTAAGCAAAGTTTACTTATCGGGTTGTCATTAAACATGCAACTGTTAACACATAATGGAGAAGTTAGATGACAACCCGATTGCGAATGAGTATATATAAACTACACAAGCTATATATACTCAAAAAATGTGTTTCAAAGTAAAGATCCTAAATATGTGTATTAAAGGAAACATGGATCAATACTTATGAAATATCAAAATATAGAGTGAACTCCTCCTAAATATGTGCATACAAGTATGTGTAATAAAGACATATGCACATACTCATTTTGGATCATTTGTGGAGTTCAATCTATATTTTGGATCCAAAGAATGCACTAATATATAAGAATGTGATTTCGAGTACATACATATTTGATTTCACCTTTTCATCCAAATGAAATTAAGTAATATCATAATCAATAAATAAGGTTAGTCTCACAAATGCATTTGTTATTATCACCAAAACCTCATAATAGTATTTGTCATTATCACCAAAACTAACTTAAATGGAGCTTGATCTTTCAATTGCCTCCAAGCCACCCGCCCAACACTTGGCGTCTTAGACACTTGCCAATGTCGTCGCCCGTCCATCACCAACCTCAAGAGCGCTTCACAAAAGGGATTAGGGACTGGATTGATTGTTGGCTTGTTGTTGCTATGGTGCTACCGAAAGCCGAATTAATTCATTTGGTTGGCCTGGCCACATGTTGGCTTTCGCTTTGGTATTTGGTTTTGGTGGGCTTTGGCCTTTTGGTGCTTTGTTGCTTGCTGGTGAGTGCCATGGTTGGCCCAAGAACCCAACATCATGGAATCATTTGGGTTCAGCTAATCTGTAATCCATTTCAAGCCCAAGTGCATGGCTTATTAGCTTATGCATGTCTTCCTCACTCTCAGTCTCTTGACAAGACAACATCCGACGATGACCTGGCATGGCGCATGGCGCGGTGGCACTCCAGTCGGAGCTAGGAGGTACCTACTATCTGGCCAGAAGTAGGGTGGGCGCTAGCCCCCTTGATTTTCCGATAGATCCAGCATTGAATGTAGAGAACACGTAAGGCCAGGAAGAAAAAATAGTTAACTAATGCCTGATGGGACAATAAGAAAACGAAATGCAGTAGCTTCTAATTCAAAGCTGCAGGAAACAAGCTAATCATATCATAGATATTAGGATTCATGATATGCATACATCGCAAAAAATCTTCTTTAAAAAAATTAAAAAAAATCATAAGAGACTATCCAGTGATGGATAACTAGTCTAGCAAAACACTAAAGGTCGACATGCTATACATAAAACAACATTCCTCATCACCTCAATCCATTTCAAGATAGTGAAACCAAACTCAATAAATATCATCAATTGAATCAGCTTATAGTTTTTCAGTGCTACTTGAAATGAATTCACACGTAGAGTTCGTTGCACTGTACATTTTTGTGGGAACCTGGATTTGACGATCCAAATCTCTTGTATATTCTGAGGTAGTACCTGGATCAGTAGCTAGCTCACACAATAACATAGGCAAATATCACACCCATACATGCGAATAAATAAAAGAAGTACTTCATATTACATAAACAACTATAAATAGGTCTTATGATCAAATTTTATATATCAAGCTGACAAGCCAAATGAGATTGTTTATAATTAAGCAGCAGAATAGTAAGTAAACCAAAAGGAGCCTCCATTTTTGCCATAGGCAATCAATTGAGGCTAAATCTAGTCCCAACCTTCGTCTTCCACATCATAACTGGTAGCATAGACGAATCTATATACCAGGTCATCACTTTTGTCATCTAAAACTATATATTAAGCAACCATAAGTACAAAAGTACTCAGCAAGTCCCTATAGCAGAATGCAACTATATATACATCTACATGCAAAGGCTTATCTAAGTGGGAGTCTTATGTCTCTTTTAGTATAAAGCCAATTTATCGTACATACTAATTTTGTTAGATTACAAACTATGACATAGCTATTTTTACATTTAAAACTAATATCCATTTTTTAGTCAAGTTTATCATGAGAGTGAAATCCCTTTGCTTTCATGTCCATTATCATGAGAGCGAAATCCCTCCACTTTCATTTCTATTTTCCGATTTTGGTTATCACAACTATTACCAGCTTATTATTTATTTGTGAAAACTCTGCAAGTGTAACATTTCTACACTTTTGCCCAAGAGCATGGCTATTTGAATAGATTTTTAGCTCATAATATCGGCTACTATATGCTTCTGTAGATGGGCGACTGAGAAAATCATAATAAGGCTTTTACAATGCTTGCTCTCACTATAGGGTGAATCCTCAACACTGGTGACAGTGACTGTTCCCATCCTGGGTTACGTCTCACCCCTAAAATATTCCCATCCCAGGCTATGTTTTCAATAAGGGATCCAGCTGTTAGGGAGTCTACGGCTCTTCTCGACAAAATCCACAAGGGCAGTAACCATTACAGTTCGCTCCCACCAATCACATCAGAAATATAGAAATCCACCTAATAATCTACTGTGCAAGATTCACACCGAAGCTAAGCAAATTAGTGGGTTAGGTCTATCCCATAACCAGACTTATGGTTGTACGATTTGTGTATAGAAAAGATGAGCACAAGAATTCGGTCCTTAAACGACTCAGGTGAGACCAACCACAAACTCATAGCTCATTTAATCCCTGCATAGCTATTACAAAAATACACATGCAATCTCTACACAGCCTATCAAAAAATTACATGTGTAATCCCTGCACAGCCAATTCAAACATGACGTGTGCAATGCTTGCATGACCAATCCAATACGTGCAATCCCCACACCGATCTCCAATCAACTACTCGTTTGAGTCTCCACCATTTTATAAAATATTTTTCTATTTTCCGTGGTAACCCATGTTACCATTCATTATCATGTTTTCAAGTTTAGTTGGCAATGTTTGTGTTGTATTTTATTTTACCACTAAGGTATTTCTAAGTACAACTAAAGCCTACTATAGTTTAACCAATGGTGGAGTTATTATTATTGTAAGTATCCTAAGGTGACATGGCTAGGTAATATCAACATTTCAAGGAAGGGGGAATATTAAGCAACAAGTGCATGTCATCACTAGGCAATCAACCTTTAGCATAGCCTTTTAGCAATTATTCATAATAACCATGCATGTGTATTTGAAAGCAAAATATTGGTGTTTGAAAACTGGGTTCGACATGACCAATTGCAAGGACTTGCCTTGATCAAATATGGCTAGTGTAGGGTCTTGTTCTTCAACGACGGGGGTCTTCGAAGTGTAAAAGTCTATATACACGAAACCATCTATATTCAATCAAATATTCAAATAAAATTTAAATAAAAATTCAAATGAACTCCAAAAATTATTGTTTTGATACTGTTGGAAAGGTTTTTCAATTTAGATGAATTTATAAATAAACATAATTGGAATTGGATATGAAATGAAGAAGTTATGGCCTTTCAAAGTTTGAACCAAAATAAAATTTTGGAAATTTCAAAATTTCTGACAGGTGGGGTCAATTGGAATTTCTTTTTCATTTTGAGTTATTTTTCTTGAGAAAATATTCAGTGGCTGACAAGTGGGGTCGACAGGGGGTTTTCCTTTTCTTTCTCAATTAATTTCCTCAAGGAAATCATCCTGTGGTTGACAGGTGGGATCTTAGGGGGTTTTATTTATGTTTTCTATTTATTTTTAACTCAGGAAAAAGGGTGAGGTTGACAAGTAGGGTCACGGTTTACATGGGCTTGGTCCACACGACTGTTTTTAGATAGTAGGACCCACATGTCGGTGACAGTGGTTCATACACTTGGCTTACACGATGGTTTAAATGGTATGGGATCCAAATGTCAGTGGGTCACGATTTAAATCCTAGGTTAATTAAGATTTCTAATTACACAGGGCCCACATGTCATACTAAGGTTAGTGCATACTTAACATTTAATTTAATTACCAAGTTAATTATGTTTCTGATGGATGGGCTCACTGGTTAGTGAGACTAATCAAACTTACAGAAGCTCACGACAGAGCTCCTTGGCGAGCTCGCTAGCGGCAAGAGGGAGGTCGGCGTGTTCGGCCATGGGTCAAAATGGAATGCCCAAGGCAAGAGCTAGCTACTGGTGATGATGGCGCTTAGTGAGGTGCACTATAGTGGCAGGTAGCCAGCGACAAGCGGTGGTGCTAGGTGGCAGTGTGTGGCAAGTGCATAAAGCCATGTTCGAGCCAAGGTTAAGGGTGCAATAGGTTCAGTGGGTTGCTAATAGTGTTTTGGGCATGGCTTGAGGTCCTAGAGTCATCAGGCAAGGTCGATGACGAGCCTGGCGAAGGTGACATGGTCGGCGATGGCGAACCTTGAATTTCCTACCTAACTTCCTCAAATTGAGGGTGGTTTCATGATCTACAAGTTAGGGTAAAGCTAATGGAGCATTGGTTGTGGCTTTTTGCGCAGTGTGCCATGCTATTCACGGTGGCCAGCGGTGGCGAGAATAGGTGAACATGACCGGAGTGCTACGACCGGTTCTAAGGTCCAGTGGCTAGCCTAAGGTCGGCCTCGAGCTAAATTGCAAAGAGGCAGAAGGGCTTACGGGGATTCCGGGTAAGGTGTGAGAACAGGCGGTGGTGAAAAACTTGGCCAACGTTGGGGAAGATGGACGTGTCCTAGCGGCTCTAGGGCACGACAAGGCCATCCAAAGGGCGTTAGCATAAGGGGGTCAAGGCGAGTAAGAATGGCACGATGTCAATAATCAGAACTAACCTGAGCAAAGAGTACTGGCGACAGGGCTCGGTGGTGAAGACATCAGCTTCAGGTTTCCTGAGGGCAAACAAGCAAGGAAAGGTGAGCACAGGTAGAGAAGAATGAGGCGAACTCAATGCGCACGATGGCATTGTTGGAGACTCACCGAACGGTGAGGAATTGAGCGGCGGAGCTCGTGGCTAGACTTGGAGAAGATAGGAAAATCCTTCCTCTCCAAAAGTTCTGGTGTTGTGTAAGCTCAGGGGAAAGTTTGAGTGAGTAAGCACAAAGCTTGGAGGGAATTTGAACAAGATTTATACTTGAATTTGAGTTTGAATTTCTAATTCAAATTCCATAAGGAATTTGCACACGAAAATTTCAGGAAAAAAAATCCTTAGCATCGAATTAAATTTTAGAAATTTTGAATTTACATTTTTGAGCTAAGGAATTTGTTTTAAAAATCTTAAAGCTCCATCCAGGCTTTAGAATATTTTTTTAAAATGCCCCAAAAATGTTAAATTTCGTAGAAAATCATTCATGTTTATTTGGAAGAGAAAATTGGACTGTTACAATTTTCAGTTACCATACCCTGGTTCTACACTCCTACTGTTGTGAAATACAACATGCAACACACAAGGTACAGCAAATGCAGCTTCCGTTGTTTCATTCAACTTGTCAGTACAGACCTGGAAACGATCAGGGTGTTGGCATGTCGGCTTGATCCAGAAAACAACTAACATGGCACTAGGTTGCCATCTGTACATCACAGCCATCCCTGGAACTCCTGTTTTCCAGCTTCCGCACCAGATTGATCGGCCATTGACAGCCACGCCGAGAAACAGACAACTCCCAGGCATCTGAATGGTACCTGCCACCATACTTCCAGGTCTTCAGCTTATGCAGGAGGGGAGATCCACAATGTCGGAGGATTGTTTATCCTGCTGCCGAGGTGTACTAACTTCCAGAAAGTCCTCCGCGTTGAATTTATCGATTTCGTCCCACTCCACCTCTGCTGTGTTTTTGAGTTAAGGGTTTAGTGGTTTCACATCGAAATGGGGTGTGTTATACTATAGCATAACCAAAACATAAGGGAAATAGACTGTTAGATAGAGGATACGGGCTGTCTTCCACATGTCGGTAATGCTAACCCCTGTGTCTGATAAGAGCCAGTAGTCTGCATCAGTCTGCACAAAAAAAAAGGGTTCTTGCGTTATAAAGTGCTCGTGCCAGAAAAGATAGCTAGACAAATTGCAATTGAACTCAACTGTGATAGAAAAGATATATCCATAACAGATAAGTGTGCATTCTTTATATTCTTTCAAATTAATTTGGGTAGAACATTTTCCTAATATTCGTCATGATATGCCTCTCTCTCCATGAGGTAGTAGGGCCAGTCAAAATTCAATAGCTGGCCCTTTCTTCCCAAAGGAAAAAGGGTCCGCAATTCATCAGATATGTGATGATTGACCAGTAACCAAGTCAAGTAGCTCTTTACAGGTTATCTTCCAATTATCAAAAGAATAGTTAGTAGAAACAAATGATAAGGAGCACAGAAAAGACCAGACGCTAATAGTACATCACAAGAGTGATATAGTGAAGTTGACGTGAAGTGGTTCTATTTGCCGAATTGACAGAACCAAAGACAGGCAGTTGAAGCAGAAAGTAGTGCATTGAGCATTGGGTGAAAACCCATATTATAATAAGAACAGGATCCTAGCCTGATTGATTTTAACTGGAATATCTTGCGAAAATTTATTCATGGAAGTGAACTTACATCAAGTTCCGAAGGGACAATCTTCATCATCCCTCCAATATCCTGTGAACTAGTAGGAGCATCAGGAGGCATTATCAGCCCTTCTTGAATATTCAGTTCCATCTCTGCAGCTTTGTTGCATTCTGCAGCCAATGGTGTCCTAGGATTCTCTAGATAATCCATGTTCATGGTCTGTGTGGGTCTTGGAGGAGTCTCCATGCCACTCATCTCCTCAAATTGACTAAAAAATCAACAATGACATTGGTTTTCATGTTAAGTTAGAGCTCTACATTCTGAAGTTATGATTTTTATCATTATCATGCCAGAGACGTAGAGGTAATAGCGTATACCTAACTAGGTACACATCTATCGGACCCATAGTGCTTCTTAGAACAATCCTATATCTCCTTTGAGGATAGTCATTCACCTGCATGGGAAAGGAAGCTGCCTTCATTAACAAAATGTAACAAGTAACATCCATCTAAGGTCCTAAAGGTAACAAACATATTGTTACTACTCACCTCATCAGGATCTGGGACCTCCAGAGTTGTACCATGAGGTGCTTTTATTGCGATTAGGGTCTGATTCTGCAAATTGTTGCACATTTACTTGATTCATAAAGATAGTATGGATCATTTAACAATTATTACTAGAGTTTAAAAGGGACCTGAAAGCAGGGCAAGGACTTGATATCATCTTCCGTAACGTAAAGCCACCTGTAGGAAATGAGGTGCAAGAACAGATTTTAAACTTGCATTGTAGTCCTAGACATCTTAATCAATTATGATGAACATATAGTTACTTTCTGGAGGAAAAAAGGAGATACTTTCTTTTGGTTATTTTCATCTTCAGTGAGCTCCCTTAAGTTGTCTCGCATTTGACTGCAAGAAACATTTGGAGCAGCATGGTTAGTGAAAGAATATAAAGAATCATTACTCTTATTTGTAACTGGTCACCAACCTTATTTGTTCATCTAAGCTGTGCTCCTGCAGTGTGAGGGCTTCAATATCTGCCTGTAGATGACAAATATAAAGAATCATTTCTCTTATTTGTAACAAAAAAAAAACCATTACCTAAGCATCTCCATTCCAACAATTTATGTTGCATGAGAAGCAATAGTTGTCACAATTAGGACGGTATAAAGCATGATACCTGTAAAATGGACATATCATCGCTAACTTCTCCTGGTCGGGAGTCATCAATTCCTCTGCAAAAGGACATATAAAGTAAGTGATGCCCATAAAACACCAATGACAGATATGGACACAAAGAGGATAAATTACTTCCAACGGATATTGTTCTTAAGCTTCTTTTCTATCAGCCCTATTCCTTCAAGGACATTAGTAATGTCATATATACGCCTCTTTTGTACCTGCAGAACAAGTAGCACATTTACATGCTTAACAAAAGAAAGGTGTACTTGCAACAAGATGCGACAAAAGAACTACCAACCTCTAATGTTTCTGCAGCATTATTCAAATCAACTATGCCACCAGGTGCACCTTTTAGCAAGTTCAGGAACTTTTTTGTCAATAGTCCTAAAAGAACAAACAGATAAATGACAACATAAGTTAAGAAGCTACCAATAAAATGTCAGTCCAGACGGAGAACGCTGGTCCAAACATGAGTGCCTCTACTAACCTAGGGAGCTATCGTAGCGGCAGCCACCAACAGGAGTAACCGGATTGCCTGGAGAACCTGGGAAAGAGTATGCAGTTGACATGAGTAACTTGGCCCAAGATAAGGATGATTCATGGCTGACTGAATGTGATCACTCACCAGAACACAAAGGGGTCTGAGGACAAGATTTCTGGCCTTTTGCAGCCATAGATTTGGCAGAAATTTTAGAAGACTTTCCTGAAAGTGGTGTAGGAACTGGACTGCTTGCTGCGTTAGCACATCCAGGGCTCATCATCCAGTCATTTGATTCAGCTGCTTCATTGTCTTCTCTGTCATGTTTCTGCTTTAACTACAAACAAAACATTGTTGTTAGATTTAATGTGAGAGAAGCAACGATTACATGAAAATATCTCAGTATACTTTCAAAAGGCATTCAACATTTAATATTACTGGATGAAAGCTGTCAAAGTATTTTGTTACCACAACAAGAATGTGGCGTCCTTTTAAGAATACCAATAGGTATCCACAGGTACAAGTATTCTATTATAGATTTATAGTAAACACATAAGCCTTACATCTAAAACATTATAGAATGAGAGATCCCAGCTAAGGGGGAAGAGAGCCATAAGAGAATAAACTTTCAAAATGGAAATTTTCAGAAGTGTACTTGCTACTAATGGATCCTGGAAAAGTTATTGGCATGTGAATTGATCCCTGAATTTATACATGTTAAGAAATTAAAACAGATTCTCAATCAGACAACAATCATAAAAATTGTCATGAAACTGCAATGTATTTTGTCAAAAAAGGGACTGTGTATTGTAAGTTTTTTTCGAATCTTTGTAGCTCTTTTAGCAAATTCAAATCTTGAGCCTCTTTTCACACTGCAAGAGGAAGTTGACCACATATTGAAATTCATAACGTAGTTGGAACTCAATTATGAGAGTTGTGGACAATGGCTTGGCTTGGGATTTTCAAGCCAACACGCCATGTTTCACAATGCAGAAGCACAAGCCACTATTGGTTGCAAGGAGCAAACTGAATTAACAACACTATTTGAGCATGACTAACCATTAGAGAGAAGTCAGAAACATTTTTATCACTGAGTTTCAGCAACATAGCTCTATCTATTGAAGTCAGCAAATGTGAAACAGTAACGGTCCATAGTCCTAACCAGTTCCATGAAAATTTAACCTACATGCCTACATCACATGCAAATGTGTAGCCATACCAAATCGTTTCCCCTCTTTTCATGGTGTACGAAAAATCAAGCTATTACTCGCATTTGGAAGCAATGTGGTTATTAACCCCAACCACATTGTAAAATTTTGGTAACAGTTCATTAAACCATTCGCCATTCCATATAAAGCCAACAAGGCCTGCCAAAACGGCCCAGTCTAAATCAATCCATCAGCGCGAGAATCATCAAACCCTCCACCATGTCTTATCATAGCCTAGTTTGCGCGGTATCAACTACCGAAGGGCTAAAAAAAATATTGCATCTTATGTAGCAACTAAAGTGCCCATCGGCAAGCTGCTACCCTGATCTATTCTGTGCCTGAAAGTAGAAAGCAAGTAAGAAACATGTTCCTTTCCCTCAAAACTAGCAATTTCCACAGAATTAGTTCATCCTCATTAACCAAAACCTCAGCAAAATATTCCATCTGGTCACCTCTTCCGGAAATTGCAGAATGCTCACCAACATCAAATCTCCGTAGAATTGCACCGCAGCCCCACCAGGCCACCGCAGCTAGCAAGACTCACTAAATTTGCCTCCAACATATGAAAAAAACACCCATCCCCATCCACCCCAGCTTCCTCGTTACCAAATCTACGGCGATGCGCTTCAGCATTGCTACAATCGAGCTATTGCGGCGGCGTAGACGAACTCCTCAGCTCCCACTCGTCGCGAGCGGGACGGGACCAGCCGCGTCCTAAGCATCCATCCAACTGAACAATCGAAACAATCAACAAATCTCCTCCACAGGCCCCCCTCAACTCACAGGCGTCCTGACGATGACCGCCTCCGCCATCTCGCCGCTGCCGCCGTCGGCCACGCCGAACTGGTGGTACTCCCCAGGCGGCGGCGCGAACAGCTGGTAACGCTGCAGCAGCACCCGAGCCGCACCCTCGCTGGTCCCGCCGCCGGCGGCCGCCATGGAGATCGGAAGCTCCGAGCGGTAGATCGAACTTGCCGCGGCGCGGGGGCTCTTAGGGTTTGGCGGCAGGGGAAAAAAAGGAGGGAAAGAGGAGGACAAAAGGAGGGAAATTGTATCTTTGGTAGTGGAGGTTGCAAGTTTTGAGGTGGAGGGACGATATATGCTGCTTCCTCCGTTTTTTTACCTTAGTTTTTGATTTTTTTTTTGTGGTCTATAATACGACTTTGATTACTTTTATCGTTCCTGTTTACTTAGTTTTTGATTTTTTTATGGTTTTTAAGATACGACTTTAACCACTATTTTTAATAAATTTACACCAACATATAGTAATAATATTATAAAAATATTTTTAACTACAAATAGAATGATATAATTTTTATATACCTAATCTAGATAGTTTTAAACCAATTGCTTTCTTCATTTTTATTTACTTAGTTTTTAGCTTTTTATGGTTTATAAGATGTGGCTTTGACTGCTTTTTTAAAAACCTTACATTAAGATATAGTAATAAAATTATAATGTTATGAAAGTATTTTTAACTATAAATCTAATGATATAATTTTTATATAGCTAATTTAAGTAGTTTTAAATCAATTGATAATTAAAGTTTGATGGTATGAACTCTAAGACGTTAAGAAAAACGGAATAAGCATTCTAGAGGATTGAGGAACCAGAGAGAAAATGTAATTAGTCTTTTTTTCTTCAAACTTCACTTTCTTTTTTGGTGAGGATTCATAAATTGAATTGCTCGAAAGGATGTTGCATCATGTCTTCAATTATTCAACTAAAATAATGTATAGTTATGTGAACTAAATCCTAAAAATACACTAGATGAGCTCTGTATTGGTGCTGGCATCCTTTTGTTTTAATTGTCGATTTTACCAGATTACGTATGTATTAAAACTGTAGCTTGCTAGTTATGCCGTCTGACTGTTATGAAAAGAAGGGAATGGCTTAAATTTCTGCAAATATTTGGAAATATTTCGTTGAATTTTGTGTGATGTGATGATCTCAAATAGAAAAAAAACTGTAGGCGATAAAGTGAGGTGTGACAGGCGAGAAACCATACAGCTGTGTGGGGTCCGAAATCCGTCGCGAAATGCGCGCGCTTTTATTTTCCCGCCGTTCACGCTGACAAGTGGGGTCAGCGCCGGTGCGAGCGTGTCCCAACTCGGGGTTTTTGGCGGGGAGCCTCCTGATTGGTTAACGCCAGCACATGACTAGGATAAATGCGTTGGACACATAGAGAAAGCTACACGAGGCATTACAAAGCGTGACATGTGGGTCCTCGCTTATCTCCCGAAATGCAACGCGATGCCTCTTATGGGACCGTTCACATAAGAGCAAGGCTAATAATACAGCCTTCAGCTAGCTGTATAGATATTTACATCCCACTTATCAGTCTATTCATATAGTAGTTTACAGCCAGCTGAAGGTTGTATGATCCACTCCTTTCTCTCACAAAGTTTCTTGGTTCTTGTGCTTCAACTGACTGTAAACTTACAGCCCACCTCTCTTCTCTCTCCTCCACCTCAGCATACAACCTACTAACAGCCTCTTATTATACTTGCTCTAAATAGAGTTGTAGCAGTTTTCCTTTCAAATTTGATATTGAATATTTGTTTTTATAAATTTAGCCTCTTCCTTATATCTGCTGAGCTAGAGAGCTCGGCAGGTCAGTAACCGACCGCATACAATTAGTGTGCATGTTTAATTTGTGCTAATTATATTTAATTAGCACTAATCATGAGGTTTAAATTAGCCCTAATTATGCTGCCATTGTGGGGGGCTCTACTAGAGCTCGATAGGTGTCTGTTGATCTAGGGAAACTTGGTAGGTATCTGACAAGCTGCTTTTAACCCAGTCATTCATTACGTGACATTCGGTACCTATGGGTGACACTACTCTCACTAGCTACGGCCTGGACGAAATACTTAGGGCATCTCCAATGGTTATAGCTAGCAACTAACTATAAGACTTCCACATCATCTATATAGTACACACTAAAGTTAGCATTCTAAAGAACTAGGGGTGAAAACGGATCGGATTCGGTCGGATATTGCTTAAACCGTATCCTAACCCACATTTTTTCTCCGGATTCGGAGTCGAATACGGTAAGACCGGATACGGATACGAATTCGGAATATTCGGAGTTTCGAATACGGTACCATCGAATCGGATATGTAACAGATTCGGCTGAAGCGGATAATATAGGCGGATAGTACGGAAGATTACAATACAAGCGGTGAGAACAATAGGAACACAAATTATACATAAGTGGTAAATTCATACAAGCCACAATAGAAACACAAAGGTTCATACAAGATTACAGTACAGAGTACCATACATAACGTAGGTTTATCTTGCCATAATAGAAACACAAAATAGCAATAATGTAGCTCATAGCCTCAAGCGGATAACAACCGAGCGCTCAAAGTGCCTTCACGCTCTATGGCTCGTCATCACTAGCTATTTCTTCTTCCTACAATTCGCCAATTAATATGTCAAACTAAGTTCGAACAAATTTGTAACGAAAAAGATAAAAAAACATTTACAAAAGAAGAGTGCAATACTGAATCAACATATTAGTAGCAAGTGTCTCAACAACCTCCATATCAAGTGATGATAGATGCAATTTTATTCTTAGAATCGAAAAATGTAATAAAGGTACATTAGAAAAAACGCAACTTTTTCTAACTAAAAGATAACAAAATATTAAAATTATCACCTTTTCTAGATGCAACTATCCAATCTTTGGTACAGATCAATGCTTCTACCATCTCGGGCTCGAGGCGATCGCGAAATGGATCAATAACCCGACCACCAAAGATCGAAAGCGATTCAAGCAATCTGTTGACACTTGAATGGCCAACACATCACGAGCAACTTTGGAGAGAATAGGATATTCATATTCTGGTTCTTCCACCACGATAAAATATCAAATTTATGATTGCTAGATCTTGAAAGCTTTAGTGGTTGTTCTGCTATGTATTTTTCCAACTCATTTGGCTTATCTTGACCAGTGCCATCTTGAGTGTCATATAAGAAGTTATGAAGTTCCTCATTTTCATTGTCCATAAAGAGATCTTACGGTTCTTCACTAAGAGCAGTGTAGTAGTACTCTTTGGGATAGTAGATGCAATGAAACATATGCTTCATACATTTGCTTCACAACATTCATGAATTTCTCAAGTTCAACTTTATACAATAGCTCACCATAAAACTTTTTCATGTAATATTCCACTATTTTTTCTTGAACCTAGGATCAAGAAAGCTTGCCACAACTAGAGCAATATTGGACTTCTTCCAAGACTTTTCAAACTTACTACTCATAGATTGTGCCATCTCTTTAATAGTGATATCGGTGCTAGCACACCACTCGAGATATCAACATCTTAATATCACAAAAACTTTGGTAAAACAAATTTGCGATTGGATATAAAGTACCGAGAATAGCTCGGTAACATCATAGAATTTCTTCAAGCATTTGCAAAGTGTTAGAGCTCTATCCCATTCATAACTTGAAGGAGCAATTTTCTCATACTGCGGCGTTCCAAGCACAAAAGCCTCTCAAAAGCACTTCTATAATCTGAGCATCCTCAAGCATGGTATAGGTGGAATTCCACCTTGTAGCAACATCCAATGAGAGACCCATCGTTGTTTTTAACCCACATTCTGTTGCACATTCAAATTCCTCCCACTTGCAATGGAGAGCCTTTGATTGCTAATATAAATGATCTAATATTCTGAATTGTAGATGCAATTTCTTGCAAGCCATCTCTAGCAACAAGATTCAATATGATTGGCACATCTCACATGAAAAATAAACCATCACAAACTAGTGGACTTTGCTTTACGAGCTCAAGAATGACATCTTTAACACAGACTTCATTTGCGGATGCATTGTCCAAAGATAAAGAAAATATTTTCTTTTCAATATACCATCTCATGACACAATTAGTAAATTCTTGAGACAATTTAGCACCGGTATGTCGTCCTTCTACATGCATGAATTTGATAATTCTTTTCGAATTTGCCAATCATCATCAATCCAATGTACTGATGACACACATATATCCTTTATTCGATTTGATGTCCACATGTCCATAGTTGTGCTAAGCGACACTCAACGGTTTTAAAATACTCATACAATTTCTTCTTTTCTTCTAAAAGAGGTCCATTAGCTCTTTCCTAACAATGATGCGGCTCTTGATTGGAAAATTTGGGCGTAGGGATTTGATGAAGTCAACAAAATATTCATGCTCAACAATATTGAAAGGGTACTCATGCATGATTATTGCCAAATAAAATTTCCTCAAGCTAGCTTCTTGATCATACACATGCGGTTCAATGACGGTGATATTGTCTTCACGATTTTTATCTACTTTGAGTGCAATGGCCCGGACGGAGGTTATGTTTTTCTTCAAATGATTCCAAAAGCATGTTGTGCCATTATTGGTTTCACATCTTGCATTGTACTTGCAATGGTTGCATTGCGCCCAATGTTGCACAACCTTCTTCCCTTCTCTTCAACTATCTTTGTACTCCTAGTGTACTCATCCCAAACAGTGATGTACTCTTCTTTTGCCTCTTTGCACTAGGCTCAACATCCTCATCTTTGTACTACATTCTCTTGTGTGCCACTTCCAATAGATGGTACCTCTTCACATTCGATTGGCACTTCACGAGATGCAACTACACCCACACTATCACTTACACTTGCACTTATAGATGCCATCACGATTCATCGATTCACAATTCACACTGTAGCAAAAAGATTATTAGTATGGAGCGATTTGTTAATGATTACTAAAACAGCCATAGTACTCGATGGAGTAAATGGTAGCACATGAGAAATACATAACCAATCACTCAATCAGATGTGTATGAGATACCCCAAAAGGAAACTATTTGTAAATAGAAACTAAACAGATTGATTCTGAGAAATACATGTTGCACATGAGAAATACATAACCAATCACTAAAAAAACAAAGGCTAATTATTACTATTGCAATGTATGGGCGCCTTGTGGTGTCTGTGATCTTTAGCAATTGCATAAGCTGCACATGAGAAATAAATACATGTTGCACATGAGATTGATTCTGCCGGTGCACACTACTGACTATGTGTACACAGTGAGAAACAATCATTGACAAACATTGCAGCACTGAAGCTAGCTTCGAGACATGTCCTTAACTCAATCCCACTGTCATCTCTCTTTTCTCCCTAGCCGATTCAACCGGACACCAAATACCATCTCCATAGATCAATGTTAGTACACAAAGGCTCATTCTTGCATAGCTAAAAGGTGAAAGACTTGTGCTTAGCAATCAGAAATTTTGGTACATATGTAATTCTCGATTTCTCACCAATTGTCATCACAAAGATAAAAGGGAACAATGTTACTACAAGGTGAGGAAAATGGCAAGAAAAATAGGAACATACAAATATACAACGATCTGAGACTCACATAATGTGATTGAGCTTGGATGCACCGGGAATTAAACAGATTTTTGTTGTGATCTTGTGGATCCTCCCGGGATCGAGAGGATCTCAAAGCGATGTAAAAACTAAGAAATCAATAGATCGGGATAAAAGACAAACAATCATTCATATATTTAAACAAGTATAGTGTATAGACGTAGATAGGAGCTCAAGACTAAATATTTTGAACTTAAACACTATATATTTCTTAGGGAAAGGAAATGAGCATGCAAATTGTGCTACTCTCATGTTAAGAATGGATCAAGGTACTACTTAGGAAAGGAGCATGGAAACAAGCATATGAATATACGATAAAGTCAATTGACATATGTGCATCGATTGCATGGCATGCTATTCCTTGATACAATCCAAAGCGACAAGTGTAGGCGAGAGGAACACAGGTCTTGCTGGCATGTGCAATGGCTCACGCCGACGAAGCTTGGCGGAGGGATTGACACGGTCTTGCAGCGGCTCAATGAGCTCGCCACCCAAGGAAATGCGACAGATGGTGTTTGCTGAAGCTGCGCATGACGAGTCGAGGATTAACAACGCATCCTTTTCAGCTACAACCCGCACCCATCCCGACATTCGCGGCGCGCGCCACCCGCCGCTCCCGAATCGAATCAACACGAGAGGGGATAACCGGATAAGGAAGGGGAAGGGATCGAGGAGGCAAGAGGGGTATACCGCTGCGGCGGCGAGGGGATGTGGCTGCAGCGCGGCGGCGGCGAGATCGAGAGGCGGGACGCCGGAGGGATTTGCGGCGGGCGGGCGAGCGCGACGCGAGCTAGGGTTTGGAGATGATTTGGCGGCCGGCGAGAGCGGCGGCGGTGCGTGGTCGATATGTTTGATGATGGCGCTCGCTTCGATGGAGTGATGGGCCGAGGCGCCAAGCGCTAAACGCGATCGGGTTTTTATTCGGTTTCTATTCGGGTAGTATCCGAATAACGCAAACCGAACCTATTCGGTCGGATACGATTATACGAATCCGCTACGAATCCGACTACACATATCCGTATACGAAACCGAATCCGACCGGATACCAAACCAGTTTACCGAATTTGCTAAAAACCGGATTCGGTACCGGATCGGTCGGGAAAAACCCGACCCGTTTTCACCCCTATAAAGAACTATCTATAAGGATAGCTATTTGATGCTTACATGCACACACAGAATTTATGGAGGCTGCCTCGTTTGGCGCTATAGACTATCTCTAGAGCTGTAGAGAGCTGCGTTCTCTTTCTTCATTTAATATCTTCCACGTAGGACAGTTGATGATATGGACTCTCTTGTAGATAGCTGCTATAGACCCATTGGAGATGCCCTTAGGCCTTTTTGGAACCGGGAATTCAAATTCTAACGGTAACTAAACTATTTCTTAGGTAATTCTTGTAAAAATCTTCGCCTCATATAAGCCAAATTAGGCTCCGTTTAGAATACAGAAATTCAAATAACGGAGGGAATCTACTCTCGTTGAATATGCGCTGTTTGTTTCCTATCAATATCTATGTAAACTATACGTGTTTCAAAAAGGGGTGTAAATTTTTAGGAATAAGTAACTCAATTTGCAGCAAACCAACAAAATTCTAGGCGGCCGACCATAGCTCAAGCCCAACTCGCTAATAGCATCTGAAGAAGAGAATTAGCCCACTTGACTAAACGTTCGCGGCCCAATACGGTCGCCGCCAAGACGATCTCGCGCTCGCGTCGCCCAGATTCCGAAGCACCAGCAACAAAAAATCCCAGCGTTGCATGGGCCTGAAAGTTGCAGAGTATTTGGCCGAAATAAAGAGACTTATATCCAAAAGGTATGTGGCATTGTACCTAGTTTTACTCCATAGTCCTCAATAAAGACAAATATATGCTTTTGCTGCACAATTAAATAGTAGCTATTTGAAAGTATTAAGCATATTGCTCTTAAATTATTTTATCCTCATAGTCTCTAGAAGAATAGTGGGATAAATGTTGAGAAGACTAAACATTATGATACTCTAGCAGATTTTCTCACAATATCATCACTTATGTTTTATTTTTGTGATTTCGATATTGGAATAGGAAGATTGCAATGGATGTCGTTTTGAGGGGAGCATATATGCTAAACTTTGATTATCATACTTTAGAATACGAAAGTCTTAATTTTGATTTACCTAGGATTCAATTTGATGATCACTACCTGAAGTAAATTTCCTCGAAGGTTTTACCACTTATAGGTGCAGAATTTAGGGACAACACTTCTATGAATAATAGCCCATCTATATTTTTGAACTAGAATATCAAATACTATTAAGGAAGGATAGTAGTCCAAAAGTTGATAAAAGCAAATCAAATCGTCGCACTCTTTTTCCCTTAGTGAGTTTTTCCTCACATAAAGGTTTTTAATGAGGCAACTTGTGAAATTCAGCTTGTGTATACGATGTACTCTTTTCTCTATTCATTTCTTCCTATTGTTTTTTTGGAAGGAGTTTTCAACGAGACATTTGCACGTCGTGGTATTCGTCTAAAGGGGAGTGTTATGAAATCAACACCCGTAAGAGGGTACGGTCGGCCTAGGTGGGCTCCACCATTTTCTTTCTTGTTCTCCAAGTAGGAGATGTGGCCGTATACCAAAAGAACTCTAGACTATAAATATAAGAGAGCGAGAGACTGTCATTGTACACACATAAGTCATATGAATGAAGAAGATCACCTGATTGCTCTCTCTCTCTCTCTCATCTTTGTGTCGATTGCTCATCTATTTTAGCTGTTACTAATTGTTATGATTATTCTCACTTCCTAGTTGTATTGATTGGCTTTTTGATAGCTTGACATACAAGTGTTTCATCAATATGTTCTCCATCCATGAGTATGTGCCAGTACAAGACTCTAAGTAGTGGCGGAGCTAGGAATTTTTTGGAGCTTAGACAAGCCCATTGCGTTGTTTGCCGACGAGCCAAAACACAGCCACTATAGTCAAGAACACCCACTGTGCTGTTCGTCGACGAGCACAGGCTCCGCCACTGACTCCAATCACCCAGAGTTCATCCAGAGGCCCTCACGCATATGAGCGAGAGTGGTAAAAGTTGGCCCAAATTATACTCTTTATTGTGAGAGCATAAGCATAAGAATTAAAAAGTGCATCCTAGTGCAGAATGCACATGTACATAAGTCGGCCCAAATTATACTCTTTGTTGTGAGAGCATGAGCTTAAGAATTAAAATGTGCATCTGGTGCAGAATGCATATGTACATATGTCCTTGAATTTGTTTAGGAACACCATTAGCTTTCTTACTGTCAAGTTCAATTCTATAGTGGGGATCAAGTTCATCATACCTCTCAAATGCTTTCTGAAATGTTTGTGCTGCCTCTAGCATTGAATAAGTAGAATTCCACCTTGTGCTAACATCAAGAGACAACAAAGCTTTGCTCTGTATTTTTCCAGCTCAATGCAGTTATTGAAACTGTCAAATCTGGATGGAGATTGCCGAATGAATTTGACAGCCCCTCGGATGCATGCGACTGATTTCCCTGCCTCGTGCAAGCCATCTTTTGAGACCAAATTAATGATATGAGCAACATACTTCATATGAAGAAATTTACTTTGTAAAATACTGCCTCCCCATTTATTGAAAACTTTCTTTAAGTAAGCTACAACAGTGTCATTTGAACTTGCATTATCAACCGTGATGGTTAAAACTTTATCAATGCCCCATTTGTTTAAGCAATGTTCCACTTCTTTACCAATAGCCTCACCCTTGTGACTAGTGACAATGCAAAAAATTAGAATTCTTTTATGCAATTTCGAATCATTGTCCATAAAATGTGTAGTTAAACACATGTAATTCTGATTTCTCAATGATGTCCATATATCATTGGTTAACCAGACCCTTTTGCATGATTCCTTTAGAAATTGTTTTAGTTTCACTTTTTCTTCCATGTAGAGGCCAAAGCTATCCCTAGGCAGTAAATCTTGAGGCTACAATGAACCTTGGACAAGCAGTAGACATAAATTGTTTGAAACATTCATGGCTTCGACCTCTACAATCTTAAAATGCAGCTCAACCATTATTACCATGCGAGCAAGAGATTTTCTTATAGCCTCTTGGTCAAATTTCCATGTAGATAGTGTTCGGTCAAATTTCCATGTAGATAGTGTTCCCATTCCAGAACCATCACCATTTAGTTTAAAACTTAACCCTCGCTGTCACTGACATGTGGCCTCATGTGTTAGTAGTACTGTTCATCGTCTTTGTTTCACACCCAGACTCTGCCGCTGTGCCGACCTCAGACTCCATTTCTACACTGCCTCTTCATGCTATTTAAGGCTACCCGGACCAAGGCTTCTGCACCCAAAACCCTAAGCCACCACTGGAAATCTCGTGCTGCACCACCGGAATTGAACTCGGATTAGACGTCGCTGCCGTCGTCTCCGTTGAGGAATTCCATTGTCTTTGGTGAGTCTCAAGGCTTGCCGTCATCACCGTTGGGAGTCCTCGCTGAGAGCTACTTCGTCGTCTCTCAGGAGCCACTAGACCTAGGTCTCCTTCGCGCAGTAATGCATGTTGAGAAAAAGCGCGATGGCCAGGAGCCTTTGGGCACAGATCTTGTCGTCCTGATCGAGCTTTACCTAGGGTAATGGGGACGAAGCCCATGATCCGCCTGGTGAAGTGCAGGCTGTAGTCATGCTCGATCTTGTGGTAGAACCACCGCTGCAGCCAATGGGACTCCCACTTCATCCGTGTTGAGTTTGTGGGGAAAGCCTTCAAATCTCCGGTGCGGAGCTGAAGACTCACGCTGTAGAGGTTCGAATATTGACCATCACCTAGGCGCTTCGGCTAGCACTGCGCGTCATGTAGGGATGCGAAGATGGCAGTGTTTGGGATGGTGGCCTCCGAACGAGCCACCAATGAGAACATGGTGAGACGAGCGATGGTGTTCGGTGAAATTTGTTGAAGCTCCAACTCATACAGCTGGAGAAGGTGGTCCACAAAGCGAGTGGCGGGGATCCGAAGCCCAGCGTCGAAGTAGGCCATGAAGACTAGGGTCTTGCCCTCCCTAAAATAGGTTCCATTTCTTTTAGGATCACAGAAGAACTCAGCTGGACAAAATGTGCACCTAGCCTTTTGATCTCTATTGTTATTTATAAATTTATCGGAGTGTTAGACCATGTGGCTAGGTCTTGAATATTTGTGATGATAAATAATCGACAATGTTACTTATCGATGTTATTTGAGGTGTGTGACATATGTGGACTTATGTCGGCCAAGTTGAAAAGAACTTGTGCTAAAAAATGATGTTGCTTTGGTCTTTGCATGTGCAGGGTAATTGGGAGGCGATTGTGGTCTACAGCGAGGATCGGGAGATGGCTTGGTGCAAAGTCATGATCCAAAGGATCAATGATGCTTTAGATCAAAGATTGATGATGAGTGTTGGAGCTACGGTAGTGTATGTTCACTTGTTCAGTACATTGTACATTGGTTCACTTGCCTGCTTGTTCAGTACATTGGTGAGGATATATAGAAGAACGTATGTGTATGTTCAGTACATTGGTTCACTTGCTTGATTTGTAGATACACAGGAGAACATATGTGTAGTTCAATACATTGGTTCACTTGCTTGATTTGTAGGTGACTTGCTTAGTTTAGAACTGCAGACTCTACAGTCCAGTTCATTGGTTTTGAATCTTTTGATGGTTAGTGATTTTGCTTGATTTGTAGATGATTGTGTTGGTCATGCGAGGGCATTTTGGGAATTTCCCAATTGAAAAAGAAAAAAGAAATGCAGGCGGGGCCCACCTGTCGGTGAGTCACGCAAAGAGATAAGGGGGAGGGGACTGCGTCTCCTCCCCAGGCGCGTCAACGTGTGTTGCCCTGTGCGGGCGGTTCGGCTTCGCCAGATCTGGCACAGTGACCGGGTGATTTCGGTGGCACGTGGGGGGAGACGATGTCTGGGTGGAGGCGACGGAGGCGCGGGTTGGCCTGGGTTCCTCGGAGCTAGCCGCTCGCGTCACCTCTCTGCGGCCTCCCGCCTCCTCTTCTTAAGCCCTGTCTTCTTCATCCGGGATGCATCAGGTGCTCGCTTTCGATCTGCTCCTCTTGTGTCTTTTCCTCTCTATTCTTCGGGTTGTGCGGAGGTTTGGGGCTTCGGCGCCATCTCGGATTGAAGCCTTTGCTTCTGGTTTCCTTGCGCCTTTTGTGGTGTGGGGGGAAATCCGGAGGTTGAAGGCTAATCTGAGAAGAGGACGAAGGCAGTGATGGTTCCTTGTTGTTTTGAGCGCACTCAGCTGGTGCGCTCTTGTGGTCTTGTGTGGCACTACCCCGATCCTCGGCTCTGGCATCGGTGTTCCGAGGTTGGAGAGGGCATTGTATCTCCGTCTACCATACTCTTCTTCTGCTTCGGCACAGAGGGGTGCTAGATTTTCTGGGATAGCACTCTCGAGTGTGCCTTACCCTGATTTTCTTGTTCTTCACCTTCTTGAGTTGCTTCTGGACGGCTTCGAGTGCCGTCTGCACCATGAGTATATCGATCCACCTGCTTGCTGTGGCAGCAGTATTTGTTCTTATTTCAGTTCAAGTACTTGAGAATGCTATGTTGTGTGGGCTCATTTCTTGCTCTGTGATGATCCATTCGAATACTAAATTTGATCTTGATAACAGTGTTAGATTTGAGCTCTGTTAGTCTGGCTTCTACTGTCTGTACCATAGTTTTCCTTTGGCTGATTTGAATTGTTCACAAGTAATTGATATGTGTGCTGTTCAGTAGCTGTTATGTTATTCCAGACTAGGTTCTAGACTTTACTGTTTGTCTTATGAGGCTGCATGTGATTGTTCTGGTATATGCTGCATGTCAAAGTTCTGATATGCTGTCTAATTACTGCATAAAGTTACATTGTCAGTGAACATTTATACTGAAGGTTGAATTGCTGCTTCTGTGTTTAGAAGGTTTTGACAGTAGAAGAACATTTTAGAGCTCAACTCCTGATTTCTAGTTATCAGATCATTAATGAAAAGTTTTGATATTAGCATGAGAAGGCGAAGATTTACAATCTTGCGCAACTCTGTTTTGAGAGCAAAATTAAAGCAATTACTTTGTCATATGCTAGATTTAATTGCTTTCCTGTTTATAGAACTGCAAGACATGTTATTTTCAGCATTTTTGTGGCTATATATTTCAGATATATATGTTTGTATAAATGACATGATGGAATTACATGATTATATGCAATTTATGTCATTTATGTTCTGCTGGAAATATATTGAATATATGTTTATTTCAGCTAGAATTAAATTAAGAATTGTGCTTATACCGCATTATTTACAATAGGAAATATATTGAATATATGTTTATTTCAGCTAGAATTAAATTAAGAATTGTGCTTATACCGCATTATTTACAATAGATTGAACCTGATGATACTGTTGGGAAGGACAAGGAGCAGCATGAGGAGTAGCAGGACAAGGAGGAGTGGAAAAAAAGAAAAGTAATGACGCCAAGATCTGATGTGTGGGAAAGCTTCACAAAAATCAAAATTGGTGATTTGATCAAGAAGGCCAAGTGCAAACACTGCAGTCGTGAGCTTCACTGTGACCCAAGAATTAATGGTAGATCCTCCTTGAATTCTCATTTGAGAATTTGCAAACACAATCCAAATAGGAACACAGACCATAAGCAAGGCACAATGCAAGTACAACCAAATCAAGAGGACAGTAGTCACTGTGCAATTTCCACTTGGAAGTTTGATCCTAAAGACATTAGAAAGACTTTTGCTGAAATGGTAATTGAAGATGAGCTTCATTTCGCTTTTGCTAAACGTGGAGAATTTAGAAAGTTTATGTCCAAAGCTTGCCCATGTTTCTCCGTGCCTTCTAGAAGAACAACTACTAAGGTTGTTGTTTGCGTGTATGACAATGAGAAAGAGAAGCTCAAATAATTTTTTAATGACTCTTGTGAAAGAGTTAGCCTAACAACTGACACTTGGACTTCAAACACACAACAAAACTACATGTGTGTCACACCACATTTTATTGATAATGATTGGAAGCTACATAGAAAGACCATTGGTTTTTTCTTGGTAAAGGGACATAAGGGGAACGACATTGGGAAAGTCTTAGAGAAATGCTCGATAGAATGGGGCACAAAAAAATTTCACAATAACTATTGATAATGCTAGCTATAATGATAGCGCTCTAAATTAGACGAGGAGATGTTGAATAATTCAAATAATAGCATTGCTAAAAGGCAAGTGTCTTCATATGAGATGTGCTGCTCATAACGCCTTGTATTAGGCAGTTTTCTTAGGTGATTTTAGAAATTGCCTTGAAAAATTTACTTGTTTAGTTGTTTTTATTAAAATTGCCTTAGAAAATAGCTAATCCAAGGCGTTTTCTTAAAATGCCTTCTAGAAAACATCTTTAATTCCATCAATGTTGTAGTGGCATATATAGGACTAGGAAGTTCCTGCTATCCTTTGTTTTCACCTGGGTAAAAAGTTGTAAGGGTAAAAACCTGAGAGGTGGATCTTTTTCTGCCCTCATTCTGCCATGGAAATTAATTTGGTGCAGCACGGGATTCGATACAGGAGCACCGTGATATGGAGAGAGATCTTTCTGGAGTATCTGCAGTAGATGAGCACCGTGATACGGAGAGACACAGGGGTGAAAACGGGTCGGGTTAATTCCGATCGATTCGGTATTAAATCCGATTGATACCGAATTCGACTAGGACCGAATCTGGAGAAAAAAATATGGGTTAGGATATGGTAACAGCAATATCCGTTCGAATCTGAATATCCATCCGAATCCGATACATCTTCAAGTTTGATTTCAGGTTAGTGCTATTATTTGACGTTTCATTTTCTTTTGCAATGGTAAAATAAAATCTTCCACATCAGCTATTAAATAGTAACATCAAGTCAGTGTGTCCTACTCCATTTACTGCACTATATGCATTCCTTACAAACAAATAGGGGTGCAAACGAAATGGGTTAATCCCGACCGATCCGACACCGAATCCGATTGATACCGAATCCGATTGGTACCGAATCCGAAGAAAATATATAGGTTAGGATATGATAACAATAATATTCTGAGTATCCGCAGAACCAGAGGCGCGCAATATATAGATGGTACGATCGAGGACATTACAGGGAAACCGTGCACAGTTCCCAGTCAGATCAATTTAATAAGCCGTACAAAACTATGAACCAGTAAGTCGGAGCGTGGGCTCAAATTCAGAGGGGCCAACACCAAATGAATGCCGCTCAGTTGAGCTAAAATAAGTTAATTTATATTAAAGTTATATTGTGATTGACTGAAATTATACTGTAACTTATGATGGTTTATTTGACGTAGTTAAATTTAAAAAAAATTTAAACATAAAAAAACAGATATGGCCATCACGGACAATGCAAATGAATACGGGAAAAAAGAACTGGGAAAAAAAAATCAAAAAAAGCTAAAAAGCTAGAAAAAGATGAAATTTAAGAATAGTGAAAAATAACCCAGAAACCAAAAGTCCAAACCGAAATGAGCGGGAGCCTTATCCAGATGGTGCCATTTTCAAGATTAATCAATAAAAATACCTTAAATACTACTTCTTATCCTATGCAATTGCATAATTATTGAGGGGACCTTTTCAAAATTAATCAACAAAAATACCCTAAATACTACTAATTAGCCTATGCAATTGCATAATTATTGAGGCCTTGGCCCCAATGAAGCTCCGCCTCTGGAACCAGTGAATCTACACCGTTTGTTTGGTGTGAACTTTGTACAATGAGTACAGCTCTGTTTCAAAATATATAAATATATGTACCGTAGCACCTAGCTAGCCGCAATTGAATATATGCATTATGGCACCTAGCCGCAATTAGGTGACAATTAAGCTAGAGATCTAACGCAAGTGCTAGAGATGCCAGGAAACACAAGAATATATAACGAGAAGGTGTGTGAAATAAACCAAATTTTCAAAAGAATTGGAAAATTTCATTTGGATTTGACTTCCCCTAGTTTTCTAGCCCTAAACCTTACCTAGACCACCCATCCACGCCTCAATTCAGCCTTGCATTGCTTTGACGGCAGAGAACTCGCGCAAACACAGTTCATCACCCGAAAACCACCACCGGCCTCTGTTCTTGTCGTCGCTGGTTCTTCCCGAACCCTTTCGTGCTCTCCCGCCCTATCTCGTGTTCCTCTTCCCTTGCCAGCTCTCAGAGCAGTGTCAAAACTCGTACACCCCTACCCTGACACCCCCAAGCCCCCCTTGCTGTGCGTTGGGCCGCTTGCCGTGCGCCCACCACCGCCCCTACCCTTCTCGCGACCTCCCTTTCTCGACCGACCTGAGCAATGCCAGAGACTTTTGACTGCCACTGTCGGCAATCACCGAGAAGCTCCAAGGTGAGCTCAAGCTCCACTCCGCTGAGTCAGCCGATTATAACCCAATAGCTTTCACCAGTAGCACCTCCAAGCCCCCAAGAACACCCCCGAACTCTTGCCTCGACCTCTCAGACCTTCCTCTTCCTTTCCGTCGAAGCTCGCTTTTCGGCCATGGCACTCCACCGTGGGCCACCCAATTCAGACCACCCCTGCCCTAGCCGTCGCCTCCCATGACATTGTGACCACCCTAGATGGTTAAAAAGTTGTCAATTAGGAGAAAGACCCTCCTTGTAGCTCCTATGCCATGAAGAACCGCCGCGGAACTCCCTCGCCGCCGGTGAAGCTCTGGCCAAACCCGATCGCGCCCAAGGCCAAAAATGGGTTCTCCTCAACCCCCTGAGTCCATCCATGCCCTCGGTTTTTACCGAAGTTGATCGTAGCACCAAAAATTATTGTCGCCAAAAATCTCCTATTGTCGGTTACTGTAGCGCGACCGGGAGGAAGGCGATGAATAGTACCGGCCTGGTACTGTAGCGTCCGACACGTTAGTGAACAGTGTCCACCTGGTACTGTAGCAACCCAAATCCAATGAACAGTAAAAACACGTTAGTGAACAGTACCAGACAAGCAATGAATAGTAGACACCCGTTACTGTTCATCCATACCCAAAAATACAAAATACATCCATTTTGACCATCTTGACCTTGCGAAGTCAAATTTCTATCCCATTTGGTCAAACCAGACACCAATAAAATTTTAGTTAGCTCAAACACCATTCCAAACCCAAATTCAAATACTCTTCAAGCCTTCTTTATTTACCGAAACCCTAAAAATACACATGCCCTTTTATCATCTTGAACCCGTCTACGCCTTCCCAACTCCGCTCTGCCATCTTAGACTCTGGTAAAGCTCTAAACAATCCAGATAAATATTCCAGCCCTAAAATCCGATAACATTCACACCTTCAGCCGTTCACCGAAATCCATACAACGCCTATTTACATTTTTGATCATCTCGAACCCACCTAACCTAATTCCAATCCCGTTTAGCCGAACCACCCACCGCCTAAATGCTGACCGCACCACCTACCTTCTTTATGTCTTTTGGTTATTTAATTGCATTTTGTTTCCAGCTTGCGTTCTGCAAAGCAGGAACTCATTTGTGTTCGTCTTCTATGCTAGTACTCGGACCACATGAGTTGGTCAACAGAAGGATTACCAGAGCAATTAAAGAAGTCGGTATCCAATTTAAAGACTACAGTAAAGATAACGAGAGGCTATGGATAAAGAGGCAAGTCACATGTTTTTTATCATGTTGAACCTACATTTCCGTTAATTATCTACTTATCAGTATTTTCATTATGCTGTTTACACACTATTATTTTATGTACAATAACTGGTTAGAATGACATGATACTAGTTATGTCCTACCACCCGAAAAAGCCTAGTTTAACTTTGATGGCCATATTCACCTTGACAAGACATAGTAATATTAAAATATTAATACAGTAATCATGGTAGTTTAGAAACTTAACAAGTCTTTCCACTATTAAAAGGTTTGATATTTGTTGGTGGAATTTTGGAAAATGGCTCTAGGATAAGCAACGATCGCAGGTGGCCTTAAAAGTAGGCCGGATCCCATGACCATATCCTAGGGTAGAGGCATGGGTTAAGAATTGGTGGCAGTGTAGAGGCACTGAATATGGGTTTGTGGGAGGAAGCTGCTTCAGTGAAAATATAACGACTAGACCCTTATGCTGAGTAATGAACATAGTGATCGTTCAACCACAAGCGTTGATACGTCAAACCTGGTCTAGTAGCTACTCAAACTCGATTGAACCTCTAAACAGACAGCGGGAGGCCAAGTGTGAGTCCATACGGGAGGGGTTGAGTAGGACCGTATGGAAGGTGGTTATTGGTTATGTTATCCACACAACAGTAGGGCTGAGATAAGTTGGGTAGACCTGAGGGGTCACTCGAGCTTGTTAGGGAAGCTTACTGGGTGGAGGCTATGTAGAGTTGAGCAGTGAAAAGCCTTGTTTTCTTGAACTTGGACGCGGGAGTTGAGAAATCTTGTGGGTAAAGTTGGACAACTCTGTAGAGTCATTTATAAATGGTATTCGAATACGCCGTGCTTCCGGTAAATGAAGCTGTATTTAATGGGTGAATCTAACAACAAAGCATAAGTAGATTTGAAAACGATTTGGAAATGTTGAAGCCTGGTAATCAAGTTTTGAAACCCTATTTCCTTAAGAAGTTACTATTCTTTTGTGTTTAAAAATGTTTACAAATAAAACTGCATCCACAACTACTTAATCAAACCCATATATTCCTATCCTTTGGAAACCCTGACAAGTAGCTATATAGTATCCCCCGTGTTACTTGTTGAGTATAGTTGGTTGTACTCAGTCTTGCTTTACTTTCCCCAACACAGAGATCAAGAGAAGAACATGATGTTACAAGTTTGCGTGTTAGGGTTATGGCTGCACTGTAACATCCCAAAAATTTTGAAATTGGATATGTGTAGCCCTTGTATTATGTTGAAAAATATTTTCTCGATGTTTGGATTTTAATGATGTTACTTTGAATTTTGGTTGAGGATTCCAATAATTGAAGAAATTATGAAAAATAAAACTAATAGAAAGCCAAGAAGGAAATGTGAAAATGACAGAAATTTAGAAATTGAAATAAAAAAAAATGAAATTTTACTTTGGGGTTAATAATGATAATAATGGTATGCTGTAAATAAATATGTATATACATACGACATAATAATAAATATAGAAATAAATAAAAATAAAATTCAAAAATAAAAATACCATAATAATGATAGTAATGAAGAAATAGAGGTAAAGAAATAAACCAACACAGTAATATACATATATAAATATACATAAGAATAGACATGTATATAAAGAGAGAGAGAGAGAGAGAGGGAGGGGCCTTTCGGCCTGGCCAAACCAGACCAGCCCAGGCCGGCCTGCTTCCCTTCTTCCTCCCCTGCCCCCTCGCTACATTCGGACAAGGCCAACGCTCCCCTCGCCTTGCCAGGTCGTCGCCTCAGCCCGCCTCACTGCGGCGCCCCCTTCGGACCAACGGTCGCCGGTGCCTCCGAGCGCACGTCACCAGGACCCACCGCCTGTCCCATCGAAGTCTTGCTCCTGCGTTAATGTCTAGTCACTATCGCATCAGCCGTCCCGTCTTCCCTGTTGCACGACCTAGAGATGCACAACCGCCGCGCCGTGCCGCTTGCATCGGCCACAGGCGCCGTTATGTTGCCAGGACCATGGCCTCCCATGCGCATGTCGCCCCCCAAGTCAGCTCGCATCACGCTTGGCTACCCATTTCGTCGCCCGAGCTATAGCCATGCCGTCGCCGAGCTCAGCGCTGCACCGCGTAAGACATCGCTCGACTTTTTCCGGCTATAAATACTCGCCGATGCTCCCCGTAGCATCGCCACACTCTGCTTCACCCGCCACCCCAGCTAATCGGCATTCCTGAGCCCCTAGTTTCACCGGCCGCCTCTTCTTCCCCAAAACGGTCGACGAGCGCGCCAGTCCGATTCCTTTCCCCCGAAGAGGAGCTTCTGCAACATTTAAGTTTTGATTTTTTTAGCCCATTTCAACTAAGAAAAATCAATGAAAAATTGGGAATTAATCCATAAAATATACTAAAATTGATTAGGACATAAAGGAGCTTACTAAATATTTAATCTTGGATTAATCATCATATATCAGTAGTTAATGTGCCTTCAATATTTATTTAAAGTTTAATTATTAATTAAAGGCGTAGTGAGAAATTGAGTAAAAATCTTGTTTAGGTTTATGCTCTCATGAAATGATGATTTAGTAAATGAAGATTGCCTAAAGAATAAATCCTAAGTCCTTGCACATCGGTAAAGGTTTTAGAACTAACCACTACATGGTTAAACCATAACCATTATCTCTATGTCCTAGCAATTATGAGAATCTTTTTTCAACTATTAAATGACTTGAGTATTAAGCCACTAACATTTATACTATAATACTCAAATTAAATTAGAGGCTATATTGCATATAATTGACTTATGTTTAAACTTCAAATAATCATAACTAATTTATGTTAACTCCAAATGAGTGAAACAAATTTCTAAATTTATCTAAAATTAAAATCTAACCAATGGAACCGAAATCATGAGTTTTGGATTTCATTTGAATTTTCTTGTGAGGATTTATTTGGTTTGCTGATCTTTATCCAAATTTTCGTGCACGTAAAAATAGCATATGAGGCTCAAGAGGAGGAAGCAGAAGCGGAAGCAACCCTAGACAATCAAGACCAAGCTCACTGTGACCAAGGCGAGTCAATACTTTGATCATGTTGAACCTACATTTTCTGCAAATTATTTTTGTTTAAATTATGGAATTGCATGCTGATATTTCATGTGCAAATATATGTTGATTTTAAGGTTCTAGTTATATGCCCATTACTTGACTTGTTAGGTATTACACATCTTTTAGAACAATTCAACATTTGAACCTTGCCACCTTAGGAAAATTTATAATAGTAATCTTTCGAAAATAAGTCTACAATTGTACGCCATGCTTAGTATTGCTTAGACACACGGGGGCACCTAAATGACCAAGCATCACTTTTTACTCATGAGAAACTGATTTGGGAAGTCATGGTGAGAATGACAGGTATATTTTGACATGATTGGGAATGACTGGTATATTTTGACATGATTGAGAATGACTGGTATATTTTGACATGATTGGGAATGACAGGTATATTATGCTCCCAAAAACCCCAACTTGCTTAAATATTTAGGCAGATGGTATGGAGGCTGGTATGTGGTGCAGTGGAAGCACGGTGTGTGGATTGTGGTAGAACCACCCAGATACCACTAAGGACTGAATCTTGTCATGACCTCTTGTGTAAAATAGTACAACCACAAGTCTGCAAATTGCAACTTGGCTAAGTAAATCTATCGGAACCCCCGGACTCATCTCACCGGTAGTGGAAAGGAGTGGATATTGCAAGGGTAAGGGGAGGCCTAAAGGGACACCGAGAGGAGGGTGAAGTTTCCCAGTCGTGCTAGCGTTGTGGAGAATGGAGTCCGAATGCACTAGTATCCGTGGCGAACATCCCGTGCAACATATGGGACCCACCGTAAGTGGGAGCAACCCATAGGGTGAGATGACCAAAGGGGCCTGATATTTTGAAAAGTTATTGTGATAGTCTACTCAACCACATGACTAAGGAATTGTGTGGAGCAATGAGTGGATTGTCTCTTGTGGGTAAGGTGTATTAACTCTGCAGAGGGAAAACTATTCTAATAGTCGTGCCCATTGTCAAGGGCGGACATGGGAACTTAACCAGATATAGTTCTATTTCAAAAACTTTGTGGGTGGAACTGGAAAAGTGGTGGGCAGTGGAAAGCCCTGATTTGTGTTGCCCTGGGTGTCACCCCAGTGATAATATAAGCGGCTATAATGTTGAAAGTCTAGCATATGGTGTAGAGACCATGTAATGGTGGATGGTATCTGGATCACTATTAGTAAAGCATTCTTTCACATACGCTAAGCTTTAGTCCAAAATGCTAGGTCATAAGAAATTTTCTAGGTAGTATATTTAAAAAGCAATTTCTGGCAAATAAAATAAACCGAGCCTTCCCTTGATGAGCTTTGCATGTTATTTAATTGTATCTTGTGTATTGGCTCGCGGAGCACGGTGGATTTGTGCTCACACTCGCATTACCAAAATCAGATTTAGGGACCAAAGATCATTACGCATATGAAGATACACCTACCGTAGATGGAGGAAACAACGATGGAAACTAGGACGGCTTCTGCGATTTTGGGTCCTAGGCAATTATACCATGGAGTTGTGTGCCTATAAATTTGCCTAAGTCTAGGTAATATTCATATGGCACATATTTACCCCAGTCGCTTGCCTGTGGATTAGGGCGTTACTTTGCTCTTGCTTCCGCTACTGCTCTTTTGTAATGTAAAAATTTGGCATGTTCGGCCCTTATGTAAAACAGTTGCCTGACGCGGCGTAATTCAAAACCCGGTTATGTAATATTATTATGAATTGTTGTGATTCATGCATTGTATGAAATGATGCAGCAATGTACCTGTGAGCACTATCTATTGATCCAGGGAATAGTGCGGTGTTTTCACAGGGGATTCTGGATTGAAAAATCCGGGTCTTACATGCACTCAAGCGTTCCTGTGGAGTTTTCTTTGGTTCTTTTGATTGTAAGTTAAGTTTTGGGCTTAGATGCCCTTAAAATTGTTAAAACTGACTGTTAAGTCCTATTTTAATCAAATTAACTCCTTTTAAATGTTCGTGAGTAGGCATGATACTTCTTCTATACGTAACTGAACTCCTCAGCTGTTACGGAAGGTAATGACATTCCTGTTCCAAAAAACGGGGGTGTTACCGAGTAGTATCAGAGCAGGCTTGACTGTAGGTTGTAACCCTAGGTGTAGGATTGATTACGATAAGAATACGATTTCACAAAGTCATATTTTCAAATACAAAAGAATTTCTTAAACCATAAGTATTATTGCTATCTCGTCTTTCCTATTTCTATGTTATCTCTCTTAGACGTGTAATAAAAAAGTTTTTCTTTTGAGCTTTGTCAAAATCTCAAAAAAATATGAGTAGACGTTTAGACAAACTTCTTGCTGTAGGAATTTAACCAAATGAAAGGAAATCTAACCCTAGTTAAAAAAAGTATTAAGGATGGTGTTAAGACTGTAAGGCCTGAAGTGGGACATGTATAATGGCATAAATGCCCCTGAAAGGGATACTAAAATGTAAGGGTACCACTGTATAAACACAGGCCATGGGGGAAAACCCTAAGCATTGCTCACCTAACTCTCCACTACCATACTCTCTCTCTCTGTGTTTGGTTGTAGCTACAACAGTTGGCGCCGTCCATGGGGAGGACGAGAGCAAGCCTCAAGATCTCAAGGATGGCACCGAAGAAGGCTTCATCATCGGCGGCTAAGAAGAAGAAGAAGGGGGGCGTGACGGAGTCCCGCGTCACCACCAGGGCTTCGGCGTTGGCAGTCGTGGGCGTGGACAGCGACACGGGTGCAGCAGACACGAACGTTGACGCTCAAGGTGTGACGATCGACCTCGCCACCGCTGGCGCGACGGTCGACACCGCCCTGCGCGCGACAATCGACCCCGCCACCGACAGCATTGACCGGGTGGTCGGGAGCAGCAACGTCGATGCCCAAGTTGGCCCGACCGCCGTCCCTACACCTGGTGCGGGAGCAGTGAGCGGTTCTGGCGGCAATGCTGGCCTCGTCGCCGACCCCGGGGTCTACCGCGCCGGTGCATCGGGCAACCCGGGAGCGCAGGCCGTGGTCGCCGCTATCCCAGCAGCACGACCAGGTGCGCCGATCGCCCCGACCACGCCAACGGCGGAGAGCGCCCTGCTGATGGCCATCGGCATGCTCCAGCGGGAGTTAGCGGATCTACGCGGAGCCGTACGGGACATGCAAGAGGCTCGGAGTTAGTAGGCCCCGCCGGTGGTCGCGCCGGAGCCCACGCTAGAACGGGAGGATAGCCGCAACGCCCCCACGTCCAGCTGTGTCCCGCTGCGTCGCGTGGACCCGGAGTCCCCGCTCTCTGCGGGCCTACAGCAGTCGGCATGGCCAGAGGACTTTAAGTTCCCCAGCGCCGTTGAGCCATACAAGGGTGATACGGATCCTCGGGAGTTCGTGCGCGTGTACGAGACCGCCATCGAAGTCGCCGGTGGACATGACAACATGAAGGCGAAGGGACTCCCCCTTGCGTTACGGGGAGTGGTGCTCTCTTGATTTTTCACCATCGAGCCAAACTCCATCTACGCATGGGAGCAGATTCGCGACCACCTCTACAACAACTTCTAAGGGAACTATGTTGGGCGCGTCGACGCGGATCAGCTCTTCACGGTCAAGCAAAAACCCTTGGAGAAGTTCCGGGAGTACTTCAAGCGCTTCGCGAAGGTCCGCTGCCAGGTCAAGGACGTCAACGAGACAACCATCATCAACGCAGCGGTATAGGGCCTCCGCCCGGGGCCGCTGGCTGAGTACAACGCCCGTAAACTAATCAAGACGGTTGTGAAGCTCTTCGACAAGATGGAACAGTATGCGCAGGCGGAGGAGGATGCGCGAAGATGCAAGGGCGACGACTCCGACCCCATTCAGGCAGAGGGGTTGTCGCAAAAAGAAAGCGCGGGGAATAACTCCCCGAAAGGAGAGCACAAGCAAGGGTCCGCGGGAGACGCCCCTGAGCACAATGACGCCGAAGTGCATCAGAATTCGTCAAGCGGTAGGCACAAGCCCAAGCGCAACCAGCGCCGACCCCAAAAAGCCCGTCATGTCCTTGGCATAGAGGACGCTCCCCGGGACTCTCCTCCCGCATTCCGTGGGAGGAACCGGGGAGGCCGGGGATGGGGGCGCGGGAGGGCTCACGACGAAAGACCGCACGCGGAGCAAGAAATCCAGGACTATGGCAGGTGGTGCGAAGTGCATGGCTATGGTGACCACCTCACGAGGGCATGCTCTACAGTCGTGGCACTACGGCAGGCAACCGATGCGACTTGGGCCTTGGAAGCGTCGCCCCCCGTTGTGGCCCACGTGCAACAGCTGCAGGGAGTTGGGCCCTCAGATGGGGCCCAACGCCGAATCATTAGCGTCATCTCCGGGGGATCCTCGCAGGGGACCTCGTCGGCGCAACCACCTCCGGGAACAGCACACCGCGAAATCACCTTCACGATAGCTGACGCCCAAGGCGTGGAGTTCCCCCTCCAAGATCCCTTGGTCATCTAGGCCGACATTGCAGGTTGCGACGTCAGGCGCGTCCTCATTGACGGGGGCAGCTCCACAAACATTTTGTTTGTGGAGGCTCTCGACCGCATGGGGATCCCTTGGGATCGTTTGGGATTGTCAGGGACCCCGCTCCAAGGTTTCGGGGGCCAGCCGCTGGAAGCCTTGGGTCAGGTATGCCTCCGAGTCTCCTTTTCTCAGGGTGATAATGCCAGGAGCGAGGACATTGTCTTCGACGTTGTGGACATCCCGCACCCGTACAACGCTATACTGGGTTGCCCTCTCATCAACTCCTTTAGGGCGGTCCCGCACCACAGCTTCTTGTGTATGAAGCTCCCAGGCCCGCGGGGTGTCATCACCATCTTCGGTGACCAGGATCTCACCCGGCGTGTGGAAGCTGGCACCAGGAGCCCGCACCACAAGGTGCACATCCTCACCGACAAGCTGGTCAAACAGAAGCTTCGGCGTATATCCATGGACCGACAGCAAGCGGCCAAGGTGGAGGTAGCGAAGCTTCTCTAGGCTGGAGACATCCGCGAAGTCCAACACCCGGATTGGCTTGCCAATCCGGTGTTGGTAAAGAAGGCGTATGTGCATCGACTTCACCACCCTCAACAAGGCATGCCCGAAGGACGACTACCCCTTGCCGCGTATAGATCAACTGGTCGATGCCACTGCGGGGTGTGAGCTCATGAGCTTCTTGGACGCCTACTCCGGCTACCACCAGATCTACATGGCCAAGGGTGACGATGCCCTTCGGTTTGAAGAATGCGGGCGCAACCTTCACCCGCCTCATCGCGCTAGCGCTGGCCGCTCAGCTCGGGAGGAATGTGGAGGCTTATGTCGACGACGTAGTTGTCAAAACGAGACAGCTCGCCTCTCGCGGTCAGTATCTCCAGGAGACCTTTGACAACCTCAGGAAGGCGGGCATCAAGCTCAACCCGGACAAGTGTGTCTTCAGCGTGCAAGTGGGCAAGATCTTGGGCTTCCTTGTGTCTGGGTGAGGCATCCAGGCGAACCGCGACAAAGTCGATGCGATCCTCACTATGGAGCCACCCAAGACGACAAGGGAGGTCCAGAGGCTTGCTGGCCACATGGCTGCATTGAGCCGCTTCTTGTCTAGGGCAGCGGAGCGGGGCCTGCCATTTTTCAAGACCCTCCGCGGTTGCGACGGTTTTCATTGGGATGACGATTGTGCGAAGGCCTTCAACGACCTCTAGAGACATCTCGCAAGCCTCCCCACTTTGGTTGCTCCTGCGCCAGAGGCTCCCTCCTGCTCTACCTCGCCGCTTCGGCGACAGCGGTCAGCGATGTCCTTGTCCTTGAGGAGGGCGCTCTTCAGCGCCCCGTATACTTCGTCTTCGAAGCCCTTCAGGGCACCAAGACGCGGTATACGGAGCTCAAGAAGCTCGCCTACGTGCTGGTCATGGCCTCGAGGAAGCTCTGACACTATTTCCTAGCCCATCCAATCACGGTGCCATCCTCGTTCCCCCTAGCGGAGATGCTGCACAATAAGGAGTCCACAGGGTGCATTGGCAAGTGGGCGGCCTAGCTCGTCCCGTTCTCCTTAACGTATGCCTCACGAACAGCGATCAATTCCCAAGTCCTCACGGACTTTCTCGCAGAGTGGACCCCGCCGACCCAGCCCGCCCAACAACCAGAGGACCCGGTGTGGATGCTCAACACCGACGGAGCCTACAGCGTGGCCGATGCAGGCGTAGGTGCAGTGGTCACCACGCCAGAGGGGCACCGCCTATTGTACTCGGTGCGTCTCGCATTTCCTGCCACTAACAACACGGCCGAGTATGAGGCACTACTCTTTGGCCTCGTGAACCTTAAAGCGCTTGGCGCGCGGCGAGTTCTTGTCCGCACTGACTCATGTCTGGTGGCGGGCCATGTGGACAAGTCATACCAGGCCAAGGACCCTGAGTTGGCCAAGTACCTGGCAGCCGTAAGAGCGGAGGAGCGACACTTCTTGGGTGTCACGGTCAAGGCCATCTCTCGGGCGGACAACGAGCAAGCCGACGTCCTTGCGAAGGCCGCCAGCCAACAGCTCCCAACTCCCGAGGGGGCATTCTACGAGGTCCTACCAGCGGCGGCCATTGCGTAGGACAACCGCGACGCAGCCCTCGTCCACCAGCTTACCCAGCAGGGTGACTGGCGGGAGCCCATCTTCGGTTTCTTGCAGGGCATCGCGGAGTCGGACAACCCCGTCGAGCTCCGGCGCCTGCAGTATCACACCAGGTCCTTCCAGGTGCTCGACGGAGTACTCTGTAAGAAAGGAGTCTGCGCACCGCTTCTGCGGTGTCTTTCGTGCGAAGAGGGAAAGCACCTCCTCGCGGAAATTCACGTCGGACTCTGTGGCTCGCACCTCGCGCTGAGGTTGCTAGTCGGCAAGGCATTCAGGCAAGGCTTCTACTGGCCAACCGTCGTTGCCGACGCCCAAGACCTCGTGCACCGATGTTAAGGCTGTCAATGGATGGGGCGGGTCACTCGTAGGTCCCCCACGAGCCTCAACCCCATTCCGCTAGTATGGCCGTTGGCACGGTGGGGCATCGATGTTATGGGACCACTTCCTCGGGCACTAGGAGACCTGCGGTTCGCAGTAGTCGCGTTGGAATATTTCTCCAGGTGGCCAGAGGCTATGCCCTGTTCAAGGAGTTCTGCGACAGCATGGGCATCGCGCTCCGATTCGCTTCAGTCGGGCACTCACAGTCTAACGGAGCAGTCGAGCGGGCGAACGGTGCCATCTCCGCCGGAGTCAAGAAGCGTCTCGTCGGGCTGCCGAAGGGCAAGTGGCCAAGCGAGCTCCACAGCGTCCTCTGGTCCCTCCGCACAACGGTGACACACTTGATGGGATTCATGCCGTTCAAACTCCTCTTCAGCGATGAGGCGGTGACACCCAAGGAAATCAAGGCCGGCTCGAGAAGGGTCCTCGTCCAAGCACCGGAGGAAGAGCGTCGATTGTCCCTGGACCTCCTCTATGGAGAACGAGTAAGCGCAACCCAGCACATCACAAAGTACGCGCGGCAAATGGTGCGCATGCGTGGTTGCTCCATATACCCGCGAGGATTCCAGCCTGGGGACCTCGTCCTCAAATTGGCACTCCATGCGGAAACGGTCGGCAAGCTGGAATCCAAGTGGGAAGGCCCATACATCGTCGTGGCAGCTCTGTAGCGCGGAGCCTATCGCCTCGCCACGCTCGAAGGGCAGATGCTTCGCCATACATGGAATGCAGATAGATTGCGGTGGTACTATGTTTAGGATAAAAGGGAAGCATGTAGCGACCTCGACACCTTGCCTAGTGTAAGACGCTTGCCCACGCAAATGGGAGATTAATAAAGCCATTCGTCTGCCAAGCTTCCATCTCGGTGCACCGCCGTGAGCACTCTATGGAGTATAAATAAGACGTAGCGTCGAGGTTCGCATCCGCACGCACTCTACGGAGTATAAATAAGACGTAGCGTTGAGGTCCGCCTCCGCACGCACTCTACGGAGTACAAATAAGACGTAGTGTCAAGGTTCGCCTCCGCACGCACTCTACGGAGTATAAATAAGACGTAGCATCGAGGTCCGCCTCTGCACGCACTTTACGGAGTATAAATAAGACACAGCGGGGGACGCCTCTGCGCACTCTACGGAGTATAAATAAGACATAGCGTCGAGGTCTGCCTCCGCACGCACTCTACGGAGTATAAATAAGACGTAGCGTCGAGGTCCGCCTCCGCACGCATTCTACGGAGTATAAACAAGATGTAGCGTCGAGGTCCGCCTTCGCACGCACTCTACGGAGTATAAATAAGATGTAGCGTCGAGGTCCGCCTCCGCACGCACTCTACGGAGTATAAATAAGACGTAGCGTCGAGGTCCGCCTCCGCACGCATTCTACGGAGTATAAACAAGACGTAGCGTCGAGGTCCGCCTCCGCACGCACTCTACAGAGTATAAATAAGATGTAGCGTCGAGGTCCGCCTCCGCACGCACTCTACGGAGTATAAATAAGACGCAGCGGGGGGACGCCTCCGCGCGCACTCTACGGAGTATAAATAAGATGTAGCGTCGAGGTCCGCCTCCGCACGCACTCTACGGAGTATAAATAAGATGTAGCGTCGAGGTCCGCCTCCGAACGCACTCTACGGAGTATAAACAAGACGTAGCGTCGAGGTCCGCCTTCGCACACACTCTACGGAGTATAAACAAGATGTAGCGTCGAGGTCCGCCTCCGCACGTACTCTACGGAGTATAAATAAGACGCGGATGTTGTCCCTGCACACTCTACTGAGTATAAACAAGACGCGGATGTCCCCGCGCACGTGTGGGCGTTGCCCCTACACGTACTCTTCGGAGTATAAATAAGAAGTGGTTGATGTTTCCACGCACTCTACGGAGTATAAATAAGACGTGGATGTTGTCCCTGCGCACTCTACTAAGTATAAACAAGACGCGGATGTCCCCGCGCACGTGTGGGCGTTGCCCCTACACGTACTCTTCGGAGTATAAATAAGACGTGGTTAATGTTCCTACGCACTCTACGGAGTATAAATAAGACGCGAATGTTGTCCCTGCACACCCTACTGAGTATAAACAAAACGCGGATGTCCCCATGCACGTGTAGGCGTTGCCCCTACACGTACTCCCCGGAGTATAAGTAAGACGTGGTTGATGTTCCCACGCACTCTACGGGGTATAAATAAGACACGGATGTGGCCCCTATGCGCGCTCTACGAAGTGTAAATAAGACGCAGCAGAGGCTCGCGCGTCTACCTCGACTAGGCGCTAGCTCCGCTGCCACCACTTCGAAGGGTAGGGGACGGAGCACTTGCGCATCTACCTCGAATAAGCGCCAGCTCCGCGCCACCATTTCGAAGGGTAGGGGATGGAGCGCTCGCGCGTCTACCTCAACTAGGCGCCAGCTTCGCTGCCACCACTTCGAAGGGTAGGGGATGGAGCGCTCGCGCATCTACCTCGAATAGTCGCCAGCTTCGCTGCCATCACTTCGAAGGGTAGGGGACGGAGTGCTCGCGCGTCTACCTCGACTAGGCACCAGCTCCGTTGCCACCGCTTTGAACGGTAGGAGACGGAGCGCTCGCGCGTCTTCCTCGACTAGGCGCCAGCTCCGCTGCTACCACTTCAAAGGGTAGGGGACGGAGCGCTCGCGCATCTACCTCGACTAGGCGCCAGCTCCGCTGCCACCACTTCGAAGGGTAGGAGACGGAGTGCTTGCGCATCTACCACGACTAGGCGCCAGCTTTGCTGCCACCACTTTGAAGGGTAGGGGACGGAGCGCTCGCGTGGCTACCTCGGGTACGAAGCGTTACGACCATCAAGCGGAGCGAAGTCGGGCACAAGAGGCCAACCTTTACATGACACGTCCACCCAGAGCAACAATAACTTGCAACGACAGAACATCTTGGGCAAGTGTTGTTTCATTCATACAAAAAGGAGGCAGCCACAGGGTAACAACCGTATGACAAGGCATACGCAACACAACACACCGGATCCCGGCATCACGCCCGTGGGTCCACGTCATCTTCGTTGCGCCGAGGAACTTCCTCAAGCCACTGGGGGAAGTTCCCCTCCCGATGCAGTGTTCACCGCAGCGCGACCTTGGCCGCATCCTCCTTGATGTAGCCCAGATCCGGCTATAGAAAGTCTGGAGGGCGGCCTGAGTGGCGCGAACGGAACGGGACATCACCTCGGCTTTGGGTGGTAGATCCAGCTGGGGGTTGGCCAGTTCATTGACGTGTGCACACCCCCGGGTGTGGAGCATGGCGAAGGCAAGGCAAGCATTGGAGAAGCCGCAGTGATTGCCGAAGGCTCTGGCACCGCGGAGGGCGAGGCTCGAGTCCTCTTAAATTTGCTGAAGTGTCTACACCAAATCTGCGGGGCTGTGCGTAACGTCCGGCACGCCAACGAAAAGGTCTTGGAGGGCCCTCTCCAAAGACTCCATCGCCCTCCATGCCGCCAACGACTTGTCGCCCAAGGTTCGATTCCTTTCTTCAAGGGACGCGGCGAGCTGGGTCTTCTCCTCCTCCAGCGTGGAAATTTATTGGAGTAAGCCGGCGCGCTCCTCCGCCGCGGCGTGCTGGGTCTCCTCCGTGGCACGTTGCGCCGCCGCCACTGCGTTCTCCGCATTCGCAGCAAGCATCTGCGTGTCGGAAACCACCCTCGCGTTTTCCGCCTCCAGCACACGAATACATTCGTCCTTGGCAACGTGAGCCTAGTCGGCAGCGCGAAGCTGGCACTCCAGCACTTTTCGCTCGTGAATGCGAGTCTCCTCTAGGGCTTGGCTGAGAGCAAGAGTCTAAAAGAAACTGCGAGTGTTAGCTAGGTACTCGACAGCACCGTAGGCCGCAAACCTAGGGGCTTACCCTTATCTTTGAGGCACCCAGCGCGAGCGCTAGAAGATCTCCCCTGCACGTTGACAGCGCCCGTCGATCCAGGCTGCCGTCGGCGCGCTCTGTGACCTCGTGAAGGACACGGAGCATCTCTGATCGAGGGATGAAATCGGAGACAACAGGCCTCGGCCCCTCTGCGCCAGCGGCTTTGGCAGCACCAGACGCCCACGTCACATCCTGCGCAACAAGGCTGAAGACTTCGCGGACACCTCCGTTGCTCGATCCTTGACCGCATCTGGGAGACCTTGTCTCGCTTGATGTCGACGACGGAATGAGCGAGCAAATCGGAAGAGAGTTTCACGAAGTCATGGGGGAAAAAGGAATTGCGCCTACCTTCGACACCCTCTACCAAAGCACGGGGAGGTGTTCGCTCAGCCTTCGTTTGGGGCGCGGGGGCTTCATCGGCCTGGGAAGCGACGGCTTCTTCTTCAGCCTCGACGGCTCCCCCGTTAGACTCCAGGACCCCGGTGACCGCGCCGGCCACATTGAATCGCCTCCTCGAGGGCGGAGGCGACCGTATCCACGGGCGCTTCGCCCTCGGGGATGTGGGCGACGCTTCCTCAGCCGCTCCAGTGGCCGTAATAATTGGCGCAGGCGGCAGGTCCTCGTTGGCCGCTGCAGGCGATGAGGCCTTGTCTTCGGGGGCATCGGTATCTGGGCCCGTCGCCTCACCGCCGCCTAAGGCCTCCTCACTGGGGGCAGTGTGCCCCCTGAACTGGCGTGTTCGAACCTAGTGCCGATCGTACCCTCCGTCTCGATGGTACCGACCGGGGATACGGCCGACGGGCTGGATGTGGCGGCGTCGGATTGGGCCCTGCGCTGAGAGGGTGGTGCCCCCACCTTGCCGTCGCCATCGCGGCGGCAGCTCCGAACCTCCGCCAGCACTGTGCGTTTGGGCACAGGAATTTTCAGGGCCTCGCATACCCGAGGTGGTCGCGGCTTCGCACAGCTTGTGCTCCTTGGCTGTGTATGGCCCAAGGAGCGCAACCACCGCGCGCTCCGCATCCTCCAGCTAGGGCACTACACACAAAAGTGGGGCAGCGGTCATAAGGGGTTGCACGCGTACATGCGCAGGCACATAGCCAAGGGCCAAAGGGCTTACAAGGAGCGGAGGGTTTTAGAAGGGAAGATACTGTCGGGTGGATGCCATCTTTCCGGGTGCGGCCACGTCGCTCATACTTCCACCGGCTGGAAAGTGGCGCCACCCTGTACATAGTGAACTCTTCAGCGAGATCACGCATGTTGAACCGGAGGGCGACACCAGCAAGCCTCCGCGCCTTCTGTGCGTCGTCGCTCTTCGGCTTCACATCCTGCGAGCTGTTGAACGATATCGGCTATCCCCGACACAGCAGATCGCTCGTGCTCGTCACGTGGTAGTAGAACCACCGTCGCATCCAACCGGACCCCCACTTCCCTCGTGCTCGTGCATTGTGCCCTCAGCACGAAGTTGACACTGCTGAAGTTCGACAGCACCCCTCCTTCGACCTTCTTCGGCTGGCAGCGTGCATTGTGCAGAATGGCGAACAGGCTTGCGCTGGGACGGACACCTTCTATTCGCGTCGACCAGGCGTAAACAGCCAGGCGAACTATCGCATTTGGGGTCAGTTGTGCTAGCTCCAACCCGTAAGCATGCAGGACCTCACCGACGAAGAGTGTCGAAGGCATCCGGAGCCTGGCATCAAAAAATGCAACGAAGACAATCGCCTCTGTCTCCGCCGGGTGCGGCTCCGTCTCGTCGGGGCCTAGCGGGCGGGCCCCTGCACACTCCTCTAGTTTTTTCTCCCAGAGAAGGGTCTGGATCATCTCTTCTGTAATGCGACTCCGCCCTAGCACACGGGAGCAGCGGCCTCTCGACTTCTTCATGGCATCCCACCGCTTGTCGACTTGCGGTGGATCGCGAAGCACCAAAACGTATTCCGTCGGCGGCGGCGACAAACAGCGCTGGCTCGACGAGGCACTCCCACTGAGCCAGTGAGCGGGGTCTTCGCGGTAAGCCATCCTCCTCCGAGGTAAAGAAGGAGGAGCAAAGGCAGATTGCACAAAGGAACGAGGAAGAAGAGAGCAAAGCAACGACAAGCAAGCAGCCAAGAGGAGCATTCGCATGCTGGTGGTGACGCCTTATAAAGCCCCCTCACCTCCCCCATGATCGGAAATGCAATCGACAGGAGCCCAGCAGTTCAGCTCCCCACGACCGAGAAGCGTAACCGTTGACAGCTGGGGGCACGCAGTGGCAGGCGACCGGACAGCGCACGATGCGCCAATAGCATCCCGCCATGCGTCCCACTTTTCTCGGGAAGCCCACGAAGCGCCAATTGCGTCCCGCCGCGTGTACCTTCCCATCGGGATAGCGCGTATGGCTGCAGCAACCCAGCCCTAACAATTTAGGGGTTGGCGCGATTATCGCCGTCATTAAGACGAAATCTCCAGACCACGAGGCTGTCGAGCCTTGTCGACGCCAAGCTGGGCGGAGCCCCCTCCCCCACTCGACTTCCCGGTGCTACACGCGAGAGCCTCGCCTACCTCGCGTCCAGGGGTGTCCGCGGCATGAGCCTGTCTCCGCCTTGACTTCGACTCTGCCGGCATCTTCGACTCCACTGGCATCTTTGACTCCACCGGCATCTTCGACTCCTCCAGCATCCTTGACCCCGCTGGCGCCTTCGACTCAGCGGCCAAACGGGTCCAAGGCCAAAAACACCTTCGATAGCAGGTCCGACCCCATATCCTCAGTGCGACGGCAGGTTGCACCAGCAAGGAACGGTCCTGTCCAAGATCATTGAAGGTCACAGGCCACAGGGACGGAGGGGGCCAAATGGCTTGGCAACATGGCTTCGGCCCGTGAAGCCCTTCACCATGAGAGGCTCCTGTTGTAGAGGTGGCTCCCACCTAAGCCCAGCCGGCCTGTTAGAAGACTGTAAGGCCCAAAGTGGCACATGTATAATGGCATAAATGCCCCTGAGAGGGATACTAAAATGTAAGGGTACCACTGTAAAAACACTCCCCATGCGGATATATATACGACACAGGCCATGGGGGAAAACCCTAAGCATTGCTCACCTAACTCTCCACTACAATAGTCTCGCTCTCTCTGTTTGGTCTGTAGCCACAACAGTATTCATAGCTGAATTGCACTATTAGCCTGTAGGCTGCTATAAAAGCAATTTGTGCAAAACTAATTTTTGATTCTAAATAAAGATTATGTTAAAAGCTCTCTACTTCTATCCCATTTGGTCTTGATTCTTACCTATGCTTTTCTGTTCTCTCCTTACCTATCAGACAAATCTTAAAAGGAATTAAATGCAAATTTCTGATTGCAATAAATATGTTGAATTGCACCCACAGAGGTAGTAAGTGAAAGGAGTAGATAACCCATAGGGGATTGAAATATGAGACGAAGATGACCAAAGATATTGGTGGAATTATGATGATGTAGGAAGGGTTTGAATGGATAAAGCGATGGAAATGGTTGGATTGGATTAATTAGAAAAATGAATTGAGTTTTGGGAAAAATGTGATAATGATTATCAAATTTTAGGCTTGAACAATGATATTATTCTTGATGGATGTTAATAATAGTGATTATTGGGTTACAACTCTGAACAATAATGTTATCCTCGGTGGATTTTTAATGGTGAATTAATTAAGAAGTAGATAGTAAGAAGCTTAGTTGATTATTGGATGAGCAGACTGAGATTATGAGTTGATAATGAAAATAATTGGATTTTTAGGAAATATTGATACAAATGATATTGGTGGATTTAAAATGAGGATATTGGATTATAATAGATTTGAGGTTGGATTTATATAGTCATAGTTACAGTTGGAATTTATGTAGAATCTAGATAACCGTGATTTGATTAATAAAATTAGGCGGATATAATAGAGATTATATATTCGGTGGATCAAATGAATGATAATATTTGTTTGGAGTTTTATACAAGTAATGATATTATAACTAGGCAAATAAAGGAGATAGCGTAGCCCTAGATAGTATGAAGTAGAAACTAAATTAAAAAGGGAACTGGATTCTAAGCCTATGCATAGAAGTAGTATGAAAATGAATTAGCTCGTGAATGTTGAATACTAAAAGATGTGGGATTATCCTTGCAAGTATGCATGAAGTTTTAAAGAGGTGTCCTACAAAAGCAATCAGAAAGACCATTTAATCTCATTTCATTTTTTTCCTACCTCTTTTCGGTCTCACTTCCCTTGCTAAGTCCAAAAATGTTACAGAACTGATTCCCGAGTCTCGGTTACTGTTAAAAAGAATATCACTGGACAAACTAAAGATCTGACAATACAACAGGTGGAGAACAGAAATTAGGACATGCAATCTAGTATGATGGAAGCCCTATCTATCATAGAGGGAAACCAGATTGAATGCAAATAAGAACAAGCCAAAATACTAGAACAATAAGCAAGGATATTGGAACAACACACTAGGAAGATGTCACCAAAAGAATTAGTATCAACGTCAAGTGCGACTACGTTCAAATTTGCAACCTTCGTGAAAACCCAACCACCTGAATTTTCATCAGCAACAAAGCCTGTAAGTGCCGATAATTGGTTACAAGGTATTGAGAGGAGACTAGAAACCATCCGATGTACGGATAAAGAGAAAATTCTTTTCGCCACCTACCAACTATCAGAGCCAACCATTAACTGGTGGAACACTATTCAATGGGTATATCTGAATAAAAATGATATTACATAGAAGGAGTTTGTGAATAGATTTCACAAGGCCTATATATTTCTTCTAAAGTTGCCACAAGAAAGTATCAAGATTTTCCTAATTCCCGACAGGAAGACAAGTCTATTATGGAATATCTGCAACAATTTCATCATTTATCTCAATATACTCAAAAAGATGTTAATACCGAAGCAAAAGAATGGAATACTTTATAGGAGGCTTGCAACCAAAGATAAAGTGTTATATGACCATTGACATTCCAGACTTATCGACTCTAGTCGAACAAGCTCACTAGATGGAAGAAGAGATATCAGGATATGCGAGGATCACCAAGCAACATGATCCTTTCATTTTGACATATGCAACTTGGTTTTTGCTGCAAACGAAAAGGACATTATCGTTGCCAATATCCATTAAAATCCTTACCTAAGGAAGAGGCCCAGATACAAGCCAAAAGACAGGCATCAACATCATACCAACCGTCAATGGAGGAAGAGGGATGCCACTCCTAGAAAGCTCGAGTGGAAAAGGAGAAATTCACCCTAAAGGAATGACTAAGAGAAAGTGACAAAGAAGATAGTCAGAAAAAATGGAAAGCAAGCGTCAGGCAACATCGCCGGTTAAGAACAAGACATGAAATGAATGCTATCTCATACTTTTGTATAAGTAAGTAGTTCACTTATGAGTTAATAAAAATATACGTGAGCTGTTTGTACAATGGTATAAGGAATAAAGAAGTTTGTGTCACAAACCACAACGGACTTGATTTTCAACCTTGTACAAAAGGAGTATGACAAGGGTGAATATTTAGATGACCACATAAGGAATGGAAGAACCAACTCAGTTTGGACAGAAAATCGGAGTAATACAGCAGAAGTATGGTAAACTCAAGACACAAATAAACCAGACACTTCTTAAGAGATACTAAAGGAAATCATAAAGAATATTGCTATATAGAGTACCTATAGAAGTTTCAGGAAATAAACCAAGCAGTTTACATGAATATACAAGACATGTCATAATTTGGTATATACAAGGATGATATATAGGTACAGTAAAAGAGAGAAAGGGAGAAAAGAGAGTATATATAAACTTGAGTATGACAAGAAAAGTTTTTAGGAGCTAAAGATTATAGACCTAGTTCTATTAAAGACTAGATTGATTACAGCTCCATTTCTAATATTTCCTAACCAGGATTTTCAATTTTACGGTCACACCTCAGAAACAGGGACTAAGATGTGTATTAATACAAGATGAAAGGATTATAACTCTGCGTCAAGATGTCAACACCTGAAGGGGAGTACACTACTCATGACTTAGAATTAGTAGCCATAATACATGCCTTGGACAATTGGAATTAAGTCCGCGACAATGAAGATGATTACAAGCAGACATGAACTGTGATATAGATATTCAATGTCACCTAGGAAAAGTGAATAACAATTGGCATTAAGTCAAAAGGGATATCATGATGTGGTTACTAAGCGTTAACTCAATTACGACAAGGGAATTCAACAAAATTTGTTAAAGAATGAGCAAGAAATCTTAGGATCTCATAGTCACTTTTGAGTACCGAATAAAGAGAAAAAACTAAAAGATTTGATCATGAAAGAAGCTTACTCTACACAGTTCTCAATACACCTTGATACAATAAAGACGAATCAAAATCTAAAGCAAGGATTTTGGTGAAGTAAAATGAAGAGAGAAATCCTAGGATATAGCACGTTATTACACATGCCTGAAAATAAAAGATAGACCAGCAAAATCTACCAGAATTGCTACAGTCATAACCAGTCCTAGAATGGAAATGGGAAATCGGAGGATATTGGTATGGATTTATTTTACAGACTCCCGAAGACATGAGATGGATATGAGGCTATAGGTGATCGCAGATCGATTGATTAAAATAGCACATTCCCTACTAGGTGAACAAACCTATGGAAGAGACAAAGAACTGAGAGACCATGTGGAGGTCATCTTGTGTGTGTGATGAGTAATTGACATCGGTTTAGGGAGGTCGAGTTTGTTTTGGTTGGTTCGGTCCTTGACGTTGCATGGCGCAACGGGCTCGGTCGGACTTGGTCAAACTTGGTCGTATGGGATTAGGATGCATATTCCGATGATTCGACAGGTTTGGACTTCATCATGGGTAAGCATGATGTGGTTATGCTATTTACGCTTTCATGTATCAAGCGGTGCTATTTGACGTGTTTCTTGTCTGTGTGGCTGCAGGACGTCGAGGCCGAGTCGTGGTGAGACATGAGGGACCGGACTAGACACGGGCGGTGTCGAGGTCAGAACGGTCGGGATGTGTCGAAGACGGTGGAGACTCGAGGTGGTTGCGAAGCTTGGACGACAAGGAGCGCGGAAGCTTCCCGGAAGGTGCAGGAGGGGCGAAATGGTAATTTCGCGAGGCTGCACAAGCGGGAGCGGGCTCCGTTGGATTTAGCGGGCGTAACGGCATGGAGACCCGTTAGCCAAGGGCTATAAATAGAGGTTGGTGGCTGCATGCCCCTTCATGGCTTTAGGAGAGAGTTAGGGTTTTAGTGGGTCAAAAGAGGCTTTGAGAGGTGGTTTTGCTTTGCTCTTTAGTGGTTGAGGGCAGCAGCACCTTGTCTCCCACGATCATCTCCCTTCTCTGTGTGTGTTCCTCCCAAGAAGCATGTGAAGCTCTTGGTGATCTTGAGGATGGAGAGGGAGAGTGAGGAGATGGATTGAGAGTCTTGTAATCATTCTTCTTGTTCTAATGTCCATGCGTATTGGGACTCCTCTGTAATCCTTTTGCTTCAATGAATGGAAATCTGAAGTTTTCTCCCGTGCTCTCTGTTCTTCCTTCGTTCTCCTTTTTGGCTTGATTTTGAGTTTCATGATTTCTTGTTGGTTGTTGTTGGGGAGTGCTAAAATGAGTTGCTATGACATGGGGGATGCTCAAAAGTCATTTGGCTATTTAATCCCAAGAGCAAACCGAGTTTGATTCCAGATTTAGTTTTTGAGCCCTCTCTGTTCTTCATTTTCTCCTTCTAGGGTTTAATGCAAATCTTGATTCCCTTCGCGAGATGGCTTGAAATTTGGCATGGAGAGTCCAGAGGCTATTGAGTAGCTATCCTCAAAGTTTCATAGCCAAAGGATCAAAGATTAGGGAGTAATTTGGTTTTTGGCTCAGCTCTTGCAAGTTTTCAGATTTTTGCTATAATATGAAATTCTTGTTTCTAGGGTTGATTTGTTTGTTCTCTAGAGCCTCCTTGCTATTGAGTATGTATTGGTGATGTTTTGGGCCAAAAAGAATGGAAGAATTCCATCATTCTCATGTTTTTTAAAGATATGAATATTTGATGTCTGAAAATCCTGTTTGCTGATTTCTTCGTGCGGCACTACCGCTCCTCGTGAGGTACTACCGCTCAGAGGTACTACCGCTTGGCTCAGCGGTACTACCTCCCAGCGGTACTACCGCTCGTCTCAGCGGTACTACCACTTGTAGTCTGACCTGCTCTGAAATTATTTTTCTTGGCTGTTTCTTTCTGGATCTGGTTTATCCTTGTTGCTGTGACTTCCAGTAGTGCATATCTTCTATCTTCATAGCTTCCATAGCTATTGGAGAAGAAGCATAAGTGTGGATACTTGAGGGGCAAATTTAATTTTAGAAAGCGACATTCACCCCCTTTTGTCGCCATTTCGGTCCAACAAGAACACTGCCTAACCAAGGTCGTAGTATTGCATGAATCTTCAGATGGAATCATCTTAGATCAAGAAGCACAAGTCACATCTATACTTTGGGAAAAACTTCATGAAGTCTTGGTAATTTGAAAAACCAGAAAGGACAAAGTACCGATAGAAACACCAGTTAGTAGCTATTACAAGTACCACAGTGGAAGTGGGAAGAGGTTGGAATGGACTTCATCACTGGTCTACCACAAACCAAATCGGGGTATGACTCCATATGGGTTATCATAGATAGACTGACCAAATTTGCCCACTTCATTCCCGTCAAGACCACCTACAAAGGAGACAACCTGACAGAATTATATATGTCCCGCATCGTGTATTTGCACGGTGTGCCAAAAAGGATAGTGTCAGATCGAGGTTCCCAATTTACCTCGCACTTCTGGGCTAGTCTTCATGAAGCCCTTGGCACCCATCTGGATTTTAGTACTGCCTACCATCCCTAAACAGACGGTCAAACAGAGAGGGTAAATAAAATACTGGAGGATATGCTTAGAGCCTGTGCCCTAGATTTCACTAAGGATTGGGATAAATGCCTGCCTTATGCCAAATTTGCTTACAATAACAGTTACCAAACTACTCTACGTATGCCCCCTTTGAAGCCTTATACGAAAGGAAATGCCGAACCCCTCTGCACTGGTCAGAAGTAGGAGAGGGCTATATCTTCGGGCTAGATACTCTAAAACAAGTTGAAGAAAAAGTTCGCCTGATTAGGGACCGATTGCAAGCAGCTCAATCAAGACAAAAGAGTTACACGGACAAGAGGCGTAGGCAATTAAGTTTTGAAATTGGAGATTATGTCTACCTGAAGGTGTCACCCCTACGAGGAATTAGAAGGTTCAAAGTCAAAGGCAAGCTCGACCCACGTTATGTTGGACCATTCCTAGTTGTGGTCAAGAAAGGAGAAGTAGCCTACCAACTAGAGTTACCCGTGAGTCTAGCAGATGTGCACAATGTCTTCCATGTATCCCAACTCAAGAAGTGTCTTCGGGTACCAGAAGATCAAACCACGTTGGAGGCAATCGAGCTTGAGAGTGACCTGACCTACAAGGAGTGCCCCATCAAGATTCTAGACACTGCAGAAAAGAAGACAAGGAACTAGACCATCTGCTTATGCAGAGTACAGTGGAATCATCACACCAAGAAGGAAGCCACCTGAGAATGCGAACATCAACTAAGAAAAGATTATCCCTACTTGTTCCCAAACTAGGCTGAATCTTAGGGTCGAGATTCTTTTTAAGGGGGTAGACTTGTAACACCCTAAAATTTTGAATTCGGGGAAATGTGTAGCCCTTGAAGTATTTTGGAATATATTTTCTCGATATTTGAACTTTATTGGATTTCCTTTGGATTTTGGTTGAGGTTCCAATATTTGAAGAAAATGTGAAAATAATAGAAATTTAGAATTCAAAATCAAATCTGAAAAGATGATCCATCAATTAGGGTAGGAGAAAAGGAAAAGAGGGAGGTTGAAAAGTTCAATCAAAAATTAAAATTTATTAATTGAACCAAAAATTCAAAATTTTGCCAAATAAGAAAAAGAGGAGTATAATTTAAATCAAAACTTGAATTTTTTTACTTTGGGGATAATAATAATAATAGAAAGGAGTAAATAAATATGTATATACATATACCATAATAAATAAATAAATAAAATACCATAATAATGATAGTAATGAAGAAATAGATGTAAAGAAATAAACCAATAAAAATATACATATATATATATATACATAGGAATAGATATGTATATATAAATAAAAAGGGGAAAAGAAAAAGAAAAAAAAGAAGAGAGGGAAGGGCCTTTCGGCCTGGCTGAACCGGCCCACCATCTTCCCTTCCCCTCCCCGCTTGCTTTGGCCTGGCCGAAGCCCTCCCCTACTTCGCCGTCGCAGCCCGCCTCCGTGCCGCACCTCCTTCGGACCGCCGGTCGCCGGCATGCCCCGCGCTCGCATCACCAGGACCCACCCCTCTGCCCCGTCGTGGTCCTACTCCTTCACTGCCACGTGCATCACCGCCAAACACCCTCAGCTCCGCCCCGTCACCATCGCATCCGGCCATCACACCCTCCTCTCCTTGTCCGCCGTGGCCCGTCTCGCCACCTCGTCACATCACAATGGGCCGTGCGCTTAGAAGCTAGCGTCACCCGGGCGTCACCCTGTTTGCCGCTTGACCTGCCGCCCTATCGCGTTGCCACCTTCTCCATGAGCATTGCCTCCGTCAGCCATAGTGCCCACCTGCTCCCCATCACTTCTCTCTTCTGCCTCGGCTCACGCGCTCCTGACTGCTCCCCTGTTCCAACGTCAGCACACGCCAGCACCCACTCTGATCAGTCCTGTCACCCATGCCCTGCCGCCAACTCTCGCACGACGCTAGCCCTCCCCACCGGCTATATATCCTCGCCCGAGCCTCCGTTAGCACTGCACCGCTCCCCTCTGTCTCCCACTTCAATGAATTAGATTTCCGCGCCTCACAGCTCACCAGCAGCGCTTTCTTCCCCAACGCTGACTGACGGGCAAGCCACCGATTGGAGCTATGCCGGGTCGATTCCACCGAGCCGAAGCATCCTTGGAGCAACGCGAAGTCATCCCCATCCTCGGCCGGGCTCGTCCTCGCCTATACTTCGTCGGCATCGTGCGCCTTCCCTGACCACCACCGCCACTCTCACGTTGCGCCGACCCCTAAGGTAGCCCCCTAACCTCGCCAGCATGCTTCCCTAGCCCGCAATAGGATTCTAAGGCCGTACACCACCGTGCCCTCCTTTCCCCTATTTCGCAGCCACCCACGGGAGCCGCCGGCCAACGCTTCAGCCAAATTGGCCAACGAGGCTTTGCCTGCGGGTAGGCGCGGGCGTGAGCAAATCATTTTGTGGATGCTCACGTCCGGCTGCCACTTCCTCTGCCGGCGGTGAGCTCGCCGTGCGTCGATGGAGGAAGGAGACATTGTAGTTGCACGATTAAGTACGGTTAGGACATCATAATGACAGTTAGGACATGCCATGAATGCTAATCATGGGTAGTTAAGTTAAGCAAGTCACTGACATGTGGGCCATGTATGTTAATCCAAACAATAATCGGCCCCACCTGTCATAGGCATAGAGAAAAGAAAATAAAAATAAAAGAGAAATTAGAAACCTGCTGTGGGCCCCATCTGTCAGATTTTATTTATTTTTCGAATTTATTTAAACCGAGAACTTCAAAAAGGCATAACTTATTCATTTTAACTCCAAATTGAGCGAAACAAATTTCTAAATTCATCTAAATTCAAAATCTAAACCTGCTATGGCCCATGTATCTAGATCGCTGTTATTATTGCAATCTTTCACACATTATATTTTAGTTCAAGTTGCTAGGTCTTAGGAAGTTTCTAAGTAACATATTTAAAAGCAATTTTTGGCAAATAAAAATAACCCTGGCCTTTTCTTGATAAGCCATGCGTGTTATTTATTGCATCCTATGTATTGGCTCGTGGAGCAAGGTGGATTTGTGCTCACCCTCGCATTATCAAAAATCAGAAACAGGGACCCAAGACCACTATGCTTACGAGGACACCCCTGCCACAAATGGAGGAGCCAACGAAGAAAACTAGGATGACGCTCTCGAGTTTGGGTCCTAGACAAGTAGACTTAATGGAGATTGTGTGCACATATATTATTTAGGCCTAGACAATATATGTTGCACATATTTACCCCTCAGTCGCTTGTCTGTGGATTATAGTCTTACTTCTGCTTCTGCTTCCGCTGTTGTCTTGTAATGCAAACATTTGGTCTGGTCGGCCCTGGTGTAAAACTGTCACCTTACGCGGTGTATTTTAAACTTTGATATGTAATAAATATGGTTTATTATGTTTCATGCGATGTATGAGATGATGCAGCAATGTACATGTGAGCATTATCTACTGATCCAAGGAATAGTGCGGTGATTCACAGGGGATTCTGGATTGAAAAATCTGGATCCGACAGTAGTTCCACGTTGATCTCCAACAGCTAGTTTAGAAGCTCTGACATAGCCATTACTGTCGCATCAGAACTGGTGCGGAAGTACAAGCCATTGGTTGGTGAGGGTATAAATACCCATACTCCTGCTCAAGGACAGTAAGTATAGACCCTATTGAACATCTTTGAGCATTGAGCATTCACTCCACACCTCATTTACTCCTTGTGCATTCATTTGAGGTGGTTCAGCCAAACAAGTGCATTGCATCCTTAGATTGATCCTTTGGCACTTGATTGTGGTCAAGTGAAGTTGTGATCTCTTGGTGTTTGCCGACACCTGGATGACTCGGCAGAGTTTGCACGGTGACTTCTTCAAGAAGGTTGTGAAGAAGCTTGGCATCGATGTGTGAGTGGTTTGGAGTCCACAATCTTTGGAGTGAAGGAAGGACTACCAATAGTGGATTGAGGAGCTGAGGCTTAATTCGTGAAGCCGGTCCAATTCATTTGGGCTTTCCTCAACATGGACTAGGGCAAACCGGCAAGTTTCTGATCACCAAGGTAAAAAACATTGTGTGTTCATTGGTTACCTCTTGTCCCTTTTTCAGCTCTTGTACATTTATTACATTGTGATTATTTACTTGTGCAAGAGCCTCTTGTAGAGATTTATTCTTGTAGTAACATAATCTTACTAGAATTGTGTAGGTTTCAATTGCTCTAAATTTCTGCTATATTGAATTTGTAGAAATTAATTAGAAGGCAAGAAAAATTTTACAAACCTCCTATTCACACCCTCTAGTCAGTTATCATTGATCCTACAACATCGCACTAGACCATGCAGTGTCCTGATCTCCAAATGACCATGCCTATCCAACAAAACCTTCTATGACTCCACCTCAACCTCCGCTTCAGAAGGCCACCATATTGGTTCCTGTGGAGATGATGCCGAACAAACAAGAAAATCATGCCAAGTCGTTTCTCGGGAAGATGTATCGCAAGTGAGGTGCTAACCGCCACATCGAAGAAGATTAACTTGCCTTTAAAGCCGTATACATAATCCCTCGGAATGTCGTTGGTGCCTGAGTTACAATTACCCAGCCTTGGACTAGGTTGGACTTTGCATGCCTAGTACACGCAAAGGTCAAATGAGAGGCCAAACTAGCAGACTGGATTCACCGTTAGATACACGGAGGAACATTTCCTCCGTGGCTTGAGCTACTTCGTCGTGGGCTTCGATGACTTATTCCAACTATTCAACATCGACATTCCCGATGCCTCACTTCTATGATGTTGGACATTGTAAGTGTGTACAATCAAGTTCTACATTCATGTAATATTGATAAATGTCATAACTCATTGCTTATATATAGATACATAATTTAAGAAGCCCAACGATGCCGAGAACCAATGGGTTTCCTTGACCCACACTTGATCTCTGAGCAATGCATCAATGAAAATGTATCCTACATCAAAAATTATGTAATGATGGGATTGCTTACTTAGAGCAACAAGGACTACATTCTGGCACCCTAGAACTAGGGGTAGAACTGACTATATTTATGTACATAATTTTATTTTTGCAGTGCTACCAGCAGCTACAGTGCAACGTATGGGCACTCTACATTTGCCGCCATATGCATGAAATCATGGGCGCTAAGATGAATAATCTAGGGGTTTATCAATCTGACAATAATTATTTCATGATTGTGAATACACACACACACATATATACACTCACAACTTTACTCTCTCTTAGTGACAGGGGCATGAGAATCAACTTAAGTACATTCGATCTTAATGAACTCTCCGAAGTTCAAGGACTGCTCTCCACCTTCTAGATGGCAGAGGTCATTCACCCGAAGGGAGAGTTCAACCCCGATAACAACTAATAGATGTTCAAACATTTGATTCAGTTATACTTCGTCAAACAATTCACTCAATTGTACTTCATTCAATTGTAATTCATTCAGTTGTAATTCATTTGTGATATCTATGCAACGATTGTTGTGTGCTATAAAATATGTAATTATCTGTGATCTACTTGCTTGTTTTCAGAGTGCATGGCTAGCATTTTCTGATGTCTGTAGTTCTTAGAGATAGCTAGTATTATCTATACATGATGTGTAGAAAGTTCCTTTCTTTTCTCGATGGTCGTGTTTAACTAAATTGACTATTGTGTACCAGAGATTAAATTACTAATATTTGTGTGGAACTTTAAATCTTCTTTGTGCAGGTCTGTGGCCTTCCTCCAGCAGTTTTCCTTACTGTGAACCATACAAAGCATGCCATTGGAAGGTCAAGGAACAGCAAGGCTAAATTCCTGATTGTTGAGATGCTGACCAAATGCTTAATGATGCATATTGTGAAATATGCCAAAGATTATTTATGAAGCATTTATTGTGCATGATTGTAAAAACTGAATGTGACCTTGCATTGCAAAGATTACTGCAATTGTTAGCTTTGATTAATATTAAATATGGATATCCAATTGGGCTGATCATAAATTTTTTTCATTTGTGGTGTTAATAGTAGTAAGTGCACCCTAATTGTAGTCTTGTTTATATACAACGTGTTTTAGGTCCCATTTGCCTTTTTAAAATCACATCTCAAGATTGTTTGACGCGTCTTCAAAATGCCACCATACACTTTTGAAGGAGTTTTTGAAAACGCCTAACAATATTGGAGGCGTTTTTGAAAAGTGCCACAAATTATATTTGTAGGGCACTTCCAGAACACCATTATAAATCTTTTGGGCCTTGAAAGGCCTCAATAGACTTTTCCCTTTGGTAGTATCTCCAACGTTTTTCAAAAACACCTTGAAAACTTTTTAAAGGCAGCTTGCTGACTGTTGAGGCGTTTCGAATCGCCTTGTAAAGTCTGCCGTGTTGTAGTGTAGAATTCACTACTCTATCATATTTTGAAAAGCATATCTATTTTATATAAAAGTAGAATTATATTTCTAAATATGCAAGTCTATAGCAGAATTTTGAATTTTTAAATTTAGTTTTATAATTTGAGTACACTTATTCATGTTATATTGAATTAAGGTTGATTTTATAAACTTATTTATTTATTTTAAGAAACTAATAATCTAAAAGTCGAATATGTCAAAGATAATACTTTTTTTTTACCTTAGAACAACATGTAAACAACAAAACAAGCAAATTAAACTAATGCACTTAAACTAGCAATAGATAATATCAAATTTTATATGCTAATATAGTTTGTTGTCAGAATCAGTATTGCACTGTGATCATATCTGAACCTAACGATTCTAATTGCGATCCTACTACGGTACTACCGAATTTCGATCCATATTGTGATCCGTGTTATCTATCTCTGAGATCGTAGGATTACGATACTACGATCCGTACCGTGATGCTAGCAATCAGGCAGAGAGGGAGTGAGGTCTGGGGCTAGTACGTAAACGACGGCTAAGGTCCCGTTAGCGCCCTCTTCACTTAAAATGTTTAATCCTAGGTCCAGGTCCGTACAGAATGCTGTGCGAGTGCATGGTTGCCAAATCGGGAACAATGACGAGAAGTTGGGATGAGCCTGTTTTTGATCTGTAATGAAATGTGCGCGCGGTCGTGCTCTGCCCCGTTCTTCCTCCCCCAAAAGAAAATCTAAATAAATGCTAACAGTGCACCGCGTACATCAGAAAATATGGCCCTGCCTACCCTGTCATTTATCACCCGAGCTGTCCATCAGAAAATGTAAATAAATGCTACCTGTGGCTTTGCAAGGCACAGGATATGCTTCCCCTGAAACGAGCAAAAGAGGAGAGATGCGGCCGGGCTACATTTATTAGGTGTCCTTCTAGCGGGCTCTGAATTTTGACCTTTTTTTTGATAACAACTGCTACAGTACTTTCAAGACTCTAACTGTTACCGTATTTTCATAACTATGAGTACTACAGCATATACACTGATCGTAAACTACAGTAATCGTATAGACACTACTACAAAATAAGTTATATTGGACGTCTCACCATAGACGGTTCATATGAAGTCGTATGTGCTTTGATTATTATAGACGATTTATGGCTAAAACTGTCTCAGAAATTATCACAGATGATTAAATTTAAAAGCCGTCTGTGATATATGCATTATCACAAACGGTTAGTAATTAGAATCGTCTATGAAACTCACATATAATTTTTATTTACAATGGTTTGTGTTTTGTCCTATGTCCTTTGATTACGGCCGTGGCAGCCCTGTCATTTATCACCAGAGCTGTCCATCAGAAAATGTAAATAAATGCTACCTGTGGCTTTGCAAGGCACAGGATACGCTTCCACTAAAAACAAGCAAAAGAGGAGAGCTGCGGCCAGGCTGCTTTCGGTTAGAAAATGCCAACCAAGGGTTTTTGGTCCGTTTTTATTGGTTTTCATTTATCACCCGTGCTGTCCATTCAAGATCCAATCGCTCATATTTGCCCTAAGGCATGGACCTAATCGCTCATATTTCAGTTAGAATGTGAATAGTCCCGGTAACTTTTTAGCATTTGAATAATTTTCTCCGGACTATAATAGTTCAATTTTTTGTTGTAAAAAGATTATTTTTTTAGGTTTTCTATTATTTCCTTGAGCAATCAAAGTACTTTAATGCTTCCCACAGAACGAAGTATAAACTACAGTATGTACGCATATTGAGGGCGTGATTTATAATTTAGCTTTTAGGATACCGCATGTACCTCTTTAGTATTCGTAGAATTTATTTGTGGAAGAGAAGCCGAAGTACTACTTGTGTGCAACAATCTTTAGTAGTGACAAATTTTTGATCCATAGATCCAAATGATTTGAAACTTGAACAAAGACTAGATAATGACCTTAAGAACCTATCTCAACCAAAAATCTTGAAAGAACTAAAGAGAATTGTGATCTATAGTCCGCGAATATCTGCTGCACCTTTTCCCGTTTGAATGAAGGTTGCACTAAAACTAGACAAAAAAAAAAAGAAAAACAGTGAATATGGCTTACTCATGCGTGAATGATGACCAAGATGGTTCTAGATGTGATCCCACATATCACAGCAAGTCAGAACACAAAAGAAATCAATGTAGAAACAGCTAGATCAAGGAATCACCCGGAGAGGGTAAAAGGAGCAAAACCTGGGTTTCTTCATGAACTTACCATGTAAGTGTCTAGATAAGTGAAGATTGATTTCCAGAGATTATCTTCATCTCTTACACGTTCTTGGCACAATAAGATTAAGAAGGAGATAGAGGATGAAAAACAACCAAATCAAGAGCAAAATCAATCAACATAAGAGAGATTCATATAGATGAACAAAGATTGATATATTGCTATTTGAGGAGAAAAGTTTTATAGCCACTTCACCTGGAGGATAAGAGCGCACACCACAACACTCAACTTCTCTCGAACTATAACCCTAGAACTCATGAATACTTGATCTCAAGAGAGAACGATTGGATGGTTAACCACAAGTCTTTATCTTAACCTAATAAACAGATGGGCTAGCCAGCTCTGTCTAACGCTTAGTGGATACTATCCACTTAGAACAATAGGAAACAAGTGATAACTCCCTACACACTGGTTTTAACTCACACACTACTCTTATGCATGTTTTTCAAAGCGCATAAGCTTAAATCTGCTAAGTTCTTAGCCTTGATCTAACATGATATTTTCAGTTTGTCCTTGACCTAAACCGCTCTTCCAAGTGCCGCTCAAGCGTCACGATTTTGCTCCAAGTTAGTTTTCGGTATTTTGGTTAAACTACAAAAATATAATTTCTTGACCCAGTCATCTCCTTTCATTGCAAGCAATCATCATGCTTGCCATGTGTAGGTGCATCACCGACTTGCCATGTGTCGGCAAGTCTCTCTCGTTCTGGTTCCATCGGACTACGTCTCACTTGAACTGACCAAGCCACATGGTGCAACCCGTCGCTCGAACTTCCCTTCAACATTTCCCACCTTCTTTATGACATGCTTGAGCTCATCTATCTCACCTAGCATCCTTTATCGTTTGGAGCCTTGGCTCCTCTATAAGCATAGCAACAATCTTCGCTATTGACCATAGTTGACTCCAAGCGACCCTGCACATCCAATGACAAAGAAATTATTTTTCGGCATAAGTTATTTACAACTTAACCGTATTCTCAATAACATATCTCATGCAACCTATAACCACTGATCTAGGTCACCAAATTATCCCATAACTCAAATTTTCTAAAATCATCAATTTTTGCAAGCTATCTAGAAAAATCTATAAATTTTATATTTTCACTACTACAAAATAACAATTGTTTATCACAACAAAACTACGAACCTTCTCGTATGGTCCGTTATGCTATTTTTGGTTGCGGTTGATGGCTTTTAGCTATTGCAGATGGTTTTTTGCTGTATTTTTCGAGATGGTAATGGATGGTGGAGGTGCCGACACGGACGGTGCACACGATTTTAAGCTTAGGAAGCCATTTGGAGTAGTGTCTTCAAGAATCCGCTTAGAGAAGCTATCTTGTTTGTGTCGACTTCTGCAAAAACTGAAACCAAAAGCCACGAAAAAACACCAAAAGAACAGGCCAATAGGGCCTACATACCCCTGGCACCGGCGAGCAGAGAATGAGTGAGGTTTGGAAATTGGAGGCACGTAAAAAAGACTATAGGTTCTGTTAGCTCTCTCTTCATTTTAAAATTTTAATCCTAGGTCCAGGTCCGTACAAGTTCATGCGTTAGAATCTTGTGCGAAATTAATGAGTGCACGGTTTGCCAAATCGGGAACAATGACGAAAACTTAGGATGTGTCTGTTTTTGATTTGCTTATAGAGAAGCTTGTAGAAAATATTGCCTTGTATTTTGCATGGCTTTTCGGCCAAACCCGCAGGGCTTTGACTGCTTGAAACTTTAGGGGTAAGTGATGCATGTATGGAGACTGGCAGGCTTTACAAGGTGTTTCAAAACACCTTTAAAGGACTAAAAAATGCCTCAAAACATTTTTAAGGCGTTTTTGACAATGTCAAAAGTAGTAGCGAAGGGAATGTCTTACGAAGTATTTTTTTCTAAAACAACATAAGATATATAACTGCATTTTGATGTGCCACCAGTATTGTTTGAGGCGATTTAAAAATCACCTTCAAAGATTTTTTTTCATGCGATTTGAAATTTGCCTTCAAAACTGTACTGAGCCATTGTAGGAAAACACCTTCAAAGTTCACTGAGGCTTAATAAAATTACAATTGGATCTAGCTAGTAACGTTAAGAAACATCATAAGAACAAATTTTGGAATCAACTGCAAATAAATAAAATCATATTTAATGTTCTTCTAAAATCATAAATCTTTCATAAATGATCGATAATATTTTAGTTAGAATGTGAATAATCCCTGTAACTTTTTAGCAAATAAATAAAATCATATTTAATGGAGGCTTGAGGTTCTTTTAGTTGCTAAAAGCATCATTTTGAAAGTTACAATAACTAGGGAAATTCCTGAGACTTAGCAATTTTAACTAAAATATATTTTATAAAGTTGTTTGTGAGAATGCAGTATTAATCGTAGCACAAGTTACATCCACCTTTTATAATGCATAGTTACCTCCATCAAATGCTAGTTTTTACCACTAGAGTACAGTTCCCTCTAGGAAAAATCAAAATCAGGTGCACCTCTGCCTGACAAGCTTTCATCCCATCCACAGAGATTTTTGAAATAGAACTAACTCGAGGAGATTCCCATATCCGCCCTTGACCATGGGCATGGCTGTTTGACTAGTTTATACTCTGCAGAGATTGCACATCATTACCCACAAGAGACAAACAACCCGCTGGGCCTACACGATTCCTTGTTACACAGATCGAGAGATTGTCACGATGCTTTTATAATACATCGCCCCCTAGCATCTCACCCCTATGGGATGCTCCCACACGTAGTGGGTCCCATACGTTGTGCATTAACATCTATCTTTAAATTTCATTTTTTTTATGATAACAAGCCAACGTAAATTCGTACATTAATTATTCTCACAATTATTATCTTGCTAATCTCTTGGTTGATAGGAAGATGGATCTAGAGTAAACCTCTAGTATTTTATTTTGCACATACTTTTAAATTTGATTTCATATTAAAATTTACCTTACCACTCTCTTTATTTGAGTTTATGCTAATTACTTAAATTCCAAAAAATTACTTTCTAATTGGAGACTAAGTCATGGCATAATCTTGATTGATTTAATCTTTCAAGAGGATTAATTTATTAATCTTTATTATTTATGCAAATAATCGAAAGTTAAGTTTTTATATTAATTTGCATGAACTTTCAATATAATTTTTACAATTAAATCCTTATTCCCATTATTATTTACAAATCATATTTTATTAGATTGCATGTTAAATATTTCTTAAACATGGAAATCACCATTTAGCCATGCATTGAAAGAATACAAGACACATAAAATAACTAGATGCCAACATCTAGCTGGGCCCACCTATCATGAGAGAGAGAGAGAGAGAAAGACAGAGGCAACACAGGGAAAAAGGGGAGGCTGAAACAGGGGCAAGCTTAGGGGAGTGACACGCCGGCCAAGGGGGCGACGCTGGCGGTGCGAGGTGGCTAGAGAAGGGGAGGAAACCAGCAAAATGAAACCATGGGAGGGTGAGCAAGTCTTGGGATGCGGTGGCTCGAGCCAGGGTGCTCCAAGAATGGCCGACGGTGGTGGGGAGAGGCCGGGTGTAGAGGCGCCATGGGGCGGTGGTGACCGGGAAGGGGGAAAGGGAAAAATGAGGTTAGCACAGGAAAGCGGCTTGGCCGGGGAGGCATCAAGGCGAGCTAGCATTGGGTGTGGGCGGTGGCACGACCATGCCACCATGGAGGGGGCACTTGGGCAGGGGAGCACTTCGGCCTACAGTTGGAGTGGCGCCCTAAGAAAGAAAGGGCGGTGGTGGAGGTGGTGGCCGGCTGGAAGTGAAGAAGTGGGTGTGGCGTGCTCTAGTGATGGAACTCCAATTATGTAAGGGGGAGGTAGAGGATGCCCTGGGACACACCTTGACGTGGACAAGTTGTGGAGGAGGTCACCAGAGAAGGGGGACGGCGCATGGTTCACAGCAGTTGGTGCGAGCTCAGTTTAGGGGTGGCTTGGACGGAAAATGGAATTGGAGGGGGGAGAGCAATGAGGAGAAGAGAGGAGAGCCCCGACTTAAATAACTGAAGGGGGCAGTTGGCTGTTAGTGCCATTAACTTGCTCAGTGAGTTGCGTCACTGTGGGAGGGCAGGAGATGGCGTGCGCGCGGGGGCGGGGCGACCGTAGGCTAGGCGGGAGCATGGCATAAGGCGGTCGGGCCAGCACACCGCACGGTCGCATGCACGCACGCTGCGATGCAAACAAGGTGACGCGACTTGTAGCACAAGGCACAGGAGCATGCAAGCAAGAGCAAGTCATGTAGGTGTGACATGCATGAGGGCAGCGTGCGGCACGGCACTAGCATTGGTTGGCATGGGTAGTGCATGGCCGTGGGCGGCCAGGGCTGGGTCGACCTAGCGTGGTCAACAGAGAAAAAGAGGGGAGGAAGAAAGAGAGGAAGAGGGGGCCTGGTGGCAGTGAGGAGAGGTAGGGAGAGGGGGAAGGAAGAGAAAAGAGAGAGATGGCACAAAATTTGGAAATCACATTTTTGGCCCCATAGTTTGAATATAGATTTAGACTTTTAAATTTTGGAAATTGGAGGATGCTTGAATTTTGGAAATTTTGAATTCTGAGTTACAATAATTAGATGGGAAGATTGTAATATTAACTTTGATTTCAATTTCTGGTCTCAGTTTTGAGTTTCCAAATTCCAGTTTCGAATTTGAATTTTGAGCTTAGCAAAATGGGTTTGAACTTTCTTTCCGATTGGATTTTCACAATCTTGGTTCTTTATCCAGGATTTTGATTTTATTGACTAACTTAATTAGCGAAGAACCAAAGAAAAAATTCCGAATAAAAGCCAAATTTTGAATTACACCAAAAGCGAGGAGAGGATTTCATAAATTTCTCAATTACAATAGTTCCCATATTTTTGGGATGTTACAGTCCATCATCGTCTTTACAATTAATAATATGGTGATTACGTATGTACCTGCATCAAAGAAAGATTCAGGATTCTTAGAAGAAAGAGCACAGCATCTAAGTCCAAAACAAAGATTATTCCAAAACAGAGCTTAGAAGAAAGAGCAAACTACAAAAAGAAACCTTGACGGGCTACCTACAAAAGGAAAGTTGCTAACTTCCTTTGTCAAGGACAACTCAGTTAGCAAACAGCTGCTGTCTTTTGGCCCAGATTTCAAGCTGAATGTGATCGTGCCAAGTTAGAAGTGGAATAATTGGAAAATAATTCAAATGTGGTCACTAGCTGCATTGTAATTGTATCCGATACAGTTTCATTGCAGCTAACATTGCTAAAATTGAACTTCAATGCTCTACTGACCTTCAGGATGTATGTGGAACTAATAGAAATGCTAATATACACATATAAAATTTGAATGCCAATATGTGAGTATTTTCATAATAATGTGCTACAGAAAGTCATTATGAAAGGAAGTTGTATGGTTGTCATATCATAAAAGAAAGTAAAAAGTGTAACTCGAGCACAAGGAACAAGAGAAAATTTAGCTAATAATGCTAGCAGAGCTTTACATATTTTTAGTTAGAGTAAAGTCCATTACCGGTCCTTCAACTTTTTATGCTGTGTCATCCCGGTCCATAGACTTTCAAAGTGTGTCATCCCGGTCCATAGACTTTCAAAGTGTGCCATTACTGTGGTAACAACCATGGACCGGGATGACACAGCATAAAAAATTTAAGGACCGGGATGACACAGCCAAGACCCGTAACGGGCTAATTTTGAGACCCAAAGAGTGTTTAGGCACCGGGATGACACACTTTGAAAGTCTATGGACTGGGATAACACAGCATAAAAAGTTTAAGGACCGGTAATGTACTTTACTCTTTTAGTTATTATCATACTATACAGTCTTCAGCCACTACACGGTGAAAGTTACATAAAGTCGCATTGTTCATCTAAGTAGAATAACTACTCTCTCTTAGCCATAGATAGACTTTCATGAACATTAGTACAACGTGAACAGACAGGTATATAAATTCATTTAGAATTTCGTAACCGTTAGTGATATCACAATAAAGGAGAATAACTACTGAACCAGTTTCAGGGTCAAGGGTCAGGACTCTGAGAGGCTGCCTACATTCATTAGGTGTCCTCCTGGCTACAGTACAATGGTCAAATCAGCTTAGAAGCCACAAGATATATAACCAAACTAATCACCGAATCATCTTACGTTTTTGCAGAAACATAATTGTGAGTGTTGTAAGATGTCAAATCATGAGATTGGTGCAAGATATCAAATTGCCTAGCTTGTACACCAACTGTTGTACAGACATCATTTTCAGTCTTTCCAAATACGTTGACATCTCCAGACAGCTAGATGATGACAACCAAGCAATATATTGAGCAGGTTATGGATGTTGAACAAAATGCGGTCTAAGCAAGAATTTAAATAAAATTTTAGAATTATAAATGAGTGATAAAGCATGTTTCCAGCAATATTTAAATGACAACTGCAATATTAAAATAATTGAAAAAACATAATTCAATCCCAAGTCAATTAAATATGAAATCATCCTTAATAGGGCTACTTAAACTAAATGAACAATTAGTCTAATGCTCAAATTGTTATTTAGATGTTTTGCACTCAGATGCTAGGCTACTCTGGTTTAAAACAAAGAAGGCCTCCTCGTCATAGATGGATTAAGTCTAATCAATTATTAAAATGGCATTCTCCAAATATTATGCTAGTCTTGAATTAAACTTCTTACCACAATAATCAAGTGCAATTTAAGATAATTTAGAGGCGATGAACTGCACTTTAAGAAGCTATGCTATAAACAATTAAACCACTAAAATAGTAGCACGTTCGTGCACATACATATATCTTTACTATTACAAAAATAGGAGTTGGTGGTCGTCGTCTGTTCTCTCCATAAAAAAGTAACCCTAAAAGTTAGAGATAATTACCTGCAATACCATCTAGAAGGAGTTGGTGAGTTAGCCCACCACATGTGTGGACGCGCCCCATTCATCCACTCCCGATCCGGTGGTGGTGGTGGTTCGTCTACCTCTACCTCCCCATTCCACACACGCTAACAAGCACCCTGCCCCAATACCTCCCAAGTACCTAGCTCCCTTCGCTCTGTACCTCCATCCCCTCCTCTTCCCGAACACCCCTCCCTCTCCTAAGCTTAGTAGACGAGCTTGGGAGCACAAGGAAGCTTGTATCCACGCTGAATAGCTCGAGGAAAGCCACAACCGCGCCAGCACGCTTGTGAAAGGTCAGATTTGGCACTAGTGAGCTCAGGAAAGGATCTGGAACTAGCAGGAGTGTCACTTAGCTCATGGGGAAGAGGAAGGGAAGGCCATCATTGATAGTACGGTGGTCGGCTTGGGTCAGACATTGCCGGCGTAGCCACAAGCCCACAGGTTGATGATGCATAGGGGCGGCGTCGGCTGTCAAAGGGCAATCATGCATGCAGTGATGATAGCTGTCTGGGAGGGGTTAGTGAGCTCATGCCAGCCATTGTTAGTGGAGGCGGTGGTGAGGCCCCAGGGGCTAAGAAGAAGGCTGGTAGAGGTGGAGGTCACCGACGCAATTAGATTGAGCTGGCGGTGCAAGAGAAGGGGATAGGGGAGTGGGATAGAGAGGAGGGGTGGCCAACAAGTGAAGAAGAGTCAAATCTGGCGACGTCGGGCCAATGGTGCCCAGGGGAAAGAGGGGGAGATATAGAGTGAGAGGGGGAGGAATAATGTGGCGGCGAGGTGGAGTAGGCCGAAGGCTAGCCCAGGGAGGCCACTGTCAGCCAGGAAAGCTACCAGCGATGGTGGATTTGGAGGCAGACCAGCCAAAGAGAAAGAGAGGAAGGGGGACGCCGACGATGACAAAGGGAGGGAAGGGGAAGGGCGATGGTGTGGTTCTCGAAGATATAAATCCACCCACACGAGCCGGCTAACACCATAGTCACGAGGTCGAGGGTCAGAGAATGATGCACAAGACCAAGAACCCAGGCAGCGGCCAGGTGCTAGACAAGCAAGAGCGCCACACAAACCACACAGTCATGAAAGTGTTGTAAAACAACCTCACCAAAGACATTAGGATATGACTCAGAAATCGGTATCAAGAACTATCACAAACGGTTCTTAACGAGAACCGTCTGTGATAATAGTTATCGTAGATGGCTCTTACTGTGAACCGCCTGTAATAGTCTATTATCACAAATGGTTCTAGTTAAGAACTATCTATTATTGTGTTCTTGCTATATCACAAATAGGGCTCCTTCAGTTCATCAATATTTTCTAATTGCCTTATAAAACAGCATAATTAGAGAATGTAGTTGAACCAAAGCAGGCCTATTTATGATTGGCGTGGTTGTAAGCCATGGTCATAAGCCGGGTTGTAAGGTGTGGTCGTATGTGCCTAGTCTGTTAGTAGCCATGTGCGCCACATCAGCAAATTCTGCAATAAAATATGAATTTCAACAAGGGCCGAAAACCCTAGCCATCCATCAATCATCACAAGAGCTAATCATCAAGGAAGAGAGGGGAGGGGTTGGGGACATATCACCGCTGATGAAGGAGAGGCTAGTGGCGGCAGCATTACCATTGTGTCACGACTGTGATAAGGCACAAGAGTGCCTTATGCGATGAACCATGGCATCACAACTGAAGGCTGAGGAGCTCGGGGAGGTAATCGGCCGAGCCTTCTATTTTTAAGGGAAAATTTGGCAAGGAGAAGTGAAGAAGTGAGAAGAGAGAAGAGGAGATGAGGAGAAGAGGAGTGGAGGAGAAGTGAGTAGGGAGAAGAGGAGATGAGGAGAAGAACAGCCGTGCCTTCTATTTTAAAGAGCAAATCCAGCAAGATGAGCAGGAAATTCAAATTCAGCGAGAACAGGTAAGTTGAAATATTATCACAGATGACTCTTGATAAAGAACCGTTTGTGATAAGTAGGTCATCGCAGATGGTTTTTGTTCTGAATTGTCTGTGATACATCACAGACAGTTTGAAACAAAAACCATCTGTGATAAGTACAAACATCACAGACAGTTTTTGTTCTGAGTCGTCTATGATGTATCACAGATGGTTCAGAATAAAAACTATTTGTGATAAGTAGGTCATCACGGATGGTACTTTCCATCACGGTGAACTTAGACAGTCAATCTTGTAAAACTGTTTGTGGTAACTTTATCACTGATGATTTGTGTTGAACCATCTGTGATGAGGCGTCCAGGATTACCCTTTTGTAGTAGTGAGAGGAGAGTGGCAGACGAGTGGAGAGGAAATGGAGGGGTGGGAGAGGGAGTAAGAGGGAAGTTAAGATTAGAGTTAGGGGTTTGAGGCTAGCTGAGTCTAGGCCGAATGTGTCAAAATAGGTTGAAGGATTTTCTTTTTCTTCTCTTCTATCATGTTTTTCATGCTTTATTTATTTATTCAACTATTAATTCTCTGATACATTACACACCAAATTTATTTGTCACAAAAATAAAGAAATGACTTAGATATTGTTTAAAGCAATGCACAGGCAATCAACTAGTGTGTGTAGGAAAACAATTACATACTCTCATGAGTTTGTACTCCTACTTCTTATATATTGTTTAAATGACATTGTTATACCTTTTTATCCTTTTGAGTATATTCCAATAATAACAATAAGATACTCTAAAGTGAGTTCCATGTAAAGTTTTATCAAGTCTACTTTTTACAGCATAATTTGTGTATATACCGCTTTTATATATGGAAAATGGTATACAGCAAAAATAAAGGAGACGACACTCGAAGCTGTCTAGAAGGCAGCAACACAAGGCTAGGCATGTCGATGCGAACATTATCTCACAAAACCTATCGCCACGTTTGCACCTTGGTGTGGTTCTCGAAGATATAAAACCAACACACAAGTCGGCTAACACCATAGTCATGAGGTCAAGGGTCAGAGAATGATGCACAAGACCAAGAACCCAAGCAGTGGCTAGGTGCTAGACAAGCAAGAGCGCCACACAAACCACACAGTCATGACTCATGAAAGTGTTGTAAAACCACCTCACCAAAGACATTAGGATATGACTCAGAAATCGGTATCAAGAACGCGATTGCAGAAGGAAGAATAAGGGGATGCAATGGTGATGTGATCAATTTGGAGGATGCATGCCGTCATAGTGCTCACTGCTCATGAAATGTTCGACTCGAGGTCTAGATCAGCTTCCACATCTTGGGTGAAGCAAGGAGTCTTTAGAAAAGATGGCGACGATCAAGAAGGCGGCATAGAGAAGTAAAATCACATTTTAGCTTGGATTTGAATGCGTGCGCAGAGGATGAAGAAGAGAAGGAAGATAGTTAATTCACTCGATGATGTGGAGACACTGAATGTTGTCGATGGTATTTTCTTCTTCGAATTAACAGACGGTTAGTTTTGCATGCTTTCTTTAATCGGCAAATCTACCTGCTTTTCTTGTTCTTTTGTTTATGTCTTCTTTTGATTTTGCCCTAGATTCTTCATAGCCATAATCTTCAGGGAGACATATGGGTAGTTTAGGTTCTATGGTGAACTTACTATGGTAATTTGTAGAAAGCATGTATAAAAACCATGATTGTGTGTTGGCAGGTAGATGTACTGTCGAATTAATGGATCGACTATGGTTTTATAATAGTTGGTTTCTTTTATTCTTAAAAATATAGCTCAGTATCGTTTTTCCAGTTGACTGTTAATCTTACCTGTGTGCTTTCCCCTTTTCATCCAATAAAATTTAACCAAAACACGCAGTTTTTTTGTGTGCATGTTTTACTTTTCCACCTCTAACCATACAGCTTTAAGATTTATACAATTGATTTGTTGGAGAGTACTGAGGTATATATTCCTGCAATATTCTTGAGTGGTAGTTTAATTCACATACATCCTTTGGACATGACTTAAGATTTACAAATAAATTTCTTAGCAAGGGAGACATTTAGGTCATTGCTGATCATAATTAAGTGATGCCTAGGCATGCACATATGAAGTAACATTCTGCTCTGCACAACGTGGAAAAAGATTATCTTTCGTTAAATACTCTGGAATCATGCATTAATCTTCCTGAGGCGATCTTTTCAAAATAGAAGAATACCCGACACATGTTTTAGTTGGAGGCTCAAGGTGCTGGCTAGGTCCTGATAACAGCATTAATTCGTCGAGTAGGTACTTACTCTGTTACTTCCTCCCTTTCGCTATATTTGTGCACAACCCACCATAGACATAGATAAAGGAAATGCTAAATTTAATAGAAAGTTAAAGAGAAATAACCATATACCCCTATTAAATGACTTACAACACCCACTTAACCTCTTCCAATGCATTTTAATTAGAGGTAGAGAGTAGAAACATTATAAGAGCAGTCCCAATGGATAGTGTCTAGTAGTAGTTTCTTAAGGAGAGAGAGAGCAATAAATTATCTTTTAGACCCAACCCCTTCCAATGCATGGTTTCTAAGAGCAAGTCCAATAATAGAGCCAAGTGTTTGGTTATAAGTCAAGTTATAAGAGCCAAGTTATACAATAATCTGTCTTCTATTTGTCTACAAAAGATTTTATTATTATTATGTGGTACCATGTCTCACATTCTCTTTCCTACTCCTCCTCACATACATTTATTATCTGGACCCACCACTGCATAGGCTCCCGTGTGTAGCTTGTTGCTTGCATGAGAGCCAAGCTCTCCTCTCTCTCCTCTCTTCTCTCCTCCACATCAGCAAAAATGCTGACTAGCTTGGCTATAAGACCATGTAGTTTCTATGTAGATAAAAATTTAATTATCTCTTGCATGCTCTTTAAGAGAGGTGTGCTCAATTGTGGCAAGAATATATGTAGCTTTCATGTGGCCATATAAAGTGAAATTTAATTAACACATAAACAGCATTCAGCACATAATGAAAATATCAATAAAATATATAATTGAAGTTTAAGCTTCTAGGCTAAACGACTTTAAGTTCTTGCTGAAAAAAAACAGATACTAGTTTATAGGGTAGATGTTTTATATGAGGAACAAATGACATAATCCACGTAGCAAAATTTCATCCATCCTTGAAGCGAGAGAACAAGATCACATTTCTTCTAGCTGGAGCACTCCACACGAGTCACCACCATCCATCCTCCATACAAGAAAAGTCCATGTCCATTTGCCTATAAGAAAAATATTGTACAAGAGATTAATATGAATCACATTTGAACCACTATCAACAAAGATACACTACAACAAGAACAACATTGAGGTAACATTATTTTGAATGAACATTATCATAAAATAATATATGTACCTAATTAATTTGAATTTCCAAACATGTGCCATATACATAGTTCCTCTAGAACTAGGGCCAATTGGAGAATTTATACTGGGGTTGCCATCGCCAACAAAATGGAAATTTTCAGACAATTATTTCCATTAGGATGGTACATCCTGAAAAAATTGGCAAATAGATGTCATGCGAGAAAAATACATGATTAAGAAATAATATAGATGCATGTAAAAAAAGGAGCAGAGCTCTTCATGCAACAATCATCATCTGGAATACAACATATATTAAGCATTTCAGTTGAATTCAGATGTCATATCACACACACAAGTTTAAGCAACAATAAGAAAACACGACTGAAATTAAATTAACCCATATTAGTTCACATAGGATAACAAGATTAACCCAAATTAGCTGCACTTCCATTTCAAATTCAGATAACAAGATTGTTTTCAATAGGTGGTATCCAATCATTCGCTGCAATTCCATGTCAAAAGGATGTCCGCGGATGCTCCCATGCTCCACTTAAAAAATACTTATGAAAGCTAGAAGTAACACCTTGACTCAAATGCAAAGAACTCTTATTTTCTCGCGAGCATGAAAAGTGATTTGTTTACAGGTTATGGATCAAAATGTGGAGGCTACTATGCATTGGTAGCATTGCTGAAGTATCTGTAGAGACCAAGGCTACCACAAAATATATAAAGTCACCGATCACCTTGAACTCACATGATACGAAATGCATCGGTTTCGTTACTATATACGTGGACATGAGGAGATACCTTTGATCATGATTCATACATTCTAAAGTAACCAAGCAATAAACATTGACCTTACTCGGCGCATTCCGTAAAATTATTCAGTTTAAGAAAAACAATGGAACTTAAGTTTGTCCTCCGAGAAATTTAAGCGTGATAAATTTAGTAAAGTTGAATTTACAAGTCACTGGTGCAAATTATGACCCAATATGGAAATAAAAAATTATACACCGATTCATTCCTGAAAAACAAGCTGAAACTAAACGTGTTTATCTACAGAGAATTCAGCAATTGCTAACTACGGATCAGAACCGAAGTTTCAAGTGCTGAAGCAAACAATAAACTAGAAAGAAAAAACAATTATTTGTCACATGCACAGGCGGCGCGCGGTGGAGGCCGGCGCCGCGATCGACTCGAGGCGGCGACGCGGCGAGCTGAAGCGGCGCGCGGTGGAGGAGCCGCGCCATGCATCGACTTCGAGGCGGCGCGACGCGGCGAAGCTGAAGCGGCGCGCGGTCGCCGCGGTCGGATCGGAGGCGGCGACGCGGTCAGCCGCGCGCGACGCGGCGCGCGGCTGAGCGGCGACGCGCGCGCAGGCCGGATGCGATCGGGGGCGAGACGAGCGCGCGTGGCGACACGGCGAGGCGCCGGTGGCGACGTGGGAGAGCGAGGCGGCGCGCGTGGTGGAGCCGCGAGCGGCGAGCGCGCCAGCGCACGGATGCTAGGGTTTCGTGGATGTGGATATCGGGCCCGCATGGCGGGAGAAGTAGGAAGAGAAGCGCGGCGCGCGAAGGAGAAGGAAAAAGCGCGGGAGGGAGAAGGAAAAGCGCGGGGGCGCGGAGGCGTCGACGGCGGCGTACGGGATCCGCGCGCCCGGAGATAGAAATGACCGAAGTCTCCCCATCGCGATTTCACCGGTTTCTTCTAGCATCGATACTAGTGAACACGTCGTTTCTAGTAGAAGAAACGATTTCTTCATTTTTCCTTCTCTCTTTGTTAATTACATTGCCACATCATCAAAATGCTGATATGTCAGTAAATTTAATTGGGATAGAAACCACCATCAATGTCCCATTGGGACTACCCTAATAACTATACTCTTGATTTCTTTAATGAACAAACATTTGAAAATGAGACTCTGGAGACCATAGACAAACATAATGAAACGGATGAAGTATCATTTATCAATTATGCTCCATGTTTATATATAAATGAAGGAATAAGTGCTTCATTTCTTGACATATATTGGCGCTACTAAGAATATATCTATCTTTCCAACATGACTACCAATGAACAATTTATAAGGTGTTTGATGAAAAATGTTGTCTCGGGATACCAAAACAACAAGTATTTGCAAGGGAAACCGTCAAAATTTAATGGCATCTATTTTAGACTGGAGGGATTACATACAATGTGTTACATGCATCAAATGCTTGCATGGCGCCATTATGGAGGGCCAAATTATATGTTGCATTAGTCCTTTATCAGAAGCATTAATTAGGAAATGTTATTCTTACCAGCAAACCCTTACAGGGGCATTGTCCAATGCAAGGACTGCATCTAGTGAAACAGGGCTGCCTACGTACTAAGGGCACTCCTAATGTAGAAACTATAAGATAGTTTCTATACTTGCTAATTAATGTAGACACTACCCATAGAAACTATACTTCCAATGGATAGTTTCTACAAATAAAATTTTCATCCAATCATCTATCTTCTCTCTCCTATCATCTACCTATCACAGCTCTTTCTATCTTGATTCCTGTGTAGACATGGTGTCTATATAAGAAACCATTTCCTTATCTCTCCTCCTTAACTTCAATGACACATCAGCATTTTGCTTACTTGGCACCTTATTTAATGCCATAGAAACCATCCATAGTTTCTGCATTAGGAGTGCTCTAATAGATCAAAGTACCCCGTACGTGCATCACAGCATCTGGCTTTATGCTGTCTGAGATTAATGTTAGCTGGTACTGTAGTTCTTACCTATATACTATAGGATCGATATTGGCAATTAGAGAGGAAGAATGATTCTCAAAACTTTTTCCCCTAACGGTATTCAAAATCTTCGCTCAATTGACTATAAAAGTCACCAAATTCAGACTACACCAACTAAGTTTTACAAAACAAGGCTAAAGACCTAAGACAACAAAATTAGGAACATTCAGCACAGGGCCGGTCTGACCGCAGATCTATGGCCGGTCTGATCAGTTCCCTGTTCCAGACTTAAAACCTCTCGGTTCAAAACTCAAATATCATCTGAACACTTCAAAATTTTGCATGAGACTTGTTTAAGGCTTTAGGAACCTAAACTAATCAAGAATAATAAGGTTCTTGGGCTTGGATTCACTAAATTCATGGAAATCAATTCTAGGTTACAAGAACATCAAAAACCCTAAAAGCCAAATTAGTTCTTGCTCAAGGATTTTCTAATCAAGAAGATGATCTATATATACTCTTTCATGTTATAGCAAGCTAATCTAGATATGGATTCCTGATAAAACTATGTAGAACACGAAAATCCAAATTTAAGCCAATAACAAGTAAAATTGGGCTTGATCTCGAATCTTACTATATGAATGATCTAGATGGATGAATATTGATCAACTAGACTCATCTTCTACCTCTTACTCATCATAGATCACAGCAAGACAAAGAGGGAGGTCAAGAGAGAAGAAATCAGATCAAGAACACAAGATATAATCAAAAGTTCAAGAGCATGGACAATTAACAATTTGAGAGGCAATGTTTGATCTTCATCACCACATAGAGATGAAGGATTAATTACCACTACTACAAAACAAGCTATACTAGATGCCTCATCACAGATGGTTAACCAAAACCGTCAGTATTAAGTACAATCATAGACGGTTTTAATACAAACCGTATATGAAGAGAAATATCACAGATGGTTCATAGTGAAAATTGTCTGTGAAGTATCACAGACGGTTCTTACCACGAACCGTCTGTTGTATTGCCAAATATCATAGACGATTTTTTATTTAAACCGTCTGTGATATTTCATAAACAGTTTGTATTAAAAACCGTCTGTGATAATGAAGTTATCACGAACGGTTTGTATTAAAAAACCATCTATGATATTTTTCCGCCTCACAATCCTCTAAAATTTCATAATCTCCCGCCTGAGTCCAAGAAGGATTCTATTCCGAGACACCTTTAGTAAAATAGGAATAACTTTTGCATACGGTGTCCATTTTCGACGTTCTTATACTCATTGGAAAGCTAACAATGAGCCCAATCCACAAATCATGACCTACTTGCAATTGTTGCCATATAAGACCACCCCAAAATTGGCCATCTTTGGCCTTGAATTTGTGTCGTAAGTTTTTGGTTTCTATTGTTACCCTTTTTCTTGATCTTCCTTTTGGAATTTGGGTTTCAACTCAATTGCAAAGTTGTAGATCTCGTTGAAACCTTTCAAAAGGGAATATATAAGCCATATGGAACTTTGCTATTTTATCTTTTCAAAATAGCTATTTACATTGCACTGATATATTGCCTTTGAATTGTGATCTACCGTCTGGCCATTATCACCGATGGTTTAATAAGAACTATTTGTGATATTTCCTATTATCGTAGATGGTTTTTTTTTGTCAAGAACCATCTGTGATGTCTCTATCATAGACGTTTTGTAATCCCAACTGTCTGTGATAATTCCCCACCAGGTCATCGATCTGCGGCAACTCCCCTAGGATCCCAATCTCACTCGTCCATTCTCTCTACATCGAATAGCAGGCACTGGTCTCCTTCCCACCTCTCGCCCCTTATTAATCCCCCTCTCCCTACTCTAAGAAGCAACACAACCAGTACTACTGCAACTCGTTTGTACACGACAAGGGTGGGAAGGAGTTCGGCAAGGTAGGCTGAATATTCACTTGAAGCAAGATGGAATGGAAGAAGGCAATCGCAGATCTGCACTATTCCAGGTCACCAGCATGTGGCAGGGGCTTCTGCTTGTTACATCCTAAAAGTGTGGCATTCTGTTGATTTTGGCATAGAAACTGAAAATGTTGTTCGTTGCCCTTTTGTTTCTGCTACTTGAAATTTTCCCACTCCACTTATTTTGAATTGTAGTTTAACGAAGGATGTCTAAGTCTAGCTTACATTAGCCTGAAGTTTCTTGTAGTATTAAGCATCCTTCTAAATTTGTAACTGTAAAGCTTATATCTGTAAAATTGTAATTGTCCTCTTGTGTTATGCTGTAATAGTGGATTCTAATCTTGATAGAAATGGAATGTGTTATTGTGTTTGCTACTGTATTAGCTTGTTTTCAAAGTGCATAGCTAACATGTCTTGAGGCTAGCCAAAAAACAGGAAAAAAATTTTAGGTATGGAATGAACTATCATAGACGGTTTTGTGGAATAAACCGTCTATGAAGGACTATCACAGACGGCTCGAACCAAAAACCATCTGTGATACCCGCACATCACAGACGGTTCTATTTACCAACCATCTGTGATGGGAAGGTATCACAGACAGTTCTATATACCAACTGTCTGTGATACTTGCCTATCACAGATGGTTGGTAGCTAAAACCGTCTGTGATGTGTTGGCTAGGGCTGAAGTTGGCATAGCATGGCATGGCCGGCACTGGGGCGGGCATGCTGTGCATGTGCTGGTGCTGCTAGTTAGGCCAAACCAGGTAGGAAAGGGGGAGAATGGGCCAAAGGCCACATGGGTCTGGCCCAATACTATTCCTACCCATTTCATGATGCCGAACAAATAAGAAAATCATGCCAAGTCATTTCTCGGGAAGATGTATCTCAAACGAGATGCTAACCACCACATCGAAGAAGATTAAGTCGCCTCTTAAGCCCTATACGTACTCCCTCGGAATGTCATTGGTCCTTGAGTCACAATTACCTAGCTTTAATTGGACTGGGTTACAGGACTTTGCATGCCTAGTACATGCAGAGGTCCAATGAGAGGCCAAACTGGCAGACTGGATTCACCGTTAGATACACGGAAGCACATGTCCTCTACGACTCTTCGTTGTGGGCTTCGATGACTTATTCCAACTATTCAACCACAACATCCCCGATGCCTCACTTCTACAATGTTGGATACTGTAAGTGTGTACAATCAAATTCTACATTCATGTAATATCGATAAATGTCACAACTCATTGTTTATGCATAGATACATGATTCAAGAAGCCCGGCGATGCTAAGAACCGATGGGTTTCCTCGACCCACACTTGATCTCTGAGCAATGCAACAATGAAAATGTATCCTACATTAAAAATTACATAACGATGGGATTGCTTACTTGGAATAACAAGGACTACATTCTTGCACCGCACCCTACAACTAGGGGTAAGTGCTTCACTAGTTACTATACAAGTTTTATTTGTACTTTATATGCAACATGAACTTATGTTTAATGACTATGACAACATACATGAATAGGTGGCACCAGATTCTGATTGTGATTGTACCAAAATGGGGTAAAGTAATATACCTTGATTCTCTACTCAAGAAAAACCATGACTTCACCCGTGTTCAACAAACAATTGACAAGTAAACTTATTTCCTCCATACATAACTCTATTGTTGTCTTCTCTTCATTTGCAACGGCCGAGGCTAACTTTTTGGAATCACATAGGTCGTTTAGTGCTTACGTTGCCAAGAGAGGAAGACACAAGGAATCAAGTGCCACACTGCAACACATGATGCAATTTTCGGTACCCGCTACAACACAACAATTCTATATCACACTTCGTAGTAATGCTTCTAGAACTGACTATATTTATATATGTAATTCTATTTTTGCAGTGCCACCAGCAGCTACAGGGCAATGTATGTTCACTCTACATTTGCCACCATATGCATGAAATCATGCCTTCTAAGATGAATGATCCAGAGGTTTATCAATCTGGCAATAATTATTTCATGATTATCAATATATATATATATATATATATATATATATATATATATATATATATATATATATATATATATATATATATTTTACTCCTGTGTAATTACACCCACCTCTAATATACCACCTAAACAAACTTGAGATATCCCTTTATCACTTTAGGTATACTCGTATACTAATTATAAGATACTGCAATGTGAATCACATGAAAAAATTTGCAAGGGAGTCCATAGTTTTTAGTGTATTTTGTAAATACCTTCATATATGCACATAAAAAGGAGTATGTTGAAAAAAATATACATACCACCTTTGAAAAATTGTTCATACCACCTAAATGGTCTTAAATACTCGTATACTACATGTACATACCCTCCGTTACGCGAGATACTCCCTAGGTTGTGAGATACAATATAGGTATAATTACACCTGGTGGGAGTAGAAAAGAGGCTTCCTATATTATATATATATATATATATATATATATATATATATATATATATATATATATATATATATATATATATATATATATATATATATATATATATATATATATATATATATATATATATATATATATATATATATATATATATATATATATATATATATATATATATATATATATATATATATATATATAAAAATACTTTTACTCCCGGTGTAATTACACCCACATCTAATATACCACCTAAACAAACTTGAAATACTCCTTTATCACTTTAGGTATATTCACATACTAATTATAAGATACTCCAATGTGAACCACACGAAAAAATTGCAAGGAAGTCCATAGTTTTTAGTGTATTTTGTAAATACCTTCGTATACGCATATAAAAAGGAGTATGTCGAAAAAAATGTACATACCACCTCTGGAAAATTGTTCATACCACCCAAATGGCCTTAAATACTCGTATACTATATGTGCATACCCTCCGTTACGCGAGATACTCCCTACGTTGTGAGATACGATATATGGTGTAATTACACCCGGGAGTAGAAAAGAGGCTTCATATATACATATATATATATATATATATATATATATATATATATATATATATATATATATATATATATATATAAATAAATAATAGGGCACCTAGGTGTCTGGACACCTAGTCTCCTACCTTTGGATTGCTTTTAGATGCGTGCTAGTGTGTTTGAGACTTTCCATCCATGATTAAGACTTTCCTTCCATGATTGATTTAGCATGCCTAATATATTACATACCATACACACCATTGCTCTAGCACGTATCTAAAAGCAATCTAACTAGAGAGAGCCTAGGTGTCTGGGCACCTAGGTGTCCCATTTCAATGTCCTATATATATATATATTATATATATAATTATATATATATATATATATATATATATATATATATATATATATATATATATATATATATATATATATATATATATATATATATATATATATATATATATATATATATATATATATATATATATAAAAAAAAGAGGCACCATGGTGCCCAGCTCCATAAGTGAGACTTTCCATCTATGTTAATGAATTCCTTTTCATACTATTGTACTAGCACGCATCTAAAAGCAATCCGAAGGCAGAGAGGCTAGGTGCCCTATTTCAACGTCCTATACACACACACACACACACACACACTCACAACCTTACTCTCTCATAGTGACAGGGCTTGAGAATTGACTCAAATACATTTGATCTTAATGAACTCTCCGAAGTTCGAGGACTGCTCTCCACCTTCTTGATGGCGGAGGTCATTTACCCGAAGGGAGAGTTCAACCCCAACAACAACTAATAGATGTTCAAACATATGATTCAATTGTAATTCATTCAATTGTACTTCATCAAACAATTCATTCAATTGTAATTCATTCAGTTGTAACTCATTTGTGACATCTGTGCAATGATTGTCATATGCGATAAAATATGTAATTATCTGTGACCTATTTGCTTGTTTTCAGAGGGCATGGCTAGTATTTTCTGAGGCTAGTAAAAAAAAAACAGAAAATATTTTAGCTATACGAAGAGCTATCATAGACAGTTGTTAACACAAAACCATCTGTAATATGTAATATATCACAGACAGTTATATCTAAGAACATTCTGTGATGTATGACATATCACATATGGTTATTTTAAAAACCATCTGTGTTGTGACTTATCACAGACGGTTTGAGAGCTGTCTGTGATAACCACCTATTATCATAGACACAACAAATTAAATAGTTCAAAAACTATCTGTGTTGATGGTTTAGAACCGTTTGTGATGACTCTTTGTGTGGTAGTGGCCATAGTCATTTTGTAGTCTCAAAGATCTGTGCAATGCTTTCCTAATGTGCCTACGACGAGTACTTGGGTGTGTCTATTGAGATTTCAATACTAGTGGTAGTAAAATTTGGCATTTTGCCGGTCTCTATTGAAGTGCCGGGTGTAGTAATTTCAGTGTCCAATTATATTGAGTGTTGTCTGCAGTTCTTAGAGATAGCTAGTATTATCTATTCATGCTCTGTAGAAAGTTCCATTCTTTTCTCAATGGCCGTGTTTAACTAATTGACTATTGTGCACCAGGGATTAAATTACTAATATTTATGTGGAACTTCAAATCTTCTTTGTGCAGGTCTATGGCCTTCCTCCAGCAGTTTTCCTTACTGTGAGCCATACAAAGCATGCCATTGGAAGGTCATGGAACAGCAAGGCTAAATTCCTAATTGTTGAGATGCTGACCAAATGCTTAATGATGCATACTGTGAAATATGCCAGAGTTTATTTATAAAGCATTTATTGTGCATGATTGTAAAAACTAAATGTCACCTTGCATTGCAAAAGAGTACTGCAATTGTTAGCTTTGATTAATATTAAATATGGTTTTCCAATTGGGCTGATTGTAAATTTTTTCATTTGTGGTGTTAATAGTAGTAAGGGCACCCTAATTGTAGTTTTGTTTATATACAATGCATTTTAGGTCCCATTTGCCTTTTTAAAATCATCTAATTATCAATGTAACTATATATGCTTACTACTTTACTCCTCGTGACAGAACATGACAATCAAATTAAGTATATTCGATCTAAACGAACTCTCGGACGTTCGAGGATGGCTCTCCACTTTCTTCATTACGGAGGTCATTGATTCAAAAGGAGAATTTCACTCTGGCAACACCACTTAATACATGTTCAAACAATTTATTCAATTGTAACTTTGGTGATAATACATGAGCATTCTTTTCTAATTGATTTTGAGTTATAATTCACTTTGAATTGTAAATCACTTTGAGTTGTAATTCACTTATCTACATTTATCTGTAATCTGCTTGCTTGTTTTCAGATGGGATGGCTAGCATTCTTTGAGGCTAGCCGAAAAAAGGAAACTTTTAGCTATACTAAGAACTATCATAGACGATTTCTGACACAAAACTGTCTGTAATACACAGACCATCACAAATATTTTTTGTATTAGCTATCTATGATATCTGATATATCATCTGTGATATTCGACATATCACGGACGGTTAATACAAAAAACCGTCTGTGATACGTAGACCATCACAAACGGTTTTTTGTATTAGCCATATGTGATATGTCGGATATCATAGACGGTTATTTTAAAATACCGTTTGCGTTGTGATTTATCACGGACGGTTTTGGAGTCATCTGTGATAACCACCTATTATTACTGACGTAATAAATTGGATGGTTTGGAAACCGTCTCTGATGAGAGTTATAAACCATTTATGATAACCCTATATGTGGTTGTGGTAATGATTACACATTGATCAAAGCATTTTAGTACTCTGCCGGATCATACACCGGAAAAGAGGTCAGGACTGATCAATTAGGCACCATGACCAGAAGACGACTAGAGAAACAGAGAACCAAAATCCGATCCATAGAATCTAGGAGCCATGACTGTTCATGAGGTCATGACTGCTCCATTATGATTCGCGAGTTACGACCACGTACCTGGCATAATTAAGATACAACTACAGCTGATCAATTACTCCCGCATAAGAGCATCTCCAACAGTATGAGTTAGTTACTAACTCTAAGACAACTTCTCTAATAATACTAACTTTTAGCACATAGCTCATAACATAAATAGCCTCACATGACACTCTCACATAATCTTGGAATGTGTGTATGAGATTAGCTCTTGATCAAGAGATAGATTTTCTCTTTCTTCTATTAAAATATGAAATAATATGCTTAGAGCTAGCTCATAAGTCACTATTGGAGATGCTCTAATAAAAGTATAGCTGCACACGCGCATGCATACACCTAAAGCACTACTACCATCGAAGAGCTCTAAAGCACTACTGCCATCGAAGAGTTCTAGCAGCCTAGCCCAATTCGCTGCTGGTAGCTCACCGGCCGGCCATTGCACTGCCAGTTCGTTTCTTGGGAAAGAAACTCAAGACATGCAGACCAGCAGGTACGAGGTGCAGCAGTCGCTGGCGGTGGAGGCGGCTAACGTGTTGAGGCAGGCGGTGGGCCTGGCGCGGCGGCGGGGCAACGTGCAGGTGACCCCGCTCCACATTGCCAGCGCGATGCTCTCGGTGGCCGGCCTCCTCCGCGCGGCCTGCCTCCAGTCCCAGTCCAATCCGCTCCAGTGCAAGGCGCTCGAGCTTGGCTTGAGCGTTGCGCTAAGCCGCCTCCCCATGGCCGCCAGGCCGGCCGTCGTCATGTTCCACCACGGCCCGGCGCTGTCGAACGCGCTCGTCGCCGCGTTGAAGCGCGCGCAGTCGCGCCAGCGCCGCTGCTCCGAGGACGGCCTGCGGCTGCCGGCGGCGCCCGCCGCCAAGGTGGAGCTGGAACAGCTCGTCATCTCCATCCTCGACGACCCGAACGTCGGCCGCGTCATGCACGAGGCCGGTTTCTCGAGCTCCCTGGTCAGGGCCAACGTCGAGAAGGCCATCTCATTGGAGCAATCAAATAGGGAAAGCAGCAAGAGCACTCCTCCAAATCCCATTTACACGAAGTGTAGCAGGGCTGAACCATGTCTTGAGGCCGCCATCAAGGTCCCAGGCGGAAGCCTCTCATTAAGCCTCGGCTTCGGCAGGTACTAGTTTTACACGTACTATCACATGCATGCATCGGTTTTGGTTGAGTAATCTTTCGATTGTAGCGTGGTTTTCTCTCTAGATCTGATACCAATTCTTGGCGGAAATATTTCTCTCAAGCTTGTATCACAATGGTCGGCAACAAAGCACAGCATGCCCCTCCTAGCCAGTTTAACTATGCTAGCTCTCTCGTTTGTGCTACAAGTATATCCAAGTGTCCACAGCAGTTAAGTAACCTGATCATGCATGCACGACGACTTAGCAAATGACGGTGCATGCAACTTTACTTCTTTTAAGAAAATTAACAGTGGTGTTGATTCAAGTAGACAAAAAAAAACAGTGTGGGCAAATGCTCAAATGCCCCTGCATGCATGTTTCTTTGTTGGGAGTGACTATTACACATGTGACTGAAATTTTTTTATCTTTCAGTCACCTGAAGTTGCATTCTGAATCACCTAAAGTTGCAGGTATTTTTTTTGGAGGGGGCTGCAATTTCAGTTGATTGAGAGTGCAATTTCAGGTCACCTGAAGTTGCATTCTGAATCACCTAAAGTTGCAGGTGTTTTTTTGGAGGGGGGCTGCAATTTCAGTTGATTGAGAGTGCAATTTCAAGTGACTGAAATATAAAAAAATTTCAGTCGCCTGTGTAATAGCAAAATTGTACTTTGTTTTTTGCAGTGAGCTGCAAGCTAGCCAAGCAAGATCAGGGTGGCCGACGAGCTTCGTTGGCGCAGCAGCAGGCGACAGAGAGATGACATCCTGCGGTACAAGTCTTCAGGTACATGCATGTATCACGTATTGTTGCATAATATTTAAGCAAACCCTAATCCAGGGTCTAACTTGGTGTCTAACTCACCCGAACGCCGCGACGCAGGCTACCTTTTGCCGGCAAAAGTTCACGGATCTCACTGCAGAGAATCTTAAGATTCTGTGCAACGCACTTGAGATGCGCGTCCCGCGGCACAAGGACATTGTTCCGGACATAGCGACCACCGTGCTCCTGTGCCGATCCGGCATGCTGACGAGGGTGAGGAGGCGAGAGAGGTTGACCTCGTCGACTTGGTTGCTCTTTCAAGGTAGGGATAGCGGTGGCAAGAAGGCAATGGCTCAGGAACTCGCAAAGCTCGTGTTTGGTTCCTACACCGAGTTCACCTCCATCACAATGACAGGGTTCACCCCTGTTAACTCCGATTCCAGCTCCAGCGGCAAGCTCACCCTCAAGAGGCGGAGATCAGGAGACAACGAGAATGGCTACGTTGGAAAAAGGTTGTTTGAAGCGATCCTCGAAAACCCTCATCGTGTTTTCTTGATCAACGGCATTGACCAGTTGGATCATGACTCGGAAATCAGTATCCAGAACGCGATCGCAAATGGAAGAATGAGAGGTTCCAATGGTGACGTGGTCAGTTTGGATGATGCCATCATAGCGCTCAGCTGTGAAGCGATCGACTCGTGGTCTTTTGCTTCCTCCCCTCCGGTGAAGCAACGAATCAGTAGAAAAAATGGCGAGGAAAAAGAAGACGGCATGGAGAAGGAAGGGAAATCAGGTTTTAGCTTAGATTTGAATGCTTGCGTAGAGGATGGAAAAGAGGAGGAAGAGAATTCGATTTATGATGCGGATGGTGTTTTTCTATTCCGATAGCATATGATTTCTGGAGTTAGTTTGCTTCGTCTGGTCCGCAATTAATATTGCCTAGTTTTTGTTCTTTTCTTTCTGTTTTCCTTAATATTTCCCTAGTTTTTTTTATATTAATAAGTTTTTGTTCTTTTCTTTCCGTTTTCCTTAATACTTCCCTAGTTTTTTTATATTAATATTCTCTGTACGTGATGAACTATCATATGGTGTATTGTGGAAATCATGTATGTAGTTGGCACTTAAATCATACGAGTGGGTTACGACTATAATAGTACAACTTTTTATTGTAAAAAGATTATTTTTTAGATTTTCTATTAATTATTTCCTTGAGCAATCAAAGTACTTTAATGCTTCCCACAGATCGAAGGAGCCAAAGCCAGTTTTGGCACTGTATCACAGCGCATTTACAAAAATAGCAATATGCGGGAGGTATTTGACAAAAATGTCTTTTTTTGCCACCGGCGGACTGGGCGGCAGCGGCCGCTACGCTACACATGGCGATGTCACCGGCGGCAGACGCCTGTCACCTAGCCACTAGGCAAGCCTGCCGCCAGCCCCCCAGGCGGAAGGTAATTAGGCTAGCTAATTAGCCAGCCTAATTACCTGCATACTTTTTTTTTTCTGAGTTTATTGTTTCCTTGTAGTGTAATGTTTGAGAAATTTTATCCATGACGAATATTGCTCAAAAATTCAAACAATGTCGATATTTTTATGAGTTTTTAGATATAGGAAACGAGCTCTAAAAATTATGAAATTTTATATGAAACCTTCTGATATAGTAATAGTTATTATGTAAATTTTTAGAAATTTTATACAGTTCGAATTAGGCACGTTTAACTTAACATGAATTTAAAGAACAAATATTAACTACAAATAGCAAAAAAGTACGGAGCACTGTTGGCTGCATTGTTGGCTATTGAAGCTTGTCGCTAGTCCCCCTACACCGGTGTAGGTAATGAGGCTGGCTAATTTATTTTTCGTTTAGTGATTTTTGGAATTTTTAAATATATTAAATGATCTCAAAAAATTACAAAAATTTATTTACAAAACCTCCGAACACAACATTCCTCGTAGTATAATTTTTGAGGAATTTTATCCATGGTGAATGTTGCTCTAAAATTTATAAAATTTTGATATATTTATGAGTTTTTACATATAGCAAACGAGCTTCAAAAATTACGAAATTTTATGTGAAGCCTTCCGTTATAGTAATAGTTGTTATGTAATTTTTTGGTAATTTTATGTGGTCTGAATTTGGCACATTTGTTCGGATTAACTTAACCATGGATTTAACGATCGTTACGCTTGTTTTGAATTGCCATGTGTCAGGCAATCATGGTATATATTATTGGGGCTATCTCGGTTCGCACAATTGTCACTCTCTTTGTATGTGCCCCTCTTGCACGCTCTCTCATTTGCACTAATGTCATTATTTGAGTGTCAACCCCCCTCACCCACTCCCTCGTTTACACATTTGTCATTCTTACGATGCTATCCCCCCTCACCCGACGCGCTGGTAGTGATAATGGTTTCTTTTGCTCGGGCATAAATATGCACATCTGGCGAAAACGTAGCTCATTACATCGAGAAGGCAGTGTCCCAGTCGCTCATCGCAGGTCATCGTCGCGATCGTTGCTCATTAGTTCGAGAAGGCAGTGCGCAGCTCAAAATTGGCAGTGCTGATTTCTTCTCTGCAAAGATAGGTAATTTTTTATCGTATTCTTTTGACGTTATTCCCATAATCGTAGTCAATTAGTATTATTTAGTTAGTCGTGATTAATGTAGTTTGTATTACGAAGTAAGTATGTCATAGTAATTTAGACATAGTTTGTAGTAATTTGTTAGATCGGGGTAAGTAATGAGTTAGTGCTAAGCACGACGGTAATGAATGGCTCGTCTTTTTTTCGGATGAGTAATCAAATTATTGGTAAGTAGTGAAGTATTCACGCACGCATGTAATCACTGACTTATAGTATGCTGCTGTCATTATGAATATTCACAGTAATATTTCGTCTGTCCCATTTGTTGCAAGGTACTATCAAAACTAATAGTGCGTTCCTAAATATTGGAGAAGGCAGTGCATAAGTCATTGAGGACGCGACAGTGCTGATTAGTTCTCTCAAAGACAGGTAATTTTTTATAGCTTGCTTTCAACGTTATTCGCATAGTCATATTTACTGTTATTTAGTTAGTCATAATTAATATAAATTGTGTTATGCAGGAATTATCTCACACTAATATTTTGTCTGTCGTGTGTATTGGTAGGTATGGCTCTACCAGAGCTTCTACAACATGCGTACGACGAGAAACACTGGTGTCACGCATGGATAACAGGTGACGCCACTGGCCCTTCGCCGTTCAAGCTGCGAGGGGGGAAGGGTCCGTGGCCGCTGGACAAGCGCTATGTCCCAATCCTACGGTCCACGGGCTTGTTGCCCTTTGTGAGGCTGGTCTCCACCAGGCATGAGTTACCATCGACGGCAGCCTGCTCGCGGCACTGGTGGACAGGTGGAGGCCCAAGACGCACACATTCCACTTTTGTTGGGGTGAGATGACGGTCACTCTGAAGAATGTCACGTTCTTGATAGGTCTACCTCTCAGAGGCGATGTACATATTCCAGCCCCTGCACCAGCCTACTGGAAGGAGAGGCTGGTGGATCGGTTCGGTCGGCCTATCCTAGATAGTGCACGTGGTTTCCCCCACACGTGGCTTAACAATTTCAGTGTGTGCCTGCAGGTTGCAACACCAGAGGTCGTCAGGACGCATCTCGTCGCATTCCTTATCCAGCTCTTTGGTTGGAGCATGTTTCCAGCCACACACGGCGATATTTGCAATGCCGAATGCATCGGCCTTGCAAAGTTTTTGGTGGATGCAGAGTTTGGGGCGATGCCGCGGTACAGCTGGGGATCAGCAGTTTTGTGCGCCACATATCAGGGGTTATGTGATGCTTGCCAGTGCGCCACTGGTGATACCCCCAATCTGGCCATCTGCTACGTGCTCCTACATATGTGGAGTTGGGGGCATTTCCCTGTCGGACGTCTGACAATCGTGAAGCCAGTGCACCCGTTCGGCGAGTTCGCCGATGACCTGATAGACGGGCCCACTATGGGCATGCGGTGGACTGCTGCCCGTCTGCGGTGGGCGAAGGGAAACCGTCGAGGTGTTACTTGCTGTGGCACAACGAGTTCGAGTCGTTGCATGATAGCGATGTCATATGGACTTCTTGGACACTAGATTTCGTGCTTCGTGTGTCGTCACACGGGCTATCCCTACATTGCCTAGAGGACGGGGAGCTATGGATGACAACACACCATCAGGAGGCTTATGCACCACAGCATGTGATGCGACAGTTGGGTTTGCACAGGCCGTGCCCCCTCTAGATGGGAGGTTCCTACCGCATACCGTGCACCGGTGATTCAAACTCCATCTGGCTATTGTGTACACTTTCATATGTCTTGCTATGTAACGTCAATGATTCTGGAAATGCAGGCAATCGAGGGCTGGTCACCATGGTACAGACTGGCGGCCAATGCAGCAACAGTGGATGACGGCATGGGTAGAAAGGGCAAACGTAGATGTCATCATGGAACAGCATCCGTACGATGTCCAGACGTAGGACGAGTACGCGGCATGGTATGTACCGCAGTCACGTAGCAGTCTGACCATTCCTCCACTAGATCGCCCCGAGCACATCACGCACGAGGAACATCTAGACCGCTCCATCGATCCCCACACCGCTTCGCGGCATGATAGCGTAAGATAGTTCAAATATCTTATCGTTCCATTCAATAAATTTGTACTACTCATTACTGAACCTGTTTCGTATGTTACTCAGTTCGAGCGAGCACAGCGCATCGCAAGCGCGCCAGAGGCTGCCATCAGTAGTCTGGAGATGCCACCGGCCCTGCAAAAGACTATGAAGTTCATCCTAAAGCAGGCCAAGAAAATAGTGCACAACCTTACCTGCGGCCGTTCCTCGGATCACAGTGTGCACATGACCCACCCAGTGGGGGCACCATACTCACCCGCTAGGTCATCGCGACCCAGCGAGTCCGGCCGACCATCGCGATCTACTGAGTCTGCAAGGCGTCGTAGTACTAGTCGCCGATCATCCGTGCGCTGTACCAATGAGGAGGTAACTTACGTACGAACCTACATGTTTTTTCCTATTTCGCCTTGTGTTCCACTAACATCATGTCATTCTCCTATCGTAGGTCCGTCGTCGAGATGCTTCCCTTTTGCCGTCCGCACCACCTGCACAGACTACCGCTACCCATCGTTCATCTTCGCTACACATTCGGGAGGTATGAGATTCGTATTGTACATCCGAAATATTTGTCATGAATAATATCATTTCATCTTGCAGCCTCTAATTCAGCATGGAGGTGACGACGAGTCCACTGATGATGACACAGGCCTCCCAGATGCTTCTAGAGAGCAGTAAACGGCATCAAGGTTTGCAGCGTACGCAGGACAAGGCTCAGCGTTTTCGGCATACCTAGGGTTTGGACACTTCAGTGGGCAGAGCTCCTCTTGCTTCGCTGTGACGTACGGTCAGGGCGAGAGCTCGTTCGCACCACAAGGGGGATTTCTAGAGTCCTTCATACACATTATTATTGCGGGCGGCTCGCAATTCAGTACGTCTCAGCTAGACAACTTCGACCCTTACCAGACCCAGTGTACTGTACCTCCGCCTACTGGACCACTGCCACCCATTGAGCAGACAAAATGGTCCCCATACCTCCTCTGACCTGATACGCAACCTTCGGACCGACTAACGTACTCAACGGGACATGCTCGTGCGCGACGAAAGAGAAGACCGCATATGGGCAAGCAAGCGTGGTGAGAAGATAGTAGTGGCTCAGAAGAGTGAGCCATGTCGCATCCTGTCATGTATTTTTTGTAGTACTGTAATTACTTTTAATTATACAAATTCTTAATGTATCAAATTGTAAAAAATGTGAAATATTCGTTAAATTTATGGTTAAGTTAATTCGAACAAACATGGCTAATTCGGATTGTATAAAATTTCTAAAAAATTACATAATAACTAATACTGCATCAGGAAGCTCCACATAAAATTTCGTAATTTTTAGACGTAGTTTCCTATATCTAAAAATTCATACAAGTATCAAAATTGTTTGACTGTTTTAGCAGCATTTATCTTGGATCAAATTCTCCAAAAACTACACTGTGAGGAACGTTATGTCAAAAAACTGTACATAAATTTTCATAATTTTCTGAGCTCATTTAATATATTTAAAAATTCAGAAAAACACTAAACCGAAAAAAAATTATCTAAAAATTAGCCGGCGTAATTACCTGCCGCCTGGGGGCCTGCCACGTGTCGCGTCGCGGCCACTGCCGCCCGGTCCGCCGGCGGCAATACCTCCCGCATACTGCTATTTTTGTAAATACGCTGTGATATAGTGCCAAAACTGGCTTTTAGTCCAGATCAAAGTATAAACTACAGTATGTACGCATATATTTAGTTTTTTTTATATAATTTAGCTTTTTGGATACCGCAGAATCACAGCACTTTGCCTTATTTTATTTCGTCTTTTTAGGCGATAAAAATTAACAAAAAAATGTACAGCCCACTTTTTTTCCATGTTTCACTATTCCACTACAAATGACCAAACATGTACTGCTTTAGTATTCGTAGAATATATTTTGATAAGACCCTGCGCACCACCAGCTGTGGATTCTAGGGGCTTGTCATGTAAGAATGGTACGATAACAAAGGGGGATGAATTACTGCATTTCGAAATGCCTACGAGTATTGTTTGAGGCAATTTAAAAATCGCCTTTAAAGATTTTTTTCATGCGATTTGAATGTTGCCTTCAAAACTGTAGTGAGGCATTGTAGGAAAATTCCTTCAAAGTTCACTAAGGCTTAATAAAATTACGATTGGATCTAGTTAGTAATGTTAACAAACAGCCTATGAACAAATTTTGGAATCAACTGCAAATAAATAAAGTCATATTTGATATTCTTCTAAATTCATAAATCTTTCATACATGATCGATAATATTTCAGTTTGAATGTGAATAATCCCTGTAACTTTTTAGCATTTGGATAATTTTCTTCGCAACTTGTTTCACAGTACACAACCATATGCTTCATGCGATTGTTGCATCAGTCCATGTCGGACCTCAAGCTCAGCAAACCTAGATCCTCTGTGATTCCAGTGCACCATTTCCTGGATGAGTAGATAGTGTTTACAGATACACTATTGTATATCAAAAGCATATCATGCAGAAGCGTAGATAATACGGTAATAACTTACGCATGTGCCGATTAGGCCGAAAACAAAGAATGTAGCAACGAAAACTTCCACACAAGTGGGACCCTTAGGACTTGCCCACAGGTAGCCAACTGGTGTTTGTGACCTAGTTCTTGGTCTCATCATCTTCCAGTCCGTTGATCCCTTCAAAGCACCGAAGGGCATGATTTTATCCTTCTTATGACTAAGAAGTTGTAATTAAGCAAGAGTTAGTACGATGGTACTCAGCAAGCCACCACATAGAATGCAATAATAATTGATGCAAAGCTGTCAAGGGAGGCTTGATGTTCTTTTAGTTGCTAAAAGCATCATTTTGAAAGTTACAATAACTAGGAAAATTCCTAAGATTTAGCAATTTTAACTAAAATAGATTTTATAAAGTTGTTTGTAAGAATGCAGTATTGATCATAGCGCGGGTTACATCCACCTTTTATAGTGCATAGTTACCTCCACCAAATGCTAGTTTTCACTACTGGAGTACAGTTCCCTCTAGGAAAATCAAAGTCAGGTGCACCTCTGCTTGATAAGTTTCCATCCCATCCATAAAGATTTTTGAAATAGAACTAACTCAAGGAGGTTTCCATGTCCGCCCTTGACCATGGGCATGACTGTTTGAACAGTGCATACTCTGTAGAGATTGCACATCTTTACCCAAAAGAGACAAACAACCCGATGGGCCTACGCGATTCCTTGGTCACGCAAATCGAGAGATTGTCACAAGGCCTTTATAATACCTCGCCCCTAGCATCTCACCCTATGGGATGCTCCCACACATAGTGGGTCCCATAAGTTGTGCGGGATATTCTACCATAGCGATTGGCGCAGTTGGACTCCGCTCTCCACAACGCTAGCCCATGGCAAACATCACCCTCCACTCTGTGTCCCATTCAGGCCAGATCTTTGCTGTCCCCTTGCATGTTCCCTCCTTTCCCCTACTTGTGAGATGACTTCGAGGGTCTAGTAAATTATTCAGTCAAGCTTACAATTTGCTAGCTTGTGGTTGTACTATTTTACAATAGGTGGTCAACACAAGATTAAGTCCTTAATTTATTGAGACAGTACATACCACAACCAAAGATTCTCGTATTACGTCCATACCAACCTCTCTTAGCATCTGCCCAGACAGGTACAACGCGTTTTTACAGTTTGGAGAAGTATAAACCTAGTTGTCATAAATTATCAGTCACCTACTTTTCGTGACTGTCCCAAAATAAGTTTTCATGTTTGAAGAGTAATGATTAGGCAATTTAATGCCCTGGACTTGCATAAGACTAGCATAGCATTTAAGTATAACTTATAACTAGTAAAGTTATCATTAATGTCTAGGATGATAAGGATCAGGTGTCAAGGTTGGCATATTAATATTACTACATCATCAAGTAGGCACGTATCTACCTTAAGATTTGACATACATTTGCATACTAAACTAAGCATGCAATTTGATAATTTAATAGAACATACTTTTGGATAAAATGTGGGATCAATATGATCAAAGTGATCACTTACCTTGCTTATTTTACTATGGCCTTGATCTAGTTCAAAGCCTACTCAGTCAGTAGTCTTGAATCGTTGGTCTTCGTCTTTTACTCCAATATTGATCCTGTTCGAACCTGTCACCTCTTCGTGACTTTAGATTCTAATAAGCGACAAACGAACGAAAGACCAAATAAATCCAAATAACTTCAAAAGTTCAAGTAAAGTTAATTGAGCTTATTTATTGATGCTATGATTGAGGATATGAGAGGGGATTTAGCGAGTTGCGGGGTAGAGAGTCAAACACTAGTGCACAACAGGTCATCACAGACGGTTCAAAAACAACATCACACACGATTTTATAAGCCGTCTAAGTTTATGGGTCAGTAATAATACGAGGTCATCACAGACGGCTTTCGAACTGCCTATGATGCAGACTGTCATAGACGGTTTGTAGTAGAAATTGTCTGTGATATATGGTTTATCACAAATGGTTTCAACTACAAACCGTCTGTGATAAACCATATATCACAGACGTTTTCTACTACAAACCGTCTGTGATAGTCAACTATCATAGATGACTACGAGTTAATAACCATTTGTGATATTTTTTCTTGTTCTTAAATCTATTTCTGTTTGTTGGCTAGCCTCAGAAAATGCTAGCCATGCTTTCTAAAATAAGCAGATCAACACAGTATATATACATCCAATTCACATTCATTTACTTCAGAAACAAGAACATCCATTTCACAAATCAATTAACAGAAATGAAAAAAATACACATGGACAATTAAGCCCAATTTTATCCAAGTGAAATTCATTCTACATTGCGGAACTTACAGTATCCAACATCGAATGAGTGAGGTGTCGAGAGCGTCGAGTGTGAATAGAAAGAATAAGTCTTGGAAGGTCACTGTGAAGATACAACCATGAATATTGTGCTGCAGATGATGTGTCATGAACTTGATGTTGACACCCGAGCATCATTTTTCCTCTAGCTTGTTGGCTTGTTCCATGTAATACATATACAATCTTTGGCAAGATAGTCCTAGAGTTAGGAGGTGCTCTTTTGGGATGACCAACATCTCTCCTAGCATGAATTTTCGGGCCAACGACAAGTAGATCTCAACATCCGTCTTCTTCGGTTTGCCCTTGCTGCCTTGGCTATAGGTCAACTTCACGGTAGTCAATAGGGCACGAGATGTAGATGCACCGTGCCCTTACTACGTCTATGTAGGTAGCGTTGGTGCGGATCGCGCCTGTGGAATTGGCATCGGTGCAGATAGCTCATGTGAACTTGGCACCGATGCAGGTAGCTCGAGTAGACTTGACACCGGTGCAGATCGCTCTTGTGGACTTAGCACAGGTGTAGGAGCCTCCAGGTAGATGTCCCTCTTGGGCCACTGGATGAATGTTCCAATGGCTTGCCCTAGAGTCGTGACCTTGTCGTGGGGGACATCTGCAGTGGGACGACCTCGAAATTGGCATGAACACGGTCCACACTCACTTTTGCTAGAGATACACCGTGCACCAAAGCTCCGGGCTCAGATGGATATGCCTGGCCCCAAGTAGTGCACAGCGCAATGGAGGTATATCTCACTTGGAGCTTGCACTTCGTAGCCACCTACATAACGATACAAATTAGCTACTCCAACAGGCCTATCAATGGATCGAGCATTCTAAAGATAATAATTATTACCAGGATATCATCAACAGGAAATCGGTGGTCGCTTTCGGGTTGGACGCACAGCTACTCCGATGGTTGGGGGGCTGCCTAGCACAGGAGCAGCGAGGCTTCCTACTAATTTTCCCTATATCTTTGCATCTCATCTCTGATTTTTGCCATGATGTCCTCTCGTAGCTGTGCCTCGCGCTTGGCTTTGGCTCTCTTTCTACTCCGGTAAGCTTCGAAGTCCTTTGGGAAGCCATGTTTCCAAGAAACATAATGACCAAGGTCTCTCATACAACCCGGTGCTTCTTGTTTCCAAGGGCAGCGGAGAGTAAATCTCTCTCCCTAACTGCCTCGAATGAGCCTTAGGAAGATTCTACACTCGGCAATTCTAGGCGGTGAGACACTTCCTCATCTGCGGGGTTTCAAAAGGAGATGGCCCCCGATGACACGGTAGATGACCTCACTCTTATCCAGTTTCAGGCACGCTCATCAGGGATCCCGGGAAATAGAGGGGAGGTCTCCAGCAGGATTACCTGCTCATCCTCCAGCCTCTATTATGGGATTTTACCCACATACGTAGCAGTGCCGAGTCTGTGGGGTGCGTGATTTTTTGCCTGGTGGGCCTTGTGTGCCACACTTTCACTCCTAAAATTATCTGTCATCTTAATCGCCACAAACTCTTCCATTGCAGTTCCAGGATTTGAATACTTGTCGAAGGGCGTCAGATCCTTCTCCATGTATTACTTGACAAGCATGCTCTTGAAGTTCTTTCACACATTGCACACCGCTAACAACGCGTGTCATCACATAGAGGTGTAGTGTTCTTCCAAGATCTTGAACGATCGAAAAACTTCCATCAGCAGCTGACTTTTTTGAACTTCGGTTACCTTCTTCCATGAAATGAACGTGATCTCAATCCATTTCTATGCAACTATTCTGAATATTCTCTAGAATATGGACACTGCTCAATGAGGATTGAGAGGGGTCCCAGACGCATCAACATCCGTGATGGTAAACTGACCCTCGGGCCTTTTCGATAGTCCTCTTCCTTTTCGGAATTTTCCAGAGGATGGCACATTGCACACATCCGATGATGATGTTGAAGAATGAGCGGACCACACTTTCGAAAGATAATAGAAATGAGCAATTCTTGAGCCAATTCTTAGTGAATTTAGAATACGATCATGTATTTATGTGACAATTTCCCTAATCAGTCAGGCTTTGAACTCTAGACTAGCTTACCGAATATCTGAAGACAAGTAGTAATGTTATTTTGTCAAAACTATTTACTTTGATAAATCGCATTCGTATCAATATATATTCATGCTCTATGATCTCTAAAAATTCAGAATATATGCTCCTTTTGTTAGCCAATTAGGCTTATTTTGTCATTTAAATGCTGGTGGAATTATGCTTTAAACTAAGCAATGTATAGAGATCAAACTATTATCTCTCAACATGAATAATGTAATCAAGCCAAAGGACAATATACTAAAACTAAGCGTAAGCATGAGCATTTGTAATTAACATAATTCACAGAATACTCAATCTGACAAGTTATCCTCATCAAGTAATGATAAATTAATAATAGCAGAATACTCTCTCATTAGTCACAGTGATCTCAATTTAACAAGTTATCCTCATCGAGCATTTACAAAGCCCACATTCTACAATGCAAAGTCCCTCAGTACTAGACCTTACGAGGAAGGCCACAAGAGTCGGGGGAGGCGGCGACGGGCTTGGGAGGAGGAGGGCGATGACCTCAGGGAAGGAAGGCCATCGGAGTTGGGGGAGGTGGCGATGGCATCAGGCGAGGCGGCGATGGGCTCAGGAGGAGTAGGAGGGTGACAACCTCAGAAAGGAGGGTGATGGGCTTAGGGGGGAAGGCCGCCGGAGTCGGGGGAGGCGGCGACATGCTTGGGAGGATGAGGGCGATGGGCTCCAGTGGAGGCAGGCGATGGGCTCGGGGTGAACGGCAGCGTTAGTGGGTAGTACGGTGGGGACAAACCCTAGTACGCAATATATATAAGGGAATAACCACAGACAGTTCTATTTAAAAATCGTCTGTGATATTTATCATCACTGATGGTTCTTATTTAAAACCTTCTATAATAACAAAACATAACAGATGGTTTTACTTTAAAAACATCTGTGATGTAAAACCATCTGTGATGTTCCCTACTGATATATCACATATTCTCATATACATAAATGCAAATTCACACACATATACATATACATATACATATACATATACATATACATATACATATACATATACATATACATATACATATACATATACATATACATATACATATACATATACATATACATATACATATACATATACACATACATAAATGCAAATTCACATATATATCACACATTCTTGTATACATAAATGTAAATTCACACACACACACACACACACACACACACACACACACACATATATATATATATCACACATTCTCATATACATATATAAATGCAAATACAGAACTTATGTCACATAATCATTTCATTCATAAGTCAACTTGTTTATTTCCTTCAAAAATTAGCCCTTCATGATGATCGACGCATATGTAGCTACTTTCATCACGCCCTTCCTCTACCCTTATGCCATTTCTAAAAGGAGGCAACTCATCAAATTGATTGTATTATTCCTCGTCCACTACATTCTCAACTCTGACAATGCTTCTTTTTCCATGAAAATCTACATGGTGCTTCTTCTTTTCCTGGTCGGTTACATAGAAAACTTCAACAACTTGATTAGTGAGTACAAATGGTTCATCTTTATATCCGACATGTTTGAGGTCCACGGTAGTGACACCGTACTTGTCAACCTTCACCTATAGGAGATGGATCCAACGGAACCAAAATAAGGGGATCTTGAAAAGCACATAGTCGAGCTCCCAAATCTCTATGAACCCATAGTAGGAGTTCCTCAATCCATCAGTACTAAACGCATCTATGCGGACACCGCTCTTCTGGTTAGTGCTCTTTATATCCTGAGCCTACGTATAGAATGTGTACCCATTTATGTCATATCCTTTCCATGTCACAACTATAAATGTTGGCCCTTTGCCAACCATGTCAGCATATCACTTGACGAGCTCCTAGCGAGTCACTCCTTCAACGATTGGTTGAACCAACTGTTGTGTTGTCTCGTGATCCAAACATCCGACCGATCTGGATTTTGTTGCTGAAGCACGCCCTTGTGCTGGTCAATATACGGGGACACTTCAGTCATGTGTGGTAAGACCGTGAAATGGGCTTGAGCATACGTATCCATATCTAGAGTGATAGCTTTCATTCCGATGGTCCCGATACCCTTAAGCCTCCCCTCATGGCGAGATAGGGGCACACCTATCGATTCGTCCTGACCCACGTAATCGACATAGAATTCAATGACCTCTTCGGTTGCATAACCTTTGACGATGCTGCCCTCCGGCCAAGATCGATTTTGTACATAGGACTTGAGAATTCTCATTAACCTCTTAAGCGGGTACATGCTATGTAGGAACACATGCCCATACATTTTTATCTCCCACACAATGTAAACAATAAGATGGACTATGATATCAAAAAATGATGGAGGGAAATACATCTCAAGATGACATAGAGTCGTCACTACCTCGCCCTGTAGACCATGTAGTCCTTCGGGGTCGATGACATTCGGAGTAATCGAGTTCTAAATTCATTCTCATATACATAAATGCAAATTCAGTAATGTCTTAGGAATAAATATGTATTACTTAGTTGTTTTTTACCCGTCAGTAATGCCATCATTTCGTTATACCGAGACCGTTTACATATATAGAAGACAGTTAATACAAATTCAACAGCTTTATTTTACATATGGCCAAACAGAGTAGCCAATCGCTTCTCACAAAAGACAACAAAAAAAGTAGAAACTAAGTTTTTTCTAGTGGCGGAGGTAGCATGCTATCTCTGCCTTCAAAGCTTCATAGGCGACATGGTCGTCATCAGACAATTTGGGATCATCAGCGAACAAAGCTCAAAATGCATCCACCCACTGACGTGCTCATTCGAGTGTCTCCCGAACACCCTCCGACTGAACAATCAAGTCAAATTGAGCCCTAGGCTCACTTCCCTTTCTTGAGGGGGTCTCAGCAAGGTTGACTTGGTCGTCTACCGCCTCGACTAAGCACTTCAAGTGATGGCAAGCTTCTTGGAGATATGCAACATCATTGTAGAGGACCACGTTGATGGCGTGGTTAGCTCGCTAGAAGTGGGAGACCAACCGGAAGACACGACGGAGGAGGATGTCAAGACAGTGGAAGGTTGCCTTCCATTGCTTTGGCCAATCCTTGGACATAGGAGGGAGGACACTGTTGGCATAGTATCCTTTCACAGCATTTGCCAACGTACGGCCAAAGAGGTGCTCGACCAGGATAGCCAAGTTGCCATCAATGCCGGTGACAAGGAAGAGTAGGGAGCTATTTATTTGTGCTTCAGAGATAAGAAAGATAGCCGCCCGGCGAGGTGTTTGTATAGGATATGTGGGGATTAATCTCCAGTGGCAGATGATCATTTTTATACAACAAGGAATACATTTGGCGCGTGAGACGAAGGGACGCATCGTAGAGCCCAAATGATCGAAAGGCATGCATCAAGGAGACGAAGCGATATCAAAGACAGTTCCAACCATAAGTCGTCTATGATACGCAACTATCATAGACTGTTCGTATCAATAACTGTTTGTGAACTATCACATACGGTTCTAATTAGAAACCGTCTATGATATATGGAGATATCACAGACAGTTATTAACAAGAACCGTCTGTGATAGTTGCGTACCATAGACAGTACACGATCACGCTTGTAAAATCAGCTATGATAATTACAGCACAGACGGTTCCACATGAATCGTCTGTGGTGAAGCGCTTAGTATAGCTTGTTTTGTAATAATGATCCTCCACCTTCAGTGAGTCAGGTGATGAGGGAGGCAGTACCGCATCTACTCTACTCCTAATCCTACATGGTGCATCCTAGCCGCAGCAAACACCATACATAGTGGGGAGGGTGGGGTTTGGAGACACGCAGAGGTTGACGATGGTGAGGAAGGCATCAAGACATGCTATGCTTCGAGTGCGCATAGTGGTGGCGAAGCAGGGCGGTGGCCATGACCTTGGATAGGAGGGCAAGGAGGTGGGGATTGGATTTTTTTTATTAAGTATGTTATATCTCATGGTAGTTTTGATTTTATTCTGTACCATAATTTGAAGGGTAAGGGGATACTTGAAGAGGTCGGATGATTCTTTACTAAATGTCTTATATCATAAGGTCTTCTTTGATAATTTCACATAGTATTTTAGGCTTCTTTTGCGAAACGCATGTTAAAATCTGCCGGCATAGCATTTTGCAGAACACCCCCCTATAATGAGACTTATACATTTCTCGTAGCGTATTGTATTAGGCAGTTTTCTTAGGTGGTTTTAGAAATCGCCTTGAAAAGTTTACTTGTTTACGTGTTTTTATTAAAATTACCTTAGAAAATAGCTAATCCAAGGCATTTTCTTAAAATGCCTTCCAGAAAACGCCTTTAATTCCATCCATGTTGTAGTGGCATATATAGGACTAGCAAGTTCCTGCTATCCTTTGTTTACACCAGGGTAAAAAGTTGTAAGAGTAAAAACATGAGAGGTAGATCTTTTTCTGCCCTTACGCTGCCATGGAATTTAATTTGGTGCAGCACGGGATAGATGAGCAGCGTGATATGGAGAGACATCTTTCTGGAGTATCTGCAGAGCCAGAGACGTGCAATAGATGGAACGAGGACATTACAGGGAAACCATGCACAGTTCCCGGTTCTTATGTCTCGTGGCAGATCATGGGATTAATTCGTATCCTATCCTCTTCAGTCCACAATGCTTCAATAGATACTGAAATCTTGCAAATGAAGTACAAACTATACATTACTATTACATAACGTATTTTAGCGTAGGAAAAAACTATAGTGAGTATACAGCAAAGCAGTACTCCTAATGGTACTATACTTGGGTAATGTGGATTTGCACTACAGCAATGAATTCCTAGCTAGGTCTGCAAATTTGAATCCAACGGCCGGCCAACAATAGGATAATGACGAAATGACATGCCTATATGATGTGTTATATTATACTAGTAAGGTGCTCGTGCGTTACAACGAAAACTTAAATTTATAGCAAATGTCATGTATATTCTATCCATTTATCCTAAGGAAGCATATATAACATATATGACTCAAATTTTTTCACTTGCAATAACAACAGCAAAGGAAGTATATATGACACAAAAAGCTGATAAGAGCAGAGTTTGCTTGGATCTAGAGCCCAAGTCAATCAAAACTAGAACTCAGGAACTTGAACTCACATTCCACCATTTTATTCATCCAATTCAGAGTTTCGCTTTTTACCAACTATTCATTGAAAACATAACATGTTAAGCATCACCACATTTGCAATTGCAATTACGTATATTTAGAAAAAGTGTTTGCAGGAAATGTTTACAAAAAAATGTTTCCTGGATCCTTCTTGATGTATAAATTAGCATCAAGTTTCATGCTGCTACTTCCTTGCAGATCAGTTAAAAATGCAGTGGACATGCTAGGATAATTTTTGATGATACCATGCTCTCTCATCATGTCTTTAATGCATATATTATCATCCTTCAACTCTTTGGACTGGACCGTAGCAACACAATAAAAATATTTTTGCTCCTATGTGGTTAATTAGTTTGTCATTTTTTTATAATCATCTTCAACTCTTTGCATTGGATCTAATACATTTTACTATACCTCAGGCATGTTTCATTTGACAGCTAACATCTAAAAATTGGCATATGAACAATCCATCAGATCTGTGAAGTGGATAAAAGGAATTAAATATTCAGTCAAACATCATCTGGTTAAGAAACAAGAAACTTGGATGGATTGCTCATATATAGCCAGCTAACCAGAATTTTTTTCATTAGATGTGAATCATATCAAACTAGAGTCCTCGAGGGTGCTGGACTACACAACCACAAGACTACGGGAGAGGACGTATACAAGCAAAAATTCACCTTTGTGCCTTTTGTAGCAGTAGAGATAGACATTATACAATTTAGATTTTAAAGAATTTCATGGAGTGATCAATATATAAGTGCATCCCGAGGTGTATCGTTGAGTCTATTGAAACATACCATGTATTAATACTTTGAGAGATTTATGCTCTGAGATATTTATGCCCTTGAGGAATAGGAACCCATGGCAGTATCTAGAGATGTTAGCTCTAGTGGATTACCTATTATGGTCTATTTACACGTTCAGTACAACATCATCAGAACCAACCCGGCTGAGATACCGAGTCCCTGATTCACTTAACAAACTGTTCAGCCACTGGTTGAGTCATCCAATTTCCAATTCAATATAAGATTATATGCATTACAATAGAAAAAACATATACAACAGAAAAACCAATGTTTTCTGTACAAAACACAAGCACTTCGTATTCATCTGAAATGCATATCTATAAATATGTACTGGTTTAAAAGATGACCGTAAATTAGTTGCAAGAGACAATATAATATGAAACTGCCTTATTTTTTAAAACACCATTTTTGACTTTTCAGACAATGTATTGACTACTTTAATTCATAGAGCAAATGAAAATCACATTGGTAAGATTTGTATCGTAAGTACTTTCACCTTGCTATAATTAATGTGTCTTTTAAAAACTAATTCTCAAACCTGTGCCAAAAACTACAAAGACAAACAAACAAACAGAAACAGAATGGTCAACTATAGTAAGCGCGCTGATCTTGTTTCTCAGCAAAATTTTTTCTGGCACCATCAAAAACACTATTAGCATTAACTTCCAATTAGGGTATGTTCTAAAGTCTATAAACTCATAAGCAGAGTGGATCCTATATCATGCGGTACACATGCTCATGTGGATTTCGAAATACTTCAAATGTCCCACAAAATTGTAGTTATAACCTTTTAAAACAATAATAAAATAATTTCCATCTATACCCTCTCTAGAATAACATATCCATTGCAAAACCAAGTTGTAATGTAAAAATAATGATAAATATGGAATTTATTCAATAGAAATATGTGCCACAACCATGGGGTGGGAGACAAAGTTTCTTCTAAGCTATCATGCAGACTTTTTATTCATTATTTTTTAAAGGGTGCTAATAATAATTGAATTTCTGATTCGGTTTTAAAATTTTCGTAATTAACCCATGGTAACATAGAGTATTTACCTACATATGTACTACAATCCACTACATGTAACATGATAGCAAGTAACACACTTCATTATTTGCATTAGCATAATGAACACCTTGACCAATCATCGCCACAGGTCTCAAGACAGTTCTAAACTTCTAATATGTTAAACTCAATTCAAAATTTTCACCAGCACAAGCATGCGGACAACCTACTTTTGATAAATTTGGATAACACCATATAATTACCACATTTGACATGCGTAAATGAACTTTATAAGCAGCATAAAAGAAAAGATTTGGAGGACAACTTACAAGAACACTACGAAAACAAAGAACAAGTGTGAGACTTAATACATCAGAATCAGATGGCCGCTCCATCAAGTAGACCCACTACTAGAAAACTGATCATCCCTCACGGTTCGAAACCGTCAGAAAAATACAAAAACCGTCAAAAATATCCTGACGGGTTCCGTCGAGTAAAACCCTCGTATGGTGGTCGGAAAAATAAATTTGGCTGACGGGAACCCGTCAGGGATATATAACCTGACGGTTTTACCCGTGAGGCAAATAATTTAACCTGACGGTACAATTCCCGTGAGGAAAAATGCATTTTACTCACGGGCGAAATGTTACCGTGAGAAAATGCATTTTACTCACGGCGAAATGTTACCCGTGAGAAAATGCATTTCTTGGCAGTGCGGTCACCGTCGGAAAATTAATCAAACCTGGGGAAAAATTTCTGACGGTTTGACCGTCGGAAAATGTATGCATCTGACCCAAAAGCACTCTGACTCACTCCTCCCAGCGCCATGCATGCATACATCTCACTTAGTAGGCAAAACCAATTTCTCGGTGGACGAAACCAATTTCTGGCCATCATGCAACAAAAGGAAGCCCTAAACATTACTAGGCAAACCATCCAACATTGCAATACAAAATAGTAAAGTAAATAGAAATTCTATTTCTGTTTCCAGAGTCAGCCAACCACTCCACATGCTTATTTGGGTTTGCTAGGAAATTCTCAGCAAAAGCTTGGATGTTCTTCATGTTAATGGAAGCTATGTACTCTGAACTCATGTTCTGCAATGACATAATGATATATATTTAATAAATCAAATAAACAAAAACAAAAGCAGTATGCCTTAATAGCAATAGATTTCTCCATGTCCTGTGCAAAAGGAGACAAGTATTTCTCCATGTGGTATACATAGATTTTTGAGTACAACTAGATATCCTCCATTATTTCGATATCTTAATCGGATGGCCCAGTGTCATTTGCAGTGCTTTACATGTGAACACTAGCTACAATCTCTTGTGAGTACATGTCCAATCTTAGCAGCTAAGCTATACAAACAATTTTTTTGCAGACTACCTTCCACATCAAATCATAAAACTAACTTACAAAGAGGCCAGCAAAATAACAATCAGACATTCAATGAGCATTGCCCACCTTTGTGAATGATGTTGATGCACTTGGTAAGCACATCATCATACGCTTTTAGAAGGTTATCGGATCGCAACAGCAGCAAGTCCTTCTATGGATAAGGCACTTGAACAACACTTAAATCATCATCATGCAGACTGCGTATTATTGCATCTTGCATATTGATAAATTTCTGCAGTAACTCAAAAATAACAACATAAGCATGCAGAACGTAACTTGAGCAAAGAAAGCTTCAAATACAAAAAGGAACATACACATCACCATACACATGAATGAAATTGTTTGTAGTGCAATCAAGACCGAAAGTATAACAAGACAAACTAATTGGGCCACAATGACTATAAGTAGAAAATTATTTGTCATTCACAAACTATGACATGAACAATGGCAGGCAATTATTCCAGCACATATATGCAGTATAAAATTATCAGAATCTGGTATTCGGCAGTCAACACATCAACAGTCTACAATTCTCCTCTCTCAATCGCTATCGCTGCAACATTCATACACACACCATTGTTTTAGCAATTGTGTGCATTCTATAAATCCAAATAGCATTCAGCTGAAAGCTTCATATTACAATGCATACAAACACTGATAATCAATTCCTGTTTGGACAATGTTTAACATTGATGAAACCATTCATTTTTCAACTAACCAAAATAGTACTGTCTGCCATCAATAGCTTCCCTGTTGTTTTTCATGAGCGATCCTTATATGGAAGAAGAAACACCACATGCCTTTGTTTCAATAACAAACTCAAATCAGTTCATTGATCGGGAAACCCCTACACGGCGATAAGCGATGATCGCAACAATTCACAAATAGAAGTTTACAAGAACTAGTGCTCCCCAATTTGTCCCCAATTCAACTAACCTTTCTTGATCAGAAAAAAATAAAATACAAGACATATCAGGGCAACATACCAATGGGCATCAAGAAGAAAGTCGATCCATAACGATGACCTAATGCCTTGCCACTGCAACTATATGCCGTCTCATCTGCGGCAAAATACAAACCCAAATCAACAACCGATGGAGGATCCAAATCAAAACTCAACGCAACATTGAAAAGATAAATGCGGGCGGATTTGGGCGCCGGACGGCGAGCCGGAGCTGGGCCATCGGGGCGAGGCGGATTTGGGCGGCGGCCGAGCTGGGTGTCGGGCGGCGGGCGGAGCTGGGAGGCGGGCGGAGCTGGGAGGCGGGCGGCGGGCGGTTGGGCCGTTAGGGCGGACACAGGGAGGAGGGGCGGCGGGGACTGGGGCCGCGGATCGGAGGAGGCGGCCGAGCGGATGGGGCGAGGAGGCGGGAGGGATGGAGCCGCGGATCCGAGGCGCGCGGCGAGCGGATGGGGCGGAGGAGGCGGGCGAGGGATGCGGCCGGCAGATCGGGCGCGCGCGCGAGCGGATGGGCGGGAGGGGCGAGCGGATGGGGCGGAGGAGGCGCGCGCGCGGGGATGGGGGCGCGCAGCGAAAAATTGGGGAATAGCTAGGGTTTTCAGTCCGCGCTAGCTGGATGAAATGTTTAGCGGGCGGGCTGGGCATTTAGCCTCACGGGCTGGAGAAGCCTCACGGGTTTATTTGCAATTATCCTCACGGTTCGATTAATACCGTCACAAAAATAGCGTGTTTTCTTGACGGCTTAACAAGCCCGACAGGAAAATGTATTTTTGTGACGGTGATATGTGGGCCCATCAGAAAAATTGATATCCCTCACGGTCTATGCGGACCCGTCAGGAAAATTAAAGCCCGTGAGGAATGATCCATTTTCTAGTAGTGACCGCAGGTGAAATCATTCTTTACCAACTCAATTTTGTGTGCCTTCATAACAGTACCTAGCATAAATTTGCATTACTTTTTCAATAGAATAAATTCGTAGAATTTGAGTTACTTTTGGTACAATACACTCTAATGAAATTGTTCTTATTGATAACATTCCTCTGCATCTCATTCTCAAAAACAATTACAGACCATTACTCACTACCATCCGAAATAATCTTAAAGATCTAGTCAAAATGTCATCTAGTACAAACTGTTGGGCATAAAAAAAGACAATAAGCCCCAAACCTCTCCATGGCTACACGAAGCTCTGAAGCCAAACAACATATCAAATCGCACAATCATGAAGGGATTGGAATTCTGGATCCACAAAATCATGCAGTAAAGGGCACCTCTCCACAACATTGACCTTCTCCAAGCCATATATCAACGAGTTCATGGTCTATCCCTGATTCCGTACAGCAACTCGAGAAACACAATAGCACTCGAAAAATCTACTGACAAATCAAAGGGAACAATATCTCAACTAAAATCTATAGTAAAGTACACATATGATAAATCAAGAAATTCTTAGGGAGCCTGTAGGTCAGAAGAAATCAAAGAGATAACCTTTTGGCTAAGTTGGATGAGGTCGACGGAGCGGTCGAGGTCACCGCCAAGGGGGCAGCTGGTGCACTCAAGCTCCACCCACTCATCAACCATGTTAATCCGGTACACGAACGCCTATGGCGTCGGTTGTGCCATTGCGGCTGTCCATACTTCGCTAAGAATGTTTAGGACATATCTTATCTCCACCGCCTCCACATGCGTGAACCGGAACATCAACCCCCGCTGCATGATGGCCACCCCATCCTGCCCCTTTCCTCTTACTCTGACCTTCGCTCCTTCTCCAGAGGTGCTACGACTATGAGGAGGAAGATTAAGACACTTTCTTCTTGGTGGATCAAACAACAAAGAAACTGATGAGCTAACAAGACAGGCAAAAGCGTACTAACTTGAAGGCATGGAGGTCGTCACCCACGAATGCACCGCCAGCATTGTCCATGTTGGTGAGTGCAGCCCCAAGCGACTGGATACCGTAGTCTACATTAGAGGCAGGCTCCACAGTGTTGGTGCCCATAGCATTGGGAGACGCAATCATCAAGAAGATGTGGCAGTAGTCGTGCTCTAGGACCATAAGCTCGATGCAGTTCGGGAAGGCAGCCCTGCTGTTGCTAGAGATGGGCGAGGTGGGGGAGTTGAAGGAAGGGGTCTGTTCACCCGTCCCTGTCCATGGCACGGCCACATCCTGTCCTCCCCGCCCACAGCACTACTGGATCCAGCTGTCCCTCGTCAAGCTTGTCCTCCACCACCTTGGCCACTGACATCACCTGCTTCTCCAACATCTTCAATCACTGGGACGCACCGTGTCCGAGAGATAGAGGGAGGGGAGTGGGGGAAGTGAGCATAGTGGAAAGAGCGGCGTGAAGTGGGAAGGAGAAGGGTGGGTTACCTAGCTGACGATGGACTCATCCATGGCGATGGCGGGAGGAGAGAGGTCGAGATCGAACTGGAGACCGCGAAGGAGAGAGGCTGAGATCAGAGTGGCGATCGGGGAGGAGGAGATGTACAAGCGGGCACGAGGAAAGGTGAGGCCTGGCAAAATGCGCAAGGTGGGGAAAATGGAGGGGAGGGGTGGTTAGATCATGAGAGAGACAGGAGGGAGAGAGACGAACGGTCTAGATCAAATCGGATGGCTATAAAGAGAAATGGGGAGAATGGACCGATGACCACCACCTTGTGCTTTTAAGGAGTAGAGATGTGTAGGACAAAAACCGTAGAGGGTATATAATACTCTTTAATCACGTGGGCCCTATTTAAAACAAAGCTATCGCAGCCATTGGATGTTTTTCTTTTTTGTGTCCATTGGATACATAGAGATATATTACTTTGTAATTTAAAAACTATAGAAGAAGATATTCCTTATTCAATGTACAAATCCTACGTCAGATAGCCCACAATTAACTTGAACCACGCAAAGCAAAAGGAAATGTGCGAGGGTAAAAAAACAAAGGCAGTTGGCCTTGTGCACATACGTGACATGCTATGACAAGCTATGAAGATCAAGAATCCAAAATTCCAAAAATCTTGGTTCTTCAATAAGTTTAGCCCATGAACAATGCAAAAATATCACTATTATAAATTCAAAAATCCATGAAAGTTTTTATCCATAGATCCAAATGACTTGAAACTCGAACAAAGACTAGATAATGACCATAAAAACCTATCTCAACCAAAAAATCTTGAAAGAACTAGAGAGAATTGGGATCTATAGTTCGTGAAGCTCTGTTGCACCTTTTTCCGTTTGAATGAAGATTGCACTAAAACCGGAGAAAAAAAATAAAAATGGTGAATATGACTTACTCGTGCAAGATTGATGACCAAGATGGTTCTAGATATGCTCTCACATGTCACAGCAAATTAGAACACCAAAGAAATCAAGGTAGAAATAGCTGGATCAAGAAATAACTCGTAGAGGGTAAAAAGAGCAAAAAACCGGATTTCTTCATGAACTTGCTATGTAAGTGTCTAGATGATTGGAGATTGATTTTCAGAGGTTATCTTCATCTCTTACATGTTCTTGCCACACAAGATTAAGAAGTGGAGAGAGAGAGGATGAAAAACAACCAAATCAAGAGCATATCAATCAACAGAAGAGAGATTCATAGAGATGAACAAAGATTGATGTAGTGCTACTTGAGGAGGAAGGTTTTACAACCACTTTACCTGGAGGATAAGAGAGTACACCATATCACTCAACTTCTCTCAAACCATAACCCTAGAACTCATAACACTTGATCTCAAGAGAGAATGGCTGGATGGTTAACAACAAGTCTTTATCCCAACCCATTAAATACATAGGCTAGCCAACCCTATCTAACCCTTAGTAGATACTATCCACTTAGCACAATAGGAGAAAAATTTGTAACTCCCCCCACACAGGTTTTAACTCACATACTACTCTTATGCATGTTTTTCAAAGCATATAAGCTTAAATCCGCTAAGTCCTTAGTCGTAATCCAAGTTAATCTTCTCATCTTATCCTTGACCTAAACCGCTCTTCTAAGTGATGCTCAAGCGCCGCAGTTTTGCTTCAAGGTAGTTTCTGGTATTTTGGTCAAAGTACTAAAATACAATTTCTTGACCCAGTCATCTCCTTCCATTGCAAGCAATCGTCATGGTTGCCATGTGTACGTGCATCGCTGACTTGTCACACGTCGGCAAGTCTCTCTTGTTCTGGTTCTATTGGACCACGTCTCACTTGAACTGATCAAGCCATATGGTGCAACTCATCGCTTAAACTTCCCTTCAACATTTTCCACCTTCCTTATGCCATACTTGAGCTAATCTATATCACCTAGCATCCTTATCATTCTGGGTCTCGGCTCCTCTATGAGCGTAGCACCAATCTTCGCTATTGACCATAGTTGACTCCAAGCGACCCTGCACATCCAAAGACAAAGAAATTATTTTTGGGTATAAGTTCTTCACAACAAAACCATATTCTCAACATGTCTCATGCAACCTATAGCCACTGATCTAGGTCACCAAATTATCTCATAACTCAAATTTCCTAAAATCATCCATTTTTGCAAACTGTCTAGAAAAATCTGTAAATTTTAAATTTTCGCTCCTACAAAATGACAATGGTTCATCATAACAAAACTATGGATCTTCTCGCATGGTCCTTTAAGTTATTTTGGGTTGTGGTTGATGGCTTTTAGCTACTGCAGATGGTTTTTTGCTGTGTTCTTCGAGTTGGTAGTGGACGGCGGAGGTGCCGACGCGGACGGTGCACACGGTTTTAAGCTTAGGAAGCTGTTTGGAGAAGTGGCTTCAAAAATCTACTTAGAGAAACCATCCTATTTATTTCGGCTTCTGAAGAAACGAAACCAAAAGCCACGAAAAAAACACCAAAAAGAACAGGGCTGAGATACCCCTGGCACCGGCGTCCTGTGAGCAGAGAATGAGTGAGGTTTGGAGGTACTTCATTTTACAATGAGTGCACGGTTTGCCAAATCGGGAACAATGACGAAAACTTAGGTAGGTCTGTTTTTCATCTGTAACGAAATGTACATGCGTACGTAGGTCTTGTGCCGCCCAAGCGCTGTCCTGCAACGCCACAAAAAAAAAACAGTACAATTTCCAGACTCCCTCTCTCACACACACACACACACACTGTACGATCGATTAGCTTTGCGGGCGTTAGCGTGAAAGCATGCATACGACTTGAACCATTAAATGCTAACAGTGTAATAAATAAATAGTACATCAGAAAATAAATAGTACATCAGAAAATACGGCCGTGCCTACCCTGTCATTTATCACCCGAGTTGTCCATCAGAAAATGTAAATAAATGCTAGCAGTGGCTTTGCAAGGCACAGGATATGCGGCCGGGCTGCTTTCGGTCAGAAAATGCCAACCAAGAGTTTTTGGATCCGTTTTTGATTTTTAGTTTTAGTTTTTTTTTTATCTTAGTATATAAATAATAATAATTTATAAAGAAGCTTGTAGAAAATATCGTCTTGTCTTTTGTATGGCTTGTGGGCCAAACCCACATGCCTTTGACTGCTTGGAACTTCGGGGGTAAGTGATGCACGTACGTATAGAGACTGGCAGGCTTTACAAGGTGTTTCAGAACACCTCTAAAGGACTAGAAAATAGCTCAAAATATTTTTAAAGCGTTTTTGACAACGTTAGAAGTAGTAGTGAAGGGAAATGTCTTACGATCGAGGCGTTTTTTCTAAAACGACATCAAAGATGTGTAACTGCATTTTGAAGTGCCTACCAATATTGTTTGAGGCGATTTAAAAATCGCCTTCAAATATTTTCTTTCATGCGATTTGAATGTTGCCTTCAAAATTGTATTGAGGCATTGTAGGAAAATTCCTTCAAAGTTCACTGAGGCTTAATAAAATTACAATTGGATCTAGCTAGTAATGCTAACAAACACCTTAAGAACAAATTTTGGAATCAACTTCAAATAAATAAAATCATATTTAATGTTCTTCTAAAATCATAAATCTTCCGTAAATGATTGATAATATTTCAGTTAGAGTGTGAAAAATCCCCGTAACTTTTTAGCATTTGAATAATTCTCTTCACAACTTGTTTCACAGTACTCACAACCATATGCTTCTTGCGATTGTTGTGTCAGTGCATCTCGGACACTGAGTTCGGCAAACCCAGATCCTCTGTTATTCCACCGTATTATTCCTTGAATTAGTAGATGGTGCTCACAGATACATTATTGTATATCAAAAGCATATCATGTGGAAGCGTACATAATACGGAAATAACTCACCCATGTGCCGATTAGGCCGAAAACAAAGAATGCAGCAATGAAAACTTCCACACAAGTGAGACCCTCAGGACTTACTCACAGGCAGCCAACTAGGGTTTGCGACCTGGTTCTTAGCCTCGTCATCTTTCAGTTCTGTCGATCCCTCCAAAGCACCGTAGAGCATGATTTTATCCTTCTTATGACTATGTAACAGTAATTAAGTAAGAGTGAGTACGATGGTACTCAATAAGCCACCACATAGTATGCAATAATAATTGATGCAAAGCTGTCAAGGAGGCTTGAGGTTCTTTTAGTTGTAAAAAGCATCATTTTGAAAGTTACAATAACTAGGAAAATTCCTGAGGCTTAGCAATTTCAACTAAAACTGATTTTATAAAGTAGTTTGTGAGAATGCAGTATTAATCATAGCGCAGGTTACATCCACATTTTACGGTGCGTAGTTACCTCTACCAAATGCTAGTTTTCACCACTGGAGTACAGTTCCCTCTAGGAAAAATCAAAGTCAGAGTGCACCTCTGCCTGACAAGTTTTCATCCCATCCACAGAGATTTTTTGAAATAGAACTAACTCGAGGAGATTTCCTTATCTGCTTTTGACCATGGGCATGGCTATTGAACAGTTTATATTCTGCAGAGATTGCACATCTTTACCCAAAAGAGACAAACAACCCGATGGGCCTACGCGATTCCTTGGTCACGCAAATCGAGAGATTATCACAATGCCTTTATAATACCTCGCCCCCTAGCATCTCACCCCTATGGGATGCTCCCACACGTAATGGGTCCCTTAAGTTGTGCGGGATATTCCACCATAATGATTAGCACAGTTAAACTCCGCTCTCCACAATGCTAACCCATGGCAAATATCACCCTCCACTTGGTATTCCATTCAAGCCGGATCTTCACTATCCTCCTGCATGTTCCCTCCTTTCCCCTACTTGTGAGATGACTTTGAGGGTCTAGTAAATTATTCAGCCAAACCTACAATTTGCAAGCCTGTGGTTGTACTATTTTACAATAGGTGGTCAACCCAGCATTAAGTCTTTAATTTATCAGGGTGGTACATACCACAACAGAGTGTCTTTTTAAGGTAGAGTCTACTAGTCGATTATAAAACACACTGTAGTGATTTCATCTATATTAGCCAGAGTGTCTCTCTCTGTACAAGTTTCTCTACAAGTTACTATTCATAAACCAAAGTCAAAAGCCAATATGAATGAGCGGTCCGGAATAAATGTTTCCAAATAATGTTCCTCTACAGAATTTTGATAAGACCCTACTCACCACTGTCTGTACGTAGTTATTTGTGCTAGTTGGGTCTGGAGCCCCCCTATCGCCAGCTATGGACCCTATGGCCTTGTTCTTTTATACTACATTTGATAGCTTTTAGCTGCGCGGTTTTGGGCTCGTAAAGCTGTTTGGGTAAGCGGTTCCGAGAAACCACTTGGAGAAGTCGTCCTATTTATTTCGGCTTCTGGAGAAACCAAAGCCAAAAGCCACGAAAAAGCCAAAAACGACAGGGCCTAGGTACCCCCTAAGCACAACTAGAGCACAAGGAACAAGATAAAATTTAGCTAATAATGCTAGCAGAGCTTTATATATTTTTAGTTATTATCATACTATATAGTTTTCGGCTACTATATGGTGAAATTTTAGCTAATAACTACTCTCTCTTAGCCATAGATGGACTTTCATGAACATCAGTACAAGGTGAACAGACAGGTATGGAAATTCATTTAGAATTTTGTAACAGTTAGCGATATCTCAATAAAGGAGACAAAAAGTAAGGATATGAGTCACAGTTATAAAGGTTTAACTATGCCACCAGGCGCACCTTTTAGCGCCTCTTTTGTACCTGCAGAACATGTAGCACATTTGTATGCTAAACAAAAGAAAGGTGTACTTGCAACAAGATACGATAAAAGAACTACCATCCTCTAATGTTTCTGCAGCATTATTCAAATCAACTATACCACCAGGCGCACCTTTTAGAAAGTTCAGGAACTTTTTTGTCAATAGTCCTAAAAGAACAAACGGATAAATGATAACATAAGTTACGAAGCTACCAATAAAATGTCAGTCCAGATGGAGAACACTGGTCCAAACAGGTTGTTATAGCGCTCTAGCAAATCGCGATGAGCATGAGGCATGTGGACATTTAGATGCCAAGGCGTCCACCACGACAACAGTTAGACAGTAGTATTAAATCTTCGAATGGTAATTAATTTACCCATTCATTAGAATTAGCCCACCAGCCCAACTCACTCGTTCAGCCCACAGGCTCAATTCACCCTACATACACTCCATGCACACGGCACCCCTCTACTCTATGCCAACTCTCCCCCTCTCGACTCTCTCTCTCTCTCTCTCTCATTTTCTCACCCGGCCATCGCCGCAACCATAGATCCGCTGCCATCGTTGCATCTCCGACTCACTGACCCCGATCTTGGCCAGCGTGGTGACGTTCTCCACCTCGTCCTTGCTTGGATTCGACTCATGTTTTTATGATGCGGTTGCGCCCATCCTAAACCGCCGGAGTCACCGGCCAAAATCCGACGCCGCTGTCGTGCTCCGACTACCAGTGGTCGACACCGCTACTCCTGGGGCCTTTCCCGGCATCGTGCAGCCCCGGGCTCGCCACTATGGCCTTCCCCTGCTCCCCCTCGCCATGGTGGACCATGGTCAAGCTGCTGCCGCCGCAGCCGGGTGGCCGCACGGCCCACCTTACTCCTCAGTCCTAGGCGAATAGCCTCGGTGTCCCCCTCCGGTCATCAAGACAACTTGGCGTCGCCTAGGCGACGCCGTGACAATCTTAGGTCCAAAGAAGAGTGCTCTACTAACCTAGGGAGCTATCGTAGCAGCAGCCACCAACAGGAGTAACTGGATTGCTTGGAGAACCTGGGAAAGAGTATGCAGTTGACATGAGTAACTTACTGAATGTGCATCACTCACCAGAACACAAAGGGGTCTGAGGACAAGATTTCTGGCCTTTTCCCGCCTTAGATTTGGCAGAAATTTTAGAAGACTTTCCTGAAAGTGGTGTAGGAACTGGACTGCTTGCTGCGTTAGCATATCCAGTGCTCATCATCCAGTCATTTGATTCAGCTGCTTCATTGTCTACTCTGTCATGTTTCCGCTTTAACTACAAACAAAACATTGTTGTTAGATTTAATGTGAGAAGCAACGATTACATGAAAATATCTCAGTACACTTTCAAAAGGCATTCAACATTTGATATTACTGGATGAAAGCTGTCCAAAGTGTTCTGTTACCACAACAAGAAGGTGGCGTCCTTTTAAGAATACCAATTGGTGGCCACAGGTAAAAGCATTCTATTATAGATTTACAGTAAGCACATAAGCCTTAAAGCTAAAACATTATAGAATGAGAGAGAACCCAGCTAAGGGGGAAGAGACCCATAAGAGAACAAACTTTGAAAATGGAAATTTTCAGAAGTGTACTTGTTACTAATGGATCCTGGAAAAGTTATTGGCATGTGAATTGATCCCTGAATTTATACATGTTAAGAAATTAAAACAGATTCTCAACCAGACAGCAACAATCATAAAAACTATCATGAAACTGCAATGTATTTTGTCAAAAAAGAGACTTTGTATTGTAAGTTTTTTTTTCCCAATCTTTGTAGCTCTTTTAGCAAATTCAAATCTCGAGCATCTTTTCACACTGCAAGAGGAAGTTGACCACATATTGAAATTCATAACATAGTCCGCAACTCAATTATGAGAGTTGTGGAGAATGGCTAGGCTTGGAATTTTCAAGCCAACACGCCATGTTTCACAATGCACAAGCACGAGCCACTATTGGTTGCAAGGAGCAAACTGAAGAAACATCACTATTTGAGCATGATTAACCATTAGAGAGAAGCTAGAAACATTATTATCACTGAGTTTCAGCAACATAACTCTATCTATTAAAGACAGCAAATGTGAAACTGTAACGTTCCATTGTCCTAACCAGTTCCATGAAAATTTGACCTACATGGCTACATCACATATGCAAATATGTAGCAATACCAAATCATTTCCCCTCTTTTCATGATGTACGAAAAATCAAGCTATTAGTCGCATTTGGAAGCGATGTTGTAATTAAAAACCCAACCACATTGTAAAATTTAGGTAACAGTTCATTAAACCATTCGCCATTCCATATAAAGCCAACAAGGCCTGCCAAAACGGCCCAGTCTCAATCAATCCATCAGCGTGAGAATCACCAAACCCTCCAACATGTCTTATCATTGTCTAGTTTGCGCGGTATCAACAACCGACGGGTTAACCAAAAATATTGCATCTTCTGTAGCAACTAAAGTGCCCATCGGCAAGCTACTACCCTGATCTATTCTGTGCCTGAAAGTAGAAAGCAAGAACGAAACATGGTCCTTTCCCTCAAAATTAGCAATTTCCACAGAATTAGTTCATCCTCATTAACCAATACCTCTGCAAAATATTCCATCTGATCACCTCTTTCGGAAATTGCAGAATGCACACCTGTCAGCCGCCCTTGCAATCTCTCTTGATTTTCTAGCTCTTGCTGCAAATGGATGGATTGGGACAAGGTGAAACAGTGTATTTTTGGTGCTGCGTGAACTGCACAGCGTTTTCTATTTCTCTTCTCCTTTTAAAGCAAAAGCAATGAACCAATACAAGAAACGGAAAGAAACTGAAGCCATGCACTTCAAGACATCAGTTCATGACGTCCACTACGTGCATGCAGAAACTGCGGCAATGACTCAATCACTCAATACAAAAAACTGAATGCATGCAGAAATTAAAAACTAGCTAACGTAGTAACGTGCGCAGGATTAATGGTCATTGCTAACAATTCTCCCCCTAATCCTGCTGCCGTGTGATGACCTCGACGATGCCCGCCTTCTTGCAAAAGTTCATGAAACCCGATGCTCCGAGTGGCGATTAAATGAAGCTCGTCGAGTCGAGCTCCGCCGCTTCGGTGGCGAAGATGTTGGCCATGCTTCAGTAGCGCCACGGTGCCCGTGATCGTCGTCGGCGTCGGGTTCAGCGATTGAAGCGTACGAACTCAATGGCGGGTTCCGAGTGCGTGGCGGCAAGGTCGTTGGGAGCCGCCGTCTCCAAGTGTTCGGTGTTGATGCACGCCTCTCGGCGCCATGCCGGATGGCACGAGGAGGAAACCACGTCGTAGTGGACGGTGAATGAATCGCCAAGGAGACCGCAGCGGACTCTCCGGCCGCCCAATCCCACTTCGCGCTTCGCCGAACACGGCGTCACGGTGACACAAACACGCCGGGACGCTGGGTCGTAAGCGCGATATGCCTTGGCTCCCGGTTCATAGCCGAGGAACATCATGGCCTTGCTTCGGTCGCCGAGTTTCTTCAAATGCGGTCTCACGTCCTTGACGTAAACAATGCACCCGAACGTCTTGAAGTAATGCACGGTAGGTATTTGACCATGCCATGCCTCATACGGGGTCTTGTTGCGAACACTCTTTGTCGGCGAACGGTTCAAGATGAAGACAGCGGTGGATACCGCCTCGCCCCAGAACTTCCCCGGCATGTCCTTCGCCTTCATCATGCAGCGTGCCATGGCCACAACCGTCTGGTTGTGGCGTTCGACCACGCCGTTCTGCTGAGGGGAGTGCGGCGCGATGAGGTGGCGCCAATCCTGCTCGGCGCGATGAGGCCGAACTCCACGGAGGTGAATTCACCGCTGCGGTCAGTGCGAAGAACACGCAGCTTGCGGCCGGTCTCGACCTCAACGCCGGCCTTGAAGCGCTTGATAGTTGCAGGAGCATCACTTTTCGCCGCCCGCCGAAAGAGCCACATGTAGCGGGTTAGATCATCGATCAACAACGAAAGTACCTCTTGCTGCCATGGGTTGCCGCGTGATGGGCCCGCATATATCGCCGTGGGCGAGATCGAGGCGTTCGGCGCGCGATGCGCTGCCGTGGCGGGAATGGCGTTAAGCCGCTGCCGATCAAGCGGTATCGCAAACCTGATTTATGCGCTCAAGCTCTGGCAGGCCTCGCGCCATCCCGCGTCGAGCGAGCATGTGAAGCGAGTCGAAGTTGAGGTGGACGAAACGCGCATGCCATGTCCAGGCCTCCTCCTTGCCCCTCGCCGCGAGGCAAATGGGCCGTGCAATGTTGATGTTGAGCACATAGAGACGTCCGGCGCTCCGCTGAACCCGGCATAACAGCCGATGTTGAGGGTCGTGCAGTGTGAGGATGCCATTCTCGATCTCCGTTTTGCAGCGAGATTCGTCCAGCTGGCCGAGGCTGACAATGTTGCTGCAAAGGCGCGGGATGTAGTAGACGCCGGTGAGCACGCGGTGATCGCCGTTCTTGCAGTGAAAAGCGCGATGCGCGCCTCGATGCGGACTCGCGAGCGTCGCCGAACTTGACGAGCTGCGCCGCGGCGGTGTCGAGTTCGAGAATGCGTTCCGTCGCGCTCGCCATATGATTGGATGCGCCGGTGTCCAAGATCCATTCTGGATCGACTGGTTCTCCCACGTTGCGAAGAGTGACAAGGGTGCGCTCCTCATTTATAACGAGTTCGGCGCCTGCTGGTTCGATGTTGATGACGGGAGAGAGGTCACAGACCTGAGCCATTAACAACATGGGCTCATCTTCGCCCTCAGCCTGCTCTGGTTCGGCTTGGAGAAGATTTGCCTGAGCCAACCTCTCACGATCCCGCTTCGCTTTTCGGCAGTCCTTGGCCCAGTGGTCGAGTTTGCCGCAATAACGGCATTTGTCCTTGGAGATGTTGTGGCACGCAGTCTGGGATGACCCAGACTTTGGTTCCTCGTCTCCCCCGTCATGCCCGCGGCTGCGCCGGCCGCGTTGGCGTGAGCGTGACGTGTTCCCGCTGTTCGCCTTGGTGTTATACGACGACCATTCCTTCTCCGTGAGTAGAACCTGGTCTCCTTCCTCATCGTCCGACTCTCCACGGTCCTCGACAGCGTGGAGCCGGCCAGTGAGGTCCTCGATGGACAGAGTGGTGAGGTCAACCAAGGTTTCAATTGACAAGGCGATTTGGCGATACCTGCGAGGAACAACACGCAGTATCTTGTGGACCACCTTTTCCTCCGACAACTCCTCCCCAAGGAGGCGAAGGTCGCTGACGACACCCTGGAGCCGGAGACTGAAGTCCTCCACGTGCTCGCCATTTTTGAATTGCATGGACTCAAATGTCTGGCATAGCTTCTGCGCTTTGGATTCACGCACTCGATCCGCCCCAACCCTCATCGCCTTGAGGGCGTCATAGGCTTCTTTGGCGTTGTCCTTCTTGGCGAGCGGCCGGAGCATTTCCGGAGGCACCGCGCGCAGGATCGCCGAAAGGGCCTGGCGATCTTCCTGGTATGGCACATCACCGGTGTCGACGGTGTCCCACGTGCCTTGAGCTGCGGGTTGACTTCGCATCAACACCGCCCAATCGGAGTAATTTGAGCGTGTGGCGTGGGGTAGGAGATGGAGCCACTACTCTCCTTCACGACCCGCCGGACAACGAGTTCACGCCGCCGCCATCACGTCGATGCGGGCGGCGCGTCGGTGGGACGGCGGCGTCCACGGCCGTGTCGTTGCGGTGTCGAGTGGCCTACGGCAGGCGGCAGCCGACATTTTGCTCTGATGCCAATTGTCGGCCGCCCTTGCAATCTCTCTTGATTTTCTAGCTCTTGCCGCAAATGGATGGATTGGGACAAGGTGAAACAATGTATTTTTGGTGCTTTGCGTGAAGCGCAGGCGTTTTCTATTTCTCTTCTCCTTTTAAAGCAAAAGCAATGAACCAATACAATAAACGGAAAGAAAGCGAAGCCATGCACTTCAAGACATCGGTTCATGGCGTCTACTACGTGCATCAAACCTGCGGCAATGACTCAATCACTCAATACAAAAAGCGAATGCATGCGAAATTAAAAACTAGCTAACGTAGTAACGTGCGCGGGATTAATGGTCATTGCTAACACCAACATCAAATCTCGGTAGAATTGCACCGTAGCCCCCACCAGGCCACAGCACATAGCAAGACTCACCTATTAGAGTATGCACCGAGATACAGGTGCGATTCTGCGAAATCCAAAGAATTTGTAATTAGCGATTGGTTACCAAACTCGTATGATCTGTTGTATCGTGTTCTATAAATACAAACCAACAGCCTGTAGGCTGATCGTGGAGAAATATTCTTTTTAACTTGGTATCAGAGCCTGAGGCTCTCGATCCGATCTGATCTTCATCACTTTCATAGCCATGGCCTCCACCTCAAGCCTGCAGATTTCTGATGTCCACAGAGCACTTGTTTCTCAGCCTTCCGCCATGCCTACCATTAGTCCAATCCCCATACGCCTAGATCGATCCAACTTTCTCCTCTGGAAAACTCTCCTTCTACCCAATCTCTCTGGCCAGAATCTCCATGGCTACCTCGACGGGACGACGACGGCTCCGGCCCGTACGATCACTCAGGGAATTGGCGAAACCGTAGTCTGAGTTCGAACCACGCCTACCAAACACGTGGCGGCGGGATTAGCGTGTTCTGAGCATGCTACTCTCCTCGATGACTGAGGACATTGTCGGCTAGATGATCGGCCGCAACACGGCAGCTCAGGTGTGGGCTGCAGTCCATGCTATGTTCTCGGCACAAAGCGGCGGCGATTCGCCAATAGCTCGGGCACGAAGAAGGACATGACAATGGCGAGTATTTTCACAAGATGAAAAGCCTTACCGATCGATGGCCACAATTGGCCATCCTCGGGCGACAGCGAGATCATCGACTACATTCTCGCCGGTCTCGGACGCGATTCGATGCACTTGTGGCGTCGCTCACCGTCATCAACACACCCGTAACACTCACCGATTTTTATGCCTACGTTTTATCGTATGAGGCTATGCAGGATCAGCACACGCAGTCCGGCGAGTACTCGACGTCTGCAATTCCGTGGCCCGTCAAGGTGACTTCAACGGCAAGGTCTCTCGCACCCATGATGGCAATGGTGGTCGTGGCGGTGTGCGCACTGGTGGAGGTGGCGACGGGCAGCAGGGGCAAGGTGGCGGCCGTGGACGCAATGGCGGTCGCGGTCGCTCACGACCAGTGCGGTTGCAAAATCTATGGGCATGATGCTCTAAACTGCCGTCATCGCTTTAATCAGGTGTATCAACCTGAAGACTATCGTTCCGGGAACTCTGCTTCGACCAATCAGGACCACAATGACAACCATTGGTACATGGACACGGGCTCCACTGACCACCTCACTAGCGACTTGGAACGGCTAACTATGCACGAGCGCTACAAGGGCAAAGATCAAGTCCAGGTGGCAAATGGAGCAGGTTTGTCAATTTCGCATGTAGGTCATTCTAAGATAGCCGGCTCTACTGATTCACTGCTCTTGAAAAATATCCTTCATGTCCCTCATATTAGCAAACATCTTCTTTCTGCGCACAAACTTGTTTCCGATAACAATATCTTTATTGAGTTTCATCCTGATGCTTTCTTTGTTAAGGACAAGATCACGAGGAGAACCATTCTTCACGGTAGGAGCCGTAATGGGCTCTATCCTATTCCGTTCAGCCGTGCGTCATCTACTAGTCAAGCGTCTTCTGTTGTCAAGATCACTCCTCATCAGTGGCACCAACGTCTTGGTCATCCCTCAAATAATGTAGTGCAGTCTATTGTTCGGGCAAATAAACTCTCATGTTCTTCAAATTCTGATTATTCTGTTTGTGATGCCTGTCAGCGTGGTAAGAGTCGTCAATTATCGTATAAGACATCTCATCGTGTTTCCACAATGCCTCTTGAGCTAGTGCATACCGATGTATGGGGCCCGGCTCTTACCTCGTCTGGAGGATACAAATACTATGTTAGTTTTATTGACGATTACAGTCGTTTCTGTTGGATTTATTTCTTGAAACGCAAGTCTGATGTCGAAATCATTTTCTATGCCTTCCAAAACCATGTTGAAAGACTCTTAAACACCAAAATTCGTGCCATCCAATCCGATTGGGGGGGGGGTGAGTATCATCGTCTACATAAATACTTCCGTCGCATTGGTATTTCTCATCGTGTCTCTTGCCCACATGCATCTCAACAGAACGGAGTAGCTGAACGTAAGCATCGTCACCTCATGGAGACCGGTCTTGCCCTTCTGTCACACTCATCTCTTCCATTGCGTTTTTGGGATGAAGCTTTTCTTACGGCTTGCTATCTTATCAATAGGATGCCGAGCCAAGTCATCAACAACATCACTCCCATTACTCGCCTTCTTAAAATAGTGCCCGACTACTCTTTTCTTTGCATTTTTGGATGCGCATGTTGGCCATGCCTTCGTAAGTACAATCCACACAAATTAGAATTCCGATCTAAGATGTGTGTCTTTCTTGGTTATAGCCCCATACACAAAGGCTATAAGTGTCTTGACAGAACCTCCGGACGCATCTACATCTCTCAGGATGTAATTTTTGATGAGAAGGTCTTTCCGTTTGCTACTCCCGGTGTTTCCACCGATGTTTCCGCACTTGATGATCCTATCTCTTTTCCTGCGAACGAGCCGGCTACACAGAATGCCCATATGCGTAATTACAACTTGTCCATGTCGCCTCCTAACCCACTGGCGGCCGATGTTACTGCATGCGAGTTCTGATCCTGCAATTGGGATGCCTAGCGAGGGCACCATGCATGATACTGCTCACATACCATCCGCCTCGTCTGTGCCTCCATCCGGCATCACGCCTGCTTCAACTTTCCCAGTGCGCGACGTCGGCTCCACGGCTCTCGACGAGGGTGCACTCCCTGTAGCACAAGATCATCTGGCATCATCCTCGCCAGCTCCTGATGTTCCTGACGCCGCCAACAGCGACTTATCTCCAGCAAGTTCTCCAGTGCCAGTTTCTGCTCCGGTTGCTCCTCCGCCGGCTCACTACATGACGACCCGTTCTCGGGACAATGTGCATGTGCCCAAGAGATATATGGATGGCACAGTGCGCTATGACCCCAAGCGCCGTGCTTTCCTCGCCGCACCGACGTCATATCACCTCGCTCTCTCTGAGCCCGTCTGGCGAGCGGCCATGGAAGATGAATTTCATGCACTTTGCAAAAATGGAACGTGGACTTTGGTGCCTTGTCCTCCTGGCATCAATATTGTGGGCAGTAAATGGATTTTCAAAACGAAGTATCTTCCGGACGGCTCGATTGCTAAGCACAAGGCTTGATAGTCGCTCATGGGTTTACTCAGCAACATGGCCTTGATTACATGGAGACGTTCAGCCCTGTCGTGAAGCCTACAACTGTTCGCCTTGTGCTCTCCTTAGCAATCTCCCGTGGTTGGTGTCTACAGCAAGTTGATGTGAATAATGCATTTCTTCATGGCCTCCTTGCTGAAGACATCTACATCTGCGAACCGCCGGTTTCGAGGACTCACGCCACCCCACATATGTGTGCAAGTTGCGCGTGCTCTATATGGTTTGAAGCAATGTCCTCGAGCACAACGCGCGCCTCGGTGACAAGCTTCACCAACTCGGCTTCTCGGCCTCCGGCGGATACATCTCTCTTCATTTTTCTCGGGGTGGCATTACCATTCTTATCTTTGGTATACGTTGATGATATTGTCATTGCGGGTCCACTCCTCAAGCGGTTGATCGTCTTGTTCAGTCTTTGTCTATGGCATTCCCCATCAAGGATCTCGGTCGATTGGAATACTTCCTCGGTCTTGAAGCTGCTTACAATTCAGGGGGCATGTCCTTAACCCAACGCAAGTATGCACTTGATTTGCTTCATCGTGCTAGTATGGAGAATTGTCAAGCAACATCAACCCCGATGTCTGTGACCCAGAAGTTGGCACGAGATAGTGGACATACCCTCAGTGCCGATGATGCCTTCAAATACCGTAGTATGGTGGGCGGATTGCAGTATCTCACATTGACACGCCCTGATATATCCTTTGCTGTCAACAAGGTGTGTCAATACCTGTCGCAGCCGACGGATGTTCACTGGGAGGCAGTCAAGCGCATTTTGCGGAATGTCAAGGGCACAATTGATAATGGACTGCATTTTCGCAAATCCTCATCAACGCGCCTTAGCATTTTCACTGATGCTGATTGGGCTGGGTGCACAGACGACCGACGGTCGACGGGTGGTTTTGCTATCTTTCTTGGTTCTAACCTTGTCTCCTGGAGCTCAAAGAAACAACCCACTGTCTCGAGATCGAGCACCGAAGCCGAATATAAAGCATTGGCAAATGGAACAGCAGAAGCTATCTGGATTCAATCGGTTCTCAAGGAGCTCGGCGTTGCCCAAACTCTACCACCAGTACTATGGTGCGACAATCTGGGTGCCACTTACTTGACGGCTAATCCTGTGTTCCATGCCCGCACAAAGCACATCGAGATCGATTTCATTTTGTGCGGGAAAAGGTTGCTTTAGGAGCGCTCGATGTTCGGTTCATCTCGTCTGGTGATCAAATTGCTGATATCTTCACCAAGTCAGCTACCCGACAGATCCTTGATCGTTTTAGCATCTGAACCTTGTGCACAAAGCATCCAGTTGAGGCGTATAGAGTATGTACCGAGATACCGCCGCGATTCTGCGAATCGGCAACAAGCGTAATTAGCGATTGGTTACCAAACTCTGTATGATCTGTTGTATACTGTGTTCTATAAATACAAACCAGCAGCCTGTAGTCTGATCGTGGAGAAATATTCTTTTTAACTTCACCAACACATCAAAAACCACCCATGCCCATCCTCCCATCTTAATTCATGTCACAAAACTATAGCAGCTATATTTGTTGGGGAATTTGTCCAGGGTCTAGATGAGCGATGAACTTTAACTTTGAGACCACGTGCACGAACATGAGTAAACATAGATTAAATCCTTTACGACGCGATGCGCCTATGTCCTTTTCGTCTTTCTTATATAGAGAAGCAACATATAAGACTCAGCAAACAATGCGGCATCCCACGTTGAGAGTCTTACACGAACACACCTTGACTTTCCTTCACAACTGCTTTGAATCTTATACGGATTCTGAATCCTGACCTTTTACGACTACGGCTGCTACAGTACTTTCACGACTCCGACCGTGACAGTACTTTCACGCCTATGACTGCTACAGTATACACATTGGTTGTAAGCTACAGTGGTTGTATAGACTGCTGTGGTTGTAAGACTGGTCGTGGAATTGACCAGATCTGAAGACAACTAGATTAACTCTATCAATCTCCTTAAGCTTGTTGCCTTTCATCGATGTCCTGCACATTGATTTTCTCCCTTATCTCTATGAACTTCAATCTTCCAAGTGACTTGGTCAAGATATCAACGAGCTGGTCTTTCATGCAAACATGCTGCACCTCTATCTTCCATGATTCCACACATTCCCTTATGTAATGGAAACGGGTATCGATGTGTTTGCTTCTCTCATGGTAGACTGAGTTCTTGCACAACGCAATTGCAGACTGATTATCGATCTTTAGAGTTACCTTCTCAACCTTCGTCTCTAACATGTCAGCCAACAATCGTCTCGGCCATACCCCTTGACATGCTACCACACAAGCTGCAATGTGCTCTGCTTCACATGAGGATAAAGCAACTAGCTTCTACTTCTGTGAACACCAACTGATTGGGTTCAACCCAAGGAAAAATGCCATGCCTGAAGTGCCTTTTCGGTCATCAGTATCACTAGTTAGGTCACTATCAGAATAACCAAGTAGCCCCAAATCTTCTTACTTCTTCTCGTAGATACACCTGTAGTTCAGAGTTCCTTTCACATACCACAGTATGTGCTTTACAGCGCCCATATGCTCCATAGTCAGCTTCTCCATGTACCTGCTCACCATGCCAACCAAGAACGCTAAATCCAAGCGTGTGTGTAGTAAGCATATCAAGCTTCTGACTATGATTCGGTATAGGGTCTTGTCCACATGAGGGTTTGTGTTGTCCTTTCTCAACTTTAGGCGGGTTTCCATCGGAAATTATGTTGGATTACAATCTTTCATGTTGCATTTGTTCAACACCTTTGTTGCATATACGGACTGGCTGAGAGTGATCTTCCCAGAGCTCTGACATACTTCAATGCCCAAGTAGTAGCTGAGAGTAACCTGAAGTCGATCATGCTAAACAACTTCTTCATCTAGCTTTTGAAGTATTAATCTTCGCGATACTCTCTCCAGTGATGATAAAATCATCCACAAACTCGAACCAACTAACTCCCTTTTTTTTTGCTTCGTTTGTACACTGCATGCTCTAACGGGCATCTTTCAAAACTGAGTGCTACCAAGGACTTGTCTAGCTTCGAATTCCAAGCTCTTGGGGCTTGACATAGACCATACAGAGCTTTGTGTAATCTTAACACTAGGTATTCTTCTCCTTTCTTCTCAAATCCAGGAGGTTGCACAACATATACTTCTTTTTCTAGGTCGTCGTTGATGAAGGCTGATTTCACATCCATATGATGAACCTCCCATCCTTCATGCATCGTGATAGCAATAAGCAGCACACCGTCTCTAGCCTCACAACAGGAGCAAAGCCTTCGTCAAAATCAACGCATTGTCGTTGAACGTACCGCTTTGCAACTAGCCTCCACATGATCGTCTGCATCAGTGTTAGGAGGGTAATGTACCGTGAAGATATCTTCAATCTGTCATACTTCTACCGAGGGATCTCTACTCCACTACCACTTCTCCTCCTCTTTAGGCATCGGAACTGTATGGATGAGTTCACATGCTTCAACCATTAACAGTTGAGGATATTTGTCGTTCTGCTTCACCACGAGGTTGGTCCTTTCTCTTCAGTTTAGCTTTGGACACTCTTTCGCAAAGTGCCCACACTCGTTGCAATTGAAGCACTTGACCTTGGACTTATCGGAGTTTGGCGGCATTCGTTCATCGATGACCCGATTGCCATCACCTCGACCTTAACCGTTACGACCGCGTCACTGACCTCTTTTTTTATGCCTCCTCTCTTCACGCTAGAAGTGTCTTCATGCTTCTTTATCTTTGTACTCCTCTCTTCCCACTCGTTTTGGGTAAAGAGTAGTTTTTCACTCCCGTCCTTCGAGTGCCATTGACCCTTGAGTCCTTCCTTATAGGTTTTGAGGTGACCAATCGCCTCTGAGAGTGACATTGCTGCGACATCGTTGAACTGTACGATCGTTCCGATAATCTGGAGGAAGCGATCTAGAACTGTGCTGAACAGTTTTTCCAGCGTCGCATGGAGTTAACAGATCTCACCTACCAGCGTTGTAAGTTTCATAGAGTACTCGGTGATCATCTCTGAGTCTCCCATCTGCAACTTGCTTAGTTGTTGTTTCAACACTTGAGCTCATGCCTCCTTGACACGATCTTCACCTACTCGTATCTCTCTGAGTGCGATCCAGGCTTCTTTCACCTTTCACCGTCTCCTTTTTGGCAATTGACATCATCATGTCGTCTGGCACTGCTTGCGAGATGGCCACCATCGCGTCTTGGCTCTTATCGCCGTCGTCGTCTCCATCTTCGATCGTCGACCATACCCCTAGCGAACGCAAGATTAACTTCATCTTGATGGCCCATATGTTGTAAATCATTTTGCTCAACATCGGGTATTGCATCGGGATCGAGGCGCTTCTTGTCGTTGGCTTGACAAACACGCCTGACTTCAATGGATTGAGCTCATTGCCCGTGATCTAGGCGAGCGCTTCTGACTTTGACAGATCAACAGTGTTGTCAGCCATCACTTCATTCCCTTAGGCTCTGATACCAATTGTTGGAGAATTTGCATAGGGTCTAGACGAGCGATGAATTTAAACTCCATAACTAACATAGCATCCCAGGTTGAGAGTCCTACACGGACACACCCGGACTTTCCACTGCTCTGAATCCTATACGGACTCTGAATTCTGACCTTTTATAACTACGATGCTACAGTACTTTCATGACTACGACTGCTACAGTATTTTCATGACTCCGACTGCTACAATACTTTCATGACTATGAGTACTACAGTATACATGCTAGTCATAAGCTACCGTGGTCATATAGTGGTTATATAGACTACCGTGGTCATAGGACTGGTTGTGGACTCGACCAGACCTAAAGACAACTAGATTAACTCTATCAATATTTTCATCTTCAGTGAGCTCCCTTAAGTTGTCTCACATTTGACTATAAGAAACATTTGGAGCAGCATGGTGAGTGAAAGAATAAAAACATCAGCAACTTTAAGTAACTGGTCACTAACCTTATTTGTTCATCTAATCTGTGCTCCTGCAGTCAGAGGGCTTCAATATCTGCCTGTAGATGACAAATATAAAGAATCATTACTCTTATTTGTAGCAGAAAAACCATGACTTAAGCATCTCCATTCCAACAATTTATGTTGCATGAGAAGCAATAGTTGTCACAATTAGGACGTTATAAAGCATGATACCTGTCAAATGGACTTATCATCCCTAACTCACTTGGTCGAGAGTCATCAATTTCTCTGCAAAAGGACATATAAAGTAAGTGATGCCCATAAAACACCAATGACAGATATGGACACAAAGAGGATAAATTAGTTCCAACGGATATTGTTCTTAATTAAGCTTCTTTTCTATCAGCCCTATTCCTTCAAGGACATTAGTAATGTCATATATACGCCTCTTTTGTACCTGCAGAACAAGTAGCACATTTATATGCTTAACAAAAGAAAGGTGTACTTGCAACAAGATGCGATAAAAGAACAACCAACCTCTAATGTTTCTGCAGCATTATTCAAATCAACTATGCCACCAGGCGCACCTCTTAGCAAGTTCAGGAACTTTTTTGTCAATAGTCCTGAAAGAACAAACAGATAAGTGAGAATGTGGCATTCAACATTTAATATTACTGGATGAAAGCTGTTCAAAGTGTTCTGTTACCACAACAAGAATGTGGCGTCCTTTTAAGAATACCAATAGGTAGCCACAGGTAAAAGTATTCTATTATAGATTTATAGTAAACACATAAGCCTTACATCTAAAACATTATAGAATGAGAGAGATCCCAGGCTCCCAGCTAAGGGGGAAGAGAGCCATAAGAGAACAAGCCTTCAAAATGGAAATTTTCAGAAGTGTACTTGCTACTAATGGATCCTGGAAAAGTTATTGGCATGTGAATTGATCCCTGAATTTATACATGTTAAGAAATTAAAACAGATTCTCAATCGGACAACAATCATAAAAACTGTCATGAAACTGCAATGTATTTTGTCAAAAAAGGACTGTGTTTTGTAAGTTTTTTTTGAATCTTTGTAGCTCTTTTAGCAAATTCAAATCTTGAGCCCCTTTTCACACTGCAAGAGGAAGTTGACCACATATTGAAATTCATAACATAGTCCGCTACTCAATTATGAGAGTTGTGGAGCATGGCTTGGCTTGGGATTTTCAAGCGAACACGCCATGTTTCACAATGCACAAGCACGAGCCACTATTGGTTGCAAGGAGCAAACTGAAGAAACATCACTATTTGGGCATGACTAACAATTAGAGAGAAGCCATAAACATTTTTATCACTGAGTTTCAGCAACATAGCTCTATCTATTAAAGACAGCAAATGTGAAACAGTAACGGTCCATAGTCCGAAAATTTCACTTACATTGCTACATTACATATGCTAATATGTAGCCATACCAAATCATTTCCCTCTTTTTATTATGTACAAAAAATCAAGCTATTAGTCCCATTTGGAAGCAATGTGGTAATTAGAAACCCAACCACATTGTAAAATTTAGGTAACAGTTCATTAAAGCATTCGCCATTCCATATAAAGCCAACAAGGCCTGCCAAAACGGCCCAGTCTCAATCAATCCATCAGCGTGAGAATCACCAAACCCTCCAACATGTCTTATCGCAGTCTAGTTTGCGCGGTTTCAACTACCGACGGGCTAACCAAAGTGCCCATCGGCAAGCTGCTACCCTGCTCTATTCTGTGCCTGAAAGTAGAAAGCTAGCAAGAACGAAACATGGTCCAACACATCAAAAACCACCCATCCCCATCCACCCCAACTTCCTCGTTACCAAATCTACGGCGATGCGCTTCAGCATTGCTACAATCGAGCTATTGCGGCGGCGTAGACGAATTAACTTCCCAGCTCCCCCTCGTCGCGAGCGAGACGGGACCAGCTGAGCAACTGAAACAATCAACAAATCTCCTCCACATGCCCCCCTCAACTCACAGGCGTCCTGACGATGACCGCATCCGAACTGGTGGTACTCCCCAGGCGGCGTCGCGAACAGCTGGTGACGCTGCAGCAGCACCCACGCCGCGCCCTCGCTGGTCCCGCCGCCGGCGGCCGCCATGGAGATCGGAAGCTCCGAGTGGTAGATCGAACTTGCCGCGGCGCGGGGGCTCTTAGGGTTTGGCGGCAGGGGAAAAAAACGAGGGAAAGAGGAGGACGAAAGGGAGAAAATTGCTATTATAGGACGCGAAACAATGGGCTTCGCTATTATAGGACTCCAAACGTCGACTTCGCTAAAACGACCTTTGAAACATTGGCACTTTGTTATAGATGACATTTGGTCTTTTTAATCTCTTTTCTCAACTAAAATACATGTATATTACCATGATGTGACCGTATTACCCTTCGCCATAAAATTGAAACGTAAACACATTTAAAACCGCAAGTGCTCTACACTATCGTTTGGAACTAGGGCAATCCATCCACGGAGGAGCTGAAATTACCATCTTGTGGCATGAGCGGGTAATCGGAGGCGCCGAGATTGATGAACCACTCCATCCTCGAACTCCGGAGCAAGGCGGCGGCGCGTGGAGCGTCGCGGCGGCTTCGGTGGGGCCTCCGCGAGACCGCGCCCACTCCCCGCCGCCACCCGCACGTTGCCGTACCGCAGCCGCGCATCTCGCCGCGCCGAGCGCCTCGAGATCCGCGCGCCTCCTCCCCACGATCCCGACGAGGCGTAGTTCCAGGATGGTACATCGCGCGTGCAGCACCGCCGATCCGCGCGTAAGGGCAATAGGGTCACATCATGGCAAAATATATGTACTTTAGATGAGAAAAGTGATTAAAAGGACCAAATGTCATGTATAACAAAGTGCCAACGTTTCAAAGGTCGTTTTAGCGAAGTCAACGATTGGAGTTCTATAATAGCGAAGTCCATTGTTTCGCGTCCTATAATAGCAATTTTCTCGACGAAAGGAGGGAAATTGTATCTTCGGTACTGGAGGTTGCAAGTTATGAGGTGGAGGGACCATATATGGATCTGTTCTTTAACTACTTTTAAAAGCAGTTTTTGTTTTTTACTATAGTATCTAACTTTTAAAAAAAAATATCTTTTTAAGATGGGATCTACAAGTTAATTGTATTATACGTTAAAAGCCCAACATCTGTATCAACCAAAATTACAAGCGAGTATCTCTCTCCGTAATCTCTATCGCAAACAGCTAAAATTCAAAATTTTCAGCCAAAAGTTATAAGCCGCAACCAAATCAAACAAGCCCTATGCTGCTTCCTCTGTTTTTTACTTAGTTTTGATTTTTTTTATGATCTATAATATGACTTTGATTACTTTTTTGTTCTTGTTTACTTAGTTTTTGATTTTTTTGTGATTTTTAATATACGGCTTTAACCACTATTTTTAATAAATTTACATTAATATACAGCTGGAAAAGGTCGCCCATAGAGCGAGTGGTAGGGATTCGAAGCCCGACGTTGAAGTAGGCCATGAAGACCAAGGTCTTGCCCTCCCAAGAATAGGTTCCATTTCTTTTAGGATCACAGAAAAACTCGGCTGGACAAAATGTGCACCTAGCCTTTTGATCTCCATTGTTATCTATAAATTTCTCAAAGTGTTAGACCATGTGGCTTGGTCTTGAATATTTGTGATTCTGAATAATCAACAATGTTACTTATCGATGTTATTTGAGGCATGTAGCATGTGTGGACTTATGTCGGCCAAGTTGAAAAGAACTTGTGCTGGAAAAATATGTTGCTTTGGTCCTTACATGTGCAAGGTAATTGGGAGGTGATCGTAGTCTACGACGAGGACCGAGATGGCTTTGTGCAAAGTCATGGTCCAGAGGGTCAAGGATGCTTTAAATCAAAGATGGATGATGCATGTTGGAGCTACCGTAGTGTGTGTTCACTTGTTCAGTACTTCAGTACATTGTACATTGGTTCACTTGCTTGCTTGTTCAGTACATTGGTGAGGATATACAGAAGAACGTATGTGTATGTTCAGCACATTGGTTCACTTATGTGTATGTTCAGTACATTGGTTCACCTGCTTGATTTGTAGATATATAGGAGAACGTATGTGTAGTTCAGTACATTGGTTGACTTGCTTGATTTGTAGATGACTTGCTTAGTTTAGAACTGCAGACTGTAGAGTCCAGTTCATTGGTTTTGAATCTTTTGATGATTAGTGATTTTGCTTGATTTGTGGATGATTGAACCTGATGATACTGTTGGGAAGGACAAGGAGCAGCAGGACAAGAAGGACAATTCAAGGAGAAGGCGTGTAAAAAAGAAAAGCAATGGTACCAAGATCTGATGTGTGGGAAAACTTCACAAAAAATTAAAATTGGAGATTCGATCAAGAAGGCCAAGTGCAAACACTGCAGTCATGAGCTTCACTGTGACCCAAGAATTAATGGTACACCTCCTTGAACTCTCATTTGAAAAATTTACAAACGCAATCCGAATAGGAACACAGGCCATAAGTAAGGCACATTGCAAGTACAACCAAATCAAGAGGACACTAGTCACTGTGCAATTCCACTTGGAAGTTTGATCCTGAAGACATTAGAAATGCTTTTTGCTGAAATGGTAATTGAGGATGAGCTTCCTTTTGCTTTTGCTAAACGTGGAGGATTTAGAAAGTTTATGTCCAAAGCTTGCCCATGTTTCTCTGTTCCTTCTAGAAGAACAACTACTAGGGTTGTTGTTTGTGTGTATGACAATGAGAAAGAGAAGCTCAAATAATGTTTTTAATGACTCTTGTGAAAGAGTTAGCCAAACAACTGACACTTGGACTTCAAACACACAACGAAACTACATGTGTGTTACAACACATTTTATTGATAATGATTGGAAGCTACATAGAAAGACCATTGGTTTTTTCTTGGTAAAGGGACATAAGGGGGAAGACATTGGGAAAGTCTTAGAGATATGCTTGATAGAATGGGGCACAGAGAAAATTTTCACAATAACTATTGATAATGCCAGCTCTAATGATAGCGCTCTAAATTAGACGAGGAGGATCTTGAATAATTCAAATAATAGCATTGCTAAAAGGCAAGTATCTTCATATGAGATGTGCTGCTCATAACGCCTAGGCAGTTTTTAGGTGATTTTAGAAATCACCTTGAAAAGTTTACTTGTGTAGTCGTTTTATTAAAATTGCCTTAAAAAATAGCTAATCCAAGGCATTTTCTTAAAATGCCTTCTAGAAAACGTCTTTAATTCCATCAATGTTGTAGTGGCATATATAGGACCAGCAAGTTCCTGCTATCCTTTGTTTTCACCTGGGTGAAAAGTTGTAAGGGTAAAAACCTGAGAGGTGGATCTTTTTCTGCCCTCATTCTGCCATGGAATTTAATTTGGTGCAGCGCGGGATAGATGAGCACCGTGATACGGAGAGACCTCTTTCTGGAGTATCTGCAGAACCAGAGGCGCGCAATAGATGGTACGATCGAGGACATTACAGGGAAACCGTGCACAGTTCCCAGTTCCTATGTCTCGTGGCAGATCATGGGATTAATTCGTATCCTATCCTCAGTCCACAGTGCTTCAATAGATACTGAAATCTTGCAAATGAAGTACAAACTATACATTACTACTATATCTAATTTTAGCATAGGAAAAAATTGTGTTGGCTATTATAGTGAGTATATAGCAAAGTAGTACTCCTAATGGTACTGTACTTGAGTAATGTGGATTTGCACTACAGCAATGAATTCCTAGCTAGGTCTGCGAATTTGAATCCAACCGCCGGCCAACAATAGGATAATGACGAAATAACGTGCCTATATGACGTGTTATATTATATGTGCAGGACAAAAACCACAGAGGGTATATAATACTCTTTCGCTAGAGAAAGAAATCCATGGATTGGTATATATCTATTATTATATAAAGAAACTCATGCCAGGTATTCTATAGTTGATAAAAAAAGAAAATATACTAAAAATTATCATAAAAAAGCAAAACATATGTTCTTTAATCCTGTGGACCCTATTCAAAACAACGCTATGGCAGCCGTGGGATGTTTTTACTTTTTTTTGTGTCCATTGGATACTTAGAGATATATTACTTTATAATTTATAAGCTCCTTTTCCCTCTCTCTTTGTTATCCTCTAATTTCCAATTATTTTCTCCCCGATTGGTGTTCTGTGATTTTTCATATAGTCAGATCAATTGAATATATGCATTATAGCACATAGTCGCAATTACGTGAGAATTAAGCTAGAGATCTAACGCAAAGTGCTATATAACGAGAAGGTGTGCATGGTGCCTCAACGCATGGGGCAGCTGTGCTCAACAACTTAATTAGGAAGTAATCAAACTACAAGGATTTTGCACGTTGGTCGTAGAGACATCCTAGGATAAGGTATAGATCAATACAAATTATGGCTCCCAACTCCAACAATGCAAGCATAAAGATAAAGACGTTGATTTATGGCTGTCACACTAATCAAGTGGAGATAATTAAGGAAGCCATTGGAGATGTGCAGTTAATGTAGGAGAAGAATATCCACATATGCCGTGCAACTAGAGCAGTACACATCATGCACCAAAGTAAGCATGAATTAGTATTCTATTGAGTACGGTTCCAAGAAGACGCAGAGCGGCGTTGTAAAGTGACTATTCGGATTGTCTTTTGGCTGTAACTTGTGGTTTTTAGATGAAAATAAATAGTAGTGTCTGAAATAAGTAGCTTTTAGAAGGAGGGGATGAGTGGTGAAAAAAATAAGAAAAAGATGCGTGCACGTGACGAGGACGAGAGTGGGGTGGGTGATGCACCCGTGTTTATCCCCATAGCGAGACGATAGCTAGAGGAGCGGAGAAGCCACTTCGAGAAGTTGACTGTTCGTATTGGCATTTGACTTTTCTAAGCAGAAACTATACGCAGAAGAGAATTCGAACAGTGGAACAGGACCTATGAAATCGCAGATGAGTTGAAATATGTTTAGGTTACTAGAAGGTTGCATTAAAATCTAAGTAGTGAAAAAAGATGATATATTTATACAAATACTATAAAACACGTTTGGAGTCATATCACTACAACATGGAAGGGAATGAAAGGCGTTTCCATACCGGCGTTTTGAGAAAACGCCTAGAGAGCTGATTTTGGAAGGTGTTTTACAGAGTGCCTACAAAACTTGCAACCTTCTGAAAATCTGCATTATACAAGGCGTTCTAGAAAAACATGATAATATATTTTAGGATAGGAGGCATTATGCAAAAAGGCCTGCATATTTTACTAGGCGTTTTGCAGCAGGACGTCTAAACTACTATGTCTGATTTGCATGTAAGACCCTATAACATAGAACATTCGGTAAATAACCCTCCCACCTCCTCCGTTATACCTTTACCCCAAATTATCTGATCGCATAAAACTAAATCAAAGCCACCCTGACTTGCTCAATTCCCCACCTCCTTCTCCTTGCCCTCCCCTCCTAGGTCATGGCCACCGCCCTTGCCTCGCCGCCTTGATGTCTTGCTCTTAACCAAATCCCATTTTCGAACCCACCCCACCTTGCTACGTACTGCGGTTGGGGTGTGTTGTGCAGCACTAGGAGTGTAGCAGCCACATCGATGCCTCTTGTAACATCTCAAAAATTGGATGTTTGAAAATATAAAAATTTTAAAAAATTTTAATGCATTTGATTGATATTTGGATTTTCTAGAACTTATTTGGAATTTTTCGGAATTGGTGCTATGCAAATTACTACAAGGAAAGGTAAATAATAAAATGCAATAATAATAATAATAATAATAATAATAATAATAATAATAATAATAATAATAATAATAATAATAATAATAATAATAATAATAATAATAATAATAATAATAATAATAATAATAATAATAATAAAGGATATCAAAATTTAAATATATGGAAAAATCCCCGAGGAATTGAAAGCAACAAGAATAATGAAATTCAAATTCAAAATCTAAAACCGAAATTCAAACTAAAATAAAAAATCAAATTCAAATAAAAAGGAAATCTGCAAACCAAACTGGGCTGGCCTACTTCCTCTTTTCTTTCTCTCTTTCCTCCCGACCTAGTGCCAGTCGACCTATTGGCCTACTCCTCCCCTCCTCTCGCTCCCTTGCTCTGCGGTAGAGACGTCTAGCTAGTAGCATCCTACCCCTCTCTTTTCTCGATCTCGCCACATGCACCTGACTCGTGTGTGCACTTGCATCGCGTCGCCACGCTGACCTGGTTGCACCATTCACACCACACCAGCCACGCCATGTGCTCTTGCTGCCACGCCATGCCATGCCACGTTGCGCACTAGCACATGTGCCCTACCGAGACCTGGCTCCACCACATGCGCCATGCCACGCCACACCTGCTCCCATCACATCACCATCACCTCACTGCACTGTGCCCATACCTCCCTCGTTTATTGTGCTGCCTCACTACTTAGGTCCACGCACTGTACCCACGTCACCCACAGCGCCCTTGCCCGCCTCGTCGCTGGTCAGCTTGTGTCATCCTGCATCAGGCACAGTCATGCCTTTAATCGCCGAGCTCACACACACTTGTGACTCATGGGCTATTTAAGCATCATCATGATAGCCTGATTCTTCTCTATCTCTCTCATCCAACTACCCATCCATCGTTTTCTTCCCTGAGCTAAGTCAAGCTCAAATAAACGCACTACACCCACGTCGGCTGCCGCCTTCGCCTTGTTGCTTTGGTTGAATCTAGTGAGCTCCCTCAAAAATGCATGTGTCAAAAGGTGTTCCACACTTCCATCTTCGCTACCCCTCACTCAATTTTCAGAGCCAAAAACCACTGCCGCCACTGCCCTCCCCTCTCTGGTGAGCCTCTCCCCGGTTCCTCTATCTGGGAGCATCTCCATGCCCCCTATTCCTTTCCTGACACTCAATTTGGGCTCTCCCTTGCCTCAAATCACCACCACCGTGAGCATGTCGCGTTGCCCCTAGCTCTCATCATTGGCCCTCCACGGATCCTCTCTAGCCTTGTCGCCCACTTCGGTAAGCTCACCCTCCACCCCCTCGTGCTCATGCCCTCTCGAATCGTGCCCCTCTTCCACCTTGACACTACCACCCCTCACTACTACAGACGGTGTTATCATAGACGATTCAAAACCATCATCATAGACGATTTCTGAATTGTCTACATTTATGTGTCAGTGATAATAGGTGGTTACCACATACGGTTACTGAACTATCTACGATAAGTTAAAACATAGACAATTTTTTCGAAAAACCATATGAAATATTCCACTATCACATACGGTTTTTCAAAAGAACCATATGTGATATCGTATATATCACAGACATTTATTTTTAACAACCATCTGTGATAGCAGAATATCTCAGACAATTTTTGTTATTAACCGTCTATGATATTGTACATATCACAGATGTTTTTTTTAAAAAACCGTATGCGATATCTATATATCATAAATGGTTTGGAGCACCAAACCGTCTATGATAGCTATTTCAAAAGCTACGTTATTTTTGGTTTTTCGGCTAGCATCAGGAAATGCTAGTCATGTCCTCTGAAAATAAGCAAGATCACATATATATAGCATAGGACAATCATTGCACAAATATCATATATGAATTAAACAACACAAGCAAGCAGATCACATATATAGCACATGACAATCATTACACATATCTCACAAATGAATTAAACAACTGAATGAATTGTTTGATTAAGCACAATTGCTTGATTACAATTGTATCCAATATTTCAACATTTAATCACCATTGCCGGGGTGGAACCGTCTATAATGTAAGTTATCACAGACGACTTCCAAGCTGTCTGTGATAACCACCTATTATCACTGACACATAAACACAGATGGTTCAGGAACCGTCTGTGATGACGGTTCCGAACCGTCTGTGATAGGACTATCTGTAGTAGTGAGTGTTTGCAAGAAATTAATTGGCCTGAAATCGCCTAGCTTGCCTCCTGAGCGAAAGAGTGCAGCACCGGCTAGATCTGGATCGAAATGAAGATAGATGCGGTTCTGATCGACGCAATAAATGTCTAGAGAGCATTATCACGCATTTATTTTTATATTAAAAACCGCTCGTGATAATTCGCGATATCACGCGGTTTTAATAAAACCGCTCGTGATACTAAAATATCACAGACGGTTCATCGGTAAGAACCATCTGTGATACTCATTTTCTCCGACGCCATCAACATAGACGTTGTCCAAATTAAAACCGTCTGTGTTAGTGTCGGTCACAGACGGTTTTGTCAAACCGTCTGTGATTTAGCGTCTAGTATTAGGCTTTCTGTAGTAGTGATTTTACTTGTTTACGTGTTTTATTAAAATTGTCTTAGAAAATAGCTAATCCAAGGCATTTTCTTAAAATGCCTTCCAGAAAACGCCTTTAATTCCATCCATGTTGTAGTGGCATATATAGGACTAGCAAGTTCCTGCTATCCTTTGTTTTCACCAGCGTAAAAAGTTGTAAGGGTAAAAGCCTGAGAGGTGGATCTTTTTCTGCCCTCATGCTGCCATGGAATTTAATTTGGTGCAACACGGGACAGATAAGCAGCGTGATGGAACATCTTTCTGGAGTATGGGCCTGTTTGGTTCATAACCAGAAGTTGCCTAGCCACAAGTTAGGTGTGCCACAGTTTTTGGGTAGCTGTTTGGTTCACTGACGTAACTGTGGCATGCCACACTTTCTTAGCACCCAGCCCCACACGTCATAGATTCAGTTTCTTGCCAAACTTTGCCACAAGTGTGGCTTTGATTTTGTTAGCCACACTTTCTGTGGCAGCCATATATTGCTTAAACTTAGGCATGACAAGCTTAGGCACCAACCAAACAGGCCCTATCTGCAGAGCCAGAGACGTGCAATAGATGGAACGGTGCACAATTCCCGGTTCTTATGTCTCGTGGCAGATCATGGGATTAATTCGTATCCTACCCTCCTCAGTCCACAGTGCTTCAATAGATACTGAAATCTTGCAAATGATGTACAAACTATACATTACTACTACATAACGTATTTTAGGTAGGAAAAAACTATAGTGAGTATACAGCAAAGCAGTACTCCAAATGGTACTATACTTGAGTAATGTGGATTTGCACTACAGCAATGAATTCCTAGCTAGGTCTGCAAATTTGAATCCAATGGCCGGCCAACAATAGGATAATGACGAAATAACGTGCCTATATGATGTGTTATATTATACTAGTAAGTACCTGTGCATTGCAACGGAAACTAAAATTTATAGCAAATGTCACATCCATGTTCTGCCCACTCATCCTAAGGAAGCATATATGACTCAAAATTTTCCACTTGCAATAACAGCAGCAAAGGAAGTATATATGACACAAAAAGCTGATAACAGCAGAGTTTGCTTGGATCTATAGCCCAAGTCAATGAAAACTAGAACTCACATTCCACCGTTTTATTCATCCAATTCGGAGCTTCGCTTTTTACCAACTATTCAGATTGAAGACATAACATATTAAGCATCACCACATTTGCAATTGCAGTTACGTATATTTAGAAAAAATGTTTGCAGGAAATGTTTACAAAAAAATATTTCCTGAATCCTTCTTGATGTATAAATTAGCATCAAATTTCATGCTGCTACTTCCTTGTAGATCAGTTAAAATAGCAGTGGACATGCTAGGACAATTTTTGATGATACCATGCTCTCTCATCATATCTTTAATGCATATGTTGTCATCCTTCAACTCTTTGCACTGGACCGTAGAAACACAATAAAAATATTTTTGCTCCTATGTGGTTAGTTTGGCATTTTTTTATAATCATCTTCAACTCTTTGCACTAGATCTAATACATTTTACTATACCTCAGGCATGTTTCATTCGACAGCTAACATCTAAAAATTGGCATATGAACAATCCATCAGATTTGTGAAGCGGATAAAAGGAATTAAATATTCAGTCAAACATCATCTGGTTAAGAAACAAGAAACTTGGATGGATTGCTCATAGCCAACTAACCAAAATGTTTTTCATCAGATGTGAATCATATCAAACTAGAGTCCTCGAGGGTGCTGGGACGACTACACAACCACAAGACTATGGGAGAGGACGTAGACAAGCAAAAATTCACCTTTGTGCCTTTTATAGCAGTAGAGATAGACATTATACAATTTAGATTTTAAAGAATTTCATGGAGTGATCAATATATAAGTGCATCCCGAGGTGTATCATTGAGTTCTGTTGAAACATACCGTGTATTAATACTTTGAGATATTTATGCTCTGAGATATTTATGCCCTTGAGGAATAGGAACCCATGGCAGTATCTGGAGATGTTAGCTCTAGTGGATTACCTATTATGATCTATTTACACGTTCAGTACAACATCATCAGAACCAACCTGGCTGAGATACCGAGTCCCTGATTCACTTAACAGACTGTTCAGCCACTGGTTGAGTCATCCAATTTCCAATTCTATATATGATTATATGCCTTACAATAGAAAAATATATACAACAGAAAAACCAATTTTTTCTATACAAAACACAAGCACTTCGTATTCATCTGAAATGCATATCTATAAATATCTACAAAACACAAGAAGAGTGCTCTACTAACCTAGGGAGCTATCGTAGCAGCAGCCACCAACAGGAGTAACTGGATTGCTTGGAGAACCTGGGAAAGAGTATGCAGTTGACATGAGTAACTTGGCCCAAGATAAGGATGATTAATGGCTGACTGAATGTGCATCACTCACCAGAACACAAAGGGGTCTGAGGACAAGATTTCTGGCCTTTTCCCGCCGTAGATTTGGCAGAAATTTTAGAAGACTTTCCTGAAAGTGGTGTAGGAACTGGACTGCTTGCTGCGTTAGCATATCCAGGGCTCATCATCCAGTCATTTGATTCAGCTGCTTCATTGTCTTCTCTGTCATGTTTCCGCTTTAACTACAAACAAAACATTGTTGTTAGATTTAATGTGAGAGAAGCAACGATTACATGAAAATATCTCAGTATACTTTCAAAAGGCATTCAACATTTAATATTACTGGATGAAAGCTGTCCAAAGTGTTCTGTTACCACAACAAGAATGTGGCGTCCTTTTAAGAATACCAATTGGTGGGCACAGGTAAAAGCATTCTATTATAGATTTACAGTTGTTGGAATAGTCCCACCTTGGTTGTGGAAGGGCAAGGGACCTAAATTAAAAGTGGAGGAGTCCCTCATCTTATTGGCTAGCTTTTGGGGTGAGAAGGCCCTTATGATCCTACAAGTGGTATCAGAGCCCGGTTCTAACATCTCTGGCCCAATGGACACTAGTGTGTGAATGCCTGATGGACTGTGACCCCGAGGGACCGTCGGTGTATGGTGAAGGGACCCTGAGGGACCGTCGGTGTACGGTGAAGGGGCGGTGAAGGGCTGAGGGACACCAATGTGTGAAGGGGGAGATTGTTGGAATAGTCCCACATTGGTTGTGGAAGGGCAAGGGACCTAACTTAAAAGTGGGGGAGTCCCTCATCTCATTGGCTAGCTTTTGGGGTGAGAAGGCCCTTACGATCCTACAGGTCCTTTCCCTCAAAATTACCAATTTCCACGGAATTAGTTCATCCTCATTAACCAAAACCTTAGCAAAAAATTCCATTTGATCACTTCTTCCGGACCGTCTGTTACATCACAAGGTTCAGGATAATTACATCACAGACGGTTCCCCATGAACCGTCTGTTATGAAGCATCTAGTATAGCTTGTTTTGTAGTAATGATCCTCCACCTTCACTGAGTCGGGTGATGAAGGAGGCGGTACCGCATCTACTCCTCTCCTAATCCTACATGGTGCATCCTAGCCGCAGCAAACACCATACATAGCGGGGAGGGTGGGGTTTGGAGACATGCAGAGGTTGATGATGATGAGGAAGGCATCAAGACATGCTGTGCTGCAAGTGCGCACGGTGGTGGTGAGGCAGGGCGGCGACCATGACCTTGGATAGGAGGGCAAGGAGGTGGGGATTAGATTTTTTATTAAGTATGTTATATCTCATGGTAGTTTTGATTTTATTCTATACCATAAGTTGAAGGGTAAGGGGATACTTGAAGAGGTCGGATGATTCTTTACTAAATGTCTTATATCATAAGGTCTTCTTTGATAATTTCACATAGTATTTTAGTCTTCTCTTGCAAAACACATGTTAAATTCTGCCGGCATGGCATTTTGCAGAACGCCCCCTATAATGGGACATACATTTCTCATAACGCCTTGTATTAGGCAGTTTCTTAGATGTTTTTAGAAATCGCCTTGAATTGCACCATGGCCCCCACCAGGCCACCGCACCTAGCAAGACTCACCAACACATCAAAAACCACCCATGCCCATCCTGCCATCTTAATTCATGTCACAAAACAATAGCAGCTATATTTGTTGGGGAATTTGCCCAGGGTCTAGACGAACGATGAACTTAAACTTTGAGATCATGCGCGTGAACATGAGTAAACATAGATTAGACCTTTTACAACGCGATATGCCTGCGTCCTTTTCGTCTTTCTTATACAGAGAAGCAACATATAAGACTCAGCAAACAACGCGGCATCCCACATTGAGAGTCTTACACGAACACACCTTGACTTTCCTTTACAACTACTTTGAATCTTATACGGACTCTGAATCCTGACCTTTTACGACTACGACTGCTACAGTACTTTCACAACTATGACTGCTACAGTACTTTCACGACTCCGACCGCGCCAGTACTTTCATGCCTATGACTGCTACAGTATACACATTGGTTTTAAGCTACAGTGGTTGTATAGATTGCCGTGGTTGTAAGACTGGTTGTGGAATTGACCAGATCTGAAGACAACTAGATTAACTCTATTAATCTCCTTAAGCTTGTTGTCTTCTGTACATTGATTTTCTCCCTTATCTCTATGAACTTCAATCTTCCTAGTGATTTGGTCAAGATATCAATGAGCTATTCTTTCATGCAAACATGCTGCACCTCTATCTTCCATGATTCCACACATTCCCTTATGTAATGGAAACGAGTATCGATGTGTTTGCTTCTCTCATGGTAGACTGAGTTCTTGCACAACGCAATTGCAGACTGATTATCGATCTTTAGAGTTACCTTCTCAACCTTCGTCTCTAACATGTCAGCCAACAATCATCCCAGCCATACCCCTTGACATGCTGCCACATAAGCTGCAATGTACTCTGCTTCACATGAGGATAAAGCAACTAGCTTCTGCTTCTGTGAACACCAACTGATTGGATTCAACCCAAGGAAAAATGCCATGCCTGAAGTGCCTTTTCGGTCATCAGTATCACCAGTTAGGTCACTATCAGAATAACCAAGTAGCCCCAAACCTTCTTCTTCTCGTAGATACACCTGTAGTTCAGAGTTCCTTTCACATACCTCAGTGTGTCCTTTACAGCACCCATATGCTCCATAGTCAGCTTCTCCATGTGCCTGCTCACCATGCTAACCAAGAACGTTAAATCCAAGCGTGTGTGTAGTAAGTATACCAAGCTTCCGACTATGATTCTGTATAGGGTCTTGTCCACATGAGGGTTTGTGCTGTCCTTGCTCAACTTCAGGCGGGTTTCCATTGGAAATTATGTTGGATTACAATCTTTCATGCTGCATTTGTCCAACACCTATGTTGCATATATGGACTGGCTGAGAGTGATCTTCCCAGAGCTCTGACATACTTCAATGCCGTAGCTGAGTAACCTGAGGTCAATCATGCTAAACAACTTCTTAATATCACTTTTGAAGTATTAATCTTCGCGATACTCTCTCCAGTGATGATAAAATCATCCACATAAACTTGAACCAACAAACTCCCTTTTTCTTGGCTTCGTTTGTACACTGCGGGTTTCCAGCGTTGTAAGTTTCATAGAGTACTCGATGATCATCTCTGAGTCCCCCATCTGCAATTTGCTTAGTTGTTGTTTCAACACTTGAGCTCATGCCAGTGCCGCTGCTCCGAGGACGGCCTGCGGTAGATGGCGGCGCCCGCCGCCAAAGCTCTTCAACATTGATAGCAGCTGACAACTCATTGAGCGTTAAGCGCTCCTTTATACGTCTACAAGCGGTCACAAAGTCACGCCATAAAGGTGGTAACTTAGCCAGGATGATATTCACTTGGAACTTCTCTGGCAGGATGCAGTCGTACTAACTCAAGTCACGTACATGGAGTTGGAGCTCGTGGAGCTGCTCCATCACCAACCGCCCCTCTACCATCTTATAGTTCAAGTAGTTGGCTATAATAAAGGACTCATTTCCATTATCTCCCTCAGAGTATTCTCATCAAGCTCATCCCAGAGTTGCTTGGCATTCGTGAAGTTGACATAGACGTCAAACAAGCGATTAGACAGGATGGCCAGCAAACGGGCTAAGACTGCATTATTAGCTTCTACCCAGCGCATCGTTTCAGGGATCTCCAGTGCAAACGCCGGAGGATTTGAAATGACCTAGAAGAGCTTAAGATTAGTCAGCCAAAGTTTTGCCTTCGTCTGCCGGCGCTTGAAGTTGACACCGTCAAAAACTTCAGGCTTTACAACGTCAGATGAGGAAGCCATTTCTTTAATTCTAGGTTTTCTAGATTGTTGTAAAATTTACGGTATAAGTATATTTTCATATTTAATTCCAGCCAATTTAAACATGTATTCAACATATTTCCAGCATAATATGAATGATATAAATTGCATATAAACATGAAATTCTATCTTGCCATTCATAACCATACATATATTCAATGAATATAACTTCAAAGCTGCTGAAAATAACATGTATAACAGTCCTATGAGCAATAAAGCAATTAAATCTAGCATTAAACAAAATAATTGCTTTAAGATTGCTCTCATGCTAATATCGACACTCATCATTAATAATCTAATGACTAGAGACTAGAATTTGAGCTCACAAATATGTTTCCTACTGTGACAAACTGTGTATAAACAGAATGCAGCAAGATGTAGATTTCAGTTTATAAGTTCACAGGCAATGAAATATCATGCAGTACCCAGCCAACAATTAGAGAATTTAACAGCAATCAGAGATCAACAGAATGTAAAGGATTTGCTCTAGACAAGACTGGACAAGATTTCTACTGCATCACAGATAATTTCAATTGTATGTAAACTAATCTCCTCAGCCGAAATATACCCAACCAACAGAACTAATAGTAGACCACCCAAATGAGCTCAAATCTAACTCAGTTAATCAGATTAATTTCTGCCTTCGATATTATCATCACAGAGCAAACAAAAGTGCCCATAAACATTCACAGCAGCCCTCAGGTACTCGAACAAAAATTATAGATCAAGAATAGCTGCTAAATTTAGTAAAGAACTAGATGTACTCACTGAGCAGACGGTACTCAAAACCGTCCAGAAGCAATCAAGCCAAAAAGGATCTCAAAGAATAGGGCAAGGCACGATGAAATCGCTATCCCAGAAAACCTATCACCCCTTTGTGCCGATGAAGAAGAGGAGTGTGGTCTTCGGAGATACAAAGCCGTCACCGACCTCAGAATCCTGAAGCCAGAGCCGAAGGTTAGGGTAGCGCTGCACAAGACCTCAATGAACACACTGGTTGAGTGCGTTCAAAAACAGTAGAGAGTTGTCACCCTCTTCGTCCCTCCGCACGGGTTAGCCTTCAACTTTAGATTCAAACACTCCACAAAGGGCACCCGAATCCAGAAGCAAAAAGCCCTCAATCGGAGATGGGGCCAAAGCCTCCCATTGCCGCACAACCCAAAACCGGAGAGGAAGAAGACTCAAGAGGGCAAAGTCAGATCTAGAGAAAACCCGAGAGCGCTCCCCCATGAAACTGTGCCGTCTTAAGGTGGGGAGACGGGAGGTTGCGGGCGTCGACGCGAGCAGCCGGCTCCGAGGAACCCGGGCCTTCTCGCGCCTTCGTTGCCGCCCCCACTCGCCGCTTCCCATTGCGCCGTCGAAATCGCCGGATCTGGGCGAAGAAGTTGAAACAGCAGCGCCGAAATCGCACGGGCTCGAGGCATGCACGGGAGCGCACGGGGAGACTGCATCTCCTTCCCTTATCTCTTCGCGTGGCTCACTAACTGGTGGGCCCCGCCTACATTTTTTTGTTTACTCGATTGGGAAATTCCCAAAATGCCCTCTCAAATACAATAGTCCCCACCAATTTATCAATAGATAAAAGATGTCACTGTCTTGTTTAATATACAACTGTTTGACTATGGGTACCTTGCGGGTTTGAACCCAAAGCCTAGCAACAAGGACTACGACTCTGCACAGACAAAGGAGGACTTCACCTTGATCCAATGCCTTGGTGTGAGAATTTTTGCCCAAATCACATTCTGTACTGGGCGGCTTGCCCTTTCCCTCTCGGGTTGGGACGTTCCGGTCATGTCCCCGTATCTTGCTTATGAGTGCTTAAGAAAGTATACCCTTATCTTTCTTTGATTGCGACCTCACAATCACACTCACGTAGGTGAACTCTTCTAGAAATCCTGTAGGACGATTCCATAAGTCATATAGACCTCGAGTTCATTAAGAGCCAACGCTCAACCTTCCATACAGAAAGAGCACTGCAGCTAATGGGACCCGTTAGATGTGCTCTCCAATCTCACACAATTTGTTGTCCTAGAGCCTAGTTCACGGGATCTCCGATCTCCTAGGATAGGTTACTACCAATGTGAGGCTTTATACGGGTATGAGCCCCATTCCCTAAGACGCTGCTTGGATGGCCTTCTGCGCCAATCCTTTAGTGAAAGGATCTGCCAAGTTCCTTTTAGACTGGATGTACTCTACAGAAATAACACCCGTCTCTCTGGCATGCCTTATTGACTTAAGTCGTCTCTTTATGTGTTTTGAGGACTTCATATTGTCCTTCCTACTCTTCGCCTTAACCAGAACGGTTTGGTTATCGTAGTAGGTCAAAATGGCTGGAATAGGTTTTTCCAGCACAGATAGGTCAGAAAGGAGTTCTCGAATCCATTTTGCCTCTACAGCCGCTGAATCAAGTGCTACCAATTCAGCCTCCATGGTGGACCGTGTAAGAATAGTCTGTTTAGAAGATTTCCACGACACGGACCCACCTGCTAGAGTGAATACATAAGCACTCGTAGCCTTCATGTCATCCGAGTCACTGATCCAGTTGGAATCACTGAATCCTTCCAAGACTACCGGATGACCAGAGTAATGTATTCCCAAATTAGAGGTTCCCTTCAAATATCTTAGTACTCTTTCTAGTGCTATCCAATGATCATTTCCTGGATTGGATGTATAACAACTCAATCTGCTTACAGCATATGAGATGTCTAGCCTCGTTGCACTAGTTAGGTACATCAGGGATCCTATGATTTGAGAATATTTAAGTTGATCCTTCCCATGCCCAGTGTTCTTGTGTAGCTTTGCATTTGGATCATAGGGTGCAGCTGTTGGCTTACAGTCCATAAATCCAAACCTAGTTAGGACTTTATCCACATAATGGGATTGTGAAAGAGCAATCCCATTCTCACCCTTTATAAGCTTAATGTTTAAGATAACATCAGCTTCACCCAGATCTTTCATGTCAAAATTCTGGGAAAGGAAAGACTTTGTACTATTGATTACATCCATGTTGGTCCCAAAAAGCAATATGTCATCTACGTAAAGACATAGAATGACACCTTCGCCCCCACTAAACCGATAGTAGACATATTTATCGGCTTCGTTTACACAAAAGCCGACCGACGTCATCGTACTATCGAATTTCTCATGCCATTGCTTAGGAGCTTGCTTTAGACCATACAAAGATTTAATCAATCGACATACTTTCCTCTCTTGCCCCTCAACAACAAATCCTTCAGGCTGTTGCATATAAATCTCCTCATCCAACTCTCCGTTTAGGAAAGCGGCCTTTACATCCATTTGATGCACTTGGAGTTTGCATGCTGCAACTAGTGCTAGAAGCACTCGAATTGTGGGTAAACGAGCCACAGGAGAGTATGTATCAAAATAGTCTTCTCCTTCTTTCTGCGTGAAACCTTTAGCCACTAAACGGGCCTTGTACTTTTCAATAGTACCATCAGGTCTACGCTTTCTTTTAAAGATCCATTTGCAACCTACTGGCTTACAACCAGGCGGGAGATCTGCAATTTCCCAAATCTGTTAGCTATGATGGAATCTATCTCGCTACGGACTGCCTCCTTCCAGTAATCCACATCTAGAGATGCGTATGCCTCTGAAAGGGTTCGTGGTTCGTCATCCACGACATAGGTGACAAAGTCATCGCCAAGTGACTTTTCGGTCCTCTGTCTCTTACTCCTCCTGAACTCCAAATCTGGAGTGGTGTTATCCACACTGGGAAGAATAGAGAGATCATCTACACCGATATGGCCACTGTCTTCATTCGGTCTCATAGGAAACACATGCTCAAAGAATGTCACATCACGAGATTCCATCACTATATTTGTAGCGATGTCACTCATCTCGGATTTGACCACTAGAAATCTATAAGCCATGCTATTAATAGAATATCCTAGAAAGACACAATCAACGGTCTTGGGACCAAGCTTCCTTTTCTTTGGCAACGGCACATGCACTTTTGCAAGGCATCCCCACGTTCGAAGAAAAGATAAGTTGGGTTTTCTCCCCTTCCATCCTTCATAGGGTGTTTCCTCCTGATTGCGAGGTGGGACCCTATTCAGGACATAATTAGCTGTGAGAACTGCCTCACCCCACCAATAGTCCGGCATACCTGAACTTTGAAGCATGGCGTTAACCAAGTCACAAAGAGTTCGGTTCTTTCTTTCGGCTATTCCATTAGATTGGGGGTGAGTATGGTGGAGTAATTTCATGAATTATTCCACTTTCTTCACAGAATTGGGAGAACTCATGTGAGACGTATTCACTGCCTCGGTCCGATCTTAACTATTTGATTTTCTTTTCTAGTTGATTTTCAACTTCAGCTTTATAGATTTTAAAGTATTCAAGTGCTTCATCTTTCGACTTAAGTAGATAAATATAGCAATACTTAGTCGCATCATCTATGAGAGTTAAGAAGTATCGTTTGCCACCTTTAGTTAATATTCCATTCATCTCACAAAGATCAGAATGGATTAGTTCAAGTAGAGAAGTGCTCCGCCCTTCGACGCTATGAAAAGGTTTTCGGGGCTGCTTAGCTTGCACACACACTTTGCACTTCGAACCCTTCTCATAATTATAGCTAGGAATTAAACTCATCTTACTCAACCGCATAATGGCTTCAAAATTAACATGACACAACTGTGAATGCCAAATATCATGAACTTTATTGCAATGAGAAACATTATAAATGTTTACATTATTCAAATCAAGAATAGATAAGTGGAACATACCTCCGTTATCATAGCCTTTGCCCACAAAATTACCAAACTTGGTCAAAATGACCTTATTTGACTCAAACACAAGCTTTATTCCTTGCCTACATAGCATTGACCCGCTAAGGAGATTGCGAGTCATCGCAGGCACATACAACATTGTTGGTGATATGCCCTAGAGGCAACATGGAGATGTTGAATATATCACATACTATGTTTATGATGCATTACTTTGTTCCTTGAAATAGACATTATCATTATTGATCAATGAGTATGTGACTTATTCATGAGACTCTTAATGCTTAAATGTTGCTATTTCTAAATGATCCCTGATCATATATCATATGAGGAACAAATATGATTCAAAGATCAGCATATGTATTGATTGATGATCATGTCTCATGGATCATGGTATGGTGATACCAAATCAATAATATGGACATGTGTTAGTGAACATATGTTGGATAGACCCGCCATGAGACACCGCAGAGATTCCATGTGTCATTAGTTGGTCTCAAGTAGTGTTTATGTAGAATCCTTAGACTTGAGATCATCATGGTTCCCAACATGCGTAGTAGCCTATTTTGGGACTACTAACCACTACTCCGTAATCGGGTAGTCATAAAAGTAGTCTTCGGGTTTCTTGTGAAACATGTAGTGGGATGTGAATGATCAAGATAGAATTTGCCCTCCTTATGGGAGAGATATCTCTGGCCCTCGATGTAATGGATTATGAAAGTGCATGGCCATGCCAATGTGATTGAGGAGTCAATCACAAGTTTATAATCCATCACGGAATCGAGAGAGTGATTGAGCTATTAAGAGGATGACACAGTCTCGCCTTGAGCTTAATCTATATCGTGAGGCAAAGGGATTCGTACATGAGAACATTACAGTTCAAATGATATGATCTTTACGTATACTTTGGGGTTAATATGTCTTGCTAGAGGCCGCTATTACGGGTGACCGGAAAGGCGTTTCCGGTCGCAACCAAGTATACGTGAACCTCTGGTCGCACACTTAACGGGTTGGAACACTAATTCGAATGTGATTCGGATGTGGGCTCAATTCGGATAGAGATCCGGATAGACACACTATTGGGCCTCGGTCCACGAGGCCCAAGTGAGGAGGTCTATATATATGGAGGTGGGGGCTGAGGATGGACACACGCTCGCTCCTCACGAGCAAAACCCTAGCCGCCACCTCCCGAGCCAAACCCTAGCCGCTCGCGAGTCTTTGGTACACTCGCGATCGGAGTTCCACCCGGGCGTGTGGATACCGGTGGAGGCGCCGCTCGTTCTGGCGTTGATCGGCATCAACAAACTACGATTGGATCTGCTCGTGGTGTGGTTGATTGCGTGGAGGAGACGATCTGTTCGGGACGATCGGCTACTTCCACTACTACCTCGGCGCGTGGTTGGATCGGCTTCTCCAACTCTTCTTCATTGCGCTGCGCGTCTAGTGGTAACGATCTATGATCCCTTCTTAGCATGATGTCCTGGTGTGCGCGGTAGAAAATTTTTATTTTCTGCTATCGTAGCCTACGCGCGTTCCTTCAAACATGTCTCTTAGGATGAGTGTTTTGCCCGAGGTAAGATTCAGACAAACCTGTCCATCCCACGTACTGTTGCAGCGGCTCCGTTGCCCATTAGGATGAATCCACCACCTTCACCTTGAAATGAAGAGAAACAAGATCGATCAGCACATATATGTCTAGTGGCTAGGGGTGCAAACGGGTCGGGTTAATCCCGACCGATCCGGCACCGAATCCGATTGGTACCGAATCCGGAGAAAAAATATGGGTTAGGATATGGTAACAGCGATATCTGTCCGAATCCGATACGTCTTCAAGTTTGATTTTAGGTTAGTGCTACTATTTGACGTTTCATTTTCTTTTGCAATGGTAAAATAAAATCTTCTACATCAGCCTATTAAGTAGTAACATCAAGTTCTTGACAGTACGTCCTCCTACTCCATTTGTTGTACTGCATGCATTCCTTACAAACGGGTTAATCCCGACCGATCCGGCACCGAATCCGGAGAAAAAATATGTGTTAGGATATGGTAACAACAATATCCGTCCGAATCCGACCCGTTTGCACCCCTACTAGTGGCACCTGTATCAATCCACCAATCAATAGATGGACTTGCCAGAAAGGCCATAGGTACGTTCTCTTCTGAGCTGGTGCTAGCCAGTGCAACATTAACTTCAGCCTTGCGGCTCTTGTGCTGACCCGGAGATGGACCCCTGCCCTTCCGATTGCGGCAATGATTGGCCTTATGGCCAGCCTCACCGCAAACAAAGTAGACGATATCCTCCTTTTTCTTCTTCATTTTTTTGGTTGGAGCTTGGCTTGGGGCTGATTCTTAAATTTGGATTTCCCAGGGCCTCCAGTTCTTTTGACCTCCACCTGATGAGCTTGAACCTGAGCCTTTCCTGTGCCGTCACCGGCTCTAGCACGCTCTTTGACATTAATAGCAGCTGACAACTCATTGAGCGTCAAGCGCTCCTTTATAGGTCTACGAGCGGTCACAAAGTCACGCCACGAAGGCGGTAACTTACCCAGGATGACATTCACTTGGAACTTCTCTGGCAGGATGCAGTTGTACTGACTCAAGTCACGTACATGGAGTTGGAGCTCGTGGAGTTGCTCCATCACTGACCGCCCCTCTACCATCTTATAGTTCAAGTAGTTGGTTGTAATAAAGAACTCATTTCCATTATCTCCCTCGGAGTATTTCTCATCAAGCTCGTCCCAGAGTTGCTTGGCATTCGTGAAGTTGACAGATTTGAAACAAGGGATTAGACAGGATGGCCAGCAAACGGGCTAAGACTGCATTATTAGCTTCTACCCATCGCATCGTTTTAGGGATCTCCAATGAAAACGTCGGAGGATTTAAAATGACCTAGAAGAGCTTAAGATCAGTTAGCCAAAGTTTTGCCTTCGCCTACCAGCACTTGAAGTTGACACCGTCAAAAACTTCAGGCTTTACGACGTCAGATGCGGAAGCCATTTCTTCAATTCTAGGTTTTCTGGATTGTTGTAAAATTTGCGGTATAAGTATATTTTTATATTTAATTCCAGCCAATTTAAACATGTATTCAATATATTTCCAGCATAATATGAATGACATAAATTGCATATAAACATGAAATTCTATCTTGCCATTCATAACCATATATATATTCAATGAATATAACTTCAAAGCTGCTGAAAATAACATGTATAACAGTCCTATGAGCAGTAAAGCAATTAAATCTAGCATTAAAGAAAATAATTGCTTTAAGATTGCTCTCATAACAGAGTTGCACAAGATTGAAAATCTTGGCCTTCTCATGCTAATATCGACATTCATCATTAATAATCTGATAACTAGAGACTAGAATTTGAGCTCACAAATATGTTTCCTACTGTGACAAACTGTGTATAAACAGAATTCAGCAAGATGTAGATTTTGGTTTATAAGTTCACAGGCAATGAAATATCATGCAGTAACCAGCCAACAATTAGAGAATTTAATAGCATTTAGAGATCAACATAATGTAAAGGATTTGCTCTAGACAAGACTGGACAAGATTTCTACAACATCACAGATAATTTCAATTGTATGTAAACTAATCTCCTCAGCCGAAATATACCCAACCAACAGAACTAATAGTAGACCACCCAAATGAGCTCAAATCTAACTCAGTTAATCAGATTAATTTCAACCTTCGATATTATCATCACAGAGCAAACAAAAGTGCCCACAAACATTCACAGCAGCCCTCAGGTACTTGAACAAAAATTATATATCAAGAATAGTTGCTGAATTTTGCAAAGAACCAGATATACTCACTGAGCAGACGGTACTTGAAACCGTCCAGAAGCAATCAAGCCAAAAAGGATCTCAAAGAATATGGCAAGGCATGATGAAATCGCTGTCCTAGAAAACCTATCACCCCTCTGTGCCGATGAAGAAGAGGAGTGTGGCCTTTAGAGATACAATACCCTCACCGACCTCAGAATCCCGAAGCCGGAGCCGAAGGTTAGGGTAGCACCGCACAAGACCTCAGTGAACACACTGGCCGAGTGCGTTCAAAAACAGCAGAGAGTTGTCACCCTCTTCGTCCCTCCGCACGGGTTAGCCTTCAACTTCAGATTCAAACACTCCACAAAGGGCACCCGAATCCAGAAGCAAAAAGCCCTCAATCGAAGATGGGGCCGAAGCCTCCAATCGCCGCACAACCCAAAACCGGAGAGGAAGAAGAAGACTCAAGAGGGCAAAGTCAGATCTAGAGAAAACCTAAGAGCTCTCCCCCGTGAAACCGTGCCGTCTTAAGGTGGGGAGATGGGAGGTTGCGGGCGTCGACGCGAGCGGCCGGCTCCGAGGAACCCGGGCTTGCTCGCGCCTTCGTCGCCACCCCACTCGCCGCTTCCCATTGCGCCGCCGAAATCGCCGGATCTGGGCGCAGAAGATGAAATGGCAGCGCCGAAATCGCACAGGCTCGGGGCACGCACGGGAGCGCATGGGGGGAGACTGCATCTCCTTCCCTTATCTCTTCGCGCGGCTCACCGACAGGTGGGCCCCACCTACAATTTTTTTCTTTTACTCAATTGGGAAATTCCCAAAATGCCCTCTAAAATTCAACAACTACAAGTATATCCAAGTGTCCACAGCAGCTAAGTAACCTGATCATGCATGCAAGACGACTTAGCAAATTACGGTGCATGCAACTTTACTTCTTTTAAGAAAATTAACAGTGGTGTTGATTCAAGTAGGAAAAAACAGTGTGGGAAATCCTCAAATGCCCCTTGTATGCATGTTTCTTTGTTTTTTTTTGCAGTGAGTTGCAAGCTAGCCAAGCAAGATCAGGGTGGCCGACGACCTTCGTTGGCGCAGCAGCAGGCGACAGAGAGATGACATCCTGCGGTACAAGTCTTCGGTACATGCATGTATGACGTATTGTTGCATAATATTTAAGCAAACCCTAATCCAGTGGTCTAACTTGGTGTCTAACTCACCCGACGCCGCGACGCAGCTACCTTTTGCCGGCAAAAGTTCACGGATCTCACCGCAGAGAATCTTAAGATTACGTAACGCACTTGAGCCGCGCGTCCCGCGCACAAGGACATTGTTCTAGACATAGCGACCACCGTGCTCCTGTGCCGATCCGGCATGCTGACGAGGGTGAGGAGGCGAGAGAGGTTGACCTCGTCGACTTGGTTGCTCTTTCAAGGTAGGGATAGTGGTGGCAAGAAGGCAATGGCTCAGGAACTCGCAAAGCTCATGTTTGGTTCCTACACCGAGTTCACCTCCATCACAATGACAGGGTTCACCCCTGTAAACTCCGATTCCAGCTCCAGCGGCCAGCTCACCCTCAAGAGGCGGAGATCAGGAGACAACGAGAATGGCTGCGTTGGAACACTACTACAGAAAGCCTAATACTAGACGGCCAATCACAGATGGTTTTGTCAAACCGTTTGTGATTGACACTAACACAGACGGTTTTAATTTGGACACCCTCTGTGTTAGTGGCGTCGGATAAAACGAGTATCACAGACGGTTCTTACCGATGAACCGTCTGTGATACTAAAATATCCTGGCGGTTTTAATAAAACCGTGCGTGATAATCTGAGATTATCACGAGATGGTTTTTATTAAAACCGTCTCGTGTTGTATAGACTATCACGCACGATTGTTGTTAAGAACCGTCATTAATGTTCACGACGGTTTTAATAAGAACCGCTTGTGATGTCCCTTTGTCTGTCATATTCAGTTCATGATCAGAGGTTAATATATAAGTACACATTGCTTCTAATAACTTAACTACAGAACTACTGAGACAAGATATCACAAATTAAAGGCAAATTTATTAGTTTCAATTAGATGCAAATTTACTACAAAAGTCGCACAGGTAAAGAGTTTCCCAGATTGTAATCTTTTGGGCTTCGTACGCTTCTTCTTCGATTCTGGGACTTGGAGGATCAGCCACTGACTTCTCGAACGCCGTTAAGATTGTCCTTGTCCTCGGCACTTCCTCCTCCATAATGTCGTAGAGGTATGCATGGGCAGATTCCTCAGAATCTGCCGTTTCTGCTTGATCGGCAAGGCTATCCATCAGTCTCTCCAATGCGTGTAGAGCTTCTTCCGCTTTGCGCACATTGTAGAGAAGAACCAGGGTAAGGGCTGTTTCCCTTTCTTGAGCGGCAGCGAGATGCCTCCGTCAACGGCGAATGATCAGGTCGAGCTGACGGATGCAAGAAAGTCGGGGAAGGAGAGCAGGGCGCGTGCGGAGAAGCTGCTCCAGATGCAAATTGTTGGCCGCCTGTGTAAGGTTCCGGCCGAACAATTCTTGATGAACAGATGAGAGGAAGGGGATGATCACAAGAATAGTAGAAGCCATATTGTAGGTTCGTAGAAGAGACCTGGATTAGGCGCGCATATTTAACCTTTAGCACAGACGGTTCGTATACCCAAACATTAATGATATAGACGCTTCGTATAACGATCGAGAGACGTTAATTAGACGATCGAAACATGAAGCATTCTGGCAATCGAAACACGAAGCGTTCTGGCAATGGAAACACGCGCGAAGCGTTCTAGCATGAAGCTTATGACAGACGGTTTTTATAAAAAATCATCTGTGATAATATTTATCACAGACGGTTTTAATAAAAAACCGTCTGTGATAAGCTGGTTATCACAGACGGTTTTTAATTAAAAATCGTCTGTGATAATTCACATACGGTTTTTAGTTACAAACCGTCTATGATAATGACTAAGGCATTTATTGCGCTGCTCGCACCGCATCTGCTTCATTTCGATCCGATCTAGCCATCGCGCGCACTTTTTCACTCGGGAGGAAGCTAGGCGATTTCAGCCGATTAATTTGGTGGGAAGAGGCGAGATTGAGCTTTGAATTAAGATTCAGACTTTCTGGTTGTCTTTGTAGATATGGTTAGTAATGAAATTTATTTTTCTTTAATTGCATTACAATTTAGGTCTAAGTAATCCATGAGTGGTTATTGAAGATGGTTAATTTGCAAAATTGTTGGTTATATAATAGTTGTTGTGTTTGTAATATGAATTGAGCTAGCAAATTAAGTCTCAATATAATAAATGTGGCAGTATATATGTAGTTATAATTAGTTAATCTAGATTTTAATACTAAGTTGTTATATATGTACGTAACGTAGGACCGGTTGGATGTATGCCGCGAGCCGTGTGAGTGAAGAGTACATTAATGGCGTTTACTTTTATAAGAGCCGCGAGGAGGATATGTTGAATAAGGGGTGGAATATATGTGATGTCCATGCACCGATCGCGAGAATTTGAAGATGTTTAAGAACCGAGGCAAATTGAAGCGCACTTGATTCGGAGGGGTTTCAAAAAGGATTATACGTGTTGGACCAGTCATGGCGAAGTGAATGATCATATGCCGCCGGATGACATCGCCGGTGAAGTGAATGATATGCCACCGGATGACATCGCCGGTGAAGTGAATGACATGCCGCCGGCTGATGTCGATTGTGGCTCGGATTCGGATAGGTTGCACGATGATAATCTGGATCAGATGCTTCGCGATGTAGAAGAGAACTATGATGAGAGAGAGTATGTTAAATTCCGTGGCTTGATGGAGGACTTAGAGAAACCTTTGTACACGGGCTGCAAGTACACGAGGTTGTCGGCCGTGCTTGAACTGTTGAAATTGAAGGCAAGCAACGGTTGGTCTGACAAGAGTTTCATGGCGCTGCTAGGTCTTTTAGCAGACATGCTTCTGGAGGGAAATGAGTTGCCTAAAACCACGTATAAAGCCAAGAAGGTTCTTTGTCCGTTGGGAATGGAAGTAGAAAGAATACATGCATGCCCGAACGACTGTATCCTCTACCGTAAAGAGTATGCAAATATGCATGTATGTCCGGTGTGCAACGCATCCCGATACAAATGTAACAATCAATCAGATGATGGCGAGGGAACAGAGGTGAAGAAAGGACCTCCTGCTAAGGTGGCATGGTATTTTCCTATAATTCCCCGTTTGAAAAGGTTTTTTGCAAATCCAAAGGAGGCAAAACTGCTGCGTTGGCACTCGGAGGAGCGCAAGAAGGATGGAATGATAAGACACCTTGCTGATTCCGCGCAGTGGAGAAACATCGATAGGAGTTTTGCGAGTTCGGTGCAGAACCAAGGAATATAAGGTTTGGGTGAGTGCAGATGGAATGAATCCTTTCAGAGCATGAGCAAATGACATAGCACATGGCCCGTGACTCTCTGCATCTATAACCTTCCTCCTTGGTTGTGTATGAAGCAAAAGTACATTTTGTCGTCGATACTTATCCAAGGGCCAAAACAACTCAGGAATGCTATTAATGTGTTCCTAGCACCGTTGGTGGAAGATCTAAAAGCATCTTGTGGAGCACGGGTGCAGGTATGGAATGCATACAAGCGAGAACTTCACTCTGCGCTCCTTATTGTTCTGCACCATAAATGATTATCCTGCCCTTGGTAACCTATCGGGCCATAGTACAAAAGGTGCCAAAGCTTGTACTCACTATTTAGATGGTACCGAGAGTGTGTGGCTGAGACACTCACGCAAAACCGTCTACATGCGTCACCGCCGGTTCCTTCGGAGGGCACACCCATACCGCAAGATGAAGAAACAATTTGACAGAGAGAAGGAAGATGGTTCAGCTCCAAGGCATTTAAGGGGACACGAGGTTTATAATATGGTTAAGGATTTAGATGTTGTCCTTGGAAAGGGACGTAAATTGAGGGCTCATGAGAAGAACACCTGGAAGAAGAGATCAATATTTTGGGATTTACCTTATTGGGAGTACCTAGATGTTCGGCACTGCATCGACGTCATGCACGTAGAAAAGAATGTGTGCGATAGCTTGATTGGTCTCTTATTGAATATCCATGATAAAACAAAGAACGGTGTCAACACACGGCTTGACTTGGCTGACATGGACATCAGGCCTGAGTTAGCACCGACAAGCACTGATAATGGACGAATGTACCTTCCCCCTGCGTGTTACACTCTGTCCAAGGCTGAGAAAACAGAACTGTGCCAGTGCTTGCATGGTGTCAAAGTTCCGTCTGGTTACTCCGGCAACGTGAAGAAACTTGTTTTGATGCAAGATTTGAAGTTAAATGGCATGAAGTCTCATGATTGTCATGTGCTGATGACACAGATGCTCCCTATTGCAATTAGAAATATTTTGCCGATCAAAGTCCGAGACAATCATGAGGCTATGTTATTTCTTTAACACAATTACTCGTAAGGTCATCGATCCCGAAGGACTAGATGCTCTGCAGACGAGGTGGTGATGACTCTATGTCACCTTGAAATGTATTTCCTCCTTCGTTTTCGATATCATGGTCCATCTCATTGTTCACGTTGTGTGGGAGATAAAAATGTGCGGGCCCGTATTCCTACGTAGCATGTACCCATTTGAGAGGTTCATGGAATTCTCAAGTCCTACGTGCGGAATGGTTTTCGCCGGAGGCAGCATCGTCGAAGGTTATGCAAGCGAAGAGGTCATTAAGTTTTATGTCGATTATATGGCTCGATTCAACCGATAGGTGTCCTCAATCTCGCCATGAGGGGAGGTGAAGGGTCTCGGAACTATCGGAAGGAAAGCAATCACTCCGGATATGGACACGTATGCTCAAGCCCATTTCACGGTGTTGCAACACATGACCAAGTGACGCTTATGTGGACCAGCACAAGGATGTGCTTCGCAATGTAATCCAGAGCGGCGGATGTTTGGATCATGAGACAACACAACCGTTGGTTCAACCAATGGTTGAAGGAGCAAATCGCTAGGAGCTCGCCGAGTGAGACGCTGACATGGTTGACAAAAGGGCCGATATTTACAGTTGTGACATGGCAAGGATATGACATAAATAGGTACACATTCTGTACGCAGTCTCAGGATGTCAAGAGCACTAACCAGAACAGCGGTGTCCGCATAGATGCATTCAGTACCGATGGGTCGAGAAACTCATACTATGGCTTCATAGAAGAGATTTGGGAGCTCGACTATGTGGTTTTCAAGATCCCCTTATTTCACTGCCGTTGGGTGCATCTCCCACAAGTGAAGGTTGACAAGTACCGTGTCACGACCGTGGACCTCCAACGTGTCGGGTACTAAGACGAACCATTCGTACTCGCCAATCAAGTTGTTCAAGTTTTCTATGTAACCGATCCGGCAAATAAGAAACGCCATGTAGTTCTTCATGGAAAAAGGAGAATTGTCGGAGTGGAGAATGTAGTGGACGAGGAGGAATACAATCAATTTGACGAGTTAACTCCTTTTGGAAATGGCATAAGGGTCGACGATGAGCAACGTGACGAAACTAGTTACGTACGCATTGATCATGATGAATGGCTAATTTTTAAAGGAAATAATTAAGCAAGTACAATAAGAATGTATATGTGAAAATGTGTGACAATTTTGAGATGTATATGTGAAAATGTGTGACAATTTTGAGATGTATATGTGAAAATGCGTGATGTAGTCAATTTTGAGATGTATATGTGAAAATGTGTGACAAAATGTATATGTGTATTGGCATTTATGTATATGTGATGTATATGTGTGATGTACATGTGATGGTTGATATGAATGCAGCTGGTTGGTGTTGTATATGAATGCAGCTGTTTGGTAGTGGATATGAATGCAGCTGTGGTTATTGGTGTTGTCTTAATAACTACAGTCGCAAAGGCTTATCACAGACGGTTCTAAACTTAGAACCGTCTGTGATATCAATATCACAGACGGTTCTAAGTTTAAAACCGTCTGTGATAGTATAACTATCACAAACGGTTATAAACTTAGAGGTTATAAACTTATAACCGTCTGTGATATTTATCACAGACGGTTCTAAGTTTAGAACCGTCTGTGATAACCTCCCTATATAAACCCTCTGGCTAGGGTTTTCCCTGTGCGCTGCGCAGTTATTCGATCTAGATCTAATTAAATCCCGAGCCCGTCGTCGCCTCGCCTCCCGAACCCTCGTCGGCCGCTCCCGAGCCCTCGCCACCGCCTCGCCGAGCCGGCGCCGGCCGCCTCCGTCGAGCCGTCGCCGGCCGCCTCCCGAGCCCCTCGTCGAGCCGTCGCGGTCGCCTCCCCGAGCCTCGTCGAGCCGTCGCCGCCGCCGCCTCCCCAAGCCCCTCGTGGAGCCCGTCGCCGGCCGCCTCCCCCGAGCCCCTCGTGGAGCCCCTCGCCGGCCACCTCCCCTCGATTACCGTCTGCATTGTGAGCACTTTTGTGATGGACTAGGGTTTTGAGTATTGTGAGCGGTTTACGTGATGGATGTGGTTTTGAGCATTGTGAGCATTGTTTATCTGCAGTAGCTTAATTAGTTTGCTATTTGGTACATATTACATTGGTACATTGTTTACTGCAGTAGCTTAATTAGTTTGCTATTTGGTACATTGTTTACTGCAGTAGCTTAATTAGTTTGCTATTTGGTACATATTACATTGGTACATTGTTTACTGCAGTAGCTTAGTTTAATTTGCTATTTGGTACATACTACATTGGTACATTGTTTACTGCAGTTGCTTAGTTTACATTGGTACATATTACATTGCTTGTTGTGTTAGTATATAGTATATAGTATAGGCACATAACCCCTCTCTCTATCCACATCACCCCCTCCCTTCTCCCCCTTCCCTCTACTCCTCTCCTCTCTTCCTAACATTGAGCATCATGTTTCACTTTTCTTGCTTCCTCATCTTATCCTGTTTCACTTTTCTTGCTTCCTCATCTTATCCTGATACACTAGTTTGTGTCATTTGCTTCATAGAACTTTGTTTAGAGACCTTGTAGTAATAATATATGCCACATAGACCTTCAAGGGGCATGAAGTAAGTGACACACCCGAGTGTTCCCGTTCAATGAACCGGATACACTAGTTTGTGTCATTTGCTTCATAGAACTTTGTTTAGAGACCTTGTAGTAATAGTATATGCCGACTACTGCCGAGATGTGATGTCCACTCCCACAATCCTTCTTTTTCCTTCTTAAATTCAAGGCAATTTTATTACAAAAGTGCAAAAAAAGACATTCCCAGATTCTTCGTGAGCAGCCGACATAGCCGACTTCTTCGATGAGCGACTATCCATCCGCTTCTTCCCACTTCTTTTCTTCATCTCTGTCTCTCGGATCACGTGCGCGATGAGCGATGATTCGATCGGCTATGTCACGCTCACCGAATAATCTGGGAATGTCTTTTTGCACTTTTGTAATAAAATTACCTTGAATTTTGCGGAAAAAGAAGGATTGTCGAGTGGAGAATGTTGTGGATGAGGTTCCCGATAAAGAAATCTTGCGATTGTTGCAAAGATACATGGACCATTTGGGTGGAAAGATGAACTGTTTTAGTCAGCGCATGATCGCCAATTGAAGCATAGCATAGCATCGAGGCACATCAGAGTGCTGCTGCGTGTCTTGAGGAATGCCACATCTGAAGACCAGCTCGTAGCATTCCTCAAGACACAGCAGCAGACCTCGGATGTGCCTCGGATGCTATGCTATGCTTCGAATTGGCAGTCATGCGCATGACGAAACAGTTCATCTTTCCAACCAAATGCTCTATGTATCTAGCCAAAAAACAGCAAATGAAGCAAGTGACATACTCTAGTGTTCCCGTTCAATGAACCGGATACACTAGTTTAGGGACTTTGCTATTTGGTTTATAGTATTAGCAACTAAAGTAGGTGCTAAGATAGGCACATCACCCCCTCTCTATGTCCATATCACCCTCCTTCTCCCCTCCCTCTACTCCTCTCCTCTCTTCCAATTCAATATGATCACTTTCTCATCTTATCTTAATAGACCCACAAAATGAGCAATATGTCACCCGCGCATTCTTCAACATCATCGCCGGAGGCGTCCGCTCCAACATCAAGACGCCAAGGAAGAGGGCTATCGAAGAAGTCTGAGGGCCGACAGACCATCACAGCGGTAAACGCATCTGGGGTCCCTATCCTTCCTCAAAAAGCGGTAAACGCATTCTGAAGCCTAGTCGGAATAGTTGCACAAAAATGAATTGAGATCACATACAATTCGTGGAAGAACATGCCTGACACTCGGAAACGTGAGCTGTGGACCGAAATTTTGGCATCGTTCGAGTTCCCAGAAGAACACCTATACACTGTGCAACGACAAACCTACCTAGCGGCGCGCAAAGCATGGAAGAACTTCAAGAGCACGCTTGTTAGGAAATACGTGGAGATGGACGAAATGCCTTTTCATAAATACCCATTCCTGGAACCACAATGGGAAGAGTTCAAGGCGATGAAGATGTCCGAAGATTTCAAAAGTACAAGTACGACGCACAAGGCCCTCCAGGCAAAAAACACACACCCCCACAGACTTGGCACAGCTGGGTATGCGGGTAAAATCCCAGATGGAGGAAGGAGGATGACTGGCAGTGCACAGACATCGCCCGCCGTTTTCAATATCCTGATGACCGCTCGAAATTGGATTAGAGCAAGGTCATCTACAACAACATCGGGGGACATCTCCTTTCGAAACCCGGCAGACCAGCAAGTGTCCCAGCGCCTGGTAAGATATCGATAGAACTACGTAGCTTGTAATTACTCTACAACTTCGTATGAATTGAAATGATATTTTGTGCTCTTGCAGGAAGAGCTGAGTTTTGAATCTACCCTGGGATCATTGCAGGGAACAAGAGAGAATGATATGCTCTCCGTGGCCCTGGGAAACAAGGAGCCCCCGGGTCGTACGAGAGGCCTTGGGCTTTACGTTCCTTGGAAACATGGTTTCGAAGATGACTCCGGGATGTATCGGCGTAGGATGAGAAACAAAGCCGAGCGTGACGCACAGCTACGAGAAGAGATCAAGGAATCTCTTAGAGAGGAGCTATTAGCTCAGATGGCTGATGTAATCAGAGATGAGGTGCGAAAGCATGAGAAAGTCGAGAGGCCACTCGCCGCTCCCGTGCTAGCTAGCCCGCACAACCATCCGAGTAGCTGCGTGTCCAATCCGACGCAAACCAGTGCCAAATTTCCGTGGGCGACATCCGGTAATAATTATTATCTCTCGAATGCTTGCTCCATTGATAGGCCTATTCGAGTAGCTAATTTTGTATCGTTATGTAGGAGCCTCACGGCGCGTGCTCCAAGTGAGATATAGCTCCGTTCCTTGTACGCTTGCAGGGCCGGGCATATTAAATGCGTATCGGGGCCATGGTGCACGGTCAAGCTTTAGCGCCGAGCTTCGCAAAAGTTAATGTGGATGGTGTGTATGTCAATTTTGAGGTGGTCCCGCCATCAAGCCCCCAACGACGAGATCGTGACTCTAGGATAGGCCATTGGAAAATTTATCCGGTGGCCCAAAAGCAACATCTCCTGGAGGCTTCTTCACGGTGGCGGGACCGAAGTGCGGTCGAACCACGGCAACATGCACCGGTGCCATCTCCACATGGGCGGTCGCGGCGAGCTACCGCACCGGTGCTATCTCCATCGGTGCTATTCTCGCCAAAGCAACTTGCACCGTCGTACCATTACAGATCGACTACCATGAAGTCGACTGCGATGAGGCGATGGCCATGGCAAATCAAAGACGAAGGATGATGACGATATCTCGTACCTGCCATTGGCCCGCAAATTTGTGCTAGGCGAGCCGATGATATTCCTGCAAGAGCACCTCACAAAGCTAGGACTTGGTTGCCAAAGATTCCACACTTGGTATATGAAACGATCCAATAGACCGAGGCGAACGGCACTCGTGTATCATGGTCAAATTCAAGCGGAACATTTCTTGCACGGTTCGTGAATGTGTCTTCCGTGACCTTTGACGATATATTTGCTCTTTTCACGCTCAACGCTCTCGACCCTCACTCGTTCGATCTTTGCCGCGCCGTAAGTCTGTACAATCACGATCTCTGTTCACGTAATACCGATATATGTCACAATTTGTTGCTTTTCTGTGTATATATATAGATTCATGCTGACCGAAGCTAGATCATTGAAATCACCAATTGGTTTCCTGGACCCACGCTTGGTCGCCATTGATACCATCAACAAGGATGCATCCTTCGTCGGGGACTATATTACAAAAGCACTGCTGGCTCACCGTGATAAGGAATTTGTTCTTATGCCATACAATGAGAACTTCCATTGGATTTTAATTGTAATTATACCAAAATGAAACAAGGCTATATACCTTGATTCTCTAAGTAAGAACAAATCCAAGTACACAGCTATCGCTGAAATACTCGATAGGTAAGTACATTGTACATTGTACTCTTTCTTTCCTTCCGAATGACTAATCTAACTTTTTCGAATAACGAAGGTCGTTCGTCACATACGTTCAACAAACAAGTGGCTCGACGACAGCTGCCAAGCCCTTGAAACATGATCGCAATTTTTGGGTATTGGCTAGCTACACATTAATTAATCATATACAACACTTAGTAGTAATGCCACTTGATTTAACACATTCTATTTTTGCGGTGCCACGGTAGAAGAAACGGCAACACGTGTGGATACTACGTGTGCCACCATATGAGACTACTCATCGATTCCAGCAAGATCACCACTCCTAAGGTTTGTCAATCTTTCCACATTTATTTCATACATGTTAAGTTTTATATGTGCGCGCGTTGATATTCCTATCGACAGGATGCGCCCATCTCTACATCTGCATTGAAACAGCCGGATTTTGCAAAAATTCGAGGAGAGTTCATTTGGTTTTTGTGGAGTAAAGTCGTAAGATCAGATAGAGAGTTCCACAGCCCAGAATGATTTTTTATTGTAATTCTAAGTGCAAATGCAATGTAGATCTTTTACAATTGTGTATTTGTTAATGGATATTTTATTTCAATTCAATGAATTGATTTGCGAAATGGATGCTTTATGTTTGTGAAATGAAGTGCGTTGTCAATTGGATGTTTTATGTCTGTGAAATGAATTGAGATGTGAAATCTATCTGAAATGAAATGAGATGTGTGGATTGTATATGTTTTATGTCCGTGATTATCTGCTTGTTTGAGAGGGCATGGCTAGCATTTCTGATTCTAGCCAATAAACGAAAATATATTTAGGGGTTGAAGGGAATATCACGAGCGGTTTTGAGTAAAAACCGTCGCGATAGTTGATAATCACGCACGGTTTTTACTTAAAACCGCTGCGTGATGATCGATATCACGCACGGTTTTTAACTAAAACCGCTCGTGATGATCGCTATCACGACGGTTTTACTCAAAACCGCTGCAGTGATAATAAGTATCACGAGCGGTTTTAACTCAAAACTGCTCGCGATTATCATCTATCACGAGCGGGTTTTACTCAAAAGCTGCGTGATAGTGATAATCGCGAGCGGTCGAAAACCGCTGTGATGACCTTCGATTATCATCGACCCATAAATACGGGCGGTTTACAAAACCGTCTGTGATGACGTTTTCGAACCGTCTGTGATGACCTTTTCTGTAGTAGTGGAAAAATGTTGTTTGAAGTGATCCTCGGAAACCCTCATCGTGTTTTCTTGATCAACGGCATTGACCAGTTGGATCATGACTCGAAATCAGTATCCAGAACGCGATCGCAAATGGAAGAATGAGAGGTTCCAATGGTGACGTGGTCAGTTTGGATGATGCCATCATAGCGCTCAGCTGTGAAGCGATCGACTCGTGGTCTTTTGCTTGCTCCCCTCCGGTGAAGCAACGAATCAGTAGAAAAAATGGCGAGGAAAAAGAAGACGGCATGGAGAAGGAAGGGAAATCAGGTTTTAGCTTAGATTTGAATGCTTGCGTAGAGGATGGAGAAGAGGAGGAGGAGAATTCCATTTATGATGCGGATGGTGTTTTTCTATTCCGATAGCATATGATTTCTGGTGTTAGTTTGCTTCGTCTGGTCCGCAATTAATATTGCCCTGGTGTTTGTTCTTTAATTTCTTTCTGTTTTCCATAATATTGCCCTAGTTTTTTATATTAATATTCTCTGTACGTGATGAACTACCATATGGTGTATTGTGGAAATCATGTATGGTATTGGCACTTAAATCATAAGAGTGGGTTACGACTATAATAGTTCAATTTTTTATTTGAAAAGATTATTTTTTAGGTTTTCTATTATTTCCTTGAGCAATCGAAGTACTTTAATGCTTCCCACAGAGAAGTATAAACTGCAGTATGTACGCATATTGAGGGCGTGATTTATAATTTAGTTTTTAGGATACCGCAGAATCACAGCACTTTGCACTTTTCCTTGATTTTATTTCCTCTTTTTTCCATGTTTCACTATTCAACTACAAATAACCAAACATGTACTGCTTTAGTATTCGTAGAATTTATTTCTGGAAGAGAGCTGAAGTACTACTTGCGTGCAGCAATCTTTAGTAGTGACAAATAGATTACATATGGCACTAGGCCAAATGAGGTATTTGTACGTACGTTGCCAGTACGGAGGTATAGCATTAATTCCTTAATCAATTATCATAAGCATTGCTGACTGGGAGTACTGTCCCAAGGATTGTATCCATGGTCAAGCGGAGCCTAAGGATTGAATCCATTGACAATCGGAGTCCACAATAGATTGAAGCACAGAACTTCTGGTCCTGTCCGGAATAAATGTTTCCTGCAGAATTTTGATAAGACCCTACGACCACCGTCTAGGCGCCCCCGCTATCGCCAGCTGTGGATTCTAGGGCCTTGTCCCGTAGGAATGGTACAGGATAAATGGTGTTTTTAAATTTTTTCTAAGTATTTATTAATTTTTTACTCAGTAGTTATAACAAGCTATGAAAATCAAAAATCCAAAATTCTGAAAAATCTTGGTTCTATAGTAATTTTAGGCCACGAACAATACAAAAATATCACTATTTTAAATTCGAAAATCCACGAAATTTTTGATCCATATATCCAAATGACTTTAAACCTGAAAAAAGACTAGATCATGATCTTAAAAACCTATCCCAAATAATTTTTTTTTCAAGAATTAAAGAGAATTGCGATCTATAGTTCGTGAAGTTTTGTTGCACCTTTTTCCGTTTGAATGAAGATTGCACTAAAATCGGACAAAAAAAACAGTGAATATAACTTACTTGTACGTGAATGATGACTAAGATGATTCTAGATGTGCTCCACCTGGAAGAAGAGATCAATATTTTGGGACTTACCTTATTGGGAGTACCTAGATGTTCGACACTACATCGACGTCAGGCACGTAGAAAAAAATGTATGCGATAGCTTGATTGGTCTCTTACTGAATATTCGTGATAAAACAAAGGACGGCGTGAACGCACGGCTTGACTTGGCTGATATGGACATCAGGCTTGAGTTAGCACCGACATGCACTGATAATGGACGAACGTACCTTCCCCCTGCGTGTTACACTCTGTCCAAGGTGAAAAAACAGCGTGCGGTGCTTACATGGTGTCAAAGTTCCGTCTAGTTACTCCGGCAACGTGAAGAAACTTGTTTCGATGCAAGATTTGAAGTTAAATGGCACGAAGTCTCATGATTGTCATGTGCTGATGACACAGATGCTCCCTATTGCAATTAGAAATATTTTGCCGATCAAAGTCCGAGAGACAATCATGAGGCTATGTTATTTCTTTAACACAATTGCTCGAAGGTCATCGATCTGAAGGACTAGATGCTCTGCAGACGAGGTGGTGATGACTCTATGTCGACTTGAAATGTATTTCCCTCCTTCATTTTTCGATATCATGGTCCATCTCATTGTTCACGTTGTGTGGGAGATAAAAATGTGCGGGCCCGTATTCCTCGTAGCATGTACCCATTTGAGAGGTTCATGGAATTCTCAAGTCCTACGTGCGGAATCGTTCTCGGCGGAGGCGCATCGTCGAAGGTTATGCAAGCGAAGAGGGCATTGAGTTTTGTGTCGATTATATGGCTCGATTCAACCGATAGGTGTGCCTCAATCTCGTCGTGAGGGGAGGTGAAAGGTCTCGGAACTATCGAAGGAAAGCAATCACTCCGGATATGGACACGTATACTCAAGCCCATTTCACGGTGTTGCAACACATGATGAAGTGGCGCCTTATGTCGACCAAAGACAAGGATGTGCTTCGCAATGAATCGGAGCAGCCGGATGTTTGGATCATGAGGCAACACAACAGTCGGTTCAACCAATGGTTGAGGGAGCAAATCGCTAGGAGCTCGCCAAGTGAGACGCTGACATGGTTGGCAAAAGGGCCGACATTTACAGTTGTGACATGGCAAGGATATAATATAAATGGGTACACATTCTGTACGCAGTCTCAGGATGTAAAGAGCACTAACCAGAATAGTGGTGTCCGCATAGATGTGTTCAGTACTGATGGGTCGAGAAACTCGTACTATGGCTTCATAGAAGAGATTTGAGAGCTCGACTATGTGGTTTTCAAGATCCCCTTATTTCGCTGCCGTTGGGTGCATCTCCCACAGGTGAAGGTTGACAAGTACGGTGTTACTACCGTGGACCTCCAACATGTCGGGTACAAAGACGAACCATTCGTACTCGCCAATCAAGTTGTTCAAGTTTTCTATGTAACCGACCCGGCAAATAAGAAACACCATGTAGTTCTTCATGGAAAAAGGAGAATTGTCGGAGTAGAGAATGTAGTGGATGAGGAAGAATACAATCAATTTGACGAGTTACCTCCTTTTGGAAATGGCATAAGGGTCGACGACGAATAACGTGACGAAACTTGTTACGTACGCATTGATCATGATGAATGGCTAATTTTTAAAGGAAATAAGAAAGTACAATGAGAATGTGCGACATATATGTGAATGTATATGTGAATTGGCATTTATGTATATGTGATGTATATGTGTGATGTACATGTGAATTGGCATTTATGTATAGAGAACAATGCTGCAGTGTGATGTATTTGTGAATTGGCATTTATGTATATGTGATGTATATGTGTGATGTACATGTGAATTGGCATTTATGTATAGAACAATGCTGCAGTGTGATGTATATGAATGCAGCTGTTTGGTGGTTGATCATGAATGCAGTTGGTTAATTGGTGTTTGTCTTAATAACTGCTGGTTGGTGTTTGTCTTAATAACTACAGTCGGGTAAAGGCTTATCACAGACGGTTCTAAACATAGAACCAGCTCTGTTCATTTCCCCACTGTAGTGATGTAGTCTAAAACATTATTTCCTATATGAATAATGGAGATGTTGCACTGCACATGTTGTAGCTATTTTCATGTTCTCTCACTATGTAGCTATTTTCATGATGTGTTTGTAGATGTTGCACTGCACATGTTGTAGCTATTTTCATGTTCTCTCACTATGTGGCTATTTTCATGATGTAGCTATTTTCATATTCTCTCACTATGTAGCTATTTTCATGATGTGTTTGTAGATGTTGCACTACACATGTTGTAGCTATTTTCATGTTCTCTCACTATGTAGCTATTTTCATGATGTGTTTGTAGATTTATGCCTTTGTTTTAATGTGTGCGGCCATGCTCACCACATGCTAGTTTTTTTTGCATTGATGGAATATATATCGACATAAGAGAGGTGTATTTTTCAAAGGAACACGATTGCAGTGGCATATAATCAATTTCTTCTAATGCATAGTATTTAGCAACCACCTAACTCAATTAATTTGTTTCCTCTTACCTCACCTCATCTATCTCATTTCTACCTATCTCTAGACTAGCTTTTCTGATTCTTTTAAATAGGCAATATCTTCCATAAGATAATATTATCATCTCTTCCTTAAATATGTATATGTATACTTGAATATATGTATAACTATTTTCCCCCTCCCCTCTACTCCTCTCCTCTCTTCCAACTTTTTTTGCTTCCTCATCTTATCTTATCTTATAGACCCACAAATTGAGCAACATGTCATCTGCACATTCTTCAACACTATCGCCGGAGGCGTCCGCTTCAAAATCCAGACGCCTAGGACGAGGGCTATCGAAGAAGCCAGAGGGCCAATTTACCATCACACAGGTCGATGTATCTGGGGTCCCTCTCCTTCCTCACAAAGCAGTAAGCGCATGGAGAAGCATGATCAGAATAGTTGCACAAGAACGAATTGAGATCACATTCAATTCGTGGAAGGACGTGCCTGCGACTCGGAAAAGAGAGCTGCTGACAGAAATTTTGGCATTGTTCGAGATCCCAGAAGAACACCAAGACGTCGTGCAACGACAAGCCTTGCTAGGGGCGTGCAAAGCACGGAAGAACTTCAAGAGCAAGCTTCTCAAGGACTACGTGGAGGAGGACAAAACGCCCTTTCATAAATACCCATTCCTGGTACCACAATGGGAAGAGTTCAAGGCTTCGAAGACGACCGAAGATTTCAAAAGTACAAGTGCGGCGCACAAGGCCCTCCAGGCAAAAAACACACCCCCCACAGACTTGGCACAGTTGGGTATGCGGGTAAAATCCCGCAGTGGAGGAGCGAGGACGATCAGGCAGCCCTGCAGGACAGTGCCCCGCCATTTGCCAATATCCCGGATGAACGCACTCGAAATTGGATTAGAGCAAGGTCATCCACAACGACATCGGGGGATGTCTCCTTTCGAAACTCTGCAGACCAGCAAGTGTCCCAGCGCCTGGTAAGATATCGATCGAACTACGTAGCTTGTAATTACTCAACAACTTCGTACGAAGTGAAATGACATGTCGTGCTCTTGCGGAAGAGCTGAGTTTTGAATCTACCCCGATCATTCCAGATCAAGGGAGAATGATATGCTCTCCGCGCCCTGGAAACAAGGAACACCTGGCCGTCACGAGAGGCCTTGGCCTTACGTTCCTTGGAAACATGGTTTCCAAGATGACTCAAATGTATCGGTGCGAAGAGAAACAAAGGCGGCGTGGCGCACGGCTACGAGAAGAGATCAAGGCATCTCTTAGAGAGGAGCTAATGGGTGAGCTGGCTGATGTAGTCGAGATGAGGTGCGAAACATACTGAAAGTCGCAGCCGCCGCCACCGCCTCTGCTAGCTAGCCCGCACAATCGTCCGAGTAGTTGCGCGTCCAATCCGACGCAAACCGATGCGATTTCTGTGGACAACATCCGGTAATAATTATTATCTCTCGAATGCTTGCTCCATTGATAGGCCTATTCGAGTAGCTAATTCAGTATCGTTATGTAGGAGCCTACGGTGCGGGCTCCAAGTGAGATATGCCTCCGTTCCCTTGCACGCCGCCAGGGCGGGCATATCATGCGTATTGGGGCTATCTTTGCACGGTCAGCGTTAGCACCAGCTTCGCAAAGTTAATGTGGATGGTGTGCATGTCAATTTTGAGGTCGTCCCACTACCGAAGCCCCCAACGACGAGATCGTGACTCTAGGGCAGGCCATTGGAACATTCATCCGATGGCTGGCGACATCTCCTCGGAGGCTTCTTCACGGTGGCGGGACCGGAAGGCGGTGCAAATCGAGCAACATGCACCGGTGCCATCTCCACTACAAGACTTGTCTCCACCACCGCTAGCTGCACCTGCTATCTCCAAAGGTGCTATTCTCGCGAGCAACTTGCACCGCTGCTACCTTCTGATCGATGTCATTAAGTCGACCTACACCGAGGCGGCAAGGGTAGCAAGGCCAGCAAGGGCAAAGCAAAGAAGACCAATGATGATATCCTGTACTGCCATTGGCCCGCAAATTCGTGCTTGGCCACCGTTGCTCGAGCCAAGGTCCTCCAACCCCTAGCATATAGTTGCACGCAATTGCACAAGTGGTATATGGAGCGATCCAATAAGCCGAGGGAGAACGGATCTCAAGTGTCATTTGTCAAATTCGCGCCGCATGATTTACATCACAATCTTCAAGAGTGTGTCTTCGTGGTCGCCTTTGAGGATTTATTCGATCTTTTCACGCTCAACACTCTTGACGTCTCACTCATTCGATGCTGGACACTTTAAGTGTGTACAATCACAGTCTCTGTTCATGTCATACCGATAAATGTCATATATAATTTGTTGCTTTCGTGTGTATATGTATAGACACATGCTGACTAGAGTTAGAGAAACCAAATCATCGTCGGTTGGTTTCTTGGACCCACACTTGGTCGCCAGGAGTACCATCGGCCAGGAGTCATCTGTCGTCGAGAGGTACATTGCAGTAGCACTGCTGCAATACCGCAATAAGGAATATGCACTTATGCCCTTCCATCAGAACTATCATTGGATTTTAATAGTAATTATACCAAAATGGAACAAGGTTTATTACCTTGATTCCCTAAGTAAGAATAAAATGGACTTCACAGTTGTCAGCCAAGTAATCGATAGGTAAGTACATTTTCTCCATACATACCTATATTGTACTTTTTTCTTTCCTTCTGAATGACTAAGGTTAACTTTTTCGAATCACGTAGGGCGTTCGCGACGTACATTGCAATGGGAGGTGTCTCGAAGCAAGGGGCCAAAGGCCTGACACATGCTCGAGATTTTAAGGTATTCGCTATTACACATTAATCAATCCTATGCAACAGTTGGTAGTAATGCCTTTTGAATTAACACATTGCATTTTTTGCAGTGCCACCAGCAGTCGCCGGGCAACACATGTGGATTCTATGTTTGCCACCATATGGAACTACTCCTCGAGGATCACCAATTCCAAGGTTTGTCAATCTTCCCATAATTACTTCATACTTATCACGTTATATATATATATGCACATTGATATTCCTATCGACAGGCTGCGTTCATCCCGTCAACTGCATTGAAACAGCCCGACCTTTCACACATTCAAGGAGAGATGGCGTACTTTCTGGTGGCTAACGTCATAAACCCAGCTGGAGATTTCCACTGTGCACCATGATCTTTTATTGCTCTATCACTCTGGAATCGAGGTCTTGCGAAAGGAAGATATCCATAATCAACGAACTTGTCGGGCGCACAAGCAATACTTGAATGGCAATCATGCACCATCCAAGTATAGCTTGTTCACTCTGACAAGTTTGTTGATTATGGATCAGTTCCTTTCGCGAGACCTCGATTCCGGAGTGATAGAGCAATAAAAAATGCAATGTTACTATCTAAGTGGAAATGAATGTACATCTTTTGTAATTGTATATTTGTTAATGGATATTTTATTTCATTTCAATTAATTGATTTGCGAAATTGATGTTTTATGTTTGTCAAATGGATGTTTTATGTTTCGCAAATGAAGTGCGATGTGAATTGGATGTTGTATGTGAATTGGATGTTGTATGTTTGTCAGAAAGTGTATGTATATCTGCTTGTCTCAGAGGGCATGGCTAGCATTTCCTGAGGCTAGCCAATAAACAGGAATAGATTTAGGGGTAGAAAAGAATATCATAGACAATTTTTAACAAAAAACCCTCTGTGATAGGTGATATATCACAGACGGTTTTTAACAAAAAACTGTCCGTGATAACTAGATATCACAGACGGTTTTTAACTAAAAACCATCTGTGATAACTAGATATCACAGACGGTTTTTAACTAAAAACCATTTGCGATATTTGCACCACAGACGGTTCAAAAACCGTCTGTGATGACCTCGTATTATCACTGACCCATAAATTCAGACGGTTCACAAAATCGTCTGTGATGACGTTTAGGAACCGTCTGTGATGACCTTTTCTGTAGTAAAGGCTAAACCCTCACGCCTTTGATGGCTCGGAACTTTAGGGGTAAATGATGCACGCATGGAGACTGGCAGACTTTATTAGGTGTTTCAGAACGCCTCTAAAGGACTAAAAAACACCTCAAAACATTTTTAAGGTGTTTTTGACAATGTCAGAAGTAGTAGCGAAGAGAAATGTCTTACGAGGCCTTTTGTTCTAAAACGACATCAAAGATGTATAACTGCATTTTGAAATGCCTACCATTTTGAAATGCCTACCAGTATTGTTTGAGGTGATTTAAAAATCACCTTTAAAGATTTTTTTCATACGATTTGAATGTTGCCTTCAAAAATGTAGTGAGGCATTGTAGGAAAACTCCTTCAAAGTTCACTGAGGCTTAATAAAATTACAATTGGGTCTAGCTAGTAATGTTAACAAGCACCCTAAGAACAAATTTTGGAATCAACTGTAAATAAATAAAATCATATTTGATGTTCTTCTAAAATCATAAATCTTTCATAAATGATCGATAATATTTCAGTGAGAATGTGAATAATCCCCATAACTTTTTAGCATTTGAATAATTTCTTTGCAACTTGTTTCACAGTACACACAACCATACGCTCCTTGCGATTGTTGCATTAGTCCATGTCAGACCCCGAGTTCAGCAAACCCAGATTCTCTATGATTCCACTGTACCATTCCCTGGATTAGTAGATAGTGCTCATAGATACATTACTGCATATCAAAAGCATATTATGAGGAAGCGTAGATAATACAATAATAACTTACTCATGTGCCGATTAGGCCAAAAACAAAGAATGCAGCAATGAAAACAATTACTCAAGTGAGACCCTTAGGACTTGCCCACAAGTAGCCAACTAGGGTTCACAACCTAGTTCTTGGCCTCGTCATATTCCAGTTCTGTCTATCCCTTCAAAGCACCGTAGTGATGGTTTCATCCTTCTTATGACTAAGTAATGGTAATTAAGCAAGAGCGAGTACGATCGTACTCAGCAAGCTACCACACATAATGCAATAATACTTGATGCTAAGCTGTCAAGGGGGGCTTGAGGTTCTTTTAGTTGCTAAAAGCATCATTTTGAAAGTTACAATAACTAGGAAAATTCTTGAGACTTGGCAATTTTAATTAAAACAGATTTTATAAAGTTGTTTGTGAGAATGCAGTGGTAATCGTAGCACAGGTTACATCCACCTTTTACAGTGCATAGTTACCTCTACCAAATGCTAGTTTTCACCACTAGAGTACAGTTCTCTCTAGGAAAATCAAAGTCAGGTGCACCTCTGCTTGATAAGTTTTCATCCCCATTCACAAAGATTTTTGAAATAGAACTAACTCGAGTAGGTTCCCATGTCCGCCCTTGACTGTGGGCATGGCTGTTTGAACATTTTATACTCTGTAGAGATTGCATATCTTTACCCACAAGAGACAAACAACCCGATGGGCCTGCGCAATTTGTTTGTCACGCAAATTGAGAGATTGTCACGAGGCCTTTATAATACCTCGCCCCTTAGCATCTCACCCCTATGGGATTCTCCCACAGATAGTGGATTCCATAAATTGTGCGGGATATTCCACCATAGTGATTAGCACAGTCGTACTCCGCTCTCTACAACGCTAGCCCATGGCAAACATCACCCTCCACTTGGTGTCCCATTCAGGCCGGATCTTTGTCATCCTCCTACATGTTCCCTCCTTTCCCCTAGCTGTGAGATGACTTCGAGGGTCTAGTAAATTATTCAGCCAAGCCTACAATTTACCAGTTTGTGGTTGTACTATTTTATAATAGGTGGTTAACACAAGATTAAGTCCTTAATTTATCAGGGAGGTGCATACCGCAACCAAAGATTCTCGTATTACATTTATACCAACCTCTCTTACCATCTGTCTAGATAGGTACATCAAGTTTTTAGGGTTTGGAGAAGTATAACAGAGTTGTCACAAATTATCAATCACCTACTTTGCGTGACTGTCTCAAAATAAGTTTTCATGTTTGAAGAGTAGATTTGGGCAATTTAATGCCCTAGACTTGCATGCAATCTAATTCCCTGATGATTTGGGCAATTTAATGATTTGGACAAGTTACACTAGGAAGTTTAATAGAGTTGATGCATGCATAAGGATTTACAAAGGAAGGCATAATATGGTTATTTGCATAAAAAGCTACATTGGAGTAAATATCGTAAAATAAGTATAAAAGCTGAATTTGATACAGTATGTAAAAACATTCTTCTTAACTAAAATAATATCATTAGTGCAGACACCAACCTAACACTAGGCATGGGTAAGTAATTCTATAAAATTTCTAGTTAATACTAATGTACTAACTAGGTTTTCATCTAGGGTGACAAGGCATGTTTGTTCAATATCAAATTTGGCCATACACAAAGGAATTTGGTGTAACTAAAGTTTAAATCACATTTGAACTAATTTGAATAAAATTACGCATGCATATTAATTTAAAAATAACATAAATAATTTAAATTACTAGGAACAATATGATCAAAGGTGTAACTTGCCTTGCTCGAAGTCCGGTGCGAGTCGTCGAAATAAAACTCTCCGGATTCATCGTAGTCTACACGCGAAGAACCAAAAAATTCAAAAATTTGAAAAGAGTCCAGAAATAGATAGTTTAAGATTTTAGAAGAATTTAAAATTTTAAATGGTTTAAATCGGAGTTAAATGAAGAAATACAGGCTTTCGGAAGTTTGAAACTAAAGAAAAAGAAAAAGACTGAATTTTGGAATTATTTTTATACTGAAAAATCAATTCTATGATGTCAGCATCAAATTTCATTTCTTTGGCAGAATTATTTTTACATTGGAAACGATTTTATTGCACTGACAGGTGGGGTCAGACTTACGGTAGACTGGGTTCACAGCTCGGCTCGGTTCACCGCTGACGTGGCAACCGAAGTCGACGTGGTCGAGCTGTGGCGCCAGGTGGCTGCCACGTGGCTGCCAAGCATGCATAAGTGCTGACGTGGCAGAGCTAGCCGGAGGCGGCGTTCGGGCTCACGGGCTCGCCGGCGCTTTGGCGCAAGAGCGAGAGGGGAGCGAGGTGAGTTTGCCGGTACCTGTAGCAATGATCAGCGATGGCCGAAGGGCGGTTGGCAACGAGACGAGGCGGCTTCGCTCGGTGGAGGGGCAAAAGTCAGTCGCCGGGGCACGAGGAAGACGGAGGTGATGTCGGTGATGTGCGGAAGTAACCAGGGCAGCAACGATTTCTCACCGGTGCTCACTCAGGCAACGAGAGGGGAAAGGGCTTTCGGCGCACAAGGGTGGCAAAAGGAGGGATGGACGGGCTTGGGGAAGGGTTTTTATAGGGGCTCGGGGTGAGAGGGATCGTCACTGGTTACTCACAGAGTAACAACGGCCATGAATGGCGCATTACGGCATCGTGAGCTTGAAGGAGGGGAAAAATGGCAAAATTGAGTGAGGAGTGAAGGAGGCTTCAAAAGGTGCATTACCTCAGAACTTAAATGAAGGAAACAGTCGAATTAAAGCTTGGGGAGGGGTCGGCAATGGCGGCTCGGTCGGTAGGAGAAGAAGAGAGGGGAGAAGAAGGAGCTGACATGCGGGCACCGCATGTCGGAGAGAGAGAGAGAGGAGAACGCGAGGGGCAGACGGCCAGATGAGCGCCACGAGTTACAGAAAAGATCAGGGCCGTTGGATTTAAAACGAAGGGGTAAGTGGAAAGGGACAGCTCAGATTAGATCGGGCGAGGATGGATTGCGCCAGGGAGTGACACGTGTCAGATGGAGGAGGTTTTGGTTTTAACATTTGTTTTTAATTTTCAGAAATACTAGGAAGCTTCAAAAATACTTAGAAAATAGCAAATAAAGTCTAAAAATTCCAGAAAAATTTATAAAAAAATTCCTGGAGCTATTTTAGACTTAAACAAAATATTTGCAACTTAAATTTTGTCTTTTATTTTTTTACAAAAATACTTTTTAGCTTCAAAGTTAAATTTTAAATTCCAAAAAATTCTAAAAAATACTATAAATCAAGGAAAACGCAAAATAAACTCTTTTTGGCTTAAAGAAATGTTTAAATTAAATTTTATTACTCTAGGCTTCTAGAATAAAATCCAGATAAATCCAAATAAATTCCAGAAAACCAATAAAATGCAATTAAAATTTCGGGATGTTGTAGATAAGGATCAGGTATTTCAAGTGTCAAGGATGGCATATTAATATTAATATATCATCAAGTAGGCATGTAGCTACCTTAAGATTTGACATACATTTGCATAATAAATTAAGCATGCAATTTGATAATTTAATGGAACATACTTTTGCATAAAATGTGGGATCAATATGATTGAAGTGATGACTTCCCATGCGTATTGTACTACAGCCTTGATTTAGTTCAAAGCCTGCTCAGTTAGTAGTCTTGAATCTTTGCTCTTCATCTTTTACTCAAATCATGATCCTATTTGAACTTGTTGCCTCTTCGTGACTTCATATTGTAACAAGCGACAAACGAACGAAAGACCAAATAAATCCAAATAACTTCAAAAGTTCAAATAGAATTAATTGAGCTTATTTTTTGTTGCTATGATTGAGGATATGAGAGGGGATTTAGTGAGTTGTGGGGTAGAAACAAAGTCAAACACTAGTGCACAACAGGTCATCACAGATGGTTTCACGAGCCGTCTGAGTTTATGGGTCAGTAATAATACGAGGTCATCACAGAAACCATCTGTGATATATGGTTTATCATAGATGGTTTGTAGTTGAAACTGTCTGTGATAAACCATATATCACAGGTGGTTTCTACTGCAAACCGTCTGTAATGTGGACTATCACAGATGGTTTTTAGTAGGCATTTTTTACGGTAAACCGTTTGTAATGCAGACTATCACAGATGGTTTCTACTAGAAACCATCTATGATAGTTTGCATTATAGACGATTTGCAGTAGAAACCATTTGTGATAGTCTGCATTACAGACGGTTTGCAGTAGAAACCGCCTATGATATATGGTTTATCACTGATGGTTTCAACTACAAACCATCTATGATAAACCATATATTACAGATGGTTGCTACTACAAACCGTCTATGATAGTCGACTATTACAAACGGCTACGAGTTAATAATCGTTTGTGATATTCTTTTGTGTTCCTAAATCTATTTCTGTTTATTGGTTAGCCTCAGAAAATGCTAGCCATACCCTCTGAAACAAGCAGATCAACATAGTATATATACATCCAATTCACATTCATTCACTTTGGAAACAAGAACGTCTATTTCACAAATCAATTAACATAAATGAAATACAAATGAACAATTAAGCTCAATCTTATCCTAGTGAAATTCATTCTACATTGTGGAACTCCCCATTTTCTTTTATGACTTTAGACATCAAGAAGTACACATACGGTCTTCAAATATGTTTATGGTCGGCCTATTCCAAAAATCTTGTAGTGATGGACAGAACTGTTGGTATGAAGATCAATGTCGTGCATACATATATAAATTGATAAGTATGAAATAATTATCGCGAGATTGACAAACTCTAGGATTGTTCTTCGCGGAACCGATGAATAGTTGCATGTTGTGGCAAAAATAGAATTTACAGGTGTTGTTGTCCGACGGCTGCTGTTGGCACCACAAAAATGGAATTTGTTAGTTCAAGAGGCATTAATATGAAGTGTTGTATAGGATTAATATGTACTAGCAAATATCGAGAATCTAGAACGTGTTGTAGGACGTCGATCCCTCCCTTGGATTTCCGTACCTTTGCAATGTACGTGGTGATCGACCTATGTGATTCCGAAAGGTTAGCCTTAGTCATTGGGAAGAAAGGAAAGATTACAATAGAGTTACCTATGGAGGAAATGTATTTACCGGTTGATTACTTGTTGGACAACTATGTAGTTGGTTTTGTTCTTCTTTAGGGAATCAAGCTATATTACCCTGTTCCATTTTAGTATAATTACAATTAGAATCCAGTGGAATCTACATAGGTATGTCATGTTCATTATATCTAAGTTCGTATTGCTTATAAAGTGCAAATTAATAAGTATAGCCACTAGTGTAGCACTTACCCCTAATTGTAGGGCATAAGTATGAATTCCTTGTCCCAGTGACCCTTCAATCCCTATGACCCTTTAATCCCTACGTAATGTAATTATTGATGAAGGATGCATCTTCCTTGATGATATCCATGGCGACCAAGCGTGGATCAAGAAAACCAACTGGTGATTTCGTTAATCTTGCTTCACTCACCATGTACCTACATATATGACATTTATTAACATTACATAAATGTAGATAATAATTGCACACACTTACAGTGTCCAACATCGAATGAGTGAGTCATCGAGTGTGAAGAAAAAGAATAAGTCTTCGAAGGTCACCGTGAAGATACAACCATGAATATTTTGCTGTACATGATGTGGCATGAACTTGACGTTCACACCCGAGCATCGTTGTTCCTCTAACTTGTTGGCTTGTTTGATGTAATACATATGCAATCTCTAGCAAGATAGTCCTAGAGTTAGGAGGTGCGCTTTTGGGACGACCAATGGCTCACCTAGCATGAATTTTTGGGCCAATGGCAAGTAGAGGATCTTATCATTCATCTTCTTCGGTTTGCCCTTGCCGCCTCGGCTGAAAGCCAACTTCACGATAGTCAACCGGGCAAGAGATGTAGATGCATCGTGCCCTTGTTGCGTCTGTGTAGGTAGCGTTGGTGCGGATCACGCATGTGAAATTGGCACCAGTGCAGATAGCTCCTCTAGACTTGGCACCAGTGCAGGTAGCTCGAGTGGACTTGACACCAACGCAGATGGATCTCGTGGACTTGGCACAGGTGCAGGAGCCTCCAGGTGGATGTCGCTCTTGGGCCACTGGATGAATGTTCCAATGGCTTACCCTAGAGTCATGACCTTGTCGTTCAGGGGCATCTGCAGCAGGACAACCTCAAAATTGGCATGAACACTATCCACATTCACTTTTGCGAAACCTAACACTAGAGATACACCGTGCACCAAGGCCCCAGCCCCAGATGGATATGCCTGTCCCCAAGAACCGCACAGGGCAACGGAGGTATATCTCACTTGGACCTTGCACTTCGTAGCCATCTACATAACTATACAAAATTAGCTACTCCAATAGGCCTATCAATGGATCGAGCATTCTAGAGATAATAATTATTACCAGGATGTCATCGACAGGAAATGGTTGTCGCTTTCCGAGGTAGGGTTGGATGCACAGCTACTCCGACGGCCGAAGGGCTGCCTAGCATAGGAGCGGCGGGGACTTCCTGCTGATTTCGCTATACCTTTGCATCTCATCTCTGATTTTTGCCATAATATCCTCTCGTAGCTATGCTTCATGCTTGGCTTGGCTCTCTTTCTACTCCGTTTAGCTTCGGAGTCCTCTATGAAGCCATGTTTCCAAAAGACATAAAGACCAAGGGCTCTCATGCGACCCGGTGCTCCTTGTTTCCAAAGGTAGCAGAGCGTAAAGCTCTCTTCGTAACTGCTTTGAATGAGCCTTGGGAAGATTGTACACTCAGTGCTTCCAAGCGGTGGGACACTTTCTCGTCTGTGGGGTTTCGAAAGGAGATGGCCCCCGGTGACACGGTAGATGACCTCAATCTTATCCAGTTTTGGGCACGCTTATTAGGGATCCCGGGAAATGGAGGGGAGGTCTCCCGCAAGATTGTCTACTCATCCTCCTGCCTCCATTGCAGGATTTTACCTGCATAACCAGTGGTGCCAAGTCTATGGGGTGTGTATTTTTTTGCCTGGAGGGCCCTGTGCGTCATACTTTCACTAGTAAAATTATCTGTTGTCTTCATCGTCACAAACTCTTGCCATTGCAGTTCTAGGAATGGATACTTGTCGAAGGGCGTCAGATCCTTCTCCATGTATTGCTTGACAAGTAGGCTCTTGAAGTTCTTCCACGCTTTGCACGCCGCTAGCAATGCATGTCGTCACATGGAGGCCTGGTGTTCTTTCGAGATCTCGAACGATCGAAAAACTTCCATCACAACTGACTTTTTTGAACTTCAGTCATCTTCCATGAAACAAACGTGATCTCAATCTGTTCCCTTGCAACTATTATGACTATTCTCTGGAATACGGACACTGCTCAGTGAGGATTGAGAGCGGTCCCAAATGCATCGACATCCGTAATGGTAGATCGGCCCTCAGGCTTTTTCGATAGTTCTCTTCCTTTTCGGAATTTTCCAGATGATGGTTCATCACACACATCCGGTGACAATGTCAAAGAATGAGCGGATGACATCTTCAAAAGATAATAGAAGTGAGCAATTCTTTGAACTCTAGACTACCTCACCGAATATCTGAAGACAAGTAGTAGTGTTATTGTGTCAAAACTATTTACTTCAATAAATCACATTCATATCAATAATATATTCATGCACTGTGATCTCTAAAATTCAGAATATATACTCCTTTTGTTAGCCAATTAGGCTTATTTTGTCATTTAATTGATGGTGGAGTTATACTTTAAACTAAGCAATGTATAGAGATCAAACTATTATCTCCCAACATGAACAATGTAATTAAGACAAAGGACAATATGCTAAACTGAGCACAAGCATGAGCATTTGTAATTAAAATAATCCATAGAATACTCAATCTGACAAGTTGTCCTCATCAAGTAATGATAAATCAATACTAGCAAAATACTCTCTCATTAGTCATAGTGGTCTCAATCTGACAAGTTATCCTAATTGAGCATTCACAAAGCCCACATTTAATTAACAAAGTCCCCTAGTGCTAGACCTTACGAGGAGCGCCACTGGAGTCGGGGGAGGCGGCGACAGGCTCGGGAGGAGGAGGAGGGCGATGGCCTCGGGGGAGGAAGGCCACTGGAGTTTGGGAGGCGACGACAACATCGAGGGAGGCGGCGATGGGCTTAGGAGGAGGAGGGCGACGGCCTCGGGAAAGAGGGCGATGAGCTCGGGGAGGAAGGCCGCCTCGGGGGAGGCGACAACGGCCTCGGGAGGAGGAGGAGTGCGATGGGCTCGGGGCAAGTGGCGACATTAGTGGGCAGTACGGTGGGGACAAACCCTAGTGCGAATATATATAAGGGAATAATCAAAGACAATTCTATTTAAGAGCCATCTATGATATTTACCATCAGAGATGGTTCTTACTTAAAACCGTCTATAACAACAAAACATCATAGACAGTTTTGATATAGAATCTTCTATGAATATATATATATATATATATATATATATATATATATATATATATATATATATATATATATATATATATATATATATATATATATATATATATATATATATATATATATATAATAGACAATTTTACTTTAAAACCGTCTGTGATGTTCCCTACTGATATATCACACATTCTCATATACATAAATGCAAATTCACACACACACAAATATATATATATATATATATCGCACATTCTCATATACATATATAAATGCAAATACAAAATATATGTTACATAAACATTTCATTCATCAGTCCACTTGCTTATTTCCTTTAAAAATCAGCCCTCCATGATGATCGACATGTATGTAGCTACTTTCATCATGCTCTTCCTCTATCCTTATGTCGTTTCTGAAAGGAGGCAACTCATCAAATTAATTGTATTCTTCCTCGTCCACTACTTTTTCAACTCCAACAATTCTTCTTTTTCCATGAAAACTTGAACAACTTAGTTAGCGAGTACAAATGGTTTGTCTTTGTATCCGACATGTTTGAGGTCCACGGTAGTGACACCGTATTTGTCGACCTTCACCTGTGGGAGATGGACCCAACGACACTGAAATAAGGGAATTTTGAAAAGCATGTAGTCGAGCTCCCAAATCTCCTCTATGAACCCATAGTAGGAGTTCCTCAACCCATCAATACTGAGCGCATTTATGCGAACACTATTGTTCTGGTTTGTGCTCTTTACATCCTGAACCTGCGTATAGAATGTGTACTCATTTACGTCATGTCCTTGCTATATCAAACTGTAAATGTTGACCCTTCTGCCAACCATGTCAGCATATCACTTGACGAGCTCCTAGCGAGACGCTCCTTCAACCATTGGTTGAACCGACTATTGTGTTGTCTCGTGATCTAAACATCTGGCCGCTTTGGATTCTATTGCCAAAGCACACCTTTGTGTTGGTCGATATACGGGGGCACTTCAGTCATGTGTTGCAAGATTGTGAAATGGGTTTGAGTATACGTATCCATATCTGAAGTAACTACTTTCATTCCGATAGTCTCGATACCCTTGAGCCTCCCCTCATGGTGAGATAGAGGCACACCTATCGGTTCGACCTGACCTATGTAATCGACACAGAACTCAATAACCTCTTCAGTTGTATAACCTTCGACGATGCTGCCCTCTGGCTGAGATCAATTCCGCACATAGGACTTGAGAACTCCCATGAACCTCTCGAATGGGTACATGCTACGCAGGAACACGGACCCGTATATTTTTATCTCCCACACAATGTGAACAATGAGATAGATTATGATATCGAAAAATGATGGAGGAAAATACATTTCAGATGACATAGAGTCGTCACCACCTCGCCCTATAGAGCATCTAGTCTTTCAGGATCGATGATCTTGGAGTAATCAGGTTCTAAATTCATTCTGATATACGTAAATGCAAATTCATTAATGCCTTAGGAGTAAATATGCTTTACTTAATTGTTTTTTACCGGTCAATAATGCCTTCATTTCATTATACCAAGACACTTTACATATATAGGAGACAGTTAATACAAATTCAATAGCTTTATTTTACATATGGTGATGAGGACATCACTTCCATGCATACAACCAATGGATCTGAACCTATACACTTGCAAGGTCCAATCACACGAGCTCGTGCACAACAATTGAACTATCAGGTAACTTCGTTTCTAGGAGCGTTTTGTTTCTCATGAGAATTTGCTACTACCTAATGCATGTGATGTTCTTTTACTTAGGAACTTAGGATCTGATCATGAAGACACACATGTGCGGTTCAATTCAGCTTTTGAAGACAGCACCAACTTCAAATGTGCATGACTTTCACATACGGAGTCCGTTTGAGGCTCATGAGTACTCGATGGAAAGCTTTTCTCGTCCTCTTTCTAATGGATTTGACTTCATCTCCAAATTCCTCTTGTGCATATTACAACCACACAAAGAAGGCGCCGTGTTACCTGTTTGGGCCAAATTGGGCCTTGTAATGCTTGGGCCACAGGAGAAGGCGCCCCCTCTCTAGGCCCATACTGTTCACGGTCACACTATTCATGTGAAAAGTACCATGAATAGTACCACCTCTTATTTCTTAATTTTGTGCAGCCTTCCCTCCCCTATTTAAGGAGACCACACACTTCTAGTTTTCTCGGATTTTGTTTGCTTTGTTTTTCCATTGTGAAAACTCTTGTTTTTCACTTGTGTTGACTAGACCAATCATAAAGAACCTCTACGAAATCCCACCTTTTGAACTTAATTTATATATTTGCAATTTCAGATTGCTTGTGATCTTATGCTTGCGTGTTCTTCGGTTGCATGCAGGAATAGACCTTCGTAGTCAAGTCAACCGCGGCCTTGGCACGGTTCATAACAACTTGGTGATTAGTTCAGCGATTGCTTGGTTCATACGTGATTCGTTCGTAGCCTGGATCGTGAGAGTTGATCATTGTCCAATCGAAATTATCCTTCTCATCGAAAGATCGGGATAACAACAGCGCATCATATGGCCAAGCAGCGTGGCTAGTCACTTCTTACAAAAGATAACCAAAAAGTAGAAACTAAGTTTATTCTAGTGGCAGAGGTAGCATGCTATCTTCGCCTTCAAAGCTTTGTAGGCGATGTGGTCATCATCAGATGGTTTAGGATCATCAGCGAACAAAGCCCGAAATGCATCCACCCACTAACACGCTCGTTCGAGTGTCTCCCGAGCACCTTTCGACTAAACAATCAAGTCAAATTGAGCCTATAGGCTCTCTTCCCTTTCTTGAGGGGTCTCAGCAAGGTTGACTCGGTCATCTGCTGCCTCAACTAAGCACTCCAAGTGACGGCAAGCCTTTGAAGACATGCAACATTGTTGTGGAGGACTATATTGATGGCAAGGTTAGCTCTCCAAAAGTGGGAGACCAACCGGAAGACACGGCGAAGGAGGATGTCAAAATGGTGGAAGGTGGCCTTCAACTACTTTAGCCAATCCCTGGACATAGGAGGGAGGACACTGTTGGTAGTGTCCTTTCGTAGCATTTGCCAGCGTACGGCCAAAGAGGTGCTCGACCAGGATGGCCAGGTTACCATCAATACCTATGACAAGGAAGCGTAGGGAGCCATTTATTTGTGCTTGAAAGACAAGAAAGATAGCCGGCCGGTGAAGTGCTCGTACATGATATGTGGGGATTAATCTCCGGTGGCGGACAATCATTTTTATACAACAAGGAATACATTCAGCGCATGAGATGAAGAGACGCATCAGGGAGTCGAAACGCGCGCATCAGGGAGATGAAGCTATATCATAAATGGTTCCAGCCACAAGTCGTCTGTGATACGCAACTTTCACAGATGGTTTGTATCAATAACCGTTTATGAAATTTGTATCAATAACCGTTTATGAACTATCACATACGGTTCTCATTAAAAATAGTCTGTGATATATGCAATTATCATAGACGGTTATTAACAAGAACCATCTGTAATAGTTGCATATCATAGATAGTACACGGTCATGCATGTAAAATCGTCTATGATAATTACAGCACATATGGTTCCCCATGAACCGTCTGTGACGAAGCGTCCAATATAGCTTGTTTTGATGTAGTAATCCTCCACCTTCAGCGAGTCAGGTGATGAGGGAGGCAGTACCACATTTACTCCACTCTAATTCCTACATGGTGCATCCTAGCTGCAGCAAACACCATACGTAGTAGGGAGGGTGGGGTTTGGAGACACGCAGAGGTTGACGATGGCGAGGAAGGCGTCAAGACATGCTGTGCTATGAGTGCGCACGGTGGTGGCGAGGCAGGGCGGCGGCCATGACCTAGGATAGGAGGGCAAGGAGGTGGGGATTATAATTTTTTTATTATTATATTATATCTCATGGTAGTTTTGATTTTATTCTATACCATAAGTTGAAGGGTAAGGGGATACTTGAAGAGGTTGGATGATTCTTTACTAAATGTCTTATTCATAAGGTCTTCTTTGATAATTTCACATAGTATTTTAGGCTTCTCTTGTGAAACACATGTTAAATTCTGTCGGCATGGCATTTTGCGGAACATCCCCTATAATGAGACTTATACATTTCTCATAACGCCTTGTATTAGGCAGTTTTCTTAGGAGTTTTTAGAAATCGCCTTGAAAAGTTTACTTGTTTACGTGTTTTATTAAAATTGCCTTAGAAAATAGCTAATCCAAGGCAGCATTTTCTTAAAATGCCTTCCAGAAAACGCCTTTAATTCCATCCATGTTGTAGTGGCATATATAGGACTAGCAAGTTCCTGCTATCCTTTGTTTTCACCAGGGTAAAAAGTTGTAAGGGTAAAAACCTGAGAGGTGGATCTTTTCGCCTCATGCTGCCATGGAATTTAATTTGGTGCAGCACGGGACAGATGAGCAGCGTGATATGGAGAGACATCTTTCTGGAGTATCTGCAGAGCCAGAGACGTGCAATAGATGGAACGAGGACATTACAAGGAAACCGTGCACAATACCCGGTTCTTATGTCTCGTGGCAGATCATGGGATTAATTCGTATCCTATCCTCCTCACCCACGATTGCTTGATGAATCTGAAATCTTGCAAATGAAGTACAAACTATACATTACTACTACATAACGTATTTTAGCGTAGGAAAAAACTATAGTGAGTATACAGCAAAGCAGTACTCCTAATGGTACTATACTTGAGTAATGTGGATTTGCACTTCAGCAATGAATTCCTAGATAGGTCTGCAAATTTGAATCCAACGGCCGGCCAACAATAGGATAATGACGAAATAATGTGCCTACACTACTATAGAAATAATATTAGTAGATGCCAAATCACAAACGGTTTGACAAAACCGTCTGTGACGTACACTATCATAGACGGTTTTAATTTAGAGAACATCTATGTTGTTTGTGTCGGGAAAAAGGAGTATCACAGACGATTCTTACCGATGAACCGTCTGTGATACTAGAATTTCTGAGCGGTTTTATTAAAAATCGCTCGTGATAATCTGGAATTATCACGAGCGGTTTTAATAAAACCGCTCGTGAAAATCTGAGAAACCGTCTGTGATAATCTGGCTATATATTTATTACACCGCTCAGAACCGCATCTGTCTTCATTTCGATTCAGATCTAGGCGCCGGAGCTGCACTGGAGAAGGCAAGGCTTTCGGCCAGTTCAGGCTAGTTAATTTGGTGGAGGAGGCAGGAGAGCTTTGAAGATTCATACATTCCTGGTAAAGATGGCAATGGGTACCCATAACCCGAAACCTGATGGGTAATTACCCCATTAGGGTACATATATGGGTTAAAATGTCTACCCATGGGTCTACTAATGGAGAAAAATAGGACCCAATGGAGTGCTGGTGTGGGTATGGTTTGACACTACCCATACCCATTACCCAATGGATACCCGAGTATTTATGGGCCATCTATTTGTAGCCCAGCCCACACAACAAATAATTATATTTGGCCCAGCCCAATAGATGTAAACTAAAACCCTAACCCTATTCCCCAGACGGCCGCCAGACCCCAATTCCCCATTTCACAGCCTCCAAGCCGTTCGGGGCTTCGGGTGCCCTCCAAGCCGCCGCCGCCACCCTCCAAGCCGTTCATCGCCGCTGCCCCCCTCGCCGTTCGATGCTGCCGCCCTCCAAGCCATCCTCGCCACCCTCTGCCAAGCCGCCGCCGGCGCACTCTGCCAAGCCGCTGCAGTCACCCATCTGCCAAGCCGCCGACGCCCATGGCACACGTTATCCTACCTTGAGGAGGATTGCAAGAGATATTTTTGCCATTCCAGTGAGTACAGTTGCTTCAGAGTCTGCTTTCAGCACTAGTGGAAGAGTTCTTAGTCCACATCGTAGTAGGCTCACTTCTCAGTTGCTTGAGGCTTTGATGTAGGTGATTTGATCCTTAATCTTGTATATCATGTCTCGGGTATGGGTCACCCGCCCGGTTTATTTCACCCGCGCGGGTATGGGTTTGGGGGAAATGTTATACCCACTTGTGCTATTGGGTCCTCCAGCGGGGATGTTTTTGCTTAATGGAGGTGGGTTTGGGGTGGTGAAACCCAATGGGTATAGACCCATTGCCATCTTTAATTCCTGGTTACCCTAGATATGGTTAGTAATTAAATTTAGTTTTGTTTGCATTATAATTTAGATCTAAGTTTTGGTGAGTGTTATTGAAGATGGTTTGCATCTACTTGACCATACATGATCAATTCCCGTCATGTGGGAGGCCAAATTTGTCAAAATTGTTGGTTATAAGTGGTTCGTCGATCGTTGGGGAAATAGCTGTTGTGTTTATAATATGAATTAAGCTAGCAAAGCCTCAAGCATGTGGTATATATGTAGTAATAATTATTTAATTTAATTTTTAATACTAAGTTGTTATATATATGCATAACGTAGGACCGAAGCTGGATGTATGCCGTGAACTGTGTGAGTGAAGAGTACATTAATAGCGTGTCTGCTTTTACAAGAGCTATCGAGGAGGATATGTTGAATAAGGGGGTGGAATATATGTACTGTCCATGCACTGACTACGAGAATTTAAAGATGTTTAAGAACCGAGAGCAGATTGAAGCGCACTTGATTCGGAGGGGTTTCAAAAAGGGTTATACGTGTTGGATCAGTCATGGCGAAGTCAATAATATGTCGCCGGATGACATCGCCGGTGAAGTGAATGATATGCCGCTAGATGACATCACTGGTGAAGTGAATGATATGCCGCCAGATGATGTCGATTGTTTTTTCGGATTCGGATAGGTTGCACGATGACAATCTGGATCAGATGCTTCGCGATGTAGAGGAGAACTATGATGAGAGAGAATATGTTAAATTCCGGGGCTTGATGGAGGACTCGGAAAAACCTTTGTTCACATGCTGTAGGTCAAAGTACACGAGGTTGTCAGCCGTGCTTGAACTGTTGAAATTGAAGGCAAGCAGCGGTTGGTCCGCAAGAGTTTCACGGCATTGCTAGGTCTTTTAGCGGACATGCTTTCGGAGGGAAATAAGTTGCCTAAAACCACGTATAAAGCCAAGAAGGTTCTTTGTCCATTGGGAATGGAAGTAGAAAGAATACATACATGTCCGAACGACTGTATCCTCTACCGTAAAGAGTATGCAAACATGCATATATGTCCGGTGTGCAATGCATCCCGATACCAACGTAACAGTCAATCAGATGATAGTGAGGGAACAGAGGTGAAGAAAGGACCTCCTGCTAAGGTGGCATGGTATTTTCCTATAATTCCTCGTTTGAAACGGTTTTTTTGCAAATCCAAAGTAGGCAAACTGCTGCGTTGGCACTCGGAGGAGCGCAAGAAGGATGGAATGCTAAGGCACCTTGCTGATTCCACCCAGTGGAGAAACATCGATAGGTGTTTTGCAGACTTTGATACAGAACCAAGGAATATAAGGTTTGAACTGAGTACAGATGGAATGAATCCTTTCAATAGCATGAGCAGCCGACATAGCACTTGGCCCGTGACTCTCTGCATCTATAACCTTCCTCCTTGGTTGTGTATGAAGCAAAAGTATATTTTGTTGTCGATACTTATGCAAGGGCCAAAGCAACATAGGAATGATATTGATGTGTACCTAGCACCGCTAGTGAAAGATCTAAAAGTACTGTGGAACGAAGGGGTATATGTATGGGATGCATACAAACGAGAGAACTTCACTTGCTAACCTGTCAGGCCAGAGTACAAAAGGTGCCAAAGCTTGTACTCACTGTTTAGATGGTATCAAGAGTGTGTGGCTGAAACACTCACGCAAAACCATGTACATGCGTCACCGCTGGTTCCTTCGGAGAGCTCACCCATACCGCAAGATGAAGAAACAATTTGACGGAGAGAAGGAGGACGGTTCAGCTCCAAGGCATTTAAGCGGAAAAGAGGTTTATAATATGGTTAAGGATTTAGATGTTGTCCTCGGAAAAGGACGTAAATTGAGGGCTCATGAGAAGAACATCTGGAAGAAGAGATAAATATTTTGGGACTTACCTTATTGGGAGTACCTAGATATTCGACACTGTATCGATGTTATGCACATAGAAAAGAATGTATGTGACAGCTTGATTGGTCTCTTACTGAACATTTGTGATAAAACAAAGGACAGTGTCAACGCACGGCTTGACTTGGCTGATAGGGACATTAGGCCTGAGTTAGCACCGACAAAAATAGATAATGGACGAACGTACCTTCCCCCTGTGTGTTACACTCTGTCCAAGGCTGAGAAAATAGAATAGTGCCAGTGCTTGCATGGTGTCAAAGTTCCATCTGGTTACTCCGGCAACATGAAGAAACTTGTTTCGATGCAAGATTTGAGGTTAAATGGCATAAAGTCTCATGACTGTCATGTGTTGATGACACAAATGCTCCCTATTGCAATTACAAATATTTTGCCGATCAAAGTCCGAGAGACAATCATGAGGCTATGTTATTTCTTTAACATAATTGCTCAGAAGGTCATCGATTCCGAAAGACTAGATGCTCTCCAGGAGATGTGGTGATGACTCTATGTCATATTGAGATGTATTTTCCTCCTTCGTTTTTCGATATCATGGTCCATCTCATTGTTCACATTGTGTGGGAGATAAAAATGTGCGGACCCGTATTCCTACATAGCATGTACCCATTTGAGAGGTTCATGGGAATTCTCAAGTCCTATATACGGAATCGATCTCGGCCGGAGGGCAGCATCATCGAAGGTTATGCAAGCGAAGAGGTCACTGAGTTTTGTGCCGATTATATAGCTTAGATTCAACTGATAGGTGTGCCTCAATCTCGTCATGAGGGGAGGCTCAAGGGTATCGGAACTATCGGAAGGAAAGCAATCACTCCAGATATGGCCGCGTATGCTCAAGCCCATTTAATGGTCTTGCAACACATGACTAAAGTGGCACCTTATGTCGACCAGCACAAGGATGTGCTTCGGCAACATAATCCAAAGTGGCCACAAGGATGTGCTTCGGCAACATAATCCAAAGCGGCCGGATGTTTGGATCATGAGGCAACACAACAATCGGTTCAACCAATGGTTGAAGGAGCAAATCGCTAGGAGCTCGCCAAGTGAGATGCTAACATGGTTGGCAAAAGGGACAATATTTACAGTTGTGACATGGCAAGGATATAACATAAATGGATACACATTCTATACACAGGCTCAGGATGTAAAGAGCACTAATCAGAACAGCGGTGTCCGCATAGATGTGCTCAGTACCGATGGGTTGAGAAACTCATACTATGGGTTCATAGAAGAGATTTGGGAGCTCGATTACGTGGTTTTCAAGATCCCCTATTTCAGTGCCGTTGGGTGCATCTCCCATAGGTGAAGGTTGACAAGTACGGTGTCACTACCGTGGACCTCCAACGTGTCGGATACAAAGATGAATCATTCGTACTTGCTAACCAAGTTGTTCAAGTTTTCTATGTAACTGATCTGGCAAATAAGAAGCGCCATGTAGTTCTTCATGGAAAAAGGAGAATTATCGGAGTAGAGAATGTAGTGGATGAGGACGAATACAATCAATTTGATGAGTTAGCTCCTTTTGGAAATGGCATAAGGGTTGACGACGAGCAACGTGACGAAACTAGTTACATACGCATTGATCATCATGAAGGGCTAATTTTTAAAGGAAATAAGCAAGTGCAATGAGAAAGTGCGATATATATGTGGGCATTTGCATTTATGTATATGACAATGCATGTATGTGATGTATATGTGGGCATTTGCATTTATGTATATAACAATACATGTGTGTGATTTATTTGTGAATTTGCATTTATGTATATAACAATGCATATGTGTGATGTATTTGTGAATTTGCATTTATGTATATATGAAAATGTGTGATATATATGTGAATTTTGAGAATGGGTGTCGTACATATGTATCTCTATGTTCATTGGGCTGTTGTAAAGAAATACTGATAATTGGTCTTATTACAGTGCCTGTTGTTGGTGTAGAGTTATTCATTGCGCTGTTGTAAAGAAATACTGATAATTGGTCTTATTACAGTGCCTGCTGGTTGGTGTAGGTAATAACTGCAGTGTGAGGTAGGAAGGGGCTTAATACAGACAGTTCTAGTTTAGAACTATCTGTGATAACTATATCACAGACGGTTCCAAACTAGAACCGTCTGTAATAAGCCTTCCTATGTATACCCTCAAGCTAGGGTTTTCTGCGTACGCTGCAGTTATAGATCTACATACTGTCTCGCCACTCACCCGATCAAGCCCGTTGCCGTCTCCTTCTCGGATCTCCCTCCTTCTCGCGTCCACGCCGTCGCCGCCGCCTCCTCGGACCTTCGTCCCTAGTCGCCGTCGACCCCCATCCACGCCGTTGCCGCTGCCTCCTCGGACCCCCGTCCCCAGTCACCGTCGACCCCCGTCCACGCCGTCATCGCCTCCTCGGACATCCGTCCCCAGTCGTCGTCGACCCGAGCTGTGGTGACCGGTGAACACTCCCTCCTCCTCCCCTTTCTCCTCTCCTCTCCTCTCCTCGCCGTCGACCCCCGTCCACGCCGTCACTGCCACCTCCTCGGACCTCCGTCCCCAATTGTTGTTGACTCCCGTCCACGCCGTTGCCGCCGCCTCCTCGGACCTCCCCAGTCGTTGTCTATATCATGAGTATTTAGGTTCTTTGTTTGCAAATATTGTGGGTTGTGCTTGTTTTATAATCTCTGGTAAATGTGCAAATACTGAGAGACATTGTTTGCTTGTGGCTCGATTTAAAGCTTGATGATGAAATTTGTCACATACTAAAAGCGATCTGTACATCTAGGATTAAATTGAGCTCAATCTGTGGTGCTTTCAGCTATCTGACACATTGCTCTTTGAGTTCTTAGTTCGGTTAGTTAGTTAGATCTTGTTGCTCTATGGTTATCTAGCATGCCGCAGCTTGTATTCTGAATTCAGATCTGAATAGAAGCATTTTTCAACTTTGAAGTATTGAGTATCTATGATTATGTTGTCTATTAACTGATCACCTTAAGCTATTGTCAGATTGCTACCTTATAGTCTTTGATTTAGATCTTCTGTCATACCGAAATTTTAGAAGTTGCTATCATTTGTATACGCAAACTTTACTGACAGAGAATGCATTGATTAGAGCTCAAATTTAATCTCTAGTTGTCTTATCACTTAATGAAGAGTATTGACATAGTATTGAGAAGGCCAAATATTAAGATTTGAGCACCTCTACTTCAGAGAGCATAACATCAATTACAACTGAGCTTTAGGCTGTTATAATTAATTCTTTTGTCATGAACGTGGGTAATATGCTCCTTTTAGAATTTATTATGTTTCATGAATTAAGACTATGCTCTTGTATAAATGACTTGGAAGAATTACATGTTTATATGCAATTTAGGTCATTTATATACTGTTTGAAATGTGCTTTAATATTGCTTAATTATACTGGCTGATTATTGTGAAAAGAGATGCTTGTGGGAACTGTCATACGCTCTATGAAGTAACTGGTCTTGTACTAAGATTGGATCACAAATCTTGAGCTCTAGATTAGTAGTCCTTTCGGTTTTGCTAGAGTAGTTAGAATTCTGTGCAGTCTGTGATCACCCGTTTAGTATATTAGTAGTCCTTTGGGTTTTGCTAGATTAGTAGTTCATGTTGTAGATTCAAGGTTTGGAGCTACTAATTCACATTTCTTAGAGCTCAAGGTTTGGTTCACATTTGATAGATTCAATCAGTGAAGAGTATAAGACTGTAGTAGTGGGACGGCCAAGATTAAAATGTTAGAGCTACTAATTCACATTTCTTAGAGCTCAAGGTTTGATTAAAATCTTGTGTAACCCTACATCTAAGAGCAACTAAAACCACTCTAACATGCTGATTTTAGTCTTTTATGTCTGGCTACTTTTGATGGCAGCATGTTACTTCAATGATCTATGTCTCAAATCTGAATATATGCTGGTTTTAGACTATTGCATGATATGTTGTTTAGATGGCTTAACATTTCCACCTGTTTATATCTTGAAGAAGTCATCTTTATATCCAACATGTCATCCGCGTATTCTTCAACATCATCGCCGGATGTGTCCGCTCCAAAATCAAAACGCCAAGGAAGAGGGCTATCGAAAAAGCGTGAGGGCGGATTTACCATCACAGAGATCGATGGATCTAGGCCCCTCTCCTTCCTCGCGGAGCAGCATGCGCATTCCGAAGAATGATCGGAATAGTTGCACGAGAACGAATTGAGATCACATTCGATTCGTGGAAGAGCGTGACTGGGACTTGGAAACGTGAGCTACTGACAGAAATTTTTGCATCGTTCGAGATCCCAGAAGAACACCAAGACTCCGTGCAACGACATGCCTTGCTAGCGGCGTGCAAAGCATGGAAGAACTTCAAGAGCGCGCTTGTCAAGAACTACGTGGAGAAGGATGAAACACCCTTTCATAAGTACCCATTCCTGGAATCACAATGGGAAGAGTTTAAGGCGATGAAGATGACCGAAGATTTTAGAAGTGCAAGTGCGGCACACAAGGCCCTCCAGGCAAAAAACACACACCCCCATAGACTTGGCACAGCTGGGTATGAGGGCAAAATCCCGCAATGGAGGGCAAAGGACGAACAGGCAATTTCTGCGGGACACCGCCCCGCCATTTGCCACAATCCCGGATGAGTGCGCTCGATATTGGATTAGAGCGAGGTCATCCACCACGTCATCCAGGGACATCTCCTTCCAAAACTCTGCAGACCAGGAAGTGTCCCACCGCCTGGTAAGATATCGATCGAACTACGTAGCTTGTAATTACTCCACAACTTCGTAGGAAGTGAAATGACGTGTCGTGCTCTTGTAGGAAGTGCTGAGTGTTGAATCTTCCCAGGGATCATTCTAGGGAACAAGGGAAAAAGATATACTCTCTACGGCCTTGGGAAACAAGGAGCACCCGGGTCGTACGAGAGGCATTGGGCTTTATGTTCCTTGGAAACATCATTTCCAAGATGACTCCGAATTGTATCGGAGTAGGAAGAGAACCAAAGCCGAGTGTGAGGCACGGCTACGAGAGAAGATCAAGGCATATCTTAGAGATGAGCTGGCTGATTATGTTAGAGATGAGATGTGAAGATTTACAGAAAATCAGCAGGCCGCCGCCGCCGCTCCTGTGCTAGCTAGCCCGCCCAACCGTTGAAGTAGTTGCGCGTCCAATCCTACAATGGAAAGCGAGGCCAAATTTCCTGTGGACGACATCCTGGTAATAATCTCTGGAATGCTCGATCTATTAATAGGCCTACTGGAGTAGCTAATTTTGTATCATTATGTAGGAGGCTACGAAGTGCACACTCCAAGTGAGATATGCCTTCGTTCCCTTGTGCGCTGCATGGGGCCAGGAATATCCATCTGCTCACGGGGCCATGGTGCACCGTACACCTTTAGAACCAGGCTTCGGAAAAGTTCATGTGGATGGTGTGTATGCCAATTTTGATGTCATCCTGCTACCGAAGCCCCCCATCGACGAGATCGTGACTCTAGGGCAAGCCATTGGAACATTCATCCAGTGGCCCAAAAGCGACATCTCTTTGGAGGCTTCTTCATCTGTGGCAGGACCACAAGGGCAGTCCGAACCAGAGCTACATGCACTGGTGCCATCTCCACAAGGCCTATCTCCACCACCACTACCTGCATCGGTGCTATCTCCACGGGTGCTATTCTCGCCAAAGCAACTTGCACCGATGCTACCTTTACAGTCGACTACCATGAAGTCAACCTGGAGCCGAGGCAGGGGCAAAGCAAAGAAGATCGATGATGATATCCCGTACCTGCCATTGGCCCATAAATTCATACTAGGTGAGCTGATGATCATCCTGGAAAAGCGCCTCCTAACCCTAGGATTTGGTTGCCAAAGATTACACGCTTGGTATATGGAACAGTTCAATTAGCCACAGGCAGAATAGCGCTTAGGTATCACTGTCAAATTCAGGCCGGATCATTTACAGCATGAAGTTCAGGATTGTGTCTTCGTGGTGACCTTTGAGGATTTATTTCAACTTTTCACACTCGACACTCTCGACGCCTCACTCGTTCGATGCTGGACGTTGTAAGTGTGTACAATCACAGTCTCCGTTCATGTAATACCAATATATGTCATATATAATTTATTGCTTTTCTGTGTATATATATAGATACATGGTGACTGAAGCTAGATCATCCAAATCACCAATTGGTTTCCTGGACCCACGCTTGGTCGCCATGGATACCATCAGCGAGGATGCATCCTTCGTCAAGAGCTATATTACAACAGCACTGTTGGCTCACCACGATAAGGAATTTGTTCTTATGCCATACAATAAGCAGTTCCATTGGATTTTAATTGTAATTATACCAAAATGGAACAAGGCTATATACCTTGATTCTCTAAGTAAGAACAAAACTAAGTACACAGTTATCGCCCAATTACTCGATAGGTAAGTACATTTTCTCTATACATAACTATATTGTACTCTTTCTTTCCTTCTGAATGACTAAGCTAACTTTTTCGAATCACGAAGGTCGTTCGCCATGTACGTTGCACAGACACGTGGCTTGACGGAAGGGACCAAGCCCTTGCAACATGTTCGAAATTTTTGGGTATTTGCGAGTACACATTAATTAATCATATACAACACTTGGTAGTAATGCCTCTTGAATTAACACATTCTATTTTTTGCAGTGCCACCAACAGCCGCTGGGCAACACGTGTGGATTCTACGTTTGCCACCATATGAAACTACTCATCGATTTCTCGAAGATCTCCAATTCTAAGGTTTGTCAATCTTCCCAAATTTATTTCATACTTGTCAGGTTATATATGTACGCACATTGATATTCCTATCGACAGGCTGCACCCATCTCTACAACTGCATTGAAACAGCCGGACCTTGCACAAATTCGAGGAGAGTGTGCGTACTTTTTGTTGTCTAAAGTCATAAGATCAGATGGAAAGTTCCACAGCGCACAATGATTATTTGTTTGGGATAAGATTGACATTGATTGTAATTGTGTATTTGTTAATGGATATTTTATTTCAATTCAATTAATTGATTTGCAAAATGGTTTGGCTGTGTTTGTGAAATGAATTGAGATGTGAATTGAATGTATACATGTACATGTTGACCTGCTTGTTTTAGAGGGCATGGCTAGTATTTCCTGAGGCTAGCCAATAAACAAAAATAGGTTTAGGGGTAGAAGAGAGTATCACAGACGATTTTTAACTAAAAACCGTCTGTGATAGTTATAATCACAGATGGTTTTTAGTTAAAAACCGTCTATGATTATAACTATCATAGACGGTTTTTAGTTAAAAACTGTTTGTGATATTTGCACCACATACGGTTCGAAAGCCGTCTGTGATGACCTCATATCATTACTGACCCATAAATTCAGACGGCTCACAAAACCGTCTGTGATGATGTTTCTGAACTGTCTGTAATACGGTTTTCTGTAGTAGTGGTATATGATGTGTGTGACCTGGGTGCTCCTTGTTTCCCAAGGAATGTGATAGTAAATCTATCTCCCTATATTCTTCAAAGGAGCCACGAGAAGATTCGGTAGTCAATGATTGCTGCAAGAGGCAATAAATCATGTTATTTTTGAACCCATGAAGTTCAAGAGGTGTTAACAACTATGTTGTTTAACATATTTTACCAGGCGTTGGGACACTTCCTCATCTGCAGGGTTTTCGAAAGAGACACCCGAAGATGTGGTTGATCACCTCGCTCTTAACCAGTTTCGAACGCGCTCGTTTGCGATCCTGGCAAATGGCGGAGAGGCCTCCGATCGGATTGCGACCTCATCCTGCATCCTCCATTGCAGAATTTTACCCGCATACCCAGCAGTGCCAAGTCTGTGAGGGTGCGTGTTTTGTGACTGGAGAGCCTTGTGCGTCGCACTTTGTTGTTCAAATTCGGTCGTCGTCTTCATCTGCACAAAGGCCTCCCATGTTTCTGGCGACACGAAAGGATACTTCGTGAAGGGCGTGACATCCTTGGACACGTACTTCGTCACAAGAGTGCTCTTAAAAATCTTCCATGCTTTCCCATCGCGAGGAGCGCTGCGCTGCACGAGTCCTCGATTGCTTTGGGATCTCGAACGAATTTGTAATTTCCTCCCATAGCTGATTTTTGTGATCCTTTGTCAAATCTTTCCAGCTTGCTATGGTGATGAGGACCTGTTGCCTTCCAATTATCCCGCAGGTAGTCTGAAATGATGACGTTGCTTTCGTCGGTTCCAGAGGGATCCCATTCGGAGAGACCACCGTGATGGTCATTCGGCCCTCTGGCCTTTTCGATACTCCTTGGCCACGTTTAGTTTTCGCAATCTTGGGAGCGTGAGACCTAGATGACGACGAGGAAGACTGTGTGGACGCCATCTCTCTTCTAAGAAAAAACTAACTGCAGTGAGCTATGGTCCCAGCTTGTCAAAGTTCTATGAATCAAGTGACACAAACCAGTGCATCAAGTTCATTGAACAAGATACACTGGAGTGTGTCACTTGCTTTATGCCCTTTGACAAAGTTCTAACGATTAACTAACTGCAGTGAGCTATGGGCCTTCCAACATGTGAAGCATATAACATGTGAAGCATATAACATGTGAAGCATATAACATAAAATACATGTGAAGCTCGGAGGGAGCGGCGTCGGGAGGGACCGGCGGCGTCGATCGGGAGGAAGCGGTGTCGGGAGGGACCGGCGGCGTCGATCGGGAGGAAGCGGCGTCGGAGGGGCGTCAGGAGGGAGCGGCGTCGGGAGGGAGCGGCGGCGTCGATCGGGAGGAAGCGGTGTCGGGAGGGACCGGCGTCGGGAGGGACCGACGGCGTCGGGAGGGACTGGCGTCGGGAGGGACCGGCGGCGTCGATCGGGAGGAAGCGGCGTCGGAGGGGCGTCGGGAGGGACCGGCGTCGGGAGGGACCGGTGGCGTCGGGAGGGACCAGCGTCGGGAGGGACCGGCGGCGTTGGGAGGGAGCGGCGGTGGGAGGGATCAAAACCTAGCTAGCAGGGGCGCTGCAGAGTGGAGACAAGAGACTGCGCGAGAGCGGACTCCGCAGACCTAGCTGCGGATATTTAAAGATAAGCTATCACAGACGATTCCTTAAACGAACCGTCTGTGATAGTGGTATTACAGACGGTTCTATCGATATAACCGTCTGTGATATGCATATTATCACAGACGGTTCTATAGATATAACCGTCTGTGATATCCATATTATCACGCACGGTTATATCGATAGAACCGTCAGATGTGTTATCACGCACGGTTTCTTTTGATAAACCGCCTGTGATAGTTCACTATAAATACCCGCAGCTAGCTAGGTTCCTATGTCATTTTACAATTACAATATGGAACATAGATACATTTATGAAAAACACAAGCATAACCATAAATATAACTATTTCTTAGTTCCTTAGTCATTTTATAATTACAATGGAACATACATACATTTATGAAAAACACAAGCATAACAGACGGCTCAGTATTTGAAACTGATGAGGACATCACTTCTTCGGATACACACAACACTCCTCCACTTGACATTCAAGGACCAATCACTAGAGCTCGCGCCCGACAATTGAATTTACAGGTGAGCTCGTTCCTAAGTACTTCTTTTTGTGCATTTGAGAATCGATTGCTACCTAATGATTTAATTATGATTAGGAACCATGGAGAGGACCTAGAAGTACTTGGAGATGGGCTACGAGGTGCACAAGTCCAGCAAGGGTGGTCGAATCATGTTGGAGGTCCAACTCAAGCCGACTTCGAATCCAATTCGGAGTCCAGGACCAGGCCGCACTAAAACGGATGCCCAGATTGCATCCGGACTCTGTTTTGGACGTTCCACATATGTATAGAAAGCTGAGAAGACTACCTTTCCAATGGCTCTGGTCCCATATAAAAATTCCTTCTGAGTCAACAGTAATCGTCGAAACAAGTGGACTCAAGCCAACTTCGAATCCAATTCGGAGTCCAGGACCAGGCCGCACTAAAACGGACGCCCAGATCGCATCCGGACTTCGTTTTGGACGTTCCACATATGTATGGAAAGATGAGAAGACTACCTTTCCAATGGCTCTGGTCCCATGTCAAAATTCCTTCTGAGTCAACAGGAATCATCAAAACAAGTGGGCGTTCAGAATCTGTCAGGGTGCTGCGCCACCGTCTTTTGGGCCGTTTGGCTTTGTATCGTGTTGGAGCCCATTAGGGGCGCGTCCAGGGGTTTTGCATGCCCCTAAATTCTCTATATCCAGCCACCACCCCCACCATTAGGGTTTGGGTTTTTCTTAGATTGATTTGTCTTTGAACAGATTCGCCGTTCATCGGTTTGTGAGACCCCAACTTTCGAGTGCTTAAACAATCCATCTGCAATTTGGTTGTGTTCTTCCTTGTTCTTGCTTGTGTTCTTCGATTTGCAGGTGAGGCTTAGCCTTCTTGGCGAGGTCAACCGGGCTGCGCACGGTTGATAACCTAAGGAGACGTGGTGCTGCGATTGCGGGGTTCGGAACGTGTTGTTCGGAAGCCAGATCGATTTGTGTCGCGCCTCCACCAAATCGAATTTATCCAGAACCTGTTGGAAGATCGGGACCCCGTTCCCATCAAGTGGTAATCAGAGCTTCAGGTGTTCCTTCAGGTTCGAGTTTACCCTACCTTTGTTGTTTCGTTTTCATCCTAGAGTCCACGAAAAAGCCCCACAAAAAGAATTAATTCCGCTGTCCAAACCCCGTTGTGCCTTTCAATCTGTTAGTTTTGGTTTGCTAAATTGAATTTGTGTCCATATAGCATTGTCTAGTTGCTGGTCATATCTTTGTTCCATTAAAAATCCAAACAAAAGAAAAATTCCCCACCCCAAACCCTAGTTTCCAAATTCGGCTGATTTTTCCTTTCTCTACAGCCGCCACAAAAAACGTCATAACTTTTGATTCCGAGATTATTTTTGCATTGGACCACCTCCATTAGATTCAAAAATTCATTGTTCATCTATCTGTAAAATTTCACGTCATTCCAGCAAGGCAGTTAAGAGATATGTGCGGTGAAAGTTGACCCAATTATCTGTTTTGAATCTGCAACAGTCAGCAGTTGTGATTTTTGTTCGAATTTCTGTGTCAGGATTCAGAAGTTGTCCCCAAAAGAAAATATGTAGAAAAAGCCGTCAGAAAATAGAAAAAAAAAGAATCAGTAAAAAAAAGGCATCTGACAAAAAGTTACGGCCAAAATACCGACGTGCTGTCCAGTGGACAGAAATCTTCAGTTTTCAGTTTTGAGTCAATCCTTGTGTTCTTCAATTCCAAATTGCATTGGATTGAATTATCTTGTATTTACCACTCCTACACATTGCCATACACTTGATTTTAGCCTTCTTCCATTCTTGGTTGATCAGCAACATAGGCTGAGTGCTAGATACGGACTATAATTCAATTCTATGCGATTCTGAAATTAACTGATTGTTCTCCATTGCTACCATATTGTACCTTCCAAGCTACACGTACTCTTGATCAGCACAGTTTTGACCCTTGCAATCGTACCCACGCTCGACATGGTTTCACGAACCAGCCACCAGTTGTACCACCTGCTACTTTGGTAAGAACACTTGTAAGAGCTTGGTAAGACACTTCCTTTGCGGATTTCCACTGCCTTCCTTTCTAGTTGATAGGGATAATCCTTTTATTTTCCCCGTGTTTCCACTAACCATGGCAGGAGACGGGGGATGAGACACCGGTCAATTTCAACGAGTGTGTTAGTCGCGCCGATTACAAGCTGCGCCGACAAACAAAATGCTTCACTCGGCGCGAGAATGGACACCATCGTCGCCGCCATTGCCAAGTTGAACACCACGGAAGGCATTGAGCGGGTGGAGCGGCGGTTGGTCGACCTCACCGGTCGGATGGACACATTGGAGCCACACCGCCACCTGCCAATGTCGGCCATCGCCGTGATGATGACACGCAGTATGATGCGGATGGCAACATTGATCGCGGCGACACAAGATGCACGACTACGCCGGTGTCTTCAAAGAAACCGACGGTATGGGAGGTAATAACGAGAACCGTCATGGTAACGACGACCCTTTTGCTAAAGTCAAGTTTACCATTCCATCTTTTGTTGGTCTTTATGATGCTGATATATATCTTGATTGGGAGATGACGGTAGAGCGAAGTTTAATTCTCACTTGGTTCCTGAACAACATAGAGTTAGACAAGCTACTAGTGAGTTTAAGGACTTTGCTATTATCCGTGGAATGATATGGGTACCATGCGCTACAACCCGATACATGGAAACAGTTAAAAGAAGCTATGCGTGCTAGATTTGTTCCTCCCGCTTTTAAACATGAAATGCATAAGAAATTGCAGTGCTTAGACCAAGGTAATAAATCTGTCGAGGAATATTATCAAAACTACAAATAGGCATGTTGCGTTGTAATGTTGTAGAAGATGAGGAGGATAAGATTTGTCGTTTCTACGGGGGGTTACGGCGTGAAATTCAGGACATTGTTTATTATAAAGATTTTACTACTATCAACCAGTTGTTCCAGCTTGCTGTGCTTGCAGAAAAAGAATTGCAGGGTAGGCAACAAAGGACAAGGAGCAACTTTGGAGGTATGTCTACATCGAGATCAACGCCTGGGCGAGCCAAGATAACCCCGCCACCTATTTGTCGAGCTGCTGCCCCCTCTGTGAGTAGGGCGCGTTCAGCAGCACCGCCGCCACCATCACGCGCACCCAAGACAAGCAAATCTACTAGTGTGCAAGCACCAGCAAAGAGCTCTTCATCGATTGCTTCCACGGGCCGTACGACGGTCATTGTGTGCCACCGTTGTAAAGGGATGGGCCACGTCATGAGAGATTGCACAAGTCAGCGGGCGTACATTACGACAGAAGATGGTGGTTATGTAAGTGCTAGTGATGTTGAGGATGAATATGCTCTTGCAGCTAACCTTGCAGGTAATGGTGATGATCATGAGAACAAACATGTGTTTGTGCCATTTTCTGTGACTAACAACTTGCAGGTAGTTGAGAACCATGCCAAAGAAGAGCATGAGTTGATTGAATCACTGACCCCATTGGTTGAGAATGAAGATAAGGAGATGGATGCACTTACATCATCTGAGGAGAGCCAAAAAGGTAAAGAACATGGTACTATCATCGCTCACGGTATTGATTTGGTGCTACAACAAGACATAGAGCAACCTTGTGAGTATATACCTGCTGTAGTGCAATCTTTTGATATTCCTTGTGTTGACTTAAATAAACCATGTGCTGATCTAAATTCTCATAATTTTGCACATATTAAATTAATAACACATAAAGAAGTTTTGACTAGAATTTCTCCTGCTAATTCATTGTGTTACATCATGTTGGATATACCTATGAAATTGTCACATGCTATGGAGAAAGTTTCTGAACTTGCATGTTCAAAATTCTTATTTAGTACCTACACCCCTGGATATAAGTTTAATTTGATTGGAGATTATGGTGTGGAAAATCAATTTCTTGTATATCGAATATGCATAACTTGCGATCACATGGATGAATTGAAACTTGTTGTTTGGGACAACAATTCTTGTATGCTGAATCATGTTGAATGTGAGAGGGAAGTAAAATTTAGTACTCATTCAATGCCTATGTGTTCATCTCTTTTTGCACCATCTAGTATAGACAATATGAATAAAGATGATGAATTATGGCAGAACATACAAAGCTCTTCACTCTTACTAAATGAATTTGCTATTGTTCGATTGAGATATGATTATATAGATGAACTTTGCTTGATTCCAAAAGTTGTAGTTTTGCCCATGTGTGCCACCACTACAAGTTTACAAATTCAAAAATTTGAATTGCATAAATGCTTCACTTACATTTGTAAAACAAGTTGTAATAATTACTGTGTGAGAAATTTTGAATTGCTCATTAACAAATATGATTACTCTTGGGTTAATAATCCAACGAGTTTTTATGATCATTGCTGTTTTATAACATTAATTGTGCAACAACGAAGAACGGTTAAAACAGATGACATATACATATACCATGCATACACCTGTAACATTTCAGATTTGAAGCCATACTTGGGAGAGGAAGATGAGACCGAGTTGAGGACAACTCCGCTTCAAGAGGGGGAGGATGATGAGGACATCACTTCTTCGGATACACACAACACTCCTCCACTTGACATTCAAGGACCAATCACTAGAGCTCGCGCCCGACAATTGAATTTACAGGTGAGCTCGTTCCTAAGTACTTCTTTTTGTGCATTTGAGAATCGATTGCTACCTAATGATTTAATTATGATTAGGAACCATGGAGAGGACCTAGAAGTACTTGGAGATGGGCTACGAGGCGCACAAGTCCAGCAAGGGTGGTCGAATCATGTTGGAGGTCCAACTCCAGCCGACTTCGAATCCAATTCGGAGTCCAGGACCAGGCCGCACTAAAACGGATGCCCAGATCGCATCCGGACTCTGTTTTGGACGTTCCACATATGTATGGAAAGCTGAGAAGACTACCTTTCCAATGGCTCTGGTCCCATATAAAAATTCCTTCTGAGTCAACAGGAATCGTCGAAACAAGTGGACTCAAGCCGACTTCGAATCCAATTCGGAGTCCAGGACCAGGCCGCACTAAAACGGACGCCCAGATCGCATCCGGACTCCGTTTTGGACGTTCCACATATGTATGGAAAGATGAGAAGACTACCTTTCCAATGGCTCTGGTCCCATGTCAAAATTCCTTCTGAGTCAACAGGAATCGTCGAAACAAGTGGGCGTTCAGAATCTGTCAGGGTGCTGCGCCACCGTCTTTTGGGCCGTTTGGCTTTGTATCGTGTTGGAGCCCATTAGGGGCGCGTCCAGGGGTTTTGCATGCCCCTAAATTCTCTATATCCAGCCGCCACCCCCACCATTAGGGTTTGCGTTTTGCTTAGATTGATTTGTCTTTGAACAGATTCGCCGTTCATCGGTTTGTGAGACCCCAACTTTCGAGTGCTTAAACAATCCATCTGCAATTTGGTTGTGTTCTTCCTTGTTCTTGCTTGTGTTCTTCGATTTGCAGGCGAGGCTTTGCCTTCTTGGCGAGGTCAACCGGGCTGCGCACGGTTGATAACCTAAGGAGACGTGGTGCTGCGATTGCGGGGTTCGGAACGTGTTGTTCGGAAGCCGGATCGATTTGTGTCGCGCCTCCACCAAATCGAATTTATCCAGAACCTGTTGGAAGATCGGGACCCCCGTTCCCATCAGAAACCGTTTGTGATATATATATCACAGATGGCTTGTAACAACGAACCATCTGTGATAGAAATTGCAGCATAGCATAGCATCCGAGGCACATCCGAGGCCTGCTGCTTTGTCTTGAGGAATGCCAAGAGCTGGTCTTCAGATGTGGCATTCCTCAAGACACAGCAGCAGGCCTCGGATGTGCCTCGGATGCTATGCTATGCTTCGAATTGGCATTCTCCACTCGACAATCCTTCTTTTCCGCGCAAAATTCAAGGCAATTTTATTACAAAGTGCAAAAAGACATTCTCAGATTCTTGGTGAGCGGTGACATAGTCGACTTCTTCGCTGGCGACTATCCATCTGCTTCTTCCCACTTCTTTTCTTCATCTCGCTTCTCGGATCACGTATGCGAGCGATGATTCGATTAGCTGAATCATCGCCATCGCGCACGTGATCCGAGACCGAGATGAAGAAAAGAAGTGGAAGAAACAGATGGATAGTTGCTCAACAAGAAGTCGGCTATGTTGGCTGCTCACCAAGAATCTGGAATGTCTTTTTGAACTTTTGTAATAAAATTGCCTTGAATTTTGCAGAAAAAGAAGGATTGTCGAGTGACATCACATCTCGGCAGAGTCGGCATCGCCGAGGAACATGCAAATACAGAGGCAAGCACGACAACACATTTAGATCTATTACAGGAGAACAAGCTAGTGAACTCTTCATGGAACGACGGTGCGGTGAACAAGACACACTTACCACACTTACAGCTATATATGCTCACAAAGGATGAACTCACGCATGACTAGTACCGTGGAAAGGTAGATGAGGCGTTATTTATAAAGGCCGAGCAGAGGAGGAATCGCCGCGCCATTCGATGTGGAGAGAATGGACGGTGAGATTGAAATCTGGTATACGCCAATTATTGGTGACACGTGATTATCACACGCCAATTATTGGTGATATGTGATTATCACGCATGCTATTAACGCGAACCGTGTGTGATAATAAATATCACGCACGGTTCTTAATACGAGCCGTGCGTGATGTTTTCATTATCGCGCACGGTTCGTATTACTAACCGCTCTGCGAAAGTTCGAGACGGTTATTAACACGAACCGCCTCGTGTTGTTCAGATATCGCTGCACGGTTCATATTAAGAACCGTCAGGAAAGTTCGCGACGGTTCTTAATACGAACCGTCTGTGATTTCTTAATTATCACAGACGGTTGCGAGTATAAACCGTCTGTGAAAGTTTAATCACAGACAATTTCGTATAAACCGTCTGTCATAAGCTTTATCTCAGAACACTTCGTGTTTCGATCGTCTAATTAATGTCTCTCGATCGTTATACGAAGCGTCTATATCATTAATGTTTGGGTATACGAACCGTCTGTGATAAAGGTTAAATATGCGCGCCTAATCCAGGTCTCTTATACATACGTACAATATGGCTTCTACTATTCTTGTGATCATCTCATTCCTCTCATCTGTTCATCAAGAATTGTTCGGCCGGAACCTTACACAGGCGGCCAGCAATTTGCATCTGGAGCAGCTTCTCCGCACACGCCTTGCTCTCCTTCCCCGACTTTCTTGCATCCGTCAGCTCGACCTGATCATCCGCCGTTGACGGAGGCGTCTCGCTGCCGCTCAAGAAAGGGAAACAGCCCTTACCTTGGTTCTTCTCCACAATGTGCGCAAAGCGGAAGAAGCTCTACACGCATCGGAGAGACTGATGGATAGCCTTGCCGATCAAGCGGAAACGGCAGATTCTGAGGAATCTGCCCATGCTATCCTCTACGACATTATGGGCTATGCTACTGATTATTTGCCTAGGCTGGAGGAGGAAGTGCTGAGGACAAGGACAATCTTAACGGCGTTCGAGAAGTCGCTGGTGATCCTCCAAGTCCCAAAGTCGAAGAAGAAGCGACATTTAAGCCCAAAAGATTACAATCTGGGAAACTCTTTACCTGTGTGACTTTTGTAATAAATTTGCCTCTAATTAAAATTAATAAATTTGCCTTTAATTTGTGATCTCTTGTCTCAATAGTTCTGTAGTTAAGTTATTAGAAGCAATGTGTACTTATATATTAACCTCGATCATGAAATGAATATGACGCATAAAGGGACATCATAGACGGTTCTTATCAAAACCGTCAGGAACATTTGCGAGCGGTTCTTATAAAGAACCGTCTGCGTGATAGTCTACACAACACGAGCGGTTTTAATAAAAACCATCTCGTGATAATTCCAGATTATCACGCATTTGTTTTAATAAAAACCGTCATGCGATTCATCGGTAAGGACCGTCTGTGATACTCGACCACTAACACAAACGGTGTCCAAATTAAAACCGTCTGTGTTAGTGTCAATCACAGACGATTTTGTCAAACCGTCTGTGATGTAGCCGTCCAGTATAGCCTCTTTTGTAATAGTGTGTGCAGGACAAAAACCACGGAGGGTATATAATACTCTTTCGCTAGAGCAAGAAATCCATGGATTGGTATGTATCTATTATTATATAAAGAAAACTCATGCCAAGTGTTCTATAGTTGCTAAGAAAAAAATATACTAAAAATTATCACAAAAAAGCAAAACATATGTTCTTTAATCCCGTGGACCCTATTTAAAACAAAGCTTCGCAGCCATTGAATGTTTTTTTTGTGTGTCCATGGATACTTAGAGATATATTACTTTGTAATTTAAAAACTATAAAAGAAGATATTCCTTATTCAATGTTATTCAATTTACAAATCTTACATCAGATAGCCCACAATTAACTTGAACCATGCAAGGCAAAAAGGAAAGGTGTGAGGGAAAAAAACAAAGGCAGTTGGCCTTGTGCACATACGTGACACACTGTCACGCTATGACAAGCTATGAAGATCAAAAATCCAAAATTTCAAAAATCTTCGTTCCTCAATAATTTTAGCCCATGAACAATGCAAAAATATCACTATTATAAATTCAAAAATTCATAAAATTTTTGATCCATAGATCTAAATGACTTGAAATTTGAATAAAGACTAGATAATGAACTTAAAAGAACTAAAGATAATTGGGATCTATAGTTTGTGAAACTTTGTTGCACCTTTTTCTGTTTGAATGAAGATTGCATTAAAACCAGACAAAAAAAGAAAACCATGAATATGAATTACTCGTGCATGAATGATGACCTAGATAGTTCTAGATGTGCTCCACATGTCACAGCAAGTTAGAACACCAAAGAAATCAAGGTAGAAACCGCTGGATCAAGAAATCACTTGGAGAGGGTAAAAAGAGCAAAAACCGGGTTTCTTCGTGAACTTGCCATGTAAGTGTCTAGATGAGTGGAGATTGATTTTCAGAGGTTATCTTTATCTCTTACACATTCTTGGTACAACAAGATTAAGAAGGGGGAGAGAGAGGATGAAAAATAAACAAATCTAGGGTAAATCAATCAACACAAAAGAGATTCACAGAGATAAACAAAGATTGTTGTATTGCTACTTGAGGAGGAAGGTTTTACAGCTACTCCATTTAGAGGATAAGATAGCACACCACAACACTCAACTTCTCTCAAACCATAACCCTAGAACTTATGAAAACTTGATCTCAAGAGAGAATGCCTGGATGGTTAACCACAAGTCTTTATCCCAACCTATTAAATAGATGGGCTAGCTAGCCCTATCTAATTTTTAGTAAATACTATTCACTTCGTATAATAGGAGAAAATCTATAGCTCCCCACATATAGGTTTTAACTCCTATACTTCAAAAGTTCAAATAGAGTTAATTGAGCTTATTTATTGTTGCTATGATTGAGGATATGAGGATATCGCAGAATCACAGCACTTTGCACTTTTCCTTGATTTTATTTCCTCTTTTCAGGCAATAAGAATTAACAAAAAATGTGCAGCCCACTTTTTTTTTCATGTTTCACTATTCCATTGCAAATAACCAAACATGTACTAGGCCAGGTACTACTTGCATGTGGAAGAGAAACTGAAGTACTCTACTTGTGTGAAGCAATCTTTAGTAGGGACAAATAGATATAGGGCATGTTCTTTTCGGCTGTGGCTTATGGCTTTTGGCTGAAATTTTGAATTTTGGCTGTTTACGGTACAGATTACCGAGAGACAGATACTCACTTGCGATTTTGGTTGGTACAAATGTTGGGCTTTTAACGTGTAGATCGTTTAACTAGTAGACCCCGTCTTAAGAAAATACTCCATTTGAAAGTTAGGTACTGTAGCATAAGCCAAAAGCTGATTTCAAAAGCCCAAAGAACAGGCCCATATATGGCATTAGGCCAAATGAGGTATTTGTAGGTACGTTGCCAATACGGAGATATAGCATTAATTCCTTAATCAATTATCATAAGCACTTCAGACCGGGAGTGCTATCCAAGCACCTATTCGAAGGATCATCACAGATAGTTCAGAACTATCACCACAGATAGTTTTTTGAATTGTCTGAATTTATGGGTCAGTGATAATCGGAGGTTATCACAGACAGTTTGTGAACTGTCTGTGATAAACATAACACAGACGGTATGTAACTAGTACCGTCTATAAAGAATACTATTACAGACGGCTCGAACCAAAAACCGTCTGTGATACTCAAATATCACAGACGATTCTAACTACCAACCACCTGTGATGGGCGAGTATCACAGAAGGTTAGTATATAGAACCGTCTGTGATACTTTTCCATCATAGACGGTTGGTTGATAGAACCATTTGTGATATGCGAGAATCACAAATGGTTTTTTGTTCAAGCCGTCTGTGATAGTTTATTCTATACCTAAATTTCTTTTCTATTTTTTGGCTAGCTAGCCTGAAAAAATGTTAGCTATGCCATTTGAAAACAAGCAAATACAGTTGCAAACACAACAATACATTCCATTTCTATTACAATTAGAATCCACCATTACAGCATAACAAGATAACGAATATGTTACCCATCTGACTCAACAAGAACATAGTAAGAACACATGTTTGATAGCTTTTAGCTGCATTTTTCGAGACGGTGGTGGACGATGAAGGCGCCGACATGGATGGTGCACACGGTTTTAGGCTCAGAATGCTGTTTGGGTAAGCGGCTTCGAGAAACCATTTAGAGAAGCCATCCTGTTTGTTTCGGCTTCTGGAGAAATCAAAGCCAAAAGCCACAAAAAAGCCAAAAAGGATAGGGCCTATGTACCACCAAACATCGGTGTCCATTAGGCAAAGAGCAAAGTTGTTAGGATCACGATCCCACATAGGATTATTTTTCATCTGATGGAATCGGATCGTAAGATCGAATCGTAGAATCACTATTCTATCGGGTTTTGAAAAGCATATATATTTTATATAAAAATTGAATTCTATTTCTAAATATGCAAGGCTATAGCAGAATTTTGAATTTTTCAAAATTAATTTTATAATTTGAGTACACTTATTCATGTTATATTGAATTAAGGTTGATTTTATAAACTTATTTAATTATTTTTTAAGACACTAATAATCTAGAAGTCCAATATGTCAAAGACAATACCCTTTTTTTTACCTTGGAACAATACGTAAACAACAACATAAGCAAATTAAACTAATGCACATAAACTAACAATAGATAATATCAAACTTTATATGCTAATATAATTCATTGTCAAAATCAGGATTCCACTACGATCCTACGTGATCCTAACAATTATAATCGCGATCCCAGGTCCATACAGAATGCTAGGTCCAGGTCCAGGTCCGTACAGAATGCTGTGCGAAATTAACGAGTGCACGGTTGCCAAATCGGGAACAATGACCAAAACTTGGGATGAGTCTGTTTTTTATCTGTAACGAAATGTACGTGCGTAGGTCTTGTGCCACCCGCGCGCGGTCCTGCTCTGCCCCGTTCTTCCTCCCCAAAAGAAAATGTAAATAAATGCTAACAGTGCACCCCGTACATCAGAAAATACGCATTTGAATAATCCCCGTAACTTTTTTAGCATTTGAATAATTTTCTCAGAACTTGTTTGACAGTACAAACAACCATATGCTTCTTACGACACTACTACAGAAAGCCTAATAGTAGACGGCCAATCACAGACGATTTGACAAAACCGTCTGTGACTAACACTAACACGCATTTGTTTTAATTAGGACACCGCCGTGTTGGCGCGTCGGAGAAAAAGAGTATCGCTGCACGGTTCTTAACTATGAACCGCTCATTTATAATTTAGTATCGCAGACGTGCGTATTAAAAACCGCCTCATGATGATCCCATATTATCGCAGACGGTTTTAATTAAAACCGCTCGTGATAAGATCGTTATCACGAGCGGTTTTTAATTAAAAACCGCTTGCGATAATTCACGACGGTTTTTATTAAGAACCGCTCGTGATAATGGTAGGCGCCGCCGACCACATCTCTTTCATTTCGATCCTAGACGGTTTTAAACATAAACCGCCTATGATACTCCTTTTCCCGCCACAAACACCACAGACGGCCTCCAAATTAAAAGTCCGACAAACAGAGATTCCCAGATTTTAATTCAAGACAGATTTAATTCATTACAAAAGTTCGACAAACAGAGATTCCCAGATTTTAATTAAAGGCAAATTTAATTTATTACAAATCTAAGAGAAAAGAGATTCCCGATTTTAATCTTCGGGCTTCATATGCTTCTTCTTCAACTTCGGAGTTGGAGGATCACCACGAGTTCTCGAATGTCGTGAAGATTATCCTTGCCCTCTCCGCTTCCTCCTCTAGCATGGGCAAATCATTAGCATGGCCCATAATCTCAAAGAGGATGGCATGATAAACCTCAACAGAATCGGCCGAGTTTGCTTGATCGGAAAGGTTATCTAGCACACTCGCGCTTCCGCAAGAGCTTCCTCCGCTTTGTGGACATTGTAGAGAAGAACAAGGCCGCGGCGCTTTTCGTGAGCAAAACGAGACACCTCCGTCGACGGCGGATGATGAGGTCCATTGACGGACGATATTGGAAGCGAGTCGAGGAATGAGAGCGGCGTGAGCGGAGGAGATGCTCAGACGTAAATTGTTGGCCGCTGTAAGGTTGCGGCGAACAACTCATGATGGATAGATGAGAGGAAGGAGATCAACAAAATTTTAGATGTCATTGTTGAGAAATGTGGTGATGATCAAGAAGATGAGGAGAGGACGATGACGCTTAGATCGAAGAAATGGAATAGTGCGTGCAAATATAAGCATTATCACAAACGGTTCGTATACCCAAACATTAATGATATAGACGCCAGTATAACGATCAACAGACGTTAATGGAAACACGCGTGAAACACGGCGCTCGCAATGGATCGAAATTTTGAAGCTTATGGCGCATTTATTTTTTTATGAAAATCGCAGGATAAATGTTATCACAGACGGTTTTGAGTTAAAACCGTCTGTGATGTCCCTTTGCTGTCATATTCTAGATCGAGGTTAATATATAAGTACACATTGCTTCTAATAACTTAACTACGAACTACCGAGACAAGAGATCACAAATTAAAGGCAAATTTATTAATTTCAATTAGAGGCAAATTTATTACAAAAGTCGCATGTAAAGAGTTTCCCAGTTGTATTCTTTTGGGCTTCGTAAGCTTCCTCTTCAACTTGGGGACTTGGAGGATCAGCCGCTAAATTCTCGAACGCCGTTAAGATTGCCCTTGTCCTCAAGACTTCCTCGTGCAGCTGGGCAAATGATCAGCAGATCCATCATGTCGCATATGATAGCATTAAAACATTCCTCACAATCTGCCGTTTCTGCGTGAGCGCAAGGCTATCCATCGATCTGCAATGCAAGTAGAGCTTCTTCCGCATTGCGCACATTGTGGAGAAGAACCAGCCGAGAGCTCGCTTCCTTTCTTGAGCGGCAGAGACGCCTCCGCCGACGGCGGAGGATCAGTCAAGCCGACGGATGCAAGAAAGTCGGGAAGGAGAGCGGGGCGGGTGCGGAGAAGTCGCTCGGATGCAAATTGCTGGCGCTTTGTGTAAGGTTCCGCCGAACAATTCGTGATGAATGATGAGAGGAAGGAGATGATCACAAGAACAGTAGTAGAAGCCATGTTGTATTGTATATTGTATTGTACGTGCGTAGAAGAGACCTGGATTAGGAGCGCATATTTAACCTTTAGCACAAACGGTTCAGATACCCAAAAATTAATGATATAGACGCTCAGATAACGATCGGAGACGTTAATTAGACGATCGAAACACGAAAGCTTATGACAGACGGTTTTTCATAAAAACCGCTGCGTGATAATTTCATAGACCGTTAATAACATGAACCGCTCGTGATAATTGAGACATCACAGACGGTTTTTATTGATAACCGTCAGGACCTTTCACGACGGTTCTTAATACGAACCGCCTATACCAATCGAGATAACACGACGGTTCCGCTTAAGAACCGCCTGTAATAATCCCATGTCACCGATAATTGGTAATCACATGTCACCAATAATTGGCGATACACGAGATTTCGATCTCACCCGCCTATTCTCTCCACATCGAATGGTGGCACCAGCCTCCACGGCCGTGCCCTTATTAATAACTCCCCATCAACCTTTCCACGGTACTAGTCACGCGTGAGTTCATCCACTAGCTAGCTTCCCGCATGCATCTCCCCTCCGCCGTGAGCTAGCACCTTCCATCGCGCACGCCCGGTTCATACTAAACAACACACTCTTGCCGTAAGTGTGTCTAGTTTAGTGTGAACCGTCGTGCTCTGAAGGGTTTGTTAGCTTGTTATCCCGTAATAGATCGATCTGAATGTGTTGTTGAGTTTTTGTGCTTGCCTCTGTATTTGCATGTTCCTCACCACTCAACCAAGAATGCTGTAATGTCTTTTCTTTGCACTATTGTAATAAAATTGCCTTGAATTTTGTCGGAAAGATGAATCGCTTTCGTCAGTCATGATCGCCAACTCGAAGCATATATAGCATAGCATTCGAGGCACATCCGAGGCCCGCAATGTGTCTTGAGGAATGCCAAGAGCTGGTCTTGGATGTGGCGGCCACACCGTCTTCGATGTGGCAGCCACATCCAAGACCAGCTCTGGCATTCCTCAAGACACAAGAAGAGCTCTGATGTGCCTCAATGCTATGCTATATATGCTTCGAGTTGGCGTCATGCGCTCGACGCGAGCTCATCCTCAGTAACTATCACGAGCACGGTTTGTAATGTAAACCGTCTGTGAAGGACTATCACAGACGGTTCTATACACAAACCGTCTGTGATACGCATAAATCACAGACGGTTTATATTTAGAACCGTCTGTGATGTTATGTACATCACAGACGGTTCGTGTTACGAACTGTCTGTGATAACGAGACTATCTCAGACGGTTATTAATAACCGTCGGTGATAATTCGCAGACGGGTATTAATATGAACCGTCTGTGATATGTAATTTTCACAGACCGTTTGTAGTTGGAACCGTCTGTGATATTCTGCGTAGTATTAATTACTTGGCGTACTTGCTTGAAGGATGTCGACACCGATCTGTCTTCATTGCGCTGCATCGGTGGAGCAAGGCGGCCGGCTTTAGGGAGTTGGGGTGAAAAATATCACCGTCTTCTTATTGATCCGATCGAGGTTAGCATACTCAATTACTTAACATTCTTAGTGATCCGATCGAGATTAGTATTCAATTACTTAACATTCTTAGTGATCTGATCGAGGTTAGTAGTAGAGGTAATAATCATTTTTGACACCCATTTTTCACTTGTGTAGCATAGATGGACCAAACTGGATGTATATTGAGAACCGTGTGAGTGAAGAGTACATTCGCGGCGTGTCGCTTTAGAAGGGCGGCGAGCTAGATATGTTGAAGAAGGGGATGAAATATATGTATTGCCCATGTATTGATTGTGATAATCTCAAGATGTTTAGCAACTCAATATGATTGAAGCTCACTTGATTCAAGGGGTTTGAAAAGGGTACAAATGTTGGACCAGTCACGGTGAAGAGAAGAGTACACAAGAAGGTAGTTATGACATAGTCGAGGGAGGCAACGATATGCCAGTTGTGGACTGTTCTTTCGATCATGAGGAAAGGTCGCAGGATGACAATCTGGATCATGAGGATAGGTCGCAGGATGACAATCTGGATCATGAGGATAGGTCGCAGGATGATAATCTGGATCAGATGTTACGTGATGCAGAAGGGAACTATAGTGAGAGAGAGAGTTTGGTAAATTCGAGGGCTTGATGGAGGACTCGGAGAAACCTTTGTTCCCGGGCTGCAAGCCGCAATACACGAGGTTGTCATCAGTTCTAGAACTGCTAAAATTGAAGGAAAGCAATGGTTGGTCCGACAAGAGTTTCACGGCATTATTAGGTCTCCTAGTGGACATGCTTCCAACGGGAAATGTGTTGCCGAGAACCACCTACCAAGCCAAGAAGATTCTTTGTCCATTAGGAATGGAAGTAGAAAGAATACATGCATGTCGGAATGATTGTATCCTGTACCGTAAAGAGTATGCTAGCTTACATGTTTGTCCGGTGTGCAAAGCATCCCGATACAAACGTAAAAATGACTCTGATGATGGGAAGGGCATCGAGGTGAAGCAAGGACCTCCTGCTAAGGTGATGTGGTATCTTCCTGTAATCCCCCGTTTGAAGCGTTTATTTGCAAACCGCAAGGATGCAAGATTGATGCGTTGGCACTGCGAGCAGCGTAAGAAAGACGGAATGATAAGACATGTTGCTGATTCTGCGCAGTGGAGGAACATCGATAGGATGTTTGTAGATTTCAGTGTGGAATCGAGAAATATAAGGTTTGGGTTGAGTACTGATGGAATGAATCCTTTTGGTAACATGAGCGATCGACATAGCACTGCCCGTGACTCTGTGCATGTACAACCTTCCTCCTTGGCTGTGTATGAAGCGGAAATATATTTTGATGTCACTACTTATCCAAGGGCCGAAGCAACCTGGCAACGATATTGATGTGTTCCTAGCCCCATTGGTGGAAGATCTTGCAACACTGTGGAATGAAGGGGTACATGTATGGGATGCGGACAAGCGAGAGAACTTCACTCTACGGGCCATGTTGTTCTGCACCATTAATGATTTTCCTGCCCTTGGTAACCTGTCAGGGTTTAGTATAAAAGGAGCCAAAGCGTGTCCGCACTGCTTAGATTATACGGAGAGTGTGTGGTTGAACAACTCCCGAAAAACTGTGTACATGCGTCACCGTAGGTACCTTCCAAAGTATCACCCATACCGCAAGATGAAGAAACAATTTGACGGAAAAAAAGAGGATGACTCAGTACCAAGACCTTTTAGCGGGAAAGAGGTGTATGATATGGTCAAGGATATAAATGTTGTGTTTGGAAAGGGACGTAAATTGAGGAAGAACATGTGGAAAAAGAGGTCAATATTTTGGGACTTGCCTTATTGGGAGCACTTAGAAGTTCGCAATTGCATCGATGTCATGCACATAGAGAAGAATGTATGTGACAGTTTGATTGGTCTCTTACTGAACATTCCTGACAAAACAAAGGATGGTGTTAACGCAAGGCGTGACTTGGTCGCTATGAACATCAGGACCGAGTTAGCACCGATAGAGACCGATAAAGGCCGGACGTACCTTCCCCCAGCATGTTATACTCTGTCTAAGTCCGAGAGAACTGAATTGTGCCAGTCCTTAAATGGTGTGAAAGTTCCATCCGGTCACTCGACAAGCATGAAGAAACTTGTTTCCATGGAACATTTGAAATTAATTGGCATGAAGTCTCACGACTGTCATGTGCTAATGACTCAAATGCTACCTGTTGCAATTAGAAGTATTTTGCGAACAAGGTTCGAGTGACAATCATAAGGCTATGTTATTTCTTCAACGCAATTGCTCGAAGGTTATTGATCCGGATGGACTAGATGCTCTGCAAACCGAGGTGGTGACAACTCTATGTCATCTAGAGATGTATTTCCCTCCATCATTTTTGATATCATGGTCCATCTCATTGTCCACCTTGTGAAAGAGATAAAAATATGTGGCCCCGTATTTCTACGTCATATGTACCCTTTCGAGAGGTACATGGGAATTCTGAAGTCCTATGTACGCAATCGATCTCGACCGGAGGGTAGCATCATCGAAGGCTATACAACAAAAGAGGTCATTGAATTCTGCATCGGCTACATGGCTCAGGTAGAGCCGATAGGTGTACCTCTATCTCGTCACGAGGGGAGGCTAGAGGGTATCGGGACTATCGGGAGGAAAGCAATAACTCCGGATCAAAATACGTATACTCAAGCCCATTTCATGGTTTTACAACACATGACTGAAGTGACCCCATATATTGAAGAGCACAAGGACATGCTACGTCAGGAGAATGCAGCGATCGAAGTTTGGACCACGAGACAACACAACCGTCGGTTCAACGAATGGTTCAAGGCGCAATTGACTAGGAGGTCGTCAAGTGAAACACTACAATGGTTGGCAAAGGGCCAAAATTTACAATTGTGACATGGCAAGCATACGACATTAATGGCTACACATTTTATGCAATGATCAAGATAGAAAGAGCACGGTCGTAACTCGTGTGTCCGCATAGATGCATATGATGCGCACGCAGCGATCACCGCCCAAGCTCGTACTACGGGCTTGTAGAGGAGATTTGGGAGCTTGACTACGTAATTTTCAAAATTCCTCTATTTCGGTGCCGTTGGGTCCAACTTCCACGGGGTGTAAAGGTTGACAAGTACGGCGTCACTACCATGGACCTCGAATGTGTAGGATACAAAGATGAACCATTCGTACTCGCGAGGCAAGTTGTTCAAGTATTTTATGTAACCGACCGGCAAATAAGAAGCGCGTGTAGTTCTTCGAGGAAAAGAAGGATTGTCGGGTTGAGAATGTTGTGGATGAGGAAGAGTACAATCAATTTGATGATTTGCCTCCATTCGGACAAGGCATCAGGCTCGAGGAAGAACAAGGCGATGAACCAAGCTATATGCGTGTCGATCATCGTGAAGGGCTTTATTTAAAATGATATAGCCAAAATGTAATAAATGCTATTGGTTATGCTTGTGTTTTTCATAAATGTATGTATGTTCCATTGTAATTGTAAAATGACTAAGGAACTAAGAAATAGTTATATCTATGGTTATGCTTGCGTTTTTCATAAATGTATCTATGTTCCATTGTAATTGTAAAATGACTAAGGAACTAAAAATAGTTATATCTATGGTTATGCTTGCGTTTTTCATAAATGTATCTATGTTCCATTGTAATTGTAAATGACATAGGAACCTAGCTAGCTACCGTATTTATAATGAAATATCACAAAGCGGTTTATCAAAAGAAATCGTCGTGATAAAACATCGCTGACACGTTCTATAGATATAACCGTCAGTGATAATATAAATATCGCTGACGGTTATATATATAGAACCGCTCGCGATAATATTGATATCACGACGGTCATATTGATAGAACCGCTCGTGATAGTGCATATCACAAAGCGGTTATATTGATAGAACCGCTCGTGATAGCTCATCTTTAAATACCCGCAGCTAGGTCTGCGGAGTCCGCTCTGGCGCAGTCTCTTGTCTCCACCCTGCAGCGCCCCTGCTAGCTAGGTTTTGCTCCCTCCCGACGCCGCCGGTCCCTCCCGACGCCGCCGGTCCCTCCGCGCCGCTCCTCCCGACGCCGCGGTCCTCCCGACGCCGCTCCTCCGACGCCGGTCCTCCCGACGCCGCCGGTCCTCCCGACGCCACCGCTCCCTCCGACGCGCGCTCCTCCCGACGCCGGTCCCTCCCGACGCCGCCGGTCCCTCCCGACGCCGGTCCCTCCCGACGCCGCCGATCCCTCCCGACGCCGGTCCCTCCCGACGCCGCTCCCTCCCGACGCCGCCGCTCCTTCCCGACGCCGCTCCCTCCCGACGCCGCCGGTCACTCCCGACGCCGCTTATTTTATGTTATATGCTTCACATGAATTTTATGTTATATGCTTCATATGAATTTTATGTTATATGCTTCACATGTTATATGCTCAACATGTTAGCTTTATGATATATGCTTCACATGTATTTTATGTAGCATATAATATATGTTTGCAGTGTTTAGCTCATCAGAGGCACTTCATAGAACCTTGTAACAATAATATATGCTGCACTTGTTAGCTGCAAGGTCTATTTAGAAGGCCCATAGCTCACTGCAATTAGTTAATCGTTAGAACTTTGTCAAAGAGCATAAAGCAAGTGACACACTCCAGTGTATCTTGTTCAATGAACTTGATGCATGTAACATCCCAAAATTTTTTTTGCCTTCTATTGATTTTCTAGAGTTTATTTGGATTTATCTGGATTTTATTTAAAAATCTAAAGCAAGAAAATGTATTTAAAATATTTTATTAAAGCAAAAAAAGAGTTTATTTTATTTGTTTCTTTTTCTTTTCTTTTCTTAACCCTCCCTAAGTTTTGATTAACTCTTGAGAACTTACTTCTGGAAATTAAAAAAAAAGAAATTTAGAAGTTTCCTTCTTCCCTTCTTCCCCAACCGGCCGGCCTCCATTAACACCCCATCCGAGCTTTAAAAGCTTCGTTACTCCTTCCTCGGCCGGTAACAAGCCATTATTGGCCCTTAAGCTCGCGCGCTAGTAACCGCCCCACCTCCGTCCGTTTTCTGTCGGCTTAAAGCCTCTCGCCGTTATGCGACTGTTTCTAAAGTCCTTAACTCCGGCGAGCCCATTACCTCCGTCCCTGCCCTATAAAGCTCCTTCCCGAGCCCGTTATCCCCCCTTCGCCTTCCCGTGCGCGCCACCTCTTTCCTCCGCCTGAACCGACCGGCCCGACCCGTGCTTCCTCGTCCGCCGCCGTGCGAGCTCCGGCGAGGAATTGGCGCCGCCCTGGTCTCTTCCGCGCCTCGCCGACGACGCCTTCGTGATCCCCAAGCGCCGGCGACCACCATTCCCCTCTCCGCCGAGCGACGCCGCCACCGGAGCCCGTTGTTGCCGAAGACTCGGCGCCGCGCTTCTTCTCGCCGACCGATCGTCTCCACTCGTAATCGAACCTCTACGACCATCCGCCGCCTCCGCCACTCGCCGATTCCCTCCGACCACCCCGCTGCCAACCGGTTCAAGGTAACACCCTTCCGTGTGTCGTAGATCCGTAGTCGTAAGTCTTAGCCGTAGCCGTAGCTGCACGAGTAGTCGTGCGACTATGTGGTCGTAAATGACTAGGTAGTCGTTAACTGTTTGAGTGGTCGATTCGCCTCAAGTCGTAAGTTCTCTGTAGTCGAGTCGTGGGTTTTCGTGTAGTCGAAGTCGTGGGTTTTCTGTGTAGTCAAGTCGTAAGTTCTCTCGTAGTCGAAGTCGTAAGTTCTCTCGTAGTCGAAGTCGTAGGTTCTCTCGTAGTCGGGTCGTGGTTCTCGGTGCAGTCGTAGTCGTGACCGGTTGCGTGGCCGTAGTCGTAATTTTCCCTGAGTAGTCGTAAACCTTCCGTGTGTGGTATGTCGATCGCGTGGTCGTAAACCTCCCATGTGGTCGTAAGTCGACTACGTGGTCGTAGCTCCGCCGATCGCATTTGCCGTGGTCGTAGCTCCGCCCGATCACGTTTGCCATGGTCGTGAGAACTTCCAAGGCCATAACTTCTTCATTTTAACTCCGATTTAACTCGTTCAAATTTCTAAATTTTCCTAAAATCCTAAACTATCCATTTCTGGACTCTTTTTGAATTTTTGGATTTTATTTGTTTTTTGTTTGATTTTCTTTTGGTTCTTTGCGTATAGATTACGACGAATCCGGAGAGTATTTCTTCGACGAATCGTAGCAAGACTTCGAGCAAGGCAAGTTACACCTTTGACCATGCTGATCCCAGTAATTTAAATTATTTATGTTGTTTTAAAATTAATATGCATGCATACTTTTATTCAAATTAGTTCAAATGTGCTTAAAACTTTAGTTACACCCAATTCCCTTTGTATGGCCAATCTCGAATTTGAACGAACATACCTTGTCACCATAGATGAAAGCCTAGTTGGTACATTAGTATTAACTAGAACATTTTATAGAATTGCTTAGCCATGCTTAGATTAATTTAGGTGGGAAGATTGGTTTCACACGAAATGTTGGTTTATAAAATCTATTCTTGACTTTGGTGAGTCAAGAAGGTCTATAAAATTTTGATAAAATAAAATGGATAAAACCTGTTTTAGACTTAGGCATTGGTATGGTGGTGGGTGCTTGCCGGCATGCGTCGTAGTTTGTTGACCCGATGTTGACCGCCAGCACAAGGGGTATATGGGTAGGCCTAAGTCAAATTAAGGACCAGATCGTGAACTACTATTACAAAGTCACTCCGCACTACCACAAGTCCGTATGGGACAGATCCGCTAAGTAATTTGTGAAGTTCCATTTAGTTTCGCTATAGGCTGAATGTGAGCGTGGCGTAGGCCATGAGAAGTCTCACATGGCACAAGAGGGGCTCCAACATGTGGATTCATGTTGTGGTGAAACCTTAGTGGCGGCGTAGCTAATTTGGTAATGGAACATTGGAACAGCCTTATCATGATCTCTCGGCCGCACACCTAAGGAAGTGTGTAATCCGGTGGCAAACAGAGAACATGTCTTGTGGGTAAAGTTGTACACCTCTGCAGAGTAACAAACTATCTCGGATAGCCGTGTCCACGGTCAAGGACATGCTTAGTATGGTTTTTCACGGATTAGATTTTGGTTTTAATAAAATTTGGTTTATGGAAATTTGTGAAACTTTTGGAAAGATGGTCCGGTGGGATACCCGTGGTTAGGTTAGTGTTAGGTTGTTGCCTGCACTAACGTTATTATTTTGTTAAATCTTGTTTTTATATATTGTATCAACTTCAGCTTTTGCACTTACGTTATTGTATTTAATTCAATAATGCTGTTTATGCAAATGAACCACATTATGCCTTTCTTTGTAACCCCTTATGCATGCATCAAATCTGTTATATCTCCCGGTGTAACTTGTGGAGTACTTTATGTGCTCACCTTGCTATAAACAATGTTGCGGAGGGACGACGATGTCAACTATGTTGAGGATCGCGACGAATAGGCCACGCCTTACAGTCAATTCGCCTTGTGGGAAGGCGGATGGGCTGCTCCTCTTATTTACCTTCCGCTGTTTATTTCATGTTTGGCCATGAAGCCACCTTATTGTAATCTTGGCCATAAGGGCCGTACTTTTGCTTTATAATAAAGTTTGGTTATCATGCATGATATGTATCATTGTCCAACCTGTGTGCACTAGCTTTTCCTGGGATAGTGCGAATAACACAGAGGGTTCTGGAGTTGTTGCTCCGGGTCCCGACAATGCACTGGTTTGTGTCACTTGATTCATAGAACTTTGACAAGCTGGGTCCATAGCTCACTGCAGCTTAGTTTTTCTTAGAAGAGAGATGGCGCCCACACGCCTTCGCTGCCGCATCCGGGTCTCACGCTCCCAAGATTGCGAAAAGTAAACGTGGCCGAGGAGTATCGAAAAGGCCGAGGGCCAATGACCATCACGGTGGTCTCTCGAATGGGACTCCTCTGGAACCGCCGAAGCAGCGTCATTATTTCAGACTACCGCAGGATAATTGGAAGGCAACGGGTCCCCATCACCATAGCAAGCTGGAAAGATTTGACAAAGGATCACAAAAATCAGCTATGGGAGGAACTTACAAATTCGCTCGAGTTCCCGCGAAGCACGACGGACTCGTGCAACAGACGCGCTCCTCGCGATGGGAAAAGCATGGAAGAATTTTAAGAGCACTCTTGTGACGGCACGTGGCCGAGGATGTCACGCCCTTCACGGTATCCTTTCGTGTCGCCGAAACATGGGAGGCCTTTGTGCAGATGAAGACGACGCCGAATTTGTACAACAAAGTGCGCGCACAAGGATCTCCAATCACAAAACACGCACCCTCACGCACTCGGCATCGCTGGTACGCGGGTAAAATCCCGCAATGGAGGATGTAGGATGAGGTCGCAATCCGATCGGAGGCCTCTCCGCCATTTGCCGGATCGCAAACGAAGCGCGCTCGGCTCGTTAAGAGCGAGGTCATCAACCACATCTTCGGTGTCTCTTTCAAAACCCCGCAGATGAGGAAGTGTCCCAACGCATGGTAAGATATGTTAAACAACATAGTTGTTAACACCTCTTGAACTTCATGGGTTCAAAATAACATGATTAATTGCCTCTTGCAGCAATCATTGACTACCGAATCTTCTCGTGGCTCCTTTGAAGAATATAGGAGATAGATTTACTATCACAGCCTTGGGAAACAAGGAGCACCTGTGTCGCACACGAGGCATGGGGGTTTATGTACCTTGGAGGCAAGGATTTCCAGATTACTCCGAGACATATAGGAGTAGGAAGAGATCCAAGGCGTACCGCAGCGAACAAATAAAACAGGAGCTTCGTGCTCAACTTGAGGAACAACTATCTGCCTCACTTCAAGAGCAGACTGCCTCACTTCGAGGAGAGATAGATTCGTTGCGGGAAGAACTGAGACAAGTCCGCAACCATTCGCAACCCACTCCTAGTACTGTGGTACCCAGTCCCCCTCAACGTCGCAGTAGCTGCGCATCCACACCAATTTCTGAACATAGCGATGACCACTTACGTATTGATGACATTCAGGTAATGTACCTCTTTAGAATGGTACATAGATCTCTCTGGTGGACGCCTTAACTCAGCTCTTGTATCGTTATGTAGGAGCCCATCCCTTGCAGCCTCAGAGTCAGGCTTGTTGGCTCTATTCCTGTTGACGCTGGGCGCGGCATGGTGTATCCATTGCTGCTAGGGACGCTGGTGCACGGTGTACAAGTAGACACCGGTTTCATAAAGGTCCAGGTGGACATGATTAATGATATTTTTAAGTCCGTCCCTCTTGACAAGCCCCCAAACGAAGAGATTAAGACATTAGGGATGCTGTCCACACATTCATTCGATGGCCCAAGAGGGACATCGTCCTCGACATGTCCGTGCCACAATCTTCACATCCAAAGGCCCAAGAGGGACGCCGCTCGACTCGGCACATCGGCCCGGTGGCTCCACCTCCACCTCCAAATCCAATGAAGTTCATTGCATCGGCTCCGCCGAGATGCCACCGAGAACATATCATAAGCGAGGCTCCAAGGCCTCCAAGGCTCATGCGAAGAAAATTAAGCGGGTCCGTGCCATGGAAGTTTATTCTAGGAGTGTCGTTGGTGCCCGATTCACAATTACGCCAACTTGGTATGATTTGCAATACATTGCATGCCCGGTACATGGAGAAGTCCAACATGAAGCCAAACCGCAGAGTGCATTCACCGTGAAATATAACGAGATGCATTTCCTCCATGACTTGGGCTACATCGTCGTGACATTCAAAGATTTATTCTTACTATTCAATCTCGACGAACTCGACGCCTCACTTCTACGATCTTTCGACATCGTAAGTGTATCTTGTATAATGAAGTTCTACATTCACGTTATACGATAAATGTCATTACTCTTTCTTTATGTATAGATACATGATCCAACAAGCCTGAAATTGCGACGACGACGGTGGGTTTCTCGACCCTCACTTGGTCTCCGAGCAATCTATCAACGCAGATGCATCCTTCATGGAAGGTTACATAACGAGGGGATTGATTGCTCACACCGACAAGGAGTACGTCATGGTACCCTTCAACCAAGGGTAAGTGCTTCACTAGTTGCCACACATATGTTTCATTTGTACTTTACATGCAGCATGAACTTAGGATTAATCACTATGGCGACACATATGACTAGGAATCACTGGATTTTGATTGTGATTGCACCAAAGTGGAGCAAGGTAATATACCTTGATTCCCTCCTTAGAGCAACCACGACTTGATCGTGTGCAAGAAGTACTTAAGTAAACTCATTTCCTCCATACATAACTCTATTGTAATATTTCTTTTGTTTGCCACGGCCGAGGCTAAGTTTTTGAATCACGTGGGCGTTTGCTGAATATGTTGCCCAAGGAGGAACACACGACAAATCCAGGTGACACGCTACGACACAACACGCGATTTCGGTACCGCTACAACACAATAATCCTATATCACACTTTGTAATAATGCCTCTAGAATTGACAATACCGATGTATGTAATTCTATTTTTGCGATGCCACCAGCAGCTACTGTGGCAACGTATGTGGATTCTACGCTTGCCGTCATATGATGGAAATCATGGGTACTAAGATCAATGATCCGAGGTTTGTCGAGTCCTTCCAATAATTATTATTTTCTGATTATATTACACACACATGCTAATTAATGACTTAACATTGCTCCTAGCGACGGTGGTGAACTTCGACGGAAGTGCATATGATCTTGACAATCTCATCGATATTCGTGCAATCATCTCCCAATTCTTGCTAGCAGAGGTCATAAATAAGAGGAGAGTTCCACGCCGCGATGATGATAATTAGATGTTGAAACATTGGATTCAACTGTACAAATCAAACAATTCCTTCAATTGAATACATTTGTCGATTTTGTGTAACAATTTTCATTCTATATATGTGATATTGTTACATTCATCCGTATATCGAATTTTGTTGTAATTTACTATGAGTTGCAATTAACTTATATCTGTCATTTATCTGTAATCGCTTGCTTTGAGAGGGCATGGCTAGCATATCCCGAGGCTAGCCAAGAAACAGCATATAAAATGGATGATGCACTTGGTATCACAGACGGTTCATTGTTAAAAACCGCTCGTGATACCATATCACTGACAGTTTCAAAGAGTGCCGTATGTGGTGTGATCGCTATCACGAGCGGCTTTTACTATCGACCGTCAGGATATACACATATCACGCTGCGGTTTGTATTACAAACCGTGCGTGATATTGTATATATAACGACGGTCTTGATTACTAACGTCAGCGATAGGCGAGTATCACGAGCGGTTTTTATAAACAACGTCGGTGATACTCGCCTATCACGACGGTTAGTAATCAAGACCGTCATGATATACACAATATCACGCACGGTTTGTAATACAAACCGCTCGTGATATTGTGTATATCACGACGGTCTTGATTACTAACCGCTGCGTGATAGGCGAGTATCACCGACGGTTGTTTATAAAAACCGCTCGTGATACTCGCCTATCAGCGCACGATTAGTAATCAAGACCGTCAGACAGTTTTATCACGCACGGCTCGAAACCGCTCGTGATAACCACCAACTATCACTGACACCTAAACACTGACGGTTCAGGAACCGTCTGTGATGACGGTTCCGAACCGTCTGTGATAGGGCTGTCTGTAGCAGTGCGATTGTTGCATCAGTCCATCATATCCTGTTTACACTTGATAATATGGTGATTACGTATGTACCAGCATCAACGAAAAATTCAGGATTCTTAGAAGAGCACTGCATCTAAGTCCAAAACAAAGATTATTCCAAAACGGAGCTTAGAAGAAAGAGCAAACTACAAAAAGAAAGCTTGACGGGCTACCTATAAAAGGAAAGTTGCTAACTTCCTCTGTCAAGGACAATTCAGTTAGCAAACAGCTGCTGTCTTTTAGCCCAGTTTTCAAGCTGAATGTGATCGTGCCAGGTTAGAAGTGGAACAATTGGAAAACAATTCCAATGTGGTCACTAGCTGCATTGTAATTGTATCCGATACAGATTCATTGCAGCTAACATTGCTAAAATTGAACTTCAATGTTTTACTGACCTTCAGGAAGCATGTGGAATTAATAGAAATGCTAATATACACATATAAAATGTTGAATGCCAGTATGCGAGTCACACTAATAAAGGTACAAATACTAGACACAGATATAATTACTCTCTCTTATCCTAATGATAATCTCATGGTTATTCCGGCTATAAGCCACAGATATAGTTACTCTCTCATAGCCAGAGAGCATGAATGAACTACCATTCTACTAGTTAGAAAGAAACCACTAGCTAGAAAGAGAACGAACCTTTTCTATTTGAATTGGCAAGGAAGATAAAGCAACTCCAATTGCTTAATAAGGAAGTACCTCTTCAGACTTGTGCTTGTTGTGAGCTTGTCTAGCAAAAGCACACAGTGATATTAGAATGGCAATTTCAGTGGTAAGGTCTATGAAATTAGAGAAAATACTTCCAACATGAGAAAAATGTGAGAATAAAAAGTGAACTTGCTTTTCCTAACTTTTGTAATTTAAACCCAGTTTCAGGGTCAGGACTATGAGAAGCCGCCTACATTCATTAGGTGTCCTCCTGGCTACAGTACAATGGTCAAATCAGCTTAGAAGCCACAAGATATATAACCAAACTACCACCGAATCATCTTACTTTTTTGCAGAAACATAATTGTGAGTGTTGTAAGATGTCAAATCATGAGATTGGTGCAAGATATCAAATTGCCGAGCTTGTACACCAACTGTTGTACATATATACATCATTTTCATTCTTTCCAAATACGTTGACATCTCCTGACAGCTACAAGATTGATAACCAAGCAATGCTATAAACTGGTTACGGATGTTGAACAAAATGCGGTCTAAGCGAGATTTTACATAAATTTTTAGAATTATAAATGAGTAATAAAGCAAGTTTCTAACAGTATTTATGACAAGAGATATATTAAAATAATTGAAGGAACATAATTCAATCTCAAGTCAATTAAATATGAAATCATGCTTAACAGGGCTACTCAAACTAAATGAACAGTTAGTATATTGCTCAAATTGTTATTTAGATCTTTTGCACTCAGATGTTGGGCTACTGTTGTTTAAAACAAACAAGGCCTCCTCGTCACATTTGGATTAAGTCTAATCAATTATTAAAATGAAAATCTCTAGATATTATATTAGTCTTGAGTTAAATTTCTTACCACAATAATCAATTGCAATTTAAGATAATTAAGAGGTAATGAACTGCACTTTAAGAAGCTATGCTATAAACAATTAAACCACTAAAATAGTAGCACGCGTGCACGAATACATATATCCTTACTATTATAAAAATAGGAGTTTGTGATTGTCGTCTATTCTCACCATAGAAAAGTATCCTTGAAAGTTAAAGATAATTACCCGCAATACCATCTAGAGTGAGTTGGTAAGTCAGCCCACCATACGTGTGGACGTGCCCCTACTCCTCCACTCCTGATCTGGTGGTGGTCCAACGTACAGTCGGTTTTCGACTACAGTGATGTCCATTCGGTAGTCGATTTCTGACCACGTTGTACTTCCATCTGGTAGTCGGATTTATGACCACTTTGATAGCTCTCAACCACGTTGTTTTCTTGCTGTTTTCGACCCTATTTCTTCGGTTTTCAAGTGGGACTTCAACCCTAATCATTATAGCTCTATAGCTATCAGAGAAAAAGCGTTAAGTGAATACTTGAGGAGAATTTGAAGGCACCATTCACCCTCCCTCTGTTGCCTATTCGGTCCTACATAGGTACTCATCGTATGTGCTGGGGTCATACTTGGTGCCCTCTTGCACAAAGTCCTGGAGTGCCACCGCCCACTCTGCCACCTACGGCGCCATCTTCGTGGCCTAGCTCGTCCGCTACCACCCCTCCTATTGTGCCTGTGAAACGTACAACTGCAATTAGAATGCATCATAACAGATCTGAGAAAAAAAATATAGGGACATGTGTTGTGTGTAGCTCACACATGGACCGAGTTAGGCACCTGATGCCCTACGGGGATAGGAACAAACTGGTGAAGGCCGAATTGGCGCATCACCCTACGCACCGCATAGTCCTCAACAAACACGTCGAAGACGAGCTTGTTCTGCATGAGCCAGTACGCATGGTCACACAAGCACATTGAAGAAAGCCTAGCAGGGGCGCGGTCTACCATCTCCTGATTAGAGTACGGCTCCTAGTGCACGTTGTTAGTGGTGAGGCAGTCGAGGTGCTCGACGAAGTTGTCGTACACACAGGTGACCTGTAGGTGTGCAAATTGTGCCTACAAGCTAGAATAGTGATTACAAAGGATGACCCGAAATACATGCATAGTAAAGATTCAGGAGAGTATGTACCCGTCTACAATACCAAAGGGACCCTACAGTAGGCCGGTCCATGGCGCCCCCATGGTACATGTCATCCTAGGAGGAAGCGCTCGAATGACCATAGCTGCAGCAGGAGGGGCAACCTGTGAGGATAGTGGTCGTCCTTGTCATGTGGCAAGCGTCGCACATGCTGCGATATGTCATGGCAAGTACGGCTAATCCCCAGCTATAGTGCACCTTGTCCTCGTCAGCACGAGCTCAGCTTGGGGTGGCTCAGATGGAAAACAGAATTGGAGGGGGAGAGCAATGAGGAGAAGAGAGGAGAGCCATGACTTAAATAGCCGAAGGGGCAGTTGGCTATTGGTGCCATTAAATTGCTCGATGAGTGGCGGCACAGTGGGAAGGCGGGCGGCTCAATGGCACGGACGGCAGGAGATGGCGTGCACTCGGGGGCGGGGGTGGCCGTAGGCTAGGTAGGAGCATGGCGTAGGGCGACCGGGCCAGCACACCGCACAGTCGCGTGCACGCAAGCGGTGACACAGGTCGGGCGACACGGTGCGCAGTGCAGGGCGCAAGAGCACACGGGCGAGAGTGAGTCATGTGGGTGTGACACGCATGAGGGCGGCGTGCGGTGCGGCACTGGAACCGGTTGGCATAGGTCACGCATGGGTGCGGGCGGTCGGGGCCAGGTCAGCCTGGCGTGGTCAGCATAGAAAAGGAGGGGAGGAAGAAAGAGAGGAAAAGGGGGCCTGGTGGCAGTGAAAGGAGAGGTAGGGAGAGAGGGATGAAAGAGAAAAGAGGGAGATGGCACAAATTTGGAAATCGCATTTTTGGCCATATAGTTTGAATATAGATTCAGAATTTTAAATTTTTGTAAATTGGAGTGTGCTTGAATTTTGGAAATTTTGAATTCTTGGTTACAATAATTAGATGGGGAAGATTTTAATATTAATTTTGATTTCGATTTCTGGTCTCGGTTTTGAGTTTCCAAATTCCAGTTTCGAATTTGAATTTTGCGCTTACGAAAAATGGTTTGAACTTTCTTTCCGATTGGATTTTCACAATCTTGGTTCTTGATCCAGGATTTTGATTTTAATGACTAACTTAATTAGCGAAGATCCAAATAAAAAATCTGAATAAACGCCAAATATTGAATTACACTAAAAGCGAGGAGAGGATTTCATAAATTTCTCAATTACAATAGTTCCCATATTTTTGGGATGTTACAGTCCATCATCCTCTTTACAATTGATAATATGGTGATTACGTATGTACCTGCATCAAAGAATAATGCAGGATTCTTAGAAGAAAGAGCACAGCATCTAAGTCCAAAAGAAAGATTGTTCCAGAACAGAGCTTAGAAGAAAGAGCAAACTACAAAAAGAAAGCTTGACGGGCTACCTATAAAAGGAAAGCTGCTAACTTCCTCTGTCAAGGAAAATTCAGCTAGCAAACAGCTGCTGTCTTTTAGCCCAGTTAGAAGTGGAACAATTGGAAAATAATTCAAATGTGGTCACTAGATGCATTGTAATTGTATCCGATACAGATTCATTGTAGCTAACATTGCTAAAATTGAACTTCAATGCTCTACTGACCTTCAGGAAGTATGTGGAACATATAGAAATGCTAATATACACATATGAAATGTTGAATGCCAATATGTGAGTATTTTCATAATAATGTGCTATAGAAAGTCATTAGAAAAGGAAGTGGTATGGTAATCATATCATAAAAGAAAGTAAAAAAGTATAACTCGAGCACAAGGAACAAGAGAAAATTTAGCTAATAATGCTAGCAGACCTTTACATATTTTTAATTGTTATCATACTCTGTAGTCTTTGGCTACTACATGGTGAAAGTTACATAAAGTCGCATAGTTCATCTAAGGAGAATAACTACTCTCTCTTAGTCAAAGATAGACTTTCATGAACAATCAGTACAGGGTGAACAGACAGGTATATAAATTCATTTAGAATTTTATAACAGTTAGTGATATCACAATAAAGGAGACACAAAAAGTAAAGGATATGAGTCACACTTATAAAGGTACAACTACTGGACACAGATATAATTACTCTATCTTAGCCTATTGACAGCCTCAGGTTCCGGCGATAAACCACACATATAGTTACACACTCATAGCCAGAGAACAAGAATTAATGAACTACCATTGTACTAGTTAGAAAGAAACCACTAGCTAGAAGAACGAACCTTTTTATTTGAATTGGCAAAGGAAGATAAAGCAACTCCAATTGCTTAATAAGGAAGCACCTCTTCAGGCTTGTGCCTGTTGTGAGCACACAGTGATATTATACTCAACAATTTGTTGTTAATCTGTATTAGAATGGCAATTTCAATGGAAAAGTCTATGAAATTAGAGAAAATACTTCCAACATGAGAAAGATGAGAGAATAAAAATTGAACTTGCTTTTCCTAACTTCTGTAACTTAAACCCAGTTTCAGGGTCAGGACTCTGAGAGACTGCCTACATTCATTAGGTGTCCTCCGGGCTACAGTACAATGGTCAAATCAGCTTAGAAGCCACAAGATATATAACCAAACTATCACCGAATCATCTTACGTTTTTGCATAAACATAATTGTGTGTGTTGTAGGATGTCGAATCATGAGATTGGTGCAAGAGGTCAAATTGCCGAGCCTGTACACAAACTGTTGTACAGACTTCATTTTCATTCTTTCCAAATACGTAGACATCTTCTGCAGCTACAAGAGTGACAACCAAGCAATATATTGAACAGGTTACGGATGTCGAACAAAATGCGGTCTAAGCAAGAATTCAAATGAATTTTTAGAATTATAAATGAGTAATAAAGCATGTTTCCAGCAATATTTAAATGACAAAAGCAATGTTAAAATAATTGAAAAAACATAATTCAATCCCAAGTCAATTAAATATGAAATCTTGCCACTACTACGGATCAGGCTATACTGGATGTCTCATCACAGACGGTTTACAAGAACCTTCAGTGTTACAATTATCACAGTTTTACAAGCGTGGCCCTCTATGTTTGTAACCATAGTTAGAACCGTTCGTGATATATAACTATTATAGATGGTTCCTGGTAAGAGCTGTCTATGAAACTACCATGGACGATTAGATTTAAAAGCCGTCTGTGATGGAACAGATAAGTAGGAATTTGACATACATACGACTCAGCTTTATACAATATTTTTTCCATTTATATTGGCCAAATAGTGTGACCAGTCACTTTTACAAAAGACAAATTCAAGTAAAAAAAGAGATTCCTAGATCTTGGTCTTCTGAGCTTCATATACTTCCTTTTCTACTTTTGGAGTTGAAGGATCAGCGGCTGTGTTCTCGAATACCGTGAAGATTGTTCTTGCCCTCTCCACTTCCTCCTCTAGCCTGGGCAAATCATTAGCATGGCAAAGAGGATGCCATGATCAGCTTCCTCAGAATCAGCCGCTTCTACTTGATCGGCAAGGTTATCCATATGTCTCTCCGCTGCCGCAAGAGCTTCTTCCACTTTGCACACATTGAAGAGAATAACAAGGCTGAGGACAGTTTCCCTTTCCTGAGTGACAAAGAGACACCTTCGTCGACGGCGGATGATGAGGTCCAGCTAACGGATGGAAGTGACTCGAGGAAGGAGAGCAGGGTGTGAGCGAAGGAGCTAGTTGCTCCAAATGTAAGTTGTTGGCCGCCTATGTAAGGTTGCGGTCGAACAACTCATGATGGATAGATAAGAGGAAGGAGATCAAAAAAATAGTAGATGCCATTATTGAGAAATCTAGTAAAGAAGATGAGGGAGAGGACTATTTAGAAGAGATTAAGTCTGTGGTATCAAGGAATTGTACACCGCGCTGCATATAAAGCTAGAACCGTGTGGAAGTTTAAGGGTCGCATGCATCGGAATATTAACAGACAGGAGTAGAGTGCGCAATTTAAGCATTGTCACAGATGGTTCGTATACCAAACTATATCTGATATGTGCCATTATCATAGACGGTTCGTATACCAAACTATCTCTGATATGTGCCATTATCATAGACGGTTCACAGATGATTATTTATTAGAACCGTCTGTAATGCCACGACACCGATCCGTGGCATCTCCCCCAGGATGTCAATCTCACCCGTCCATTCTCTCCTCATTGAATGGCAGGCACCGGTTCTTTCCACCTCTCGCCCCTTATTTACTCCCCCTCTCCTTTCCCCAATCACTCCAAGAACGTGTGAGTAGAGGAGTTGCTGCATCCACTCCTTATTCATGCATCCTCCCCTCGACGACGCCGACTATCGCCATGAGCTCCTCTGCCTCCGGTTATGACGCCATGGTTCACTGCACAAGACACTTTTGTCGTAAGTATCATAAGAGTGACTTGTGCAGTGTCACTATTGTGACACAAAGGTGATGATACCGCCGCCTCTTCTTCATTGTCGGTGACATCCCCCATCCGATCCCCTCCCCTCTCTTCCCTGAAGTGAGGTGGGCTCAAAGGATTAATAAGGTTTACATCACCATACAATACTTCTCTATGCTGATGCATCAGATGTCCTTTTTCTCGTATACTAGTTACGTACCTATGTGTTGCAACGAAACTTATTGAATGTATAGAGAATCGTGCTATAGAAGAGAGTTACTCTAATCGATTGGAAAGTAGAGAACGGTGAGAAGTTAAGGGAATAGAACAGTTAGAGAAGAATGGATGTACAACCATCAACTTGTTCTTTTATAATTGTAATGATATTACCATTGTTTCTCTGCCATAGTCATTTTATAGTCTCAAATATCTGTGCAATGCTTTTCTAATGTGCCTACGATGAGTACCTGGGTGTGTCTATCGAAATTTCAATACTAGTGGTAGTAAATTTTGGCATTCTACACGTCTCTATTGAAGTGCCGGGTGTAGTAATTTCAGTGTCCAATTATATTGAGTAGACTCTACAGTTCTTAGAGATAGCTAGTATTATCTATGCATGCTGTGTAGAAAGTTCCTTTCTCTTCTTGATGGCCGTGTTTAACTAAATTGACTATTGTGCACCAGGGATTAAATTACTAATATTTGTGTGGAAACTTCAAATCTTCTTTGTGCAGGTCTATGGCCATTCTCCAGCAGTTTTCCTTACTGTGAGCCATACAAAGCATGCCACTGGAAGGTCAAGGAACAGCAAGGCTAAATTCCTAACTGTTGAGATGCTGACCAAATGCTTAATGATGCATGTTGTGAAATCTACCAGAGATTATTTATGAAGCATTTATTGTGCATGATTGTAAAAACTGATGGTGAACTTGCATTGCAAAGATTACTGCAATTGTTAGCTTTGATTAATATTAAATATGGGTTTCCAATTGGGCTGATAGTAAAATTTTTCATTTGTGGTGTTAATAGTAGTAGGCGCAACCTAATTGTAGTTTTGTTTATATACAACACATTTTAGGGCCCATTTGCCTTTTTAAAATACGTCGGACATGGATTTTGCCAATCCAGAATCCTCTGTGATTCCATTGCACTATTCTTAGTGCTCACAGTTACACTACTAAATCATTTCATACATCGCATATACTATACCATTCATTATTATTACATATCAGAGTTTTTATATACCATATCGGACAGTTTTTACATAAAGAGCCGCTTAGGCCAAATACTTACAATACAAAAGTGGAAATGGGTTTGATAAGCAAAAGGTGAGGCTCTAACCTTCCACAGGCAAGCGATTGGGAGTAAAACTATAATACTAACGTTTACTCTTGTTTCCTCTGTTTTATTCTCCATTAGGACCTAGAGTATCGTGATGAGCGTAGGGGTTTTGCTCCACCACTTCTGAGAGTTAATTGAGTAAGAGAGTTTGAGCAAAGCCAACTGTGCTCCACGAGCCAACACACATAATGCATTATTATAGATTCAAGGTTGAACAAGGTTGGCTAGGGTTCTATCACTAAATTATGAATAATAGAAATTCATGTGACTTAGCAATTTTGATTGAAATCAATTTTCTAAAGTGCGTGAAAGATTACAATATTAATAATAATGCAGGTTCCATCCATTGTTACTTGGCTTCCTACATCCAATGCTTGTTTCTTAGCGTTATATCTGCCCATTATTATTACTAGGCCTGACCACCTAGGGAAATCAAACTAGTTTTCATCCCACCCATAAGGTTCATTTTATAAATAGAACTAACTGCAGTAGGTTTCCATGCCCGCCCATGACTGTGGGCATGTCTATTCAAAGAGTTTTCACTTTGCAAAGGTCGCACAATTTACACATATGCTAATTACAAGGAGTCCACCTAAGGGGTAGATGGAGCTCAGGCATGACTGAGGAAGCACAGCAACATGGACCCGAGGCGGCGCAAGGTGGAGCAAGGCACCAATGTCGCACGGGTGATGGCCGTCCAAATTGCCGGTCGGGTCGGGTTGAGGATGTTGCGGTGATGCTTCAGCCCAGAGGAATCGACCGGAGGAGGCGCCAATTGGCCAATCCCAGCTTAGTCGGAGTTGGAGATGAAAATAGCTCTAGTGATCTACCAGCTATGAGAAAGTGATTCCATGGAGGGGAGAGGGAGGGAGGTATGGCGAAGCTTGGAGGTGCATGGAGGGGTTCTTATAGGTAGCCACACGACCACGAGACGTGGCCTGCACATGGCCATGGCAGTGAGTTGGCTCAGTGGGCTTTAATGGCTGACACCAGCTTGGGATGCCCACAAGAGTGTAGAGGGGATGGCGTGTAGGTGACGAGGAGCTAAATGAGGCTTGGCAGTGCAATTGGCGGGCTCGCTCTCTCTGCCGGTCACCAGAGCGACATGCGCCGATGCGATGGCATGGCAATCAGGGTGCTAGCGCGGCGAAGCCAACATTGTGATGCGATTAAATGTGCATGATGACGATGGTAGGAAGGTCTTAATGTAGGCAAAAAAGGATGGTGCTTTTGTCAAGGGTTGCAGTGGCTTTGTCGTGGCAACCTGGTGCAGGGCGCTTTGCACGGTGCAATGCATGGGAAGGACGACACTAGCGTGAGTAGCGTGAGTGTGCACGGCAAAGGGTCAGTGAAGGTTAGGTGAATCCCATGCACACACTAGCTTGGCTAGGGCACGACGAGATAGTGGGATGAGTTGGCCAACACAGGAGTTGGCACAGCATGGGCATGGCAGATGCTGGGGCAGGGCATGCTGTGCGTGTGCTGGTGCTGCTAGTTGGGCTAGACCAGGTAGGAAATGGGGGAGAATGGTCCAAAGGCCACATGGGCCTGGCCCAATACTATTCCTACCCATTTCATGATGCTGAACAAACAAGAAAATCATGCCAAGTCATTTCTCGAGAAGATGTATCGCAAGCGAGGTGCTAACCGCCACATTGAAGAAGATTAAGTCGCCTCTTAAGCTCCATATGTACTCCCTTGGAATGTCGTTGGTCCTTGAGTCACAATTACCCGGCTTTGGATTGGGTTGCAGGACTTTGCATGCCTGGTACATGTAGAGTTCCAATGAGAGGCCAAACCTGTAGACTAGATTCACCGTCAGATACATGGAGGCACATTTCCTCCATGGCTCAAGCTACTTTGTTGTGGGCTTCGATGACTTATTCCAACTATTCAACCTCGACATCCTCGATGCCTCACTTCTACGATGCTGAATACGTAAGTGTGTACAATAAAGTTCTACATTCATTAATATCGATAAATGTCATAACTCATTGTTTATGTACAAATACATGATTCAAGAAGCCCGGCGATACCGAGAACCAATGGGTTTCCTTGACACACACTTGATCTCTGAGCAATGCATCAATGAAAATGTATCCTACATTAAAAATTACATAACGATGGTATTGCTTACTAAGAGCAACAAGGACTACATCCTGGCACCCTACAACTAGGGGTAAGTGCTTCACTAGTTGTTATACAAGTTTCATTTGTACTTTATATGCAACATGAACATATGTTTAATGACTATGATGACATACATGAATAGGTGGCACTAGATTTTAATTGTGATTGTACCAAAGTGGAGCAAAGTAATATACATTGATTCCCTACTCGAGAGAAACCATGACTTGACCCGTGTTCAATAAACAATTGACAAGTAAACTTATTTCCTTCGTACGTAACTCTATTGCTATCTTCCCTTCATTTGCAATGACGTTGGCTAAATTTTTGGAATCACATAGGTCGTTCAGTGCTTATGATGCCAAGGGAGGGAGACACAAGGAATCCAATGCCACACTGCAACATAGGGTGCAATATTCGGTACCCGCTATAACACAACAATCCTATATCACACTTCGTAGTAGTGTCTCTAGAACTAACTATATTTATGTATGTAATTCTATTTTTGCAGTGCCACCAGCAACTACAGGACAACGTATGTCCACTCTACATTTGCCACCATATGCATGAAATCATGGGCGCTAAGATGAATGATCTAGAGGTTTATCAATCTAGCAATAATTATTTCATGATTATCAACATATATATACATATATATATATATATATATACTCACAACATTACTCTCTCATAGTCACAGGGAATGAGAATCAACTCAAGTATATTCGATCTTAATATACTCTCCGAAGTTCGAGGACTGCTCTCCACCTTGTTGATGGCGGAGGTCATTTACTCGAAGGGAGAGTTCAAGCCCAACAACAACTAATTCATGATCAAACAATTCTTCATTCAGTTGTAATTCATTCAATTGTACTTCATTCAATTATAATTTATTCAGTTGTAATTCATTTGTAAGATCTGTGTAATGATTATCATGTGCTAGAAAATTTGCAATTATCTATGATTTGCTTGCTTGTTTTCAGAGGGTATGGCTAGCATTTTCTGTGGCTAGCCAAAAATACTGAAAATATTTTAGCTATACAAAGAGCTACCATAGACAGTTATTAACACAAAACTGTCTGTAATAGGTTACATATCACAGACAGTTATATCTAAGAACCTTCTGTGATATATGACATATCACAGATGGTTATTTTAAAAAACCGTCTATGTTGTGACTTATCACAGACAGTTTGAGAGCCGTCTGTGATAATCACCTATTATCACAGACACAATAAATTAGATGGTTCAAAAACTATCTGTGTTGACGGTTTAGAACCAATTGTGATGACTCTTTGTGTGGTAGTGGCCATAGTCATTTTGTAGTCTCAAAGATCTTTGCAATGCTTTCCTAATGTGCCTATAATGAGTACTTGGGTGTGCTTATTGAAATTTCAATACTAGTGGTAGTAAAATTTGGCATTCTACAAGTCTCTATTGAAGTGCCGGGTGTAGTAATTTCAGTGTCCAATTATATTGAGTGGTGTCTGCAGTTCTTAGAGATAGCTAGTATTATCTATTTATGCTGTGTAGAAAGTTTCTTTCTTTTCTCGATGGTCGTGTTTAACTAAATTGACTATTGTGCACCTGGGATGAAATTACTAATATTTATGTCGAACTTAAAATCTTCTTTGTGCAGGTCTGTGGCCTTCCTCCAGCAATTTTCCTTACTGTAAGCCATACAAAGCATGCCACTGGAAGGTCAAGGAACATGTTTGATGAGTTTTTGTACCAACACGACCAGGCAATCTCGTCGTATCAACAATGTTATCGATAACATTGACTGGCACGACTATGTTTCTGATCGCTAGGGGATCGAGCAGGTGTTTCGACCATGCCATATCGATCATGTTTGCCGACCAGGCCAATACGATCACGTCTGACCCATAATTCGATCACTTGGGGCATCGAGTACATTGTTTGTGATCACGTGTGTTGACCATGTTGTGCTGATCAGACCAGTTCGACCACATTGTGTAGTTCGATCGCGGTTGCAGATCATCAACAACAAGGCATGGTTGCACTGTATCCTCATCAAGTTAGAGATAATGCTTAACAAATCTCTGATATGAAAGCAGAGTCCCAAAAGGTAACTAATTCATAGTCAATCTGGAATCTTATCTCAATTAAAATCTTATATCAATTTAAACGGCGCAACTGACACCATATTGGAGCTGTATACGGCCCTACAGCCCCGCCCGTGCCTATAAAAGGAGAGGCACAAGGCCAAAACACGCACGGACATAGATGAACAGGAGAAGTGAAAGAACACCCTCGAACGCAGCTGTAGAGGCAGATGCAGAGGCAATCGCAAGGCCAAACACCCTCGAATGCAGATCAAAGGCAAAAAGAAAGACCAAAGCAGATAAGGAGAAGCCAGAGAGAGGCCTGAGGAAACAATCATGGCCTCCTATGTTTAGAATGGTAAAAATAGTCTCTCCTATTTTTCCTTTGCATCTAGTTATGATGCATACAACGAGCGGCGGCTACAACAACAATGTCACCAAGCAACCATGACCGCTGCCGATTGCTTTCGAAGTCATGCGTTTGCGATCACCGGCCAAAGTCAGGCATCTCTGACCATTGTTCAAAGTCACAAGCTCCCAATCGCTGGCCAAAGTCAGCACCTCTGATTGCTTCAAAAGCTGAAGTCCTCGATTGCTTTCCGAAGGCGGGCGTTCCTGACCTTTGTTCATAGTCGAGCGCCCTAATTGCTTCCAAAAGCCATGCCCCCCATCGTCAGCCAACGTTAGGCATCTCCGACCACTGTTTAAAGTCACGAACTGCCGATTGCATCTGAAGTCGCACGTGTCTCCAATTGCTTCACAAAGTTGAAGTCCTTGTCTGCTGCTGATCGATTTTGAAGTAGTGTGTGTCTCTGATTGCTTTCCAAAATTGAAGTCCTCGTCCACTGTTGATCAATTCTGAAGTAGTGCGTGTCTCTGATCACTTCGGAAAGCCAAGCAACCCTGATGACTACCGATTACTCCCAAAGTCATGCGTGTCCCCGATCGCCTTGCAAAGCCGAGGTCATCAATCACTTTCGAAGCCGTATGTGTCTTTGATCGCTTCGCAAAGCTAAGGTGTCGGGACCACGGATTTCCAAACCCGGACCCTCTATGTATTACTGCACTAGTCCCAGATCATAGCTAGTGCACACAGTTAAACAGAAATGATTCATGACCAACAACGTATTTATTACAATTATAAAGAGTACAGATCGAAAGGTCTCATTATTACATTGGAGGTTTCAAGACCTCGCACAATCAAAACACAACGGAAGCAAAGAATAATCAAGGTAGACCCATCAAGATGCCACAGGCAGTTGACTGGGGAAGCGCGACCTAGTCCTCCGGGAAGAATCCATCACAGCCACAAGCGAAGCAGTAGTCGTAAACACCTTCTTGAGCTTCATGTTCTTCTGAGGTTTATTTTAAGTGTAGCATGTGAGTACATAAAGTACTCCGCAAGTCTTGGGAAAATGCATAGATGCAAGGCTTGACAAAGGAAGGCTATATGGTTCTTTTGCACAAAGCAACATTTTAAAATTCAATTACTACTAATTATTTTCGAAGGCATCAAGTTAATAAAGTAAATGTTTTAGCAGAAACTATCATTAACTTTCTAGTGAAGGTTCCATCTACCAACACTAGCTAACAACTTGAACAAGTTTAATACTGCGGGTTACATCCACCGTCTCTGGCTTCAACCGCCAGGATACCCTTCTGAGAGTCCCTCCACTCTCGGAATACAAAACTTTTGATTTTAAAACAAAACCAGAAATCTACCATGTGCATGCATTCCTTGCCCGCCCTTGACCGTGGGCACGGCTATTCGAATAGTTTTACACTCTGCAGAGGTTGTACAACTTTACCCACAAGAGATAAATTATCCTAAAAGTCAACACGCTTCCTTTGGCATGAGACCCAGATAAAATATCACAAAGCCTTTACCTTACTCTAATCTAGCTAGATACCACCCACGAGGTTTCACCGCAGTAGGCTAATCGCTCAACCAAGGCCCTCTTGCGCCATATGAGTACAAGAAATCTGTCCCTCACTCGTGAATAACCAGTCCATCCCTGGCATCCACTTTCCACTGGTGGCACCTAAACTAGACTATCGTAAGTTAGTCAGCTAGGTCGTACCCATATAGACTTGTGGTTGTACGGTTAATGCTCAGTTTGGACAAACACAATCGTCGGTCCTTAATTGACTAGGGTGGAACATACACATTACAAGATCTCATGCTTCCTGCACCAATCCAAACTAACCATCCACCCTAATCTAAACCAATTTTCACATTTTAGTTTATTTTAAAAGAACAGCGGTAACTCCAATTACCACTAAATTTGTAAACACAAGGGTATTACAATAATTCATAATTTCCCATTTGCAAGATTTATGAGGTATTCAATAGCATGGCTAAGCATTTTTCTACCATTCTAATACCAACAATTAAATATATTACTCTCATTAATGAGTCAAAAGAATTTCTAGGGTTGCAAAGGTACATGGCATTCAATTTCAAATGAGGGCATAACAAGGTTGGATATAACTAATGCCTTAAGATTTGAACTAATATTTTATAATTAGCAATGCACATAATTTGAAATAATTGAAACATTTCAAAATCATAGGTTCGAAATGATCAAAGGAGACTTGCCTTCTTGAGTGCTGACTGGTTCTTGCTGCGACTCGACGAAATCCTCAGCGACTGCGGAATCTACGTGCGAAAAGACAGACAAACAAAACAAATAAAATCAAAAAAAATTTAAATAAAATTCAAAAATTTAAAAAGAGTCCATATTTGGATAGTTTATGATTTTAGAAAAATTGAGAAATTTGAACGGCTCAAATCGGAGTTAAAATGAGAAAGTTGTGGCTTCCGAAAGATTAACAGGAGGGAAAAAGGAAAAGGCTGACTTTCAGGAATTATTTTTGCACTGAAAAATGCTATTTATGACATCATCAATTTTCGAATTTTCTGAGCGGGAAAACATATTTGAATGACCGGTGGGTCCGGTCACCGTGGACCGGATCCACGGACCACGGGTTCGCCGACGTGGCACACCGCCACATGGCGCCATGCGCGCGAGGTGGCGCCACGTGGCCGCCCACGCGGTGCACGCGCAGCCGCACGGGAGGTGGCCGGCCGGCGGCCTTGCCGGTGGCCGCGACCGCGCGGGGCGCGCGAACGCGCGGCGGATGAGGGGAGGCGGCGGCGCCACGGCGGCGGCGGGGGGTGGGGTGGTCGGCGCGCGCTAGGAGGCGCGCGCGGGGTTGGAGGTGGTGGCGGCGGGTTTGGGTGGCGGCGGTGGGGCACCGGAGGCGGCCAAAAGAGGAGGAGAGGCGTGGGAGGCGGTGGTGAGGAGGGCGAGGGAGGCGGTATTTATAGGCAAGGGGAGGAGGGTGGCAGATTTTTGGAGCCTCGCCGGAGTTAATGCAAACCGCGAATAAGGGAAATAAATGAGGGGAAACGGCCGGAGGAATGGAGGCGATTGATTGAGCATCCGTTTCCACTTTTTATTCGGGAATTAAAGCGAGTAAAACGGCTGGAATCAAAGCTTGATTTTCGGTTTAATGGAGGTGGAGAGAGAGGGTGGGAGGAGGAAGAAGGTGAGGTTGAAGAAGGATATGACATATGGGTCCCATGTGTCATAGAGAGTGAGAGTTAGTGAAGGGGTACGGGCCGTTGGATGCTTGACATGTGGCAAGTGAGTGGATGATGGCCTTTAGATTTTATGAAGGGGTAAGTTGTGGTGGATGACTAGGATTAAAACGTGGAGAGAGGTGGATTTAATCTGAGAGCGACACGTGGCGGAATAGGATTAATTTGATTTTTATTTTCGGAATAAATTTCAGCAATTACTAGAAACTTTATAAAAGCTTGGGAAATTAATATTTAATGTCTAAAAATTCCAAAAAAATCATAAAATATTCCTGGAAGCATTTTAGACTTATTAAAAATATTTTTAATTTCAGATTTGCATTTTAATAATTTATAAAATACTTTTTAACTTTGAAAATTGATTTTAAATTTCAAAAAATTCTCAAATAAAATTTAAAAATTTAGGAAAGGCTAGGAAAAATATAATTTTCCCTTTTTGGCTTTAATAAAATATTTAAAATACATTTTATTGCTTTAAATTTTGAAATAAAACCCAGAAAATCAAATAAAAGCCGAGAAAAATCCAAATTTTGGGATGTTACATAAGGTTGCCGATCACTTCTGAAGTTGTGCGTGTCTTTGATCGCTTCACAAAGCTGAAGTCCTCGACCGCCGTCGATCACTTCCGAAGTCGTGCATCCCCTATCGCTTCCCAAGTTTGGCCCTTCAACCACTTGCAAAGCCGAATGCTTCAGTTTATTCCTGTGAGTAGGTGTCTTCGATCGCTTGTCAAAGTTGGGCCTCCAATTGCTTACTGAAGTCAAGACCTCCGATCGCTTGCCGAAGTAGGGCCTTCGATCACTTGCCAAAGTCGGATCTCCGATCACTTGTAGAAGTTGGGATCCCCGATTGCTTACAAAAGATAGGATCCCCGATCACTCTTGGAAGCTGAATGCCACTGACTGCTCCTCAAAGATGGACCCTCTGATCACTCTTCGAACTCGAACGCCTCGACCGCTTGTCGAAGTTGAACGCCTACGACCACCTCCCAAAGATGAAAGCATACGACACTTACCAGAGTCAAGCCTCTCTGACCACTTGTTGTACACATACTTCTTCAGCCATAGATCTATGATCACGGTGCTTCAGTACTCCAACGAGTACTCTATTCGACCATGGTGGGTTTTGACCATGGCTGTCTTCCGATGGGTTTTGACTACGATGGGTTTCGACCATGGCTGACTTTTGATGGGTTTCGACCACAGTGGGTTTCGACCATGGCTGTCTTCCGATAGGTTTCGATCACGGTGGTTTTTCAACCACAGCTATCTTTCGATGGGTTTCAACGACGGTGCATTTTCAACCATGGCTGTCTTCCGATGAGTTTCAACCACGGTGGGTTTCGACCATGGCTGTCTTCTGATGGGTTTCAACCATGGCTATTTTCCAATGGGCTGCAACCACGGTGGGTTTTCGACCACAACTGTCTATCGATGGGTTTTGACCATGGCTGTCTTTTGATGGGTTTCGACCACGGCCGTCTTCCAATGTGTTTCGACCACGGTGGGTTTTGACCATGGCTGTCTTCCAATGGGTTTCGACCACGGTGGGTTCCGACAATGACTATCTTCTGATGGGTTTTGACCATGATGGGTTTCAACCATGGCTGTCTTCTGATGGGTTTCGATCGCGATGGGTTTCGACCACAGTTGTCTTCCGATGGGTTTTGACCATGGCTGTCTTTTGATGGGTTTCGACCGTGGTGGGTTTTGACCACGGCTGTCCTCCGATGGGCTTTGACCCCAGTGGGTTTCGACCATGGCTGTCCTCCGATGGGTTTTGACCACAGCTATCTTTTGATGGATTTGACCGTGGTGGGTTTCAACCATGGTTGTCTTCTAATGGGTTCGACCATGGTGGGTTTTGACCACAGCTGTCTTTTGATGGTTTTCAACCACGGCTATCTTTTGATGGGTTTTAACCACGGTGGGTTTTGACTACGGTTGTCTTTTGATGGGTTTCCACCACGGCGGGTTTTGACCACGGCTGTGTTCCGATGGGTTTCGACCACGGTGGGTTTCGACCATGACTGTCTTCCGATGGGTTTCGACCATGGCTATCTTTTGATGGGTTTTGACCACTGTGGGTTTCGACCACTGCTATCTTTCAATGGGTTTCAAGCATGGTGGGTTTCGACCATGGCTTTCTTCTGATGTGTTTCGACCATAGTGACTTTCGACTACGGTGACTTCCGACCACGGTGATTTCCTGATGGTGTCAACCAGGTGACTTTTGACCACAGATATTTCCTGGTGGTGTCGACTATGGTGACCTGTGACCACAGTGACTGCCGACCCTGGATGTTTCTTGATGGTTTCTACCATGTGACTTTCGACCACGAAGATTTCCCGACGAATTCGTGCACAGTGATGTTCAACCACTAAGTGCTTCTGATGGGTTTCAACTACAATGGATTTTGACCGTGGGCACCTCTTGATGGATTTCGACCACGGCAAATTTTGACCACAGATGTTTCTTGGCAGGTTTCGACTATGATTAATCTCGACCACAGATGGTTTCCGATGGCTATCGATCACATTTATACTTGACCCCGTGGCCTACTCTACTAATTCTTTCGCTCAGGCTATACCACGACACTGATTCTCACCACCATTGTTATCAGATTGGTCATGCTAGACGTTAATCATGCATACTTCAAATCACACCCAATAATCACTGGCATGGAGAATGTAAAGCGAAAACTGAAGACGACAACCAATGCGCAGCTTAATCAAAGGTAGTCCATGGGTTATCCTGTGGATGCAATTAACCGAGGGCCTTTCAAGGCATTTATGTCAGATCTGTGTAACATCCCAAAAATCCAAACTCTGAAAAATTTAATTTAAAATTAATTATTTTAAAGTATTTGGATTTTATTTGGCTTTTGTTTGGTTTTCTGGATTTTCTGGAGTTTAAAACCTATTTTTAAAATTTAAAAAGTATTTTAAAGTATGAAAATTAAATACCAACATTAGTTGGAAATAATTTCATTAAGTCCAAAATAACTCCAGGAGCTCCTGTGAATTTTCCTGGAATTTTTGGAGGTATTTTCATATTTTTCTAAGGCTTAAACAATTTCCTAGCCTTTTCTGAAAATAAAAATCAAATTCAAAAAATAAAAAATCCAAATCCTCTCCCTCCGGCCGACGCGTGGACGGCCCAGATCCACCCACGTCATCGCACGGGCCAATCCCGGCTACTCTCCCCCTCTTCCACCGCCAAGCGGGCCCAGCCCAACAGCTTCCCCGTGCCTCCCTCTCCCTCCTCTCTCTGCCCGCGGGCCCCGGCCGTCAGCCGCTCGCGCCCCGCACCCATCGCCCGATCCACCTCCCCTGCCACACGGCTTCATCCGCACTGCCCGCTCTCTCCCTCTCCTCTCTCACTGCGCGCGGGCCCCGCCTGTTAGGCCCTTCTTCCCCTCCCGCGTGCCTCCTTCCTTCTTCCTCTTCCCCCTTTCCTTTCTTCGCCGGTCGACCGAGTCCCCCGCGGATCCCGCCCTTCCTTCCCCGGCTCTCTCCGGCTTTGGAAACCCTGAGCACCCGCGCGACCAAATCCCCAAACCCCCGCGCCTCTCTTTCCTTCCGCGCCCTCTCTTTCCTTCCCTCCCCTCTCCCTTCCTTTTTCCGGCCACCATCTCCAGCGAGCGATTGCCGCGCCTGTGTCCCCCCTCTGTCCCTATAAAAAGCCCCCTCGGCTTCCCCTCTCACCGCACCTCTTTCCTCCGCCCTCGCCCGCTTCTCCCGAGCCCTCTCGCCTCGCGCGCTTGCTCGCCGCCACGCCATCAAGTCCGGCGAGGAATCACGCGCCTCGGCAACACTCGCCCGCCGTCACCACCGCCGTCTTCCTGCGCGCCGGCGACGCCGACCCTCGGCCAAGCCTCCCGCCACCGAACGCCGCCGCACTGCAGCACCCGAACCCTCCGCCACCTTCGCGCCGCCTCCGTCCGCTCGCCGAACCCTGCGAGATACCTCAAAAGGTATATTTACCCTTTATGGGTAAGAAACATCCGTGAGCCCAGTTGGTTAATAGCGTTATCCTTCCCTTTCTCCCCGGTTCCCTCGGCGCGCGTTCGAGCCCCGGCTCCGCACGCTGAGGTTGAGCCATTTCTATTATTTTCCGCTCTGACATGTGGACCCCACTCGGGCGATCGCTTGTCCTATGGGCCGGTGACATCTGGCCCCGCTTTGCCGCTGCCTCTGCTAGCATGTGGGTCCAGAGCCCCTGGGGTCCCACCTGTCAGTGGCCAAGAGCAGCCTGGGGCCACTGATAGAAGGGTCCCACTTGTCAGTGGCTGAGTAATAGGCTCGCTGACATGTGGGCCCCACTGGCCATAGACTCAGAGAAAACAATAAAAGAAAAAGAATAAAATGTAAATTCTGCATGTGGGTCCCACCTGTCAGAAATTTAATAATTTTTGGGATTAATTGAACTGAAATCTTTAAATAAGCATAACTTGTTCATTTTAACTCCAAATTAAGCCGTTCAAATTTCTAAATTCTTTTAAAATCATAATCTATTCAAATATTCCCTCTATTGGAATTTTTGATTTTATTTGGATTTTTGTTTGTATTTATTTGTTTTGTTTGCTCCGTCTTTTCGCGCGTAGATTCCACCGTTGTCGAAGATCTCTCCACCCCGCAGCAAGAAGACCCAGAGAGCGTGCAAGAAGGCAAGTCTCCTTTGATCATTTGAACCTATGTTTGTGAAATGTTTTAATTATTTTAAATTTATGTGCATCGCTATTTACATAGAATCTTAATTTTGTCTTAGCAAGATAGTTACTCCAATCATTGCTATGCCCTCAATTGAAATTGAATGCCATGTACCTTTGTAACCCTAGGATCACCTTTGTCTCAATAATGAGATTATTATTAAATCTTTGATAATTATTAGAGCGGTAGTAAAATGCTTAGTCATGCTATTTAACCTTGGAATGGGAAATCTTATTTCATTCAATTAGTATTTGTATTGAGAAGTTTGTGGCAAATGGAATTGTCACTGTGCTTTTAAATAAAATAAAATGTGAAAGTTGGTTTAGACTGGGGTGGATGGTTGGTTGGGATTGGTGCGGAAGGCACGAGATCTTGTAAAGTGTATGTTCCACCCTAGTCGATTAAGGACCGACGCTTGTGATTGTCCAGACTGAGCATTACCGTACAACCCCGAGTCTATATGGGTACGACCTAGCTGATTAACTTACGATAGTCTAGTTTAGGTGCCACCAATGGAACGTGGGTGCCAGGGATTTACTGGTTATTCACAGTGAGGGACAAGGATGTACTGTACTCATATGGCGCAAGAGGGGGCTTCGGACTGGGTGGATGGAACCCTACTGTGGTGAAACCTCAGCGGGTGGTGTCTGGCTAGACTAGAGTGAGGTAAAGGCTTTGTGATATTTTATCTGTGTCTCATGCCAAAGGAAGCGTGGTGACTATTAAGGTAATTTATCCCTTGGGGGTAAAGTTGTACAACCTCTGCAGAGTGTCAAACTATTCGAATAGCCGTGCCCACGGTCAAGGGCAGGCAAGGAATGCATTCACATGGTAGACCCTTGGTTTTCATTTAAAAAAACAAAGTTTTGTACTCCAAGAGTGGAGGGAACTCTCAGAAGGGTATCCTGGCGGTCAAAGCCAGAGAGGGTGGATGTAACCCGCAATCTCAAACTTTATCGGTTAAAGTTGGTTAACTAGTGTTGGTGGATAGAACCTTCACTATACAATGCTTAGTAGTTTCAGTTAAACAATTAATTGGTCAAAATGATGCCTTCGAAATTACTTAATGGTATTTGAAATAAAATATTGCTTTGTGCAAAAGAACCATATAACCCCCCTTTGTTAAGCCCTGCATCTATTGCATTTTTCCCAAGACTTGCAGAGTACTTTATGTACTCACATGTTGCACTAACAAATAATACTCAGAGGAATACAAAGCTCAAGAGGGAGACTACGACTACTTCATGGGTGGATTCGACGAAGGATTTCCGGAGTACTAGGTCGCGCTTCCCCAGTCAATTGCCTATGGCGTATTGATGGGTCTCCGTTGAATTTATTTTTGCTTCCACTGTGTTTCGTGTGTGCGAGGTCTTGAAACCTCATTTGTAATAATGAGACCTTTCGGTCAGTACTCTTTATTATTGTAATAAAGCATTGTTGGTTATGTGATCATTTCTGTTTAACTGTGTGCACTAGCTTTGATCTGGGACTAGTGCTGTAATACGCAGAGGGTCCGGGTTTGGAAATCCAGGGTCCCAACAATCTGCTATGCAATGCACGTTACGGAGCGCACATATATAAAGGGAACTTGTAATTTTGTTCTTCTTAAATGAATGAATAAATACATGTTTTCCCTATCTTTTGTTATGTTTATATATTTTTGTGTACTTTAGTACACTAGCATGTCTGCATCATATACCTTGGGGCTAGAAATCCGTAAGCGATTTCTCACATCAAACAAAATGGCACGTCCGGTGGGACATGGTTCTCATCCCATCTTCGCTGCTTTTATTTGTCGTCGGTCTCACCCTCACTTGTTCATCAAACAAACATGGCATGTTGCATGATGATCGTGGGAGTTGAGCCCCTACTGATCGTAAATCCTCTTCTCGCAGGTGGATCCTTCTACGTCAACAACACCCTAGTGTCACAAATGGCACAATTTGGTTCATTTCTACCTGTGATGGTTTTGACCAAGGCTGCAAGATCTATGTTCATGAAACTTAGGAACCAGTCTAGTTCAAGATGGTTCTATCCAATAAAGCTTGGAAGTGGGTTGCTGTCAAAGCAAAGAAGGAATGTCGTGCTCTCATGCTCGAAGCACATGATTTACTAAAAGAATTGGTTGTCATTGAGATCAAGGGAGATCTAAATGGTGCTTAGCGATTGCACGCCAAAGCCTCCAATAGACGGGCGCAAGCTGCAGCCCTATGATCACCTACTCTGGCTATTGACCTAAAGTTGGTTAAGCTAATGGCGTAATGCACTAAAGTTGAACTGCCGCAGTATCTGGAGGCAGTCTCGCAAAATTTTCGGATGCTCATGGCCAATGCGTTGAGCATATAGCCCTCATCCTCTTCGTAACTACAGGAGGAAGTATCGGAAGGTGCAGCGACTTCAACAGTCGATTAGCTCCTGTATCATGTAGAGCACTGTCCCTGATGAAGATTGGTCTCTTAGCATGAGAGACCTCACAGATAAGGTGTTCACTTATCGAGGCACTTTAACTCCACCGTACAGCTTGTTCCTTGAAGACTGGGCACATGAACCATCAAAAATTTAAGAAATAGTAAGGAAGGAAATTGTGAAGGAGTACTAGAAACGACGATTGCATGCAAAGATTGTGCTACCATTGCCAACTGACTTATTCACTAAAAACAAATGTCCTTTCTGATAAGGTGTTTTAGCACCCTACCTGCATCTCTCCGCAAAGGGAGATCTAATGTGACGATGGCCCGATCTTACGAAAGGTACTGATAAGTCGATTGTGGAGAACTCGATGTTGATGATCCAAAGGCTTCGACCAAACAGATTGAACCCCTCGCAATCACTACACCACTGCTCCGTTGGTAATCAACCATGCCGAACACGGTTGACCTCGCAAAGAAGGCTATCTCCTGCAAGCGAATCGAGAACACAAGCAAGAGATTTCAAGATGCAATCTGAAATTGTATTACGAATAAAGAAGAAGTTCACAAGTTGGGATTTCTCAACCGAACATGCGGTGAAACTGCTAAGTAGAATAATCTCTTAGGAAAAACCCAAGGAAAACTAAAGGGGTGCGACCTCCTTAAATAGGGAAGGGGGAAGCCGAACTTATCTAATGAAAAGGGGGTGTGGTAATATTTATGGTTACTATTCACATGAACAGTATGGCGTGAACAGTACCGGCCCAAATAGCCTAAGTGGTGACACAAGGCCCTCGGCCCACTTTGACTCGGACTGGAAAAGTGACGTGACTTGTTTCACAGTTTCTGATCTGCTCAAATGGAGTTTGGAGGTGAGGCTAGATCCATCTGAATGTAAACTCCAAGAGCTTTCCAACGAGTACTCACAGGCCTCGAGAAGCCTTCTGGATCAAAAGTTATGGCCGTTTGAAGTAGATGTTATTACAAAGGCCGAATCTGAGTCGAACTCGCGAACAGGACTTGGATGGTGCTTGACGGTTCCACTTCTACACTTGAGCTCGCGTGGTTCTTCCCCATGATTCCTGAGGACAATTAAATCATCACAAGAATTAAGTAGTATGCCATTCTTTGAAACATTTGTATGCAAACTTAGGAACACATTCACTTGATGGTTAAGTTGACATGCTCCCGCTCGAGTCATTGGTCCTTGTATTATAGTTTCAGTTTGTTGAGTTTGTTGTGGAGTTGTCATAGTTGTATCTATGGAAAGGATGTCCTCATCAAGATCCATCATTTTCCCGTGCCAACAATAGGTTTGCTGTACTCGAAATGAGACTCTGGCACCTCGTGATGAGGATTTGCAGCAAGAGCTTTGACAACTCCAAGATCAAATGAGCCATTTTCGAAGACGGATCCAAGATCGCAATCTACTAGCTGGGCCATCAATAATGTGAGCCCATGAAGGATCAAGGTACTCACCAGCAAGCCGTTGTCTATACTACGAGTGTCAAACTTGGGCCCCTTGGCATAGGTCTCCACCCGCTCACATCATCCATCCAAGACAAACCACGATGTCAATCTCGTTGGATACATGACATGCGTCATTTTTACATATATTTACCCATTATTTTACCCTCATATTCTTCGTATTTCGAGATCATTTATCATCATTTACATGCTTTTCTAAAATTAATTGCTCGAATTGGACCATTTTACTTTTTTTTTGCAATTTTCCACAGGCCGACGCAATCGAGGTGCATAAACAACAAATATGGACTTCCAGGATTGCTCTGTACAGATGTACGTGTTATTGCAAACACGTAGGATTTTCCCGCGAAGAAATCGGACTTCCAGAGGGCCGGAATAAAAGAAATTAAATGAGAGAAGAACTTGATTGCATTTCCTGAAAACCTGGAGGGCTAAATCGCAAAATTGCCATTCCTCATCCCGGCCACAAAACCTAGCCGCCGCTATAAAATAGCTCGAGCCTGACATTTCCACTCTACTCCCCTGCACCTTCTTTGCTTCCCCATTCCCCTCTTCTCCAGCTACGACGCCGACGAGGCCAGGTCATCTCGCCTGCGGCTGCCTCATCTATTCCGCCTCCTCTCGCCACCCATGCGTCGCCACTCACCAACTCCACGCCCTCCTCTTTCCTACTCCTCGATCTGCCCGCTTGCTCCATCTCCGGTCACTGAGCCCGGTTCATTCATCTCCCCTGGCCCCCCTTTGCTTCTCCTCTCATCTCCCTTTCACTACCACCAGCACCGGCGAGGACCGGGCCAGACCTCGCCAGACGCCACCGCATCATGGGTGCTGCTTCCCTCTGTGCGCCTCTTCTCGTCACCAGATCCAGGCTGGCTCAGCGGTGGCTATGCCAACCACTCCTCCACCGTGGCTTCACTTCTAGTGCGCCGTCATCCACCGCCGACTCCTCCTCCTCTTGCTACCTCTTCACCGACGCTGGCTTTTTCTTCTACGATTAATCTCCAAATCCTCTCTCTTTCCTTTATTTTCTTGTTTAGTTTTCTTGATTACTATTACTACATGAACTGTGAATGTCAAATTGTGATTTGAGATGCATTGTTGAGCACTGTAATGGTTCTGTTAATTTTGCACTATGATGTATGTGATTAGTGGATATGTTCGTGAGCCCTGTTAATTTGAGTTTTGTTATTGTGATATATGCTCTGTGATAATTGTGCAATTTGTGTTCTATTAGTAGTTTAGTAGTATTTTTCATAGTGCTAATTGTGATCTGTGTTGGTAGAGATTACAGTATTATTAGCTTGTGAGTTGTTCTTGTTTTCTTTGATAAGTCCGTCCAGTATCATTGTTTGTCCTTGTGTTTGTGTTGCACGATTTAGTGAGTTGGTGACCGTTTCCCTTCCCCTTGATGTCTCGACCCCCTCCTTGCTTCTAGACTCTCTCTTTTCTCCTTTCTATGGTCTGTCGATAGTCAGATTGTGCGAGTGTTTGTCGTAGTTCTTTGTTGTGTTATCATGTGCCGCCATCGTCTAGTTAGCCGTCGACCGTTTTCTCCCTCGTTCTCTCTTGACTCCCCCAGTGCTTCTTGACTTCCTCATTCTGTCTCACGGTCGGTAATTAGTTAGGTCGTCAGTCGGTAGTCGAGTTCGTTCATTTAGTTTCTCGTCGTGTTGTTTGTTTTATCGTATGACATTCATTCGTGCGGTCGTTCGTCCCATGGTCTTTTGATTGTTTAGTTCGTTTGTCGTTTCGTCCGTGCGAATTAGAGTTTGTTCGGTAGTTCATTCATTTGGCTGATTTGGTAGTCATTTTAGGTTTAGTTTTCTCCCCCCGTTTTGATTGACCTAGCTTTAGCTAAGCACCGGTAGCCTCAGTCTAGTCCCTGTGGAGAACATGACACTCGCCGTTATTTCAGTGGCAACCTGTGCACTTGCGGGTGTGCTATTTTTGCACGATCAATACATGGTCAAGACATCAAGACCAAGCAACACCCGCTCATGCCAATCAATAATGGTGAGCTCGGAATACTCCTCAAGAATAAGCTCCATCAAGACACGAACCCCATACACAAACATCATCTCAACAAAGAGAAGTTGTGGCATCTCAGATTGCCTGACAATTTGTGCATTCACCCATGTAGCGCCACCCTTTCCACCAAGGCCTTACATGCCAACGACTAGTCAACGTAGGCGTTAGAGGCATTGTACCAAGAGCTGGAAGACTTGGTGCTCAAGCACACGGAAATACGCATTGATCTAATGGAGAGATTCATCAGGAATACAATAATATCATCTTCTGCATCTCCCCGTGTTTAGAGCAAAGTGAGAGGTGTAGTTACCTCCTCAATTGTTTAACTCCAAAACCATTGGGAATACGACCCGAGGTACCATTTCAGGAGGAGGCAATGGCCTCTCAATCACATACTACAATCACCTCGCCTTGGGAAGAACCAAGGGATATTACATCGCATACCACCTTATCAGAGAATCAGCAAATGCTTGTCCAATTAGCTACTCTAGGGAATTGAGTAAATGCAACCTAATTCGCACTCCTCAAATGAGGAACCTCCACAAGTAATTGCCATTGTAGATCAGAGCATGACACAAATTGTGGAGTCTACCTACGATCAACAAGGGGTAAGCAAGGTGGGTGACGTGGCTGGAGAGAATGTTGCAACGTGTGGAACTCTGATGGCTTGCACGGGGCATGCAATCAACAACAGGTGAGAAGCTCCTTGTGTCACCCAGGAATTTTCATATCCTTCAAATGAAGAGTCATTCCCAACCCAAAGGCATGATTTCTTAAGGTGTCTCTACCTCGCTTCGGCCAAGTGCGCACATGGCTTAAAAGCACTAATGAATTGATAAGGGAAGATGAATCGATACCCTTAGAAGGAGTAAGACTGGTGGCTCCATGCCTCCCCATAACTTCTAGGAAAGGACCACTGTTTGAAAATGACATGTATTTTTCGTTCCTATGTCAACCTCATCGCTCAGCTCCCTTAAGATCATCAAAAACTGCAACAAGTCACAAATCGGCCTGGAGTGAATACTCGACTGCATTCCATTGCCCTCCAAAATATGGGAGGAGCTTTAGAAGAAGGGGCAGCAGAACATGATATGCAAAGTGATGATATTTCAAGTGCTGGTTCTTCTTCACTAAAGAACCATCCAAACTTGCCTCCCTATCAGGAGCTTGAGCCCTCCATTCCAACAGAAGGAGAGGATTATCTTGATGATATTAACACAGCAGCAACACGTATGGCATTTGATGAACAAAACAAAGGTGCTCAAATTGATGAAAATCTTATACCCTCGACGAATGTTGCTAGTGCATCTGGCGCAGAAATGTCGAGGTCCTAGGGAGTCAGTTTAGAGGAGCAAGTACGTGAACAAAGACAAATGATGGAACAATTATCCACCAAGTTTGATAGTCTCCTGGAAACCATGATGGGTTCTGGTCAAAGAATTTCACCATGAGTAACATGGCAAGTGAGCAAAGACCCACAGTTTGAAGAGTTAGAGACAGTGAATTGTAATGATGCTATAGCCCATAATGAGTAGGCACGTATGTTGTCCAGTACTTATCCTGGCCCACGAGCTATCCCTGCTGCTTCTACGAGTATGGCACCATCCCCAGGTATGTTGAAGGGCTACCACGATATTGTAGAAGACTTAGTGAACAAGAGACTTAAGCAGATTGCCATTGAGCAAATGCTTCCATCATCAGAAAGTGAGCTTGAGTAGCCTTATGAAGCCTGGCATGACATGGTGGCCTTCCCAGTGGGTTGGCATCCACTGAAGTTTTGTCAGTTTGATGGAACTGGCGATGTGAAGGAACATCTGGCTTACTTTGGGGCAGCTTATGACGATACCGCTAACAGCTCGTCACTTCTATTATGATAATTCTCTGAATCGTTCACTAGCCCTACCTTCCATTGGTATAGCCACTTGCCGATTGGGTCTATCAGTAGTTGGGCGAGCATGAAAGAAGTTTTCAAAAAACACTTCGTCGCCATAAAGAAAAACTTCTCAATTGTGAAGTTGGCTCAAGTTTGCCAAAGGTGAGATGTGAGCATTGATGATTATATAATTCACTTCCATAATAGTTATGTGCGCCTCACCAGAGAGATGCATTTAGAGGATGCCATTGAAATATGTATCCATGGAATACAACAACATTGGTCACTTGAGGTGTCTCGATGAGAACCTAAGACATTCAGTGCCCTCAGTTCAGCGGTGGCAGCCACAAAGATAGAGTTCGAGAATCTCTTCAAATTATGGAGCTCTACAAGAATACTGGCACTTTCAATCCCGCTAAGTGTTTCAACTCGATGGCCAAAATGACCCGCAATGGGGGCACAACTAAGGCGTCAGCAGAAGTCAACACAACATGAATGTTTTTTACATCACAAGGCCATGTCCCTACATTAGGTGCAAACAATAAGCAATCTGGAGACAAGCAACGCTTATCCTTTCAAGAGTTGCTTAAGAATAGTATATTTTCCGACGAGAATTATTGAAAGACATGTTCGAGCAATCAATGGAACATCATGCCTTGAATTTGCTAAACCCACGGAGGCTTGAACAAGTAAATATGACCAATAATCCTTTGTATCGCCCATATCACCGATATGTTAGTCATGTGATTGAAGATTGTTTTACCTTTAAAGAATGGCTTCAAAGAGCTGTTAATGAAAAGAGAATCAATTTGGATCCAGATGCCATTAATCCATACTATCATGCAGTCAATGTAGTGACTGTGGAACCACGTATTCCCTCAAGAAAAGATGAAAAATCATGGATGCTGCTTGCCCAAGTTGAGCATCTAATAGCTGATATGATTCCTACATCAGAGGTAAGCCTCACAGCTCCCCAAGATATATTCTCTGCTACTTGCAAAGGGTTGTGGAAAATGGTGCGCCAACATCTACCTTTCAAGGACTCACGTCCTCGGTGACGCCATTCAACAACACCAGCAAGTGACATCTTAATGATAAGGAGACAACCTGATCCAAGTCGATGGCAATTTCCTCCCAGGTTTGTCCCAAAGTCAGAAGGAGATGAACCCTTTCCACGTCCAAGACGTGCGCTTCCTACTTTGGCACAATTCATGCCACAAAACTGGGGGAAAGCAACCTCAAGAATAACTAAAGCAATGTGAGAGGAGAATGACACTATTCCATCATGGAAAATTGCTACCTGTAATGTCATTTTAGACTTGTCGAGCTCTAGTTCTGAGGAATCATTCACCTCTCATCAGCATGAAGTATTTCGAACGGATGCTATGTCAAAAGAAGTACAAACAGAAAAAGTTAACATGAACTTGCGGGGAGGTAAGTTTCTGCCTGAACCACCAAAGTTAAAGCCAGCAAAGGCGGACAAGGTCATCACTACAAAGAAGCACCAACCCCGGAGGGAACAAGTGAGATACCTGTTGAAGAAAAGACAAAAGCGCCTGAGGTCAACTACAATGTCCTTGCACACCTCAAGCGAATCCTTACATTATTGAGTGTGTATGATGCTCTCATGTTAGTGCCCTGTCGGATCTCGGAGCAACAACTCCGAAACCCTCTGTGTAAATCGCACTAGTCCAGAATCAGCTAGTGCACACAGTAGATAACAAAGACAAATATTATGCATAATGACCAACTTTATTTAACTAAATATGGGCATGATGGCCAAAGTTTACATCCACAGCACATAAGACAAAATTTAATATAAGCAGCAGAAGGAAAAACCCAAGCAGAAGAGACTCAAGTTAGGACCTGCAAATTAATCAGCCAGGATTGTCCCATACCAGCCTTGTGGTAGTATGTAACATCCAGATTTTCAGAGCCTTTTTGAAGCATTTAAAATAAAATTCACCATTGAATTTTTCTGGAATTAATTAAAGCTTAACTGGAATTTTTATTAACTAAAAGGATTTAACATGACTAAACTAAACATTAACATTTGTCAAAAATATTTTATTTGAGTTTCATGAGTCTCAAGGAATTTTCTAGATTTTTCTTGGATTTTTTGAGTTTATTTGCTATTTTCTAGAGCTCAGATGAATTAAAATCTATGTATGAAAAATAGGAAATCCTCAGAAAATTCCCTAAAGCCTCTTGGGCCGAAGCCCTAGAGCCAGCCCATCCCGCCTCGGCCCGGCCTGCCCCGTCCCTAGCCATGCGGCATGCATCCGCATCTGCATCCGCGCCCGTTAGCTGGATGGCCAACATGCGTCGCCCATCCGTGCGGTCATCTTGGCCGCAGTTGATCTCGGTCGTTCGTTGCCTCCGTGCCACTGATAGGTGGGGCCCACCTGTTAGAGCTTCGTCTCTGACCAAGATTCACGTATCCATGCCCGCTGTGGACTTCTTGGGGTCTGGGTATTTAAGGCCGCACCCACCCTCGTTTCTCGCCGTCCCTCAACCGCTGCTCACTGCCGACCTCGTCATTGGTCTCGCAAGCCACTTGCCTCCATCATTCTTCGCTGTGCATCACCGTCACCATCGTCTTCGATTTCGGTCGTCGCCGGCCGTCGAGCCCTTGCCGCTGGTGAGTCGCCGTTTAGCCGCCGCCTCTCTCTCGTCGGTCACCTCACCTAACCCGCGCGCCCATGCCACTTCGCCTTCCCGTGCACCTAGTCCACGTGCACCGAGCCATTGACATGTGGGGCCCGCATGTCAGCCATGGAACTGTGAACCGTTGAGCCGAGTCAGCTCGCCACGTCAGCCCTACTTTGACATGTCTGCCACGTGGGTGCCACATAAGCAACTGAGCCCTCCCAACTGCCATGTCAACATGCCACATCAGCCCTAGTGCACACGTGTCGGCCACGTGTCTGCCATATTAGCTCCACCTACTGCGTCAGCAAGCCCAGTCAACCAGTACAATAGTCCATAAGCCGAGTCCACCGTAAACCAACCATTCCATGCACTGGGTTCACAGCACAGTAAATTTCCCGATTTTCAGCCTTTTCTTTAGATTAGATTTTTCGAGAGCCCGTTCTCCTTCGTCCAAACTCTGATTGACCCAATTCTTTTTCCTAAATTCATCTAAAATTAAGCTCTATCTTTTGGTTCTAGTTTTGAAGTTTTTGAAGTTAATTTAAATTTTATTTGAATTTATTTTTGTGTTTTATCTCGTTAGATCACGCGTTCGAATGAGTTGAATCCGGATTCGAAGATCAAGAGCCGTTAACTGAGCAAGGCCAAGGCAAGTCATGTTCTTTGATCATGTTGAACCAAATTTTCAAATCTATTATATATTAATTTGTTTTAAATTATAATGCATTGCTACTTCATTATAAAACCCTTGTATTGGTAGTTATTGTTCAAACTGGTTAATTCACCCTTGATAATTTGAATAACATGATTCCATTGTCACCATAGGATGGTAAATTATTTAGTGCTGTAATATTAGTTGTCACATGGGTTGTACGTTTAGTTTGCTTAGCCATGCTTATTACTAGTACGTTGGGTTATCATCACATGTGATTAAATAATTAATCTTGACTTAATGATATATTAGAACGTGGTGGTTAGCCACAGTTATAAAATTTGAGTACCATGACATGGATAGTGTCGTTGGTGTTGGTAATATAAAATGGATTTCACCTAGGTGAATGATCGTGTAGTAAAGGGGGTGCAATTTGCACATTGAGATGTGGATGTTTCGCTTTGGTAAATCTAAGAATTTAACTTTGTGTGCCATTGATCTGAGCCTTACCGTACAACCACATGTCTACTATGGGATGGACCTGGCTGACTAATTTGTGATGTTTCAATTTTGGTTCCGCCATTGGGATGTTAGTGCGTGTCGTATACATTCCACGGGGCGCAAGATGGGGCAATTACCGGTTAGGGGGCGAAACCTCAGCGAGGCGGAACTAGGTTGAGATTGAATATTGTAAAGGCCTTGTTGTGATCTTGGTCGGCATGCCAAATGAAGCATGTTATACCGGTGACATTATGTAGGATCGGAAATGGCAACAGAGGAGGGGTGAATGATGCCTTCAAAAATAGCCCCGAAGTATCCACATACTTTTTCTCCGATAGCTATAGAAGCTATGAAGAAGAAAATTCATGCTCACTAGCAAATCGAAATCAGATCAACAAAAGTACTGACAATAGCTGAGAGGACATCAAAGCTGATGGAATGATTTGATCACTGAAGGAGCAAAAGAACAGACCAACAAAATAACTAAAACAGTCTCAACAGAAAAAACTATGAAGCATAACAGTGAAGCCATTGCGAGAACATTGAGCTTCTCTGGTCAAATAATCTAGACTTCACCCAAGGAGCAAATCTACAGCAGGAAGAGAAAAAAAATCAAATTTCTTGAGATTCTTGAATCCTTTCTCCTTGAACTTTTGATTTTAGCTAAGCAATGGCCTCAGGGCTTGAAAACACAAATCTGAACACATGCTTTTGAAGGGAAATCAAGGACATCAAACACCCCCTGCCTCCAAACCCTAACTTTTGCAAACAGGGGAAGTGTGGCGCATGCCTGACAAAAGAAAGAACTCTCTGATTCACCTTTACTTTCGGGAATGGATTGGCCAGAAGACCTAGAGGATATTCCCAGTTCTAAGCAAAGGAATCAGCAACTACTTCAACAAGAAATCACCTCAAAACCAAAAGAGGGAGAGAAGCACAGAGAACAAACAAAAGAAGCAGAAGCAATACAGAGAGAAACACAGGAGATCAGTACAACTCAACACAAGACTTCTCATATGGATTCAGCACGATAAATGATTACATTGTGAGGCTTACATCCAGCTCATGCCATTTCTCACTACATGATTCCAACCTGGGATGAGCTCACGCAAGAGGAGAAACAGACAGACACAAGCAAATACTCTTCTCCCTCAGCTCTTACAACCTGCACTACCAACTCCCATTGACTAAATAGAAGAGCTCACATCCTCAAATAGCAAATCAAGAGGAGGCAGCCATCTCACACTACCAAGCTCACACACACATGAGGCAATACCCACTCACATGCAAAAAGAGGAGGGAAACAGGATTTGAGCCCACACACTCCAAACCCTAACCTCCTCCTTCTATAGCCTCCACAACCGGGTCTCCAACCCGTTATTTTCAACCGAATCCGCTTCCATTTTGCAGCCTTGCGCATTTTATCGAAATGCCCCTGCTGCACTTTCCTAGAAGCTTCCTCCTTTCTTGTTGTTGACGCCTCGCAGCCACTTCGAGTCCTTACCGTCATCGGCATCTCCCGACCGCTTTGACCTCAGCACCGCCCATGCCTAGTCCGGCCATCTATGCCTCGCCACACCTCCACCTCAAAGTCCTGCAGCCATCACAGACAAGAAACCATCACATAGCACCACTCGAAATAGTATAACCAACATTAGCATCAAGAGAAGGTACTCAAGCATGAAATACCCAAATCGACCAATCGAGAAAAAGAATAAGCGTCCTAAGCACGTTCGACCGCGTTCGACCAAGTCCAACCGTACTAGACTACGCCAAGCACCGACTTGGTGCGAACCAATCAAATCAAACTCAAACTTTCCAGCACACAAGTCAATTACTCATCACAAACATGGGAACACCTCCACATGGTCTCTCATATTACAAGATGATCACATCATGTGGGTAAAGTTGTACAACCTCTGCAGAGTGTAAAACTATTTGAATAGATGTGTCCTCGGTTATGGACAATGCTCAGTGATTTCACACAAGGGGTAGAGTTTTCATAAAACCTGATTGGGTTAAGTTGGGGAGTGAATGGTTAGTTCACTGGTGGTTCATTGCGTGAATCTTGGTTCACAGGTGGTTCATTGGAGTGAATAGTCAGTTCACTTCTGGTTTGTCTCAATTCCTTTGATTACTTATTTATTATCATTTTCAAAGTTTGCTTTTCAATCTATTTAGTGTATTTACTTTAAATTGTTGCTTTCTGCCAAATTAACCTTTCAGCCATCCTTTGGTAAGCCATGCATACTATATTGCATTCTTTGTTACAAACGACTTGCTGAGTACTCTATGTACTCACGGCTTCATCCATATTTGTGCAGTTGAGGAAGAAGGACCAGATCAGTAGGAGCTACTTGAAGGAGGATTCTTCGACGACTTCGTGGATTAGGACTTCGCTTCCCAGTCGATTGCCTAAGGGCATGTCGAATAGCTACTACATTTATTTCTATTTTCCACTGCTAGTTTCTTTAAGTCTTTCAGGCTATTAATTGTAAGCTTGGCCATAAGGTCGCACTCTGATAATTATTAATAATATTTGAGTCTTTTCTTAGTAAATCATGATATGGTCGATATTTCACCTTTGTTTATACTGTGTGCACTAGCGTGATCCTAGACTGGTGTGGAATACACAGGAGAGTCCGGATTTGCATATTCGGGTCTCTACATAGTAGGATACGGCTTTGTAGCAGTAGCTCATAGACCGGTCCTTAACTTGACTTAGGCACCAACCACATACCCCTTATGCCTGGTAATCAACATTGTGTCACCAAACAACAATGCATGCCAGCAAGCACCCACCACCTAACCATTTCCCTAAGTATAAACCAAGTTTTTATATTTTGTTTAGAAACATTTCATAATCCTTCTTGACTCACCAAAGTCAAGAATACATTTGGAAACTTTATCATTTTATGTGAAACAACTGGTCCCACCTAAATCATTCTAAGTATGGCTAAGCATTTCTATATAATTTCTAGTTAATACTAATGTACTAGCTAGGTTTTTATCTAGGGTGACAAGGCATGTTTGTTCAATATCAAATTTGGCCACATACAAAGGACATGGGTACAACTAGAATTAAATTAGATTTAAACTAGGTATTTAAACTAGGTTTGAAGCATGTCTCCAATCGCTTCACAAAGCCGAGGTCGTTGATCACTTCTGAAGTTGTGCGTGTCTCCGATCACTTCACAAAGCTATAGTCCTCGATCGCCGCTGATCGCTTTCGAAGTTGTGGTTCACTGATCGCTTTCCAAGTCAGACCCTTTGACCGCCCACAAAGCCGAACGCCTCAGATTGTTCCTGTGAGTAGGTATCACAAATCGCTTGCCGAAGTTGGGCCTCCGATCGCTTACCGAGCTCGGGACTTCTGATCGCTTGCTGAAGTTGGGCCTCCGATCACTTGCTGAAGTTAGATCTTTGATCACTTACAGAAGTAAAGATCTCCGATCACTTGCTGAAGTCAGGTGCCTCCGACTGCTCCTTGAAGATGGACCTTCCGATCAATCTTCGAAGCCGAATGCCTCTGACCGCTCAAGAAAGCTGAACACCTACGACCACCTCCCGAAGATAGACGCATATGACACTCGCTAGAGTCAAGCCTCTCCAACCACCTATTGTACACATACTTCTTCAGCCGCAGATCTATGATCATGGTTCTTCAGTACTCCAACGAGTACTCCCTTCGACTACAACTGTCTTCCGATAGGTTTCAACCATGGTGGGTTTAGACCACGGCTAACTTCCGATAGGTTTCAACCATAGTGGGTTTCGACCATGGCTGTCTTCTGATGGGTTTCGACCACGATGGGTTTTTGACCACGGCTGTCTTCCGATGGGTTTCGACCACGATGGAATTTTGACCACGGCTGTCTTCCGATGGGTTTCGACCACGGTGGGTTTCGACCATGGCTGTCTTTTGATGGTTTTGATCTTGGTGGGTTTTGACCACGGGTGTCTTACGATGGGTTTGGACCATGGCTGTCTTTCGATGGGTTTCGACCATGGTTGTCTTTCGATGGGTTTCAACCACAGTGGGTTTCTACCATGGCTATCTTTTAATGGGTTTGACCATGGTGGGTTTGAACCATGGCTGTCTTTTTATGGGTTTCGACCATGGTGGGTTTCAACCACGGTTGTCTTTCGATGGGTTTCGACCATGGTGGGTTTCGACCATGGTGGGTTTCAACCATGGCTATCTTCCGATGGGTTATGACCACAGCTGTCTTCCGATGGGTTTCTACCATGGTGGGTTTCGACCTCGGCTGTCTTCCGATGGGTTCAACCAGTGTGGGTTTCAACCATGGCTGTCTTTCGATGGGTTTCAACCACGGCTGTCTTCCAATGGGTTTCTACCATGGTGGGTTTCGACCACATTGACTTTTGACTACGGTGACTTCTAACAACGGAGATTTCTCGATGGTGTCGACCAGGTGACTTTCGACCATGGATGTTTCCCGGTGGTGTCGACTATGGTGACTTACGACCATGATGACTACTAACCCCAGATGTTTCCTGATGGATTTCGACCACGGTGGATTTCGACCACAGGCGTTTCTTGGTGGGTTTCGGCTATGATGAATCTCGACCACAGATGGTTTCCGATGGCTGTTAATCACATTGATACTTGACCGTTGTGGCTTGCTCTACTAATTCTTCCGCTTAGACTATACCTACGACACCGATTCTCGCCGCCATTGTTGTCAGATTGGTCATGCTAGACATTGATCATGTATACGTCAAATCACTTCCGTTGTGTCCATTTGATACCAATGAGGTTGAATGGCACAGGCTGACATGGTCAACTGTAATGACCACGCTATCAACGGCCCCATAGACTGACAAAGCTATGGATAATGCTAATACCCACATGTTTATTAATCATTCATCCCTGGCATGGAGAATATAAAGCAAAGATTGAAGACGATGACCAATGCACAGCTTAATCCACTACTACAAAAGAGGCTATACTGGACGGTACATCACAGACGGTTCATACAGAACCGTCTATGCTTAAACTATCATAGACAGTTTATAGTAGCAACCATCTATGATATTTTTATAGACGGTTATTAACACGAACCGTCTATGATAATTAAGACATCACAGACAGTTCATGTTAATAACTGTCTGTGAACTTTCACAGATGGTTGTTATCACGAACCATTTGTGATAAGTAAGACATCACAGACGGTTTGTGTTAAGAACCATCTGTGAAAGTTGCGAACATCACAGACAATTCATATAAAAAACCGTCTTTGATATTCTGTACATGACAGATGGTTCTTATAATAAACCGTCTGTGATATTATGGACATCACAGACGGTTTATATTAATAACCATCTATGAATTATCACAGACAGTTCATGATATATTGGTATCACAGACCGTTTGTGGTTAAAACCGTCTGTGATAATCTACGCTATTAAATACTGGGCGTACATGGTCGATCTTGACACAGATCTATCTTCATTGCGCTGCATCGGGGGAGCGAGGTAGCCGGCTTTAGGGAGTTCGGTGAAATATATCACCGTCTTCTTAGTGATCAGAGGTTATTACTCAATTGCTTTTAATAACTTATATGCATGCTTTTGTAATTGAAAGAGATGATAGATAGGTTTTTGTTTAGATCTAGCTAGCTAGGTTTAGAAAGATAATGTTAGTTTGCTCAATTTCAGAATGGGTAAGTACTCGTAATTCACTTCAATATATTCTTGCTTAACATATTATGTCATGAATACGTGGCTAGCTAGCTACCTATTTAATATATATATATATATATATATATATATATATATATATATATATATATATATATATATATATATATATATATATATATATATATATATATATAGATGTCATGTGTAAGTATAGCTAGTCTGATTTGCTATATAGTTGCGCTAATAATCATTTTTGACACTCATTTGTTACATGTGTAGCATAGATGGACTGAAGCTAGATGTACATTGAGAACCGTGTGAGTGAAGAGTACACTAATGGCGTGTCTACTTTTAGAAGAGCGGCCGAGCTGGATATGTTGAAGAAGGGGATGGAATACATGTTTCGTCCATGCATTGATTTTGATAATCTAAAGATGTTTAGCAACTCAGCGCAGATCAAAGCTCACCTGAATCGAAGGGGTTTCAGAAAGGGGTACAAATGTTGAACCAGTCACGGTGAAGAGAAAAGTATACAAAAAGGTAGTTATGACATCGTCGAGGGAGACAACGATATGCCGATTGTGGACTATGCTTTCGACCAAGATAGGTTGCAGGATGACAATTTGGATCAGATGCTACGTGATGCAGAAGGGAACTATAGTAAGAGAGAGTTTGGTAAATTCAAGGGCTTGATAGAGGACTTAGAGAAACCTTTGTTCCTGGGCTGCAAGCCACAATACATGAGGTTGTCATCAGTTCTAGAACTGCTAAAATTGAAGGCACGTAATGGTTGATCTGACAAGAGTTTCATGGCTTTGTTAGGTCTCCTAGCAGACATGCTTCCAAAGAGAAATGTGTTGCCGAGAACCACCTACCAAGCCAAAAAGATTCTTTGCCCATTGGGAATGGAAGTAGAAAGGATACATGCATGTTTGAATGATTGTATCATATACCATAAAGAGTATGCTAGCCTACATGTTTGTCCAGTGTGCAAAGCATCCCGATACAAGTGTAAAAATGACTCTGATGATGGAAAGGGCATCGAGGTGAAGCAAAGACCTCCTGCTAAGGTGTTGTGGTATCTTCCTATAATTCCCCATTTGAAGTATTTATTTGCAAACCGTAAGGATGCAAGATTGATGCGTTGGCACTGGGAGTAGCGTAAGAAAGTCAGATTGATAAGACATGTTGCTGATTCTGCCCAGTGGAGGAACATTGATAGGATGTTTGTAGATTTCGGTGTGGAATCGAGGTATATAAGGTTTGGGTTGAGTACAGATGGAATGAATCCTTTTGGTAACATGAACAGCTGACATAGCACCTGGCCCGTGACTCTGTGCATGTACAACCTTCCTCCTTGGCTGTGTATGAAGCAGAAGTATATTTTGATGTCACTACTTATTGAAGGGCCGAAGCAACCTGGGAACGATATTGAGATGTAACTACTGCCTTTGGCGGAAGATCTTGCAATACTGTGGAACGAAGGGGAACATGTATGGGATGCGAACAAATGAGAGAACTTCACTCTATGCACCATGTTGTTCTACACCATTAATGATTTTCCTACCCTTGGTAACCTATCAGGGTTGAGTACAAAAAGGATCCAAAGCCTGTCCGCACTACTTAGATTATACCGAGACTGTGTGGTTGAACAACTCACGCAAAACTGTGTACATGCGTCACCGTAGGTTCCTTCCAAAGTATCACTCATACCACAAGATGAATAAATAATTTGACGGAAAAAAAGAGGATGACTAAGTACCAAGGCCTTTTAGCGGGAAAGAGGTGTATGATATGGTCAAGGATATCGACATTGTGCTTGGAAAGGGACGTAAATTGAGGACCTGTCGGAAGAACATGTGGAAGAAGAGGTCAATATTTTGGGACTTGCCTTATTAGGAGCACTTAGAAGTTCGCAATTGCATCGATATCATGCATGTAGAGAAGAATGTATGTGACAGTTTGATTGGTCTCTTACTAAACATTCCTGATAAAATAAAGGATGGTGTCAATGCAAGGCATGACTTGGTCGCAATGAATATCAGGACCGAGTTAGCACCGATAGAGACCGATAAAGGCGGGACATACCTTGCCCCAGCTTGCTACACTTGTCTAAGTCTGAGAGAACTCAACTGTGCTAGTCCTTACATGGTGTGAAAGTTTTGTCCGGTCACTCCACCAGCATAAAGAAACTTGTTTCCATGGAACATTTGAAATTAATTGGCATGAAGTCCCATGACTGTCATGTGCTAATGACACAAATGTTACCTGTTGCAATTAGAAGTATTTTGCCGAACAAGGTTCGAGTGACAATCATAAGGCTATGTTATTTTTTTAACGCAATTGCTCAGAATGTCATTGATCCCGATGGACTAGATGCTCTGCAGACTAAGGTGGTGACAACTCTATGTCATCTAGAGATGTATTTCCCTCCATCATTTTTTATATCATGGTCCATCTCATTGTCCACCTTGTGAAAGAGATAAAGATATGTGGTCCCGTGTTTCTACATCATACGTACCCATTTGAGAGGTACATGGGAATTCTCAAGTCCTATGTATGCAATCGATCTCGACCGGAGGGTAGCAGAAGAGGTCATTGAATTCTGCATCGGCTACATGGCTCAGGTTGAGCCGATACGTGTACCTCTATCTCGTCATGAGGGGAGGCTAGAGCGTATCGGAACTATCGGAAGGAAAGCAATAACTTCAGATCAAAATACGTATGCTCAAGCCTATTTCACGGTTTTACAACACATGACTGAAGTGACCCTATATATTGAAGAGCACAAGGACATGCTACGCCAAGAGAATGCAGGCCAGTCAGAAGTTTGGATCACGAGACAACACAACCGTCAGTTCAACAAATGGTTGAAGGTGCGATTGACTAGGAGGTCGTCAAGTGAAACACTACAATGTTTGGCAAAAGGGCCAAAATTTATAATTGTGACATGGCAAGGATATGACATTAATGGCTACACATTTTATACAACAAATTATGATAGAAAGAGAACAGTGCAGAACTCAGGTGTCCGCATAGATGCCTATGATGCGTACATCAGTACCGCTGGCCCAAGCTCGTACTACGGGCTTGTAGAGGAGATTTGGGAGCTTGACTACATAATTTTCAAGATTCCTCTATTTCGGTGCCGTTGGGTCCAACTCCCATAGGGTGTAAAGGTCGACAAGTACGACGTCACTATCATGGACGTCGAATGTGTAGGATACGAAGACGAACCATTCATACTCGCGAGGCAAGTTGTTCACGTATTTTATGTAACCGACCTAGCAAATAAGAAGCGCCATGTAGTACTTCAGGGAAAAAGAAGGATTGTCAGAGTTGAGAATGTTGTGGATGAGGAAGAGTACAATCAATTTGATGAGTTGCCTCCATTCGGAGACATCATCAGGCTCGAGGAAGAACAGGGCGATGAAGCAAGGTATATGCGTGTCAATCATCATGAAGGGATTTATTTAAAAGGAAATAGCCAAGTGTAATAAATGATCCCACAAAGCCAGCACCTATTTGGAAATTGTTGCAATGTAATCATAATTAGGAAACTCGGCATTTAATTATGGAACTATATTCCATTGTAATTGTAAATGACTCAAGAACTAACTGTGATGATACATCATAGACGATTCTATAAATAGAACCATCTGTGATATGTCGAATATCATAGACAGTTCTATATAAAAGAACCATCTGTGATGTATCATCACAGTTAGTTCCTGAGTCATTTACAATTACAATAGAATATAGTTCCATAATTACATGTCGAACCGTCTGTGATAGTTTCCCTAAAATATTCGCAATATAGGTTCTGCTCGCAGAGTCCTCACCTCTCTCCGCCTCCACCGCCATTGCTAGGTTTTGCTAGATCTGACTGCTCACTCGCGCGCAACGCCGCCACTCCCTCCCGACGTCGTCGCTCCCTCCAGACGCCAGCCACCTCTCCCTCACGATGCCACCTGTCACGACGCTGCTCTCCCTCTCATCGCCGTCCGCCACTCCCTCCCGACGCCGTCAGCCACTCCCTCCCAACGCCAGCCACCACTCCCTCCCGACGCCAGCCGCCTCTCCCTCCCGATGCCGGCTGCCTCAAACTCACGCTGCCGCCACTCCTTCTCGACACCGTTCGCCTCTATCTCAATAGTTTGCTAATTTGTTTTGTTATCTTTAGTAGATGGCTAAATTGTTTTATGACCTTTAGTACTTTATGATATATGCTTCACTTGTTAGCTACAAAGATCTAACACTGAAATTGAATATTCAAGCTCGAGCTCTAATTTTTACTATTACTTTCATTTGTCATTCTTGTGGTCTGTCTCAATAGTTGGCTAAATTGTTTTATGACCTTTAGAATTTCATGATATATGCTGCACTTGTTAGGTACAAGATCTATTTGGAATGGCATGTTACTGTTTGAAAGGGACCTTGTAGTAATAATATATGCCATATAGACCTTCAAAAGGCATGAAGCAAGTGACACACTCCAGTGTATCAGGTTTAATGAACTTGATACACTGGTGTATCACTTGCTTCATGGAACTTTGTTTAGACCCATAGCTCACTACAGTTAGTTTTTTCTTAGAAGAGAGATGGCGTCCACATAGTCGTCGTCCAAAAATTTTTACTATTACTATCATTTGTCAATCTTATGGTCTGTCTCAATAGTTGGCTAAATTGTTTTATGACCTTTAGAACTTCATGATATATGCTGCACTTGTTAGCTACAAGATCTATTTGGAATGGCATGTTACTGTTCCAAAGGGACCTTGTAGTAATAATATATGCCACATAGACCTTCAAAGGGCATGAAACAAGTGACACACTCCAATGTATCAGGTTCAATGAGCTTGATACACTAGTGTGTGTCACTTGCTTCATAGAACTTTGTTTAGGCCTATAGCTCATTGCAGTTAGTTTTTTCTTAGAAGAGAGATAGCGTCTACACAGTCATCGTCGCTGTCATCTGGGTCTCATGCTCCCAAGATTTGGATAACTAAGCGTGGCGAGGAGTATCGAAAAGGCCAGAGGGCCGAATGACCATCACGATGATCTCTCCGGTGGGGTCCCTCTGCAACCGAAGAAAGCAACAACATCATTTCGGACTATATGCGAGATAATTGGAAGGCAATGGGTCCCCATCACCATAGCAAGCTGGAAAGATTTGGCAAAGGATCAGAAAGATCGGCTATGGGAGGAAATTACAAATTCGTTCGATATCCCAGTAGAAGTACAGGGACTCGTCCAATGGCACGCACTCCTCGTAATGGGAAAATCATGGAAGAATTTTACGAGCACTCTTGTCATGCAGTACATGGCCAAGGATTTCACACCCTTCACGAGGTATCCTTTCGTGTCGTCAAACACATGGGACACCTTTATGCGAATGAAGACAATGACTAAATTTGAACAACAAAGTGTGACGCACAAGGCTCTCCAGTCACAAAATACTCACCCTCACAGACTCGGCACCACTGGGTACGCGGGTAAAATCCCGCAGTGGAGGATGCAGGATGAGGTCGCAAGCTGATCGGAGGCTTCCCCGCCATTTGCCAGGATCGCAAACGAGCATGCTCGAAAATAGTTAAGAGCGAGGTCATCAACCATGTCTTCAGGTGTCTCTTTCAAAAACCCTGCAGACGAGGAAGTGTCCCAACGCATGGTAAGATATGTGAAACTACATAGTTGTTAATATCTCTTGAACTTCATGGGTTCGAAAATAACATGATTGCCTCTTGCAGTAATCATTGACTACCATTTCTTCTCAAGGCTCTTTTCAAGAATACAGGGAGATAGATGTACTATCACAGGCCTTGGGAAACAACGAGCACCTAGGTCGCACGCAAGGCTTGGGGGTTTACGTATCTTGGAGGCACGAATTTCCAAATGACTCCGAGACATATAGGAGTAGGAAGAGATCCAAGGCCTACCGCAATGAACAGATAAAATAGGAGCTTCGTGCTCAACTTGAGGAACAACTATCTGCCTCACTTCAAGAGTAGACTGCGTTACTTCGAGTAGAGATAGATTCATTGAGGGAAGAACTGAGACAAGTCCGCAACCAATCGCAACTCACTCCTGTTACTGCGGTACACAGTCCCCTTCAACGTCACAGTAGCTGTGTGTCTACACCAATTACTGAACATAGTGACGTCCACTTACCTATCGACAACATCCAGATAATGTACCTCTTTAGAATGCAACATAGATCTCTCTGGTGGACGCCTTAGATCATCTTTTATCGTTATGTAGGAGCCCATGCCTTGCATCCTCAGAGTCAGGCTTGTTGGCTCTATTCTGATTGACACTAGGCAGGGGATGGCGTATCCATGGCTGTTAGGGACGTTGGTGCATGGTGTACAAGTAGAGACCAGTTTCATAAAGGTTCAAGTGGATATGATTAATGATGTTTTTAAGACCATCCCTCTTGAGAAGCCCCCAAATGAAGAGATTACAACATTAGGGGATGCCGTCCACACATTCATCTAGTGCCCCAAGAGGGACATCGCCTTGGAACTATCCATCGGCTCCGGTGGCTCCACCTCCAGCTCCGGTTCCGAAGCTTGTCGCATCGGCTCCCGTGCAGACGCCACCAAAAACGTATCATAAGTGAGGCTCTAAGACACAAGTGAAGAAAATTATGGCGTGTCCCGAGCCATGGAAGTTCATTCTAGGAGTGTCGTTAGTCCCTAAGTCACAATTACCCCGGCTTGGTCTGGTTTGCAATAAATTGCATACCTGGTACATGTAGAGGTCCAACATGAAGCCAAACCAGTACAGTGGATTCACTATGAGATATACGGAGGCGTATTTCCTCCACGACTCGGGCTACTTTGTTATGACATTCGAAGACTTATTCTTACTATTCAATCTCGACGAACTCGATGCCTCACTTCTACAATGCTGGGCACTATAAGTGTGCTGTACAATGAAGTTATACATTCACGTCATATCAATAAATGTCATTACTCTTTCCTTATGTATGGATACATGATCCAACAAGTCCGGCGATAGCGACAACCGATGGGGTTTCCTCAACCCACACTTGGTCTCGGAGCAATCTATCAACGGAAATGCATCCTTCATGCAAAATTACATAACGAGGGGATTGATTGCTCACAGCGACAAGGAGTACATCATGGTACCCTTCAACCAAGGGTAAGTGCTTCACTAGTTGCCACACGAGTTTCATTTGTACTTTATATAAAACATAAATTTAGGATTAATCACTATGGCAACACACATAACTAGGTCTCATTGGATTTTGATTGTGATTGTACCAAAGTGGAGCGAGGTAATATACCTTGATTCCCTACTTAGTAGCAACCACGACTTCAGTCATGTGCAAGAAGTAATTAATAGATAAACTCATTTCCTCTATACATAACTCTATTCTAATATTTCCTTCGTTTGCAATGGTCGAGGCTAACTTTTTTGGAATCATGTAGGTCGTTTACCGCTTATGTTGCCCTAGGAGGGAGACATAACGAATCTAGTGACACGTTGCGACATAGGACGCGATTTCTGGTAACCGCTACAACACAACAATCCTATATCACAGTTTGTTATAATGTCTCTAGAATTGACAATACCTATGTATGTAATTCTATATATTTTGCAGTGCCACTAGCAGGTACAGGGCAACCTATGTGGATTCTACGTTTGCCGCCATATGAAAGAAATCACGAACACTAAGATGAATGATCCAGAGGTTTGTCAGCCTTCCAATAATTTTTATTTTATGATTATATATATGTATATATATATACACACACATTCTAATTAATGACTTAACATTGCTCCAAGCAACAGCGGGTGGACTTCGATGAAAGTGCATATGATCTTGACAAACTCATTGAAATTCATGGAAACATCTCCCAATTCTTGCTAGCAGAGGTCATAAACAAGACTGAGAGTTCCACCCCGGCAATGGTGATAACTAGATGTTGAAACATTGGATTCAATTGTACAAATCACTCAATTGTGCTTAATCAAATAATTCATTCAATTTAATTCATTTGTGAGATCTGTGTAACGATTGTCATGCTATATATATGTGATCTACTGGTGTTGTTTCATTCATCTGTGTGATTTATGTAATGATTGTCCTGTGCTATATATGTGATCTTGCTTGTTTTTAGAGGGCATGGCTAGCATATCCTGAGGCTAGCCGAAAAGGGCAAATAAAATTGTTGTTGAAATAGCTATCACAGACGGTTCAGTGTTCCAAACCATCTGTGATATATATCCCAGACGGTTTTAAACACTAAACCGTCTGTGATATGAATGATATCACAGACGGTTTTTGTTATAACCGTCTGTGATATGGTATATATCACAGACGGTTCAGAACACCAAACCGTCTATAATATGAACATGTAATTTTGTTCTTCTCAAATGAATGAATAACTACATGTTTTCCCTATCTTTTGTTGTGTTTATATATTTTTTGTGTACTTTAGTAAATTGGCACACTCACATCTTATACCCCGTGGCCAAAAATCTGTGAGCGATTTCTCGCGTCAAACAGACCAGCAAGGCTAAATTCCTAATTGTTGAGATGCTGACCGAATGCTTAATCATGCATATTGTGAAATATGCCAGAGATTATGTATGTAGCATTTATTGTGCATGATTTTAAAAACTGAATGCAACCTTGCATCGCAAAGATTACTGTAATTGTTAGCTTTGATTAATATTAAATATGGTTTTCCAATTGAGCTGATTATAATTTTTTTTTCATTTGTGGTGTTAATAGTAGTAAGTGCACCCTAATTGTAGTTTTGTTTATATACAACGCATTTAGGTCCCATTTGCCTTTTTAAAATCGCCTCTCAAGACTATTTGAGGCGTGTTCAAAATGCCACCATACACTTTTGAAGGCATTTTTGAAATACATAACAATATTGGAGGCGTTTTTTAAAAGTGTCTTAGATTATATTTGTAGGCACTTCCAGAACGTCTTTATAAATCTTTTGGGCCTTAAAAGGCCTCAATAGACTTTTCCCTTCGGTAGTATCTCCAACGTTTTTCAAAAACGCCTTGAAAACTTTTTAGAGGCAGCTTCGAATCGCCTTGTAAAGTTGGCCGTGTTGTAATGTTTAAAGCTACCTAAGGCATGATTTTAAACATTAGTTGATGTATGCATAAATCCTACTATCGCATCAATTCTTTCATATGATGAGATGAATGTTCTACCTGTGATTGATGAGGACATGTGATGCAATTTTGTTTTTAGAGACCCCGTGGTTGTGATCCCATGCGTGTGATGAGTAATTGACAAGGGTTTTGAAAAGATTGAGTTTGGTTTGTTTGGTTTGTGCAAAGACGGCACTTGGCGCAGTTGGGTTTGGTTAGACGGACTTGAGGCATATTCTTCTTCCCGATTGGTCGTTTTGGGCAATTTCATGCTTAAGTACGATTTATTGATGCTAATGAGGATTACCTGGTTCGAGCGGTGCTATGTAATGTATTTCTTGTCTGTGATGGCTACAGGACATCGAAGTGGAGTCGTGGCGAGGCACGGGAGGACCGGACTAGGCGCGGGCAGTGCCGAGGTCAAAGCGGTCGAGGTGTGCCGAAGACGGCGAGGGCTCGAGGTAGCTGCGAGACTTGGAAGACAAGGAATGAGGAAGCTTCCCGGAAGGTGCAGGAGGGGCGTTTTGGTGAATACGCAAAGGTGCACTAAAGGAAGTTGATTGTGGACAAAGCACTAGAGTTAGTGGGTAAAGCGAAAAAGCTTAATGGGCAAAGCATGTGGTGAACCCATTAAGAGAGGGTATAAAAGGAGGAGTGTTTCCTGCATGTTGTATGGCTTGAGAGAGAGGCTTTTGGAGTTTGTTTTTGCTTTGTGCTGGCTGCTTTGCTTTTCCTTTAGTTGTTGAGAGTTGTTGGGAGAGAGCAGGAGTTCGTTGTTTCTTGTCTCTCTGTGTATGGTTGTGAGATGAGATGAGTTCTTGTGATTTCTTTGAGAAGAGATGGTTGTAATCCCTGCTTAATCATTCATCTCTCTTCCTCATTATCAATGGGAAAAGGATTGTGATTGGATATCTCCATTTCTTACCCTTTGTGATGAACTCCATTTTCAGTTTTTCTCTCTGTTCTTCTCAGTTTGGAATGGTTTTGAGTAAATTTCTTGCTTGCTTGTTTGATTCTTGGAAACTCTGAGATGGGGAGTGATTCAAGGTCCCTTGGGCATCCCATTTTCAAGATCAAATGGAAATTTCATTAATCTCTGTGCTTTCTTGGGCCCTCGTCAAATTTACTCTGTCCTTGTCTTTTCTAGGGTTTGGGTACAGAGGAACTTGTCTTCTCTTGAATCTCCTTTAAGAGGTGGCTTGAGATTCATGTTTTTAAGTCTTCTTGTTGTTGCTAATCTGACTTCAAAGTCCCTTGAGCAAAGGATCCAAGAATCAAGAGTAATCTGGGTTTTAGCTCATACCTTGCAAGAGTTTGATATTTTTGTTAACAATCTTGATTCTTTGCTCTCCGGTCGATTTAATTGGTTCTCTGGGTTCCCTTTGCTATTTAAGTCTTATTCTGGAGTTTGTGGTCTGAGGAAATCAAGTTCCATTTACAAATTCATTGAAATCTGGAGTCTCAGATCAGTTCTGTGATTTTTTTGTCTGTTGTCTGCCTGCACTGAATTTCGTCGAGCAGTCAGACCGGTTTGATGGGGGCGGTCTGACCAGGTTTGAACCGGCAGTCAAACCAACTTTGGGCCAACATTAGATCGACGGTCAGACCGGCATTAAACCACCGGTCAGACCGCCCGGTCTTCTGCAGTCAGACCGCACATACTGTGTTATGCTCCAATTTGTTTCATTATTTTCTTCTTTGGCTCTTGTTATTCGATGTGTCGGAGTTCCCAGTGAAACTGAGGCTTCCTTCTTCATAGCGTCAAATTGCTATCGGAGAAAGTGCTAAGTGGGTACTCTTTGGTGGAATTTTTAAAGAGCAACATTCAGCCCCCTCTGTTGCCGATTTCGATCCAACAATTGGTATCAGAGCTAGTTAGCTCTTCCTCATTGATCTTAACCGGTCTCTAGAGCCATGGCAATAGACAAGTACTCGACCAAGCCTCGGGTCTTTGATGGCATCGATTATCCCTTCTGGAAGAGCCAAATGGAGACCTACATCTAGGCTCAGGGTTATGCCATCTGGAGGAAGGTCAAGAACCGATATGTTGTTCCTGCCGATGAGAACATCAACGCTGGAAACATGCTTGATGTTGAGGCAAACGCTAAGGCGAGGAACATCATAATTCAGGGTCTGAGCAGAAGCGAGTTCGATCGCATCTCTCATCTGACGTCGGCCTTCGACATCTGGGTGACCCTCGATGCATACCATGAGGGCACCACCCAGATCAAGACGGTACGACAGGACCAGTTCAAGCGAGATTACAACAAGTTTGAAATGCCCGCTGGTGAGTCTCTCGATGAGTGCTTTGCACGCTTTCACAAGATTTTGAGCAACCTCCGAGCGGTCGATCTCACATACCCCGACTCGGACAATGCTCGACAAATGCTCGCAGCTCTGGATTTGCGTGTTTGGGAGATGAAGGTGACTACCATCAAGGACACCACCGATCTTTCGACCTTGACTCTTGACGCGTTGTACTCACGCCTCAAGACTCACGAGATTGACATAGTCTCTCGTAGGTCGAAGTCGCAGTCGATGGCTTTAGTCACCGATCCCAGTCTAGTTTCTGGACCGTCTTCCGAGTCGATTTGTGGATTCTCTCTAACTGCTCTCTGTGACATAACTGATGATCAGTTAGAGCAGCTACTGGAGGACGGTTAGCCCTGCTAGCCAGAAAGTTTTCCCACGCGTTCAAGAGGGTGAGGGATCGAAAGAGGAGTGGTCCGATAATTTGCTTCGAGTGTGGTGGCCCCAACCACATTCGAGCGAATTGCCCCAAGCTGGGGGAAGGAAAGGGCGACTACGGCGGTGTGAGCAAGAACGACTACATCGACAAGAACCGCAACAAGAAGCCCCCGGCTCATGCTCAAGGCAAGAAGAAGTTCCGCGACCTTGGCAAAGCCAAGAAGCTCTTCCACCGCGTCCTCACCGCCTTAGATGACCTCATTTTCAGCAAGGTGGAGGGGTGGAGCGACGACGATGGGATGGACGAGCAAGATCCCGAGGGCGGCGATGACTTCTCCGACATGTGCTTCATGGCCCTTGAGGGCGAGATCAGTGATAGCGAGCTTTACTCCGACTCCGACGAGGTATACCCCTCCTATGACCAGCTTAATGATGCTTTTCTTAAGCTAGGGAAATTCCATGCTAGGTCTAGGGCTAGGTGTAGCGAGTTGGAGAAGGAAGTCGATAGATTGTCACGGGAGCTTACTTCACTTATATCTGCTCCCTCCCGTGATGAATGTGATACATGCTCTGTCTTGCTTGATGATATGGAGAAATTAAGGACCTCTCATGATAGTCTGTCTTCTGAGCTTGACATGCTTAAGGTGGAGAATGTTAGTCTTTTGGCTGAACTAGAGATGAGTAGGATTGTTACTTCTTCATCTACTGTTGTTGAGACTACATCTTGCACCTCATGTGAGGATAAGGACAATGCGTTTAGAGGTCTTTATACCATGCTCCTTGATCTGCCTGAATCATGTGAAAATTGCAATAACTTGAAATTGAACCTAAAAAGGGCATATCATAAGATTGCTGAGTTGCATGCTTCTTTGCTCGAGCCAATTACTTCATGTATGAACTGTCCCAAATTAACTGCTGAACTTGAATCTGTCTCAAAACAGTTTCAAGAAATGATTGACCACAACAAGAAGATGGCTCAATATGCTTCTAAGGACCCTGTTAGCTCACCGTGTAACAATTGTGGAAAACTAAAATCTGAGTTGATTACTTTGGATGAAAAATATGTGAAGCTAACTAAGGACCTTCTAGTGAAGCCACCAATTGATTGTGATGTGGCTGCTGGTGTGGGGAAGGAGTCCAAAGGAGTAGAGATGCTTAGGCACGATGACCAAACAGTTAGAGGTAGGATTGTCCCTCCTAGTCCTTGTGAAGACCTCAATGTTGAGGCGGCTGTGCGTGCACATGCCATTCCTTCTTCTGCTGTTGGTTCCTCCTCTTCTCCTGCTGCTATCTCCTCTTCCCCTGCTCTTCTTGCACCTCTCTCTTTCGGGAGTGTCAGTACCTTATGAACACTCTCGAGAGGTTTATAGGAGGCAAGAAGAAGCTAAATCTTATTCTAGACCAGTCCAAGATTTGCAGATTCAATCAAGGTCTAGGATATGATTTTCTTGAGGATGTTAGGAAGCATCCACCTGCCGTGCTCAGACCCATAGCCACAGGTGTAATCGAGGTCAATCATAGAACTAAAAAAGTTCAATTCAAGTCAGCGGGCTTTGTCCAAGGGATTTCTGACAGCAAGGTGATTTCACCTATTGCTTCGGCCTCTCAGAAGGCGAAGCCTCATCGTGCTGCTTCTACCTCTTAAAAGGTGAAGTATCACTGCACCTTTTGTCAGAAGGATGGACACTTGGTCGAGTGATGCTTCAGGTGCGCCAAGATTGCGCGGAGAGATCGTGTTCGCGATCTTAGGAGTATTTAGGGTCAGCCCCAGACCTTGAGTGCACCTAAGACCAACACGAAGTCTAGGGTTGATCACTCTGAGGGTTTTAGGCAGTATCGAGGACTTGGCTTTTCCGGTGTTTCTGGTTTTCGTCCTCGGTTTGCCTCTGCTCATCATATCCGTCGTCCTGAGGGTAGATCTCGTTTCCCCCATCGAGATAGCTACCCGCTGGTGTCTTGACTCACTCTTCCGTAGCAGTCAAGCCCAACAACAGCTTCAGGTCTGCACACAGACCTTCTGGCTTGTTGAGCGACAGAGAGCGTAGGGTAGCTAGAGGTTAGTCGTGTGTGGCTACTTCTTCTACTCGACGTGTTACTCAGTATTGGGTGCCAAAATCACTCTTGATTTACCCCAGTACTGAGACTTTACTCTCTCGTTGACTCAGGTTCGCCGAGCAGGGAAGAGAGAGGTTTGGCTTGTTGACTTCGGGTGTTCTCGACACATGACCGAAGACTCTCATTGGTTCTCTTCTCTAGCTCGTGCTCCAGGTGATGAGACGATCACCTTCGGAGACGCTTCGTCTGGGCGCGTCATCGCCAAAGGTACAGTGTGCGTTAATGAGTCTTTTATTTTGAAAGATGTTGCCTTGGTTAGTAAGCTGGAATATAATTTATTTTCTGTTTCTCAGCTTACCGATGACGGCTTTGAGGTGAGCTTTAAGAAAAACGCTTGCAAAATTCTTGATTCTTCAGGTAGTCTAGTTTGCGGGATTTCTCGTTATGGGAGGATCTTTCGTGTTGATTTTTCTGAGTCTTCTGGTGATCCTCTCCGGTGTTTAGTTGCGTCTGAGTCCTGTGACCTTACCTTCTGGCATAGGAGACTTGGTCGTATTGGATTTGACCATTTGACCCGAGTTAGCGGCCACGATCTCATTCGTGGTCTGCCGAAACTCAAGATGGTCAAAGATATTGTTTGCGCTCCTTGCCGGCATGGCAAGATGGTTGCCGCTTCTCACCCTCCGGTCACAGTGACTATGATCGATGCACCAGGACAGTTGCTCCACATGGACACAGTTGGACCAGCTCGAGTGCAGTCAGCAGGAGGGAAGTGGTATGTTCTTGTCGTGGTCGACGACTTCTCAAAGTTTTCTTGGGTGTTTTTCTTAGCCTCGAAGGATGAGACATTTACACATTTTTGAGGTCTTTTAAGTAGGCTTTCTGTTGAGCTCCCGAGTGCCTTACGAGCGATCCAACAATTGAGCGATCCGCAGTGACAATGGCACGGACTTCAAGAATTCCTACTTTGAGAGGTTTTGCGATGAGACAAGTGTAGAGCACCAGTTCTCTTCTCCGCACGTCCCACAGCAGAATGGCGTCGTGGAGAGGAAGAATCGTACTTTGGTCAAGATGGCTAGGACGATGCTTGATGAGTATTCTACACCTAGGAAGTTTTGGGCTGAGGCTATAGCAACCGTATGCCATGTTTCGAACAGAGTTTTTCTTCGGGCACATTTGCATCGCACTTCCTATGAGCTGAGATATGGGCGGAAGCCCAGTGTCTCTCATTTTCGTGTGTTTGGTTGCAAGTGTTTCATTCTGAAGTCCGGGAACCTAGATAAGTTCAAATCACGATCTTGTGATGGGATCTTTCTAGGTTACTCGACTTCTTCGCGGGCGTATAGGGTTTGGAACTGCGAGTCTAGTAAGTTGGTAGAGACCTGTGAGGTGACTTTCGACGAGGCCAGTCCAGGGACTAGGCCCGATATTTCAGGTTCTTTAGAGCAGTCCGAGCCCATCTTTGTGGATGATGAGGAGGATGGAGATGAGGGTTGTCTACCCGATCCAGTTCCTCATCCTCCACTTGAGGTGCCTTCGTCCACGGCACCTCCAGGTGATCAGCCCATGCCTTCTACTTCCTCTAGAGCTAGTGGCTCTGTTCCTACCTCATTAGCTTATGGGGTAGAGGCCACTTCTTCATCCCATCTAGGACCTCCCCGACATATCCAGAAAGACCATCCTTCCGAGCAAATGATTGGAGACCTCTTTGAGCGAGTCACACACTCAAAATCTGGCATGTCACATTTCTGTCTCCATTCTGCCTTTGTTGCCTCATTCGAGCCCAAGGACGTTTGTCATGCTCTTTCTGATGAGTCTTGAGTCAATGTCATGCATGAGGAGTTAGAAAATTTCGAGAGAAATAAGGTCTGGTCGCTTGTTGAGCCCCCTCAAGGTCACAATGTCATTGGGACTAAGTGGGTGTTCAAGAACAAGAAGAGTGAGGATGGGGTTGTTATTCGAAACAAGGCTAGACTGGTAGCTCAGGGCTTCTCCCAGGTTGAGGGTCTAGATTTTGAGGAGACCTTTGCCCCTGTAGCTATACTTGAGGCCATTAGAATCCTGCTTGCTTTCACAGCTTTTAAGGGTTTCAAGCTTTACCAGATGGATGTCAAGAGTGCCTTCCTCAATGGGTTTATCGAGGAAGAAGTCTATGTGAGACAGCCTCCAGGTTTTGAGAACCCCAAATACCCAAACCATGTCTACAAGCTTTCCAAAGCCTTGTATGGACTTAAGCAGGCCCCTAGAGCTTGGTATGAGAGGCTTAAGTCCTATCTGTTGAGTCATGGTTTTGAGATGGGTAAGGTAGATAAGACCTTGTTCATTCGTAGGCATGGCACCGACCTCATCGCTCGTCCAGATTTATGTGGATGACATCATCTTTGGCGGCTCTTCTCATACTCTTGTTTCACATTTCTCGGATGTCATGAGCACCGAGTTTGAGATGAGTATGATGGGTGAGTTGACCTTCTTTCTTGGCTTCCAGATCAAGCAGACTCGGGAGGGTACTTTCTTGCATCAGGGCAAGTACACTCGTGACCTGAGACGCTTTGACATGAGTGATGGTAAGCCCGTGTCAACTCCCATGGCGTCCACAGCTTCTCTTGACCCAGATGAGGACAGCGAGCCAGTTGATCAGAAGGAGTTTCGCAGCATGCATGATTGGCTCCCTCTTGTACCGCACTGCCTCGAGACCGAACATACACTTCGCAGTGTGTCTTTGTGCTTGGTTTTAGGCGTCTCCTCACGTATCTCACTGCCAGACGGTGAAGCACATCCTTCGGTACCTTCAAGCTACCATTGATTATGGTATCTGGTACTCTTCCTCGTCCTGTCTTTCCTTGAGAGCCTACTCGGATGCGGATTTTGCTGGCTATAGGATAGATAGGAAGAGCACTTCTGGCACCTGCCAGTTCATTGGCACTTCTCTTGTTTCGTGGTCTTCTAGGAAGCAATCTGGTGTTGCACATCCACCGCAGAGGCCGAGTACGTTGCTGCCGTAAGTTGCTGCAGCCAGGTACTTTGGATGGTCTCGACCCTGCGGGACTTTGGGTTAGTTATCGACAGTGTTTCACTCTTTTGTGATAACACTTCTACGATTAACATTGCCAAGAACCCAGTGCAGCACTCTCAGACCAAGCATATTGATATTAGATATCACTTCCTTCGAGACCATGTGGAGAAGGGTGACATAGTGCTCCAGTTTGTGAAGAGTGACCACTAATTGGCTGATATCTTTACCAAGCTTTTGGATAGCTCTAGGTTTTTAGCTTTGCAGGGAGAGCTTTGGGTGGTTTGTCCTTATAGCCTGTTGTAAGGGGGAGTTTTGTGCTTCATGCTTTATCATGTTTATTATGCTCTTACTCCTTTCTATTGCATTGCATATGAGCGCAATGGGGTTAGTCCTTCTAGCATAGATTAGAGTGTCTCTCTTGTCTAGCTGCTTAGACTTCTTCCTCTCATCTTGTGGTTCTAGGATGCTGCTTATTAGCTGCTTCACTTCTCACTAGGTTGAGCTCACTCACTTCTTATAGGTTCTAGCGAGGGTTAGGCCACTCTCGGGTAAACGGGGTACGTGTTTACTCCTTAGTGTGATAGATGATCAGCTGATAGTCCTTGAGTCATATGGGGTAGATGAGAGTCAGTCTGAGCTAGAGTATCATCTATATCTTATCTATGCTTTAAGGACTGCCTTTCCTGAGTTTCTTGCCAGCTTCTCAATTTTATTGCCTTGGTTCAGGGGGAGTTCATTTGGGAACTTCTAGATCTTAATATTGACATATCTCAACTTGAACTAAAAGTGCATCTTATGTTGATGGGGAGCTGGATTTATTGCATTTCATTTTTGCATTGTAATATAACTACATGGAGCCTTGATTATTATCCCATTATGACATGTTTACAATGAATTACGTCTTGCCATGATCTGAGCTTACTTGCTAGATACATCATGACCTTATATGTGTCGTCTAGTCTTTGCCATGATAGGTTGATTAAAATGCTCAACTTAAACTAATTCATGTCATGTTAGCTCTTGAGACTAGTCTCTCTTTAGTTATCCTTTTATGATTCATGCCATGTCAAATAGGCTGAGTTGAGTATTGAATCTATATTGAGCTTTAGATTTAGCTATGTTAGTTCCTTGATGAAGCATAAGTTAGTACAACCTTTTAAGAAAGCAAAAGGATCTCTTTTGTGCAAAAGAACTGATCTCACTAATTCTTTCTCATGAGACAGCTTGCCATTGCACTAGGCATGAACTCAGGGGGAGTTTTGGTTGACCAAGATCATTTCCTGAAGCTTCTCGCTTGGAGTGGTCGCATAAGGCTTGAGATCTAGCACATGTCTACACAAAAAATCTAATTGGAAACAATCATGAGATTTATAAAGAAAAATGTGTCAATTGTGCTTAGTTTGCTTAATTCAACAAATAACAAGTACTTAAACAAATGATTCATTCTTGAACTTGTAGCACTCTAAATTGACTCAATACTAGCTTCTTAGTTACACTTAGGTAATTGACATGGCCTACATCATCCTTGGATTCCTTTAGCTAGACTATAATCATGGTTGACTTGACATGCTAAGCAATTCGCCTAATTTTCAGATTATGACTTATTTGGCTTAGCTTGTCTATACATGCATTGTCATGATCTTCATAGCATTCTTATGAGTTATGGCTTGGTGAAATACTTCACGGTCATTTTGGATAATCTTCATGGCTCTAAATGCTTAGATTGAATAAAAGTCAGTCTTTCCTTCCATACTCATATTTGATTCTCTTCCTTGCATCTTGATGTGTTTATTGCCAAAAGGGGGAGAATAGTGGAGAAAAAGCCTTTTGAGAGCTTTCTAGAGCTTTGGAGAACAATTTGCTCTTTCTGTTTTTGCTCCGTTTTATCGACATGGTCATAAGCTTCTTTGATTTCTTTTGGACCATGTTTGACTCTCTTTCATTTTCAAACTCAACTTTATGTTTTTTCTAGATTTGTCAATATACTCATCAAGGGGGAGATTGAGAGACCCCGTGGTTATGATCTCATGTGTGTGATGAGTAATTGACAAGGGTTTTGAAAAGATTGAGTTTGGTTTGTTTGGTTTGTGCAAAGACGGCACTTGGCGCAGTTGGGTTTGGTTAGACGGACTTGAGGTATATTCTTCTTCCTGATTGGTCGTTTTGGGCAATTTCATGCTTAAGTACGATTTATTGATGCTAATGAGGATTACCTGGTTCGAGCGGTGCTATGTAATGTATTTCTTGTCTGTGATGGCTGCAGGACATCGAAGCGGAGTTGTGGCGAGGCACGGGAGGACCGAACTAGGCGCGGGCAGTGCCGAGGTCAAAGCGGTCGAGGTGTGCCGAAGACGGCGAGGGCTCGAGGTAGCTGCGAGACTTGGAAGACAAGGAATGAGGAAGCTTCCCGGAAGGTGCAGGAGGGGCGTTTTGGTGAATACGCAAAGGTGCACTAAAGGAAATGGATTGTGGACAAAGCACTAGAGTTAGTGGGTAAAGCGAAAAAGCTTAATGGGCAAAGCATATGGTGAACCCATTAAGAGAGGGTATAAAATGAGGAGTGTTTCCTGCATGTTGTATGGCTTGAGAGAGAGGCTTTTGGAGTTTGTTTTTGCTTTGTGCTGGCTGCTTTGCTTTTCCTTTAGTTGTTGAGAGTTGTTGGGAGAGAGCAGTAGTTCGTTGTTTCTTGTCTCTCCACTACAACACAACAAGCCTTCTATGACAATTAAATATTGTCACAAACAGTTGTTTTTTTTGTCACTGTACCCAATTTCTGACGACTCAGTGACGAAAAGGCTACTGTCACAGAAGGTGCGTCTCTAAACACCTTCCATGACGAAACAACAAAAAACGTCATAGTTTTAGTGACGGTACATTTTCGTCACAATCAACTATGACGCCCAGTTGTCATGAAAACGCCACGGATCGTTGCCTAGGAGCCGCCACATGGACGCTAACGTGACGGTTGACATGGCGATGACGTGGCAAGTGACGTGTAAAGAATATCGTGACAAATTTCGTCGTCATAGATTATTGGGCTTGGCCCATTTAAATTTAGTTTAGACTAAAATTTAGCCTGTTCTTAAATAGGCTTTAGGCTTGATTTTTGCCCATTTAAAACCCATTTAGCTTTTTGATTTGTGGATAAATTCATGGGCCTTATTATTTTGCAGTTATGCCAGACGTAATAGAATTTCCACTGCATCTGTGCATTACAATTCCAACTCGCATCGCATTTAATTCAGAAACAAAAGGGTTGACACAATTACTAATTTCCACATGTAAATTCAAAGGTTCAGAAGTATTGCACTGACGCCTTACTACAGATGAGTAGTTTTAGTACTGTTTACAACACCAAGTGTTCAGCAGCAGAAGCGGAAACACGGACACAGATGCACACACCTAGGCCCTCTCGCCACGGATCCTCCTAGCCAGCTGAATGTCCTTGGGCATGATGGTGGCGTGGATGGCGCACAGGTTGGTGTCCTCAAAGAGACCCACCAGGTAGGCCTCTGCGGCCTCCTGAAGAGCAAGCACTGCATGGCTCTGGAAGCTCAGATCAGTCTGCATAGACAGTTCGGGGTGAGAAAAATGCCCTTAATTTACTTGCTGAGCGTGAGATAACCGGAGCAAAATAATAACATGAACAAATCTCACCTTGAAATCTTGGGCAATCTCCCTCACAAGCCTCTGGAATGGAAGCTTCCTTATCAGCAGCTCAGTGCTCTTCTGGTACTTGCGGATTTCACTGCAAAGGCAGTGAAATTTAGAACTTCTCATTTGCAAGTACATTGAACTAAACTGTGTACATTAACATAGATCGTAAGTATAGACTTTACACACCGAAGAGCAACAGTCCCAGGGCGGTAACGGTGAGGCTTCTTCACTCCCCCAGTCGTGGGAGCGGACTTACGGGCAGCCTGTTCAGTTGAACAGAAAAAAAAACAGTCAAGTATTATCAAGCAAACAATACCAGCATAATCTATATCACAGTCAGATATTCATTATAAGCTGGCAAAAAAAGTCGAGCTTCAAACCATGCTAGCAAGTTTAGCATAGTCAAACAGCAACAACAACTTGGCATAAAAAATCTGCAGAGTTGCAGGGACAAACCTTGGTGGCTAGTTGCTCCTGGGAGCCTTTCCTCCAGTGGACTTGCGAGCAGTTTGCTTAGTACGAGCCATGAGCAAATGAACTTTGGCTAACCTGAAGAAGAAATATGAACAAACTCAATTATGTGCATAACAGAGTACCAACAACTGTAATTTTCTCGCAACCATACAAAAATGGTCAAAAAAAATTGGTTGTAGCTAGCACATCCGTTAAGCAACTATGTAGAGATTTAGACAATCAGCCCAGGATACCTACTGCAAGATCAAATCACCTACTTAAAAAAATTATAGAAGATAACTCTCATGCTCCTTCAGATAGAATACATCGTCTATTTCTAACTAAGATTCTTCATTCATATGTGAAGCAAAACAATACAGGCACCTATATTTTGCAAATGAAAGCAACAGCAAATATAGCCAGTCCAATAAATCGAGGTATCATGGTCCAACATCAGCTTCCAAAGTTATCTGCCTACTACTTTGATTTTCTCCAAAAAAAATGAGCACTAGCAAACTGATTGGTCTTTCAACACCATCATCAAAATTCCTTCATAATCCATCCTCGCAAACCATACAGCATGCCAGTTTATGACGAAGAGGCAGAATTCATACTTTAGACATCAGAAATGACAGTATCATCTATCAACTCACGCCAATCTCTAACCAACTACATGACAGAAGATGCCAAATTCTCCAAACAAGGGCCCACCTCCACAAATCAAATATGCCACGTACGCCGATTCATTCGAAACGAATTTTGATACCAGTACGGCGCATATGAAGCTACAGATTTGCGGGAATTGCTCGATGAATAAGCCGCAAACCTCATATGTAACCAAATCATGCGTTTCCCAATTATAGCAAAACCACAAAATCCGCATCAGATAGGCATGAGAAAACCAAGTCATGCGAAACCAAAACATATCCCGCGAAACAATCGAACCATGCCCAAACCCTAATCGCGCCTAACATTCAAATCGCGCCCTCCTGATCATGAAGCGCCATGCACCGAGACCAACACAAAGCAATCGCCAACCAAAGAGGCTAACGCAGGAATTGAATTGCTGAATCGATCGAAGGGAATAGGAGAGCATGGTTACCTCGCGCGCCTCCCAAATCCCAAAATCCGCCGAGAAGCTGCGAGCTCGCATTTTTCCCCCTCCTGAGATCAGATGATAATAAGTGGTGATTAAAGAAAGCGGCGGCGGTTGAGGTGGGGTGTTTTAGGGGCAAGGCCGCAAGGGTGGGCGACCAGTCGACCACGTCTCGGCTCGAACGGACGGCGGAGATCGGGTGCTTTTGGGCTTGGGTGGAAGCTGGCGGTTTGGCGGTGGCACGGATCGCGGTCGGCGAACGCCGCGCTCCTATTGGCTGGGATATGGAGGGAGGGGATACTGTGTGGGGATTATTGTACGTGGGCATCGTGTATGGTGTGGATTTTTATACGTATGGGGAAGGGGTGTGCCACTGACATGTGGGGACACTGTGTCGGCCGTGCTACAAAGCTGGAGTATTCGTACTGATGACGAGTGTGGACAACTCTGTGTACGGCTGTCCTTTCGGTTTTTTGGGTATGTATGATTCGGTAAATATGGTGTATATGATAAATACAATATTATTAATTCGGTAAAATATGATACAATTTATAATACAGTTCAGTATCGGTTAATAGCACTTTATTTCGATTCGGTATCGGTGAATACCATATTTACTAAAATTGACGCGAATTGAGAACGGCACGATAATCCGTCATTGCTCTATGCCTCTATGCTAGACGTGTAATCGGAATTTTGTAGTTTGGTCCTCATAGTATCTAGGGTTTACACATAGGTCCTTCTCCCTTTTAATTTCTTCTGATTTAGACCTCCGGAACTCCGTTTTCAGTGTGGTTTGATCCTACGCGTCCGTGACAACGCGCACATCTGTACGGAGCAGACCTGAAAGTCCAGAATTGTCGTTTATGCGCCTCGATCGCGCCAGCCTACTGAAAAATACAGAAAAATATAAAATAGTCCATTTCGAGCCATTAAATTTGGAAAAGCGTATAATTGATGATAAATGATCTCGAAATGCAAAATATATGAGGTTAAAATGACAGATAATTATATGTAAAAATGACACATGTCAAGCCGGTACGGTTTACTGGGCAAGTGGGCCCATGGATGCTATCGTGGAATATATAAGATTTGTTTTTTTATTCTCTAAATAACTATGACAAAGCAATATATTGTCATATATATTTGTCACAAACATTATGCTTAACTCGTTAATGACGATTTTGGATTGGACTTTATGACGAATAATATATTTCTGTCATTAAGTAGGACTGGCTAATGAAAAACGTCATAAACGGAAGCATTTAATGACAGATTGTTCCATTGTCATCACATATTCGTCATAGAAGGCCATGTTTCTTGTAGTGAGCTCTGTGTATGGTTGTGAGATGAGATGAGTTCTTGTGATTTCTTTGAGAAGAGATGGTTGTAATCCCTGCTTAATCATTCATCTCTCTTCCTCATTATCAATGGGAAAAGGATTGTGATTGGATATCTCCATTTCTTACCCTTTGTGATGAACTCCATTTTCAGTTTTTCTCTCTGTTCTTCTCAGTTTGGAATGGTTTTGAGTAAATTTCTTGCTTGCTTGTTTGATTCTTGGAAACTCTGAGATGGGGAGTGATTCAAGGTCCCTTGGGCATCCCATTTTCAAGATCAAATGGAAATTTCATTAATCTCTGTGCTTTCTTGGGCCCTCGTCAAATTTGCTCTGTCCTTGTCTTTTCTAGGGTTTGGGTACAGAGGAACTTGTCTTCTCTTGAATCTCCTTTAAGAGGTGGCTTGAGATTCATGTTTTTAAGTCTTCTTGTTGTTGCTAATCTGACTTCAAAGTCCCTTGAGCAAAGGATCCAAGAATCAAGAGTAATCTGGGTTTTAGCTCATACCTTGCAAGAGTTTCAGATTTTTGTTAAAAATCTTGATTCTTCGCTCTCCGGTCGATTTAATTGGTTCTCTGGGTTCCCTTTGCTATTTATGTCTTATTCTGGAGTTTGTGTCTGAGGAAATCAAGTTCCATTTACAAATTCATTGAAATATGAAGTCTCAGATCAGTTCTGTGATTTTTTTGTCTGCTGTCTGCTTGCACTGAATTTCGTCGGGCTGTCAGACCGGTTTGATGGGGCGATCGGACCGGTTTGAACCGCGGTCGACCGGCTTTGGTGGCGGTCGATCGCATTATACCGCAGCGATGATCGCATTAAACCACCGGCCGATCGCTCGCCTCGGTCGATCGCCTGTCTTCATGGTCGACCGCCCATACTGTGTTATGCTCCAATTTGTTTCGTTCTTTTCTTCTTTGGCTCTCGTTATTCGATTTAACTTCTTTCCGATGTGTCGGAGTTCCCAGTGAAACTGAGGCTTCCTTCTTCATAGCATCAAATTGCTATCAGAGAAGTGCTAAGTGGGTACTCTTTGGGGGAATTTTTAAAGAGCAACATTCACCCCCCTTTGTTGCCAATTTCGATCCAATATGTTGTTAAGTTTCTAAAGATACGTGCATAATTTTCAATGGGAACCAGTGCAAACAAAGCTTATATTCGAAAAGCTTATAAAGTCTACTTTTCAACGCATTAAAGAACACATGATTTATATCTTTCTACAAAAAGTTATAGCTATTCGAGTGCATACTGCCTAGGCAGACAAGGTGACATGCGAGAGTTGACAAAATTAAAGAGTCTGTGTCTTGTACCAAGTAAATTTAGACTCGATTCGGGGTAGCCAGGACATTCCAACTTAAAGTGCTATAACTTTTACATACGAACTCCGATTTGCATGCTCTTGGACTCTTTGGAGTGATACCTTTGATAATCATCCAAAAATCAAGTGCTAGCTTCAGATTCCTTCTGTTTGCACCTCAATAGCTAAAACAATCTGATGGCGCCGAATTTTAGGTGTCCTTCTTTGTGTCCAAGTTATCTAAAGCATTTGTTTCTTGTTTTTGGTGTCTTAAGAGGGCTATATAAGCCATATACCTTGTCCATTGTAAGGGAGTCCAGATGTATTATATATGATATTAGATTGAGTTGAATAAATCAGAAAAAATCACCATGGTTGGCGGTCACATTGTGCGTGCGTTCTTGTGTATTTTTGACAAGAGATTCATCTTGGTGTGCTAGTTCTAACTGCAGTGCTAGTATTTGTTAGTTGAATAGCTCCTTGATCATGGGTTGAGATGCTCACGGGTGTGGAGATTATCTTCGGATTTCGATTCCTAGCAACCGAACCCATATATCTTGGTGGTTTCAGCGTACTGCAAAAGATTTAGGCCAAAAGTGCACAATCCCGCTAGTTCACTAGTTGGATCCTCATCATTAGTTCTTTTTCACAGTATAATTATTCAAAATAAGAATATGAAACTATTGATTAAAAAGAAGAATTGGAAGTATTAGTTATAAATGTATAGCTAATCTATGCATATTATTCTCGTTGCACTATCATAGACGTCAGAAATATATTATTAGTCAAAATGAAATAGTAACCATGCATGCACATCAGCTAGCAATTGTGCTTCGATCTCTGCCGCGTAGGTACGTAGGATGAAGAGGGCAATGCAATCCAGTCCCCAGAGCAAGAGGGTCCGGGCAGATCGACCGTATGTACGTACGTAAATTTACCTTCATATATTAACGAGAGACCAAGGCCGGCAACCTGAACGACGTACAATTGCATTCACGCGAGGCGCGCGATCGATCGAGCAACTCTTGTCCACATGCATATGCAGCATCCACGTAGCAGACTAGCAGTGTGGTACAGTTAAATTAGGCAGAGCATTGTAGTGCAGTTAAAATCACCTGTAAGTAGTTATATTGTCCTGTGGAACAGCGATCCTCGGTCCTGCAGATTTTTGGCTAGATGGATAAGATTTGTGCTGGTTGAGCTAGGAGACACATGCAGTTATTATTGTTAACTTTGCACCGGGCGGAGCTACTTAATTTGTCAGTGTCTTAGCTGCTTTTAGGCCCGATATTAGTCAAATTCTAGACCGTTGGATCTAACGTTTCAATGTATGTGGATACGTGTCCCTCCTCTTTAACCCTGTTTCTCACCCTCCTCTCTATGCCGTCATGGCTACTCATGCACCTCCTCCGGTAGCTGCAGTCACCTACCTCTGAAAACCTAATCGCCTCTCCACCTTCACTATCTTTTCTAACCTCTAGCTGGACACTTTTCTTACCCATTTTCAAGGGTTCAACGCTACTATTGTAAAACGCATGACGATACAAAAAAATATCAAGAACACAATAAACAAAAATATAAAGTGAAAAACCCAAATTAGAAAAGAAAACCATGGATGCACTAGGCGATGATCAATATTCAAGGAGAGCTACAAGTATGTAGTAGACGTTAGTATTTTCCAAGAAGCAAACAAATTGGGGCCAGCCAAGAAGCTGTTGACCCTTTGCTTCCACAAGCCATCCTCCCATCTTAATTCATGTCACAAAACAACAGCAGCTATATTTGTTGGGGAATTTGCTTAGGATCTAGATGAGCGATGAACTTAAACTTTGAGATCACGCGTGCGAACATGAGTAAATACAGATTAGATCTTTTGCGACACGATACGCCTGCATCCTTGTCGTCTTTCTTATATAGAGAAGCAACATATAAAACTCTATGACCAACGCGGCATCTCACGTTAAGAGTCCTACACGAACACACCTTGACTTTCCTTTACAACCGCTCTGAATCCTATACGGACTTTGAATCCTGACCTTTTACGACTACGATTGTATAGTACTTTCATGACTATAACTACTACAGTACTTTCATGACTCCGACTGCTACAGTACTTTTACACCTATGACTGCTGCATAGTATACACATTGGTCGTAAGCTACAATGGTTGTATAGACTACTGTGGTCGTAAGATTGGTCATGGAATTGACCAGACCTGAAGACAACTAGATTAACTCTATCAACTTCCTCGTTAAGTTTGTTGTCTTCCGTCGATGTTTAGCACACCAATTTTGTCCCTTATCTCTATGAACTTCAATCTTCCAAGTGACTTGGTCAGTATATCAATGAGCCGGTCTTTCATGGAAACATGCTGCACCTCTATCTTCCCTACTTCCACACATTCTCTTATGTAATGGAAATGGGTATCGATGTGTTTGCTTCTCTCATGGTAGACTGGGTTCTTGCACAACGCAATTGCAGACTGATTATCGATCTTCAGAGTTACCTTCTCAACCTTCATCTCTAACATGTCAGCCAACAATCATCCCAGCCATAACCCTTGACATGCTGCTGCACAATTGCAATGTACTCTGCTTCACACGAGGATAAAATCGACTAGCTTCTGCTTCTGTGAACGCCAATTGATTGGGTTCAACCCAAGGAAAAATGCCATACCTGCAGTGCCTTTTTGGTCATCAGTATCACCAGCTAGGTCACTATCAGAGTAACCAATTAGCCCCAAACCTTCTTGCTTCTTCTCGTAAATACACCTGTAGTTCATAGTTCCTTTCACATACCTCATTATGTACTTTACAGCACCCATATGCTCCGTAGTCGGCTTCTCCATGTACATGCTCACCATGCCAACCAAGAACACTAAATCCAGGCGTGTGTGTAGTAAGTATCTCAAGCTTCCGACTATGCTTCGGTATAGGGTCTTGTCCACATGAGGGTTTATGTTGTCCTTACTCAGCTTCAGGCAGGTTTCCATCGAAAATTGCGTTGGATTACAATCTTTCATGTTGTATTTGTCCAACACCATTGTTGCATATGCGGACTGGCTGAGAGTGATCTTTCCAGAGCTCTAACATACTTCAATGCCCAAGTAGTAGCTGAGTAACCCGAGGTCACTCAAGCAAAACAACTTCTTCATTTGGCTTTTGAAGCTATTAATCTCCTCGATACTCTCTTCAATGATAATCAAATCATCCACATAAACTCTAACTAACAAACTCCCTTTTCCTTGGCATCATTTCTACAATGTATGCTCTAACGGGCATCTTTCAAAACTGAGTGCCACCAAGAACTTGTTTAGCTTCGAATTCCAAACTCTTGGGGCTTGACGCAGACCATATAGAGCTTTGTGCAATCATAACACTAGGTGTTCTTCTCCTTTCTTCTCAAATCCTAGAGGTTGCACAACATATACTTCTTTTTCTAAGTCGCCATTGAGGAAGGCTGATTTCACATCCATATGATGAACCTCCCATCCTTCATACACCGCGATCGTAATACGTAAGCACACCGTCTCTAGCCTCGCAACAGGGGCAAAGTCTTCATCAAAATCAATGCTTTGTCATTGAACGTACCCCTTTGCAACTAGCCACAGTCTTGTGCTTTACGATCACACCTTGATTATCCTTCGTTAACTTATAGACCCACTTCAATCTGATCGGTCTATAGCTGTCTGGCAATGGAACAAGCTACCATGTTTCATTCTCTTAGATAGAGGACATCTCCTCCTCCATAGCCCTCCTCCACTCTGGTTTCGCCTTGGCTTCTTCAAAGTTCGCAGGCTCCTCCTCTTTGAGTAAGTAGAACTATGAATGTTCCAGCACTATCGAAGATGTGGCATCGTAGAAACTTTTGATGTAACACTTCCTTCATGATCCTTCAGGTGAGCTTTCGTCGAGCTCCATCCGTAGCGGAGCTCCCGGTGAGACCGTCACTCCTAACGTTGTTTCAGGAGTGCATGGTGTAAATAAGCCAGGTATCCTGGACCCCGTGCTCATTCTAGTCATGGTCATGCCTGGAGTTATTGCTTCATGGTCGTGTCCTCCGACTACGTCCTATGTGGTCGGAGTGTTGGAAGCCATCACATGGTCATCAGGACCTTCAACCGCATCATCGTCGTGTCCCCTAACTGCGCATTTCGTGGAAAGTATGTCGATTGCCTCCACATGATCATCTACATCAGTGTTAGGAGGGTAATATACCATGAAGTTATCTTCAATCGGTCATACCTCTATCGAGGGATCTCTACTCCACTCCCACTTCTTCTCTTCCTCTTCAAGCGTTGGAACTGTATGGATGAGTTCACATGCTTCGACCATCAATAATTGAGGATCTTTGTCATTCTACTTTGCCACGAGGTTGGCCCTTTATCTTCGGTTTGGCTTTGGACACTCTTTCGCAAAGTGCCCATACTCGTTGCAATTGAAGCACTTGACCTTGGACTTATTAGATTTTGGCGGCATTCATTCATCGATGACCTGATTGCCATCACCTCAGCCTTAACCGTTATGACTGAGTCCCCAACCTCTTTCATTACAACCTCCTCTCTTGGTGCCAGAAGTGCCCTCAAGCTTCTTTGTCTTCGTGCTCCTCTCTTCCCACTCGTTTGGTAAAGAGAAGTTTGTCACTCCTGTCCTTTGAGTGCCATCGACTCTTGAGTCCTTCCTTGTAGGTTCTGAGGTGACCAATCGCCTCTGAGAGTGACATTGTTGTGACATCACTAAACTATTTGATTGTTCCGATAATCTAGAGGAAACAATCTGGAACCGAGCTGAACAGTTTTTCCACAACGTCGCTCTCTTCCAGCTTCGCGTGGAGTGAACAGATCTCACCCACCAGCGTTGTAAGTTTCATGGAGTATTCAGCGATCATCTCTAAGTCCCCATCTACAACTTGCTTACTTGCTATTTCAACACTTGAGCGCATGCCTCCTTGACATGATCTTTGCCTACTCGCATCTCTCTGAGTGTGTCCAGGCTTCTTTCGCCTTTCACCATCTTCTTTTTGGTGATTGACATCATCATGTCGTGTGGCACAACTTGTGAGATGGCCACCATCGCGTCTTGGTCCTTGTCACTATCATCATCTCCATCTTTGACCGTCGACCATACCCCTAGCGAACACAAGATTAACTTCATCTTGATGGCCCATATGCCATAATTTATTTCGCTCAACATCGGGTATTGCATCAGGATCAAGGAGCTTCTTACCGTTGGCTTGACAGACATGCCTAACTTCGATGGATCGAGCTCATTATATTATACTTGGAATTGTATACTTCTTTCAATTATTAATTCTGGAACTTCTTGCTATATATGATTAGTATACAAGAGACTTATTACATAAGTGGCTATTTCATGATGAAACAACAAACAATTTTTCCCTGATTAAAGTTGATGACTTTCAGTGAGGAAGAAGATTATACTATTTAGACATGTAATTCTTATGGAGTCTATTATCCCTTTATGCAGTAATCAATTTTGGTAGCTATTTCATGATGAAAAACACAAACAATTTTTCCCTGATTAAAGTTGATGACTTTCGGTGAGGAAGAAGATGCTACTGTTTAGAAATGTAATTCTTATGGAGTCTATTATCCCTTTATGAAGTAATCAATTTTGGTAGCATCTCTGTTATGAATATTCTTGCTATTTGGAAACTTTATGTCCATCCTATGGTGCAAGTCTTTCTTTGGCTTTTATGTTCAGCAAAAGAATATGCTGCCCACCTTTTTTTTTTTGGCTTTTTTTGAATAGATAGCAACTAAGCAAGATGGCGTCCACATAATCTTTGGGCTCAGTTTCACTTAATGCATCCGATGACCAGACCAAAGGAACATCTAAGCGAGAGGGCCAAGTCATATAGAAAATGCCTAAGAGCTGAATGACCATCCTGGAGGTCAGTTGAGTTGGGGTCCCTCTACATCCCAAGAAAGCAGCGACTACATTTCAGACCACCTGCAGGATAATTGCAAGGCAATGGGTCCCCATCACCACACCGAGCTGGAAATCTCTGATGCATGAAGAGAAAGAGCAGCTTTGGGAGGTCTCAACTCTCAAGGTCTTTCGAGAACAAAGAAGAAGTCCAGGGCCTCGTGCGATGATAGACGCTCCTGGCGATGGGCAAGGCGTGGAAGAACTTCAAAAGCATACTTTTCACGAAGTACATGAATGAGAATGGACGTCGTTCATGAAATATCTTTTCCTCCATCCGGATATATGGAACGCCTTTGTGGGCATAAAGACAGCCACCGAATTCTAGGAAGAAAGCGTGGTGCGCAAGGCAATCCAGGCCTGGAACACTCACCCCCTCAGACTTTGTCCCGCTAAACTGGTTGAGAGCAAGGACGTCTACCACATCTTCGGTGGCCATATCCTTCAAGAAACTAGCAAACCAGGAAGTGTTACAACATGTGCGAAGATATCAAACAAACTAGCTGGTAATATGTCCATAATTTCATAGAAACTAAAATAATAAGTTGGCCTCTTGTAGGAAACGTTGACTGTGGAATCCTCCCAAGGCAACTTCTAGGTCATCAGGGAGAGGGATATATAATCTATGGCCCTAAGAAACAAGGAGCACTCAGGTCGCACACGAGGCCTTGGAGTTTACGTTCAATAGAGGCAGTGATTCCAAGATGACTCTAACTCGAACAAGAGAAAAAAGAGATTAAAGGTTGAGCGCAAGGAGCACATAAAAGAGGAGATTCGTGCATAATTTTTTGGGAAGCTAGCACGTTTAGAGGAAAGCCTAGAGCAAGTGCTCAGCCAGTCACAGGCCATCCCCGTTATTGTGGAAGCCAGTCCACAACACTATCAGAGTAGCTGTGCGTCCACACACCAATCTAACCAAAACGACTCCCGACTTCCGATTGACAAAATCTAGGCAATATATATCTCTGGAATGCTCTAAAGATAGAACTGTCGGGTGCCTTAGTTAATTGTGTATCATTTTATAGGAGCCCATGCCCTACAAGCTCCAAGTGACTAGTTGGGTCCATTCCTATTGAGATTGGGCGGGGATGGCGTTTCCATGCTAGGAAATGACAATGTTGCGCGGTGCCCAGCTGGCATAGGGTTAGGCCAAGGTCTAGATGTACATATTACATGACCCTTTCATGGCCATCACAGGCGAGGCGCCATGGCCAAATCGAAGAACATTAAGGCGCCTCATAAGCCCTGGAGGTACTACCTCAGAATGTCTTAGAATGGGTTAGGAGAGTTTGCATGTCTGGTACATGCGGAGGACCAATGAGCAGACGACAAACTGGCCTATTGGATTCACTATTAGATATGCGGAGAGGCATTTCCTCCATGAGCTGGGCTTCTTCGTCATTCAACCTCGATATCTCACTTCTATGATGTTGGATGTGGTAAGTGTGTATAATCAAATTATACATTCACGTAATACTGATAAATATCATAACTCATTACTTATATATATATAATGCAAGAAGCCCGGGGATCGCGAGAACTGGTTGATTTCCTCGACCCACATTTTATCTCTAAGTAATGCATCACCCAAAATGCATCCTACGTTGAGAATTACATAACGATGAGATTGCTTGAGGAGTACATACTAGTGCCCTACAACCGAATGTAAGTGCTTCACTAGTTGCTATACAAATTTCATTTGCATTTTATACGCAACACAAACTTAGGTTTAATGACTATGGTGACGTACGTGAGTAGGCAGCACTAGATCTTTATAGTCATTGTACCAAAGTAAAACGAGGTATAATATATCTTGATTCACTACTCAAGAACAACTACGACTTCACCCTTGTGCAACAAACACTCGACATGTATGCTCATTTCCTCCATACATAACTCTATTGTAGTCTTCCTTTCATTTGCAATAGCCAAGGATAACTTTTTTTGGAATCATGTTGGTCATTCAATGCCTATGTTGTCAGGGGAGGGAGACACAAGGAATTGAGCACCACACTGCAACACATGACGTGATTTCCAGTACCCGTTATAACACAACAATCATATTTCACACTTCACGCTAATGCCTCTTAAACTGACTATACCTATATATGTAATTCTATTTTTGTAGTGCCACTAGCAGCTACAAGGCAACCTATGTGCATTCTGTGTTTGCCGTCATATGCACGAAATCATGAGTGCTAAGACAAATAATCCAGTTGTTTGTCAAACTCGCAATAAGTATTTTCTAATTATCAATGTAAATATATGTGCTTACTACTTTACTTCTCCCCGTGACAGGACATAACAATCAAATTAAGTATATTCAATCTGAACGAACTCTCGGACGTTCGAGGACAGCTCTCCACCTTCTTCATGATGGAGGTCATTGATTCAAAAGGAGAGTTTCACTCTGGTGACACCACTTAATACATGTTCAAATTATTGATTCAATTGTAACTCTGGTAATAATACATGAACATTCTTTTCTAACTGATTTTGAGTTTTAATTCACTTTGAGTTGTAAATCACTTTGAGTTATAATTCACTTAGCTACATTTATCTGTAATCTGCTTGCTTATTTTCAGATGGGATGGCTAGCATTCCAGAGGCTAGCCAAGGAAGGAAACTTTTAGCTATATGAAGAACTATCACAGACGATTTCTGATACAAAACTGTCGATAATACATAGACCATCATAGACATTTTTTTTGTATTAGCTGTTTGTGATATCTGACATCATCTGTGATATCCGACATATCACAGACGCCAATATAAAAAACCGTCTACGATATGTAGACTATCACAGACGGTTTTTTGTATTAGTCGTATGTGATATGTCGGATACCACAAACAGTTATTTTAAAAAAAATTGTTTGTGTTGCGACATATCACGAACAATTTGGACTCATCTGTGATGACCACCTGTTATCACTGATGTAACAAATCAGATGGTATAGAAACTGTTTCTGATGAGAGTTATGAACCGTCTGTAGTTACCCTATATGTGGTAATGATGCTCGTACATATGGGTCAAGAGCTCTCGCTATCATAAGCATTTTAGTACTCTGCCGGGTCGTACACCGGAAAATGAGGTAAGGGCTGATCAATTAGGCACCATGACCTACAAGACGACCACAGCAAACAGACAACCAAAATCCGATCCACAGAATCTAGGAGCCGTACGTGTTTCCTGTCATGAGTCATGAGTACTGCTCCATCATAATTCACGACCACGTTACCTGGCATAATTAAGGTACAACTACAGCTAATCAATTACTCCCGCATAATACTACAGCTGCACACGCGCATGTATACACCCAAAGAGCTGTAGCGGCCTAGCCCTATTCGCTGCTGGTAGCTAACCGGCCGGCCATTTCACTGCCATTGCACTGCTTGTAGCCCTATTCTTGGGAAAGAAACTCAAGACATGCGGACCGGCAGGTACGAGGTGCAGCAGTCACTGGCGGCGGAGGCGGCTAACGTGGTGTGGCAGGCGGAGGGCCTGGCGCGGCGGCGGGGCGACGTGCAGGTGACCCCGCTCCACATCGCCAGCGCGATGCTCTCGGTGGCCGGCCTCCTCCGCGCGGCCTGCCTCCAGTCCCACTCCAATCCGCTCCAGTTCAAGGCGCTCGAGCTCTGTTTCAGCGTTGCGCTCAGCCGCCTCCCCATGGCCGCCAGGCCGGCCGTCGCCATGTTCCACCACGGCCCGGCGCTGTCGAACGCGCTCGTCGCAGCGTTGAAGCGCTCGCAGACGCGCCAGCGCCGCTGCTCCGAGGACGGCCTGCGGCAGCCGGCAGCGCCCGCCGCCAAGGTGGAGCTGGAGCAGCTCGTCATCTCCATCCTCGACGACCCGAACGTCGTCCGCGTCATGCACGAGGCCGGCTTCTCCAGCTCCCTGGTCAGGGCCAACGTCGAGAAGGCCATCTCATTGGAGCAATCAAATAGGGAAAGCAGCAAGAGCACTTCTCCAAATCCCATTTACACGAAGTGTAGCAGGGCTGAACCATGTCTTGAGGCCACCATCAAGGTCCCAGGCGGAAGCCTCGCATTAAGCCTCGGCTGCGGCAGGTACTAGTTTTACATGTACTATCACATGCATGCATCGGTTTTGGTTGAGTAATCTTTCGACTGTAGCGTGGTTTTCTCTATAGATCTGATACCAATTCTTGGCGGAAATATTTCTCTCTAGCTTGTATCACAATGGTCGGCAACAAAGCACAGCATGCCCCTCCTAGCCAGCTTAACTATGCTAGCTCTCTTGTTTGTACTTTGTACCCACAGCAGCTAAGTAACCTGATCATGCATGCATGACGACTTAGCAAATGACGGTGCATGCAACTTTACTTCTTTTAAGAAAATTAACAGTGGTGTTGATTGAACTAGAAAAAAAACAGTGTAGGCAAATCCTCAAATGCCCCTTGTATGTATGTTTCTTTGTCTTTTGCAGTGAGCTGCAAGCTAGCCAAGCAAGATCAGGGTGGCCGACGACCTTCGTTGGCGCAGCAGCAGGCGACAGAGAGTTGACATCCTGCAGTACAAGTCTTCAGGTACATGCATGTATGACGTATTGTTGCATAATATTTAAGCAAACCCTAATCCAGGGTCTAACTTGGTGTCTAACTCGCCCGAACGCCGCGACGCAGGCTACCTGCTGCCGGCAAAAGTTCACGGATCTCACTGCAGAGAATCTTAAGATTCTGTGCAACGCACTTGAGCTGCGCGTCCCGCGGCACAAGGACATTGTTCCGGATATAGCGACCACCGTGCTCCTGTGCCGAGCCGGCATGCTGACGAGGGTGAGGAGGCAAGAGAGGTTGACCTCGTCGACTTGGTTGCTCTTTCAAGGTAGGGATACCGGTGGCAAGAAGGCAATGGCTCAGGAACTCGCAAAGCTCGTGTTTGGTTCCTACACCGAGTTCACCTCCATCACAATGGCAGAGTTCACCCCAGTTAACTCCGATTCCAGCTCCAGCGGCAAGCTCACCCTCAAGAGGCGGAGATCACGAGACAACGAGAATGGCTACGTTGGAAAAAGGTTGTTTGAAGCAATCCTCGAAAACCCTCATCGTGTTTTCTTGATCAACGGCATTGACCAGTTGGATCATGACTCGGAAATCAGTATCCAGAACGCGATCGCAAATGAAAGAATGAGAGGTTCCAATGGTGACGTGGTCAGTTTGGATGATGCCATCATAGCGCTCAGCTGTGAAGCGATCGACTCGTGGTCTTTTGCTTCCTCCCCTCCGGTGAAGCAACGAATCAGTAGAAAAAATGGCGAGGAAAAAGAAGACGGCATGGAGAAGGAAGGGAAATCACGTTTTAGCTTGGATTTGAATGCTTGCGTAGAGGATGGAGAAGAGGAGGAAGAGAATTCGATTTATGATGTGGGGCTCTTGAATGATGTGGATGGTGTTTTTCTATTCCGATAGCATATGATTTCTGGAGGTAGTTTGCTTCGTCTGGTCCGCAATTAACTTAGCTCTTTTCTTTCTGTTTTTCTTAATATTGCCCTAGCTTTTGTTCTTTTCTTTCTGTTTTACTTAATATTGCCCTAGTTTTTTATATTAATATTATCTGTACGTGATGAACTATCATATGGTGTATTGCATGCGGAAATCATGTATGTACTTGGCACTTAAATCATACGAGTGGGTTACGACTATATATAATAGTTCAATTTTTTATTGTAAAAAGATTATTTTTTAGGTTTTCTATTATTTCCTTGAGCCATCAAAGTACTTTAATGCTTCCCACAGATCGAAGTATAAACTACAGTATGTACGCATATTGTGGGCGTGATTTATAATTTAGTTTCTAGGATACCGCAGAATCACAGCACTTTGCACTTTTTCTTATTTTATTTCCACTTTTCAGGCGATAAAAATTAACCAAAAAAATGTGCAGCCCACTTTTTTCCTTGTTTCACTATTCCACTACAAATAACCTAACATGTACTGCTTTAGTATTCGTAGAATTTATTTCTGGAAGAGAAGCTGAAGTACTACTTGTGTGCAGTAATCTTTAGTAGTGACAAATAGATGAGGTATTTGTACGTACGTTTCCAGTACGGTGGTATAGCATTAATTCCTTAATCAATTATCATAAGCATTGCTGACTGGAAGTACTGTGCCAAAGATTGTCTCCATGGCCAATAGATTGAAGCACAAAACTTCTGCTCCTGTCCGGAATAAATGTTCCTGCAGAATTTTGATACGACCCTGCGCACCACTGGGTCAGCAGCCCCCGCTACCGCCAGCTGTGGATTCTAGGGCTTGTCCTGTAAGAATGGTACCATAACAAAAGAGGGTTAGTGAAATTTCGAAAATCTTGGTTCTTCAGTAATTTTAGCCCAGGAACAAAGCAAAAATATCACTATTATAAATTCGAAAATCCATGAAATTTTTGATCCATAGATCTAAGTGACTTGAAACTTGAACAAAGACTAGATAATGACCTTAAGAAACTATCCTAATAAAAAATCTTGAATGAACTAAAGAGAATTGGGATCTATAGTTCGTGAAGCTCTGTTGCACCTTTTTCCATTTGAACGAAAGTTGCACTAAAATCGGACAAAAAAGAAAAACGGTGAATATAACTTACTTGTGTGTGAATGATGAATAAGATGGTTCTAGATGTGCTCTCACATATCACAGTAAGTTAGAATATCAAAGAAATCAAGGTAGAAATAACTGGATCAAGAAATCACTCGGAGAGGGTAAAAGGAGCAAAATCCGGGTTTCTTCATGAACTTGCCATGTAAGTGTCTAGATGAGTGGAGATTGATTTTCAGAGGTTATCTTCATCTCTTACACGTTCTTGATACAACAAGATTAAGAAGGGGAAAGAGAAGATGAAAAACAACCAAATCAAAAGCAAAATCAATCAACACAAGAGAGATTCATAGAGATGAACAAAGATTGATGTATTGCTACTTGAGGAGAAAAGTTTTACAGCCACTCCACCTGGAGGATAAGAGCGCACACCACAGCACTCAACTTCTCTCAAACCATAACCCTAGAACTCATGAGTACTTGATACCAATGCGGAGGATAAGATCGCACACTACAGACTCCACCTGGAGGATAAGAGCGCGGTCCTACTCTGCCCCGTTCTTCCTCTCCCCGCACATGCGTACATCCATGCAACGCTGCAATTTTCTTTCTTGCACAAGAAAGGATCAACAATTTTCAGACTCCCTCTCTTTCTCTCTCACATACAGAATATAGACACGAGAATTTTTATACAGGTTTGGGTCTTTTCTTAAGAGAATAATAACCCTACGTCCTGTATGATCACTAACTACTAGAAAAAGATTACAATTGAGAGTGATGTGAATGCCTAGCACTATCTCCTCCTTCGATCAGAATGCCCCCGTCCCTCTCCAACGTCAACCTTTATATAGCTGGTGAAGCGATGGCCGTTGTCCCGCACTAGAAAACATCTTAACGCTTCGGGTGATAATCGTCTCACGAAAGTTATTTCCAGAGAGACGTAGTGGCCGTTAACTGTGTAGCGGTTGTTGTCAGAGAGAGATCGTGTGCGGTTATTGGATAAACACATGTTCTAACCGCCTTGTTAGATGAATCCAAGATGTAGCTGATCATCGTAGACAACCTGGTTGGAGATAGATATGTTGCAGGGATGTCCACGACCATAAGGTGATCATAGGACAATTTACGACTACGTGATCGTAGGACTTACGACCAAGGGGTAGTCGTAGTAAGACTTATAATTACGTGGTCGTAAAAGTGCTTATGACCAATGGGTGTGGTTGTAGGAGATCTTACGACCATACAGTCATAGAAGAGTTTACGATCATACAGTCGTAGAAGAGCTTACGTCTATGCGGTTGTAGCATGACTTACAACCATGCGGTCGTAGCAGAGTTTGTGACTATTCTATGAAACTTTTACCTTATCAATAAAGGGTATATTTAAGAAATATAATAACAATAATTTAAGAGTTATTTTATACTCCCTCTTTTTCTCTCTCACACACTGTACGATCGATTAGCTTTGTGGGCGTTGGCGTGAAAGCATGCATGCGACTTGAACCATACGTCATCACTTGTGTTACATTGGATCCTTTCTCTCCAAAAAGAAAATTTAAATAAATAGTACATCAAAAAATACGGCCATGCCTACCCTATCATTTATTGTCCATCAGAAAATGTAAATAAATGCTAGCAGTAGCTTCGCAAGGCATAGGGATATGCTTCCCCTGAAACAAGCAAAAAGAGGAGAGCTGCGGTTGGGCTGCTTTCAGTCAGAAAATGCCAACCAAGAGTTTTTGTGTCCATTTTTATTGGTTTTTAGTTTTAGTTTTTGGTTTTAGCTTACAGATAGTAACAGTTTATAGAACAGTTTGTAAAAAATGTCACCTTGTCTTTTGTATGGCTTTGGGGCCAACCGGTAGGCCTTTGACTGCTCGGAACTTCAGGGGTAAACGATGCACGCATGGAGACTGATAAGCTTTACAAGGTGTTTCAGAATGCCCCTAAAGGACTAAAAAATGCTTCGAAACATTTTTAAGGCATTTTTGAGAACGTCCAAAGTAGTAGCGAAGGGAAATGTCTTACAAGGCTTTTTTTTTCCAAAATGACATCGAAGATGTATAACTGCGTTTAAAAATGCCTACCAGTATTGTTTGAGGCGATTTAAAAATCGCCTTCAAAGATTTTTTTCATATGATTTGAAAGTTGCCTTCAAAATTGTAGTGAGGCATTGTAGGAAAACTCCCTCAAAGTTCACTGAGGCTTAATAAAATTACAATTGGATCTAGCTAGTAATGTTAACAAACACCCTAAGAACAAATTTTGGAATCAACTGCAAATAAATAAAAATCATATTTGATGTTCTCCTAAAAGCATAAATCAAAAAATGATCGATAATATTTTAGTTGGAATGCGAATAACCCCCATAACTTTTTAGCATTTGAATAATTTTCTCCGCAACTTGTTTCATAGTACACACAACCATATGCTTCTTGAGATTGTTGCATCAGTCCATGTCGGACCCTGAGTTTAGCAAACCCAAATCCTCTGTGATTCCACTGCACCATTCCCTGGATGAGTGGATAGTGCTCACAGATATATTATTGTATATCAAAAGTATATCATGCGGAAGCGTAGATAATAAGGTAACAACTTACTCATGTGCCGAGTAGGCCGAATTCAAAGAATGCAGCAACGAAAACTTCCACACAAGTGGGACCCTTAGGACTTGCCCACAGGTAGCCAACTGGGGTTTGCATCCTAGTTATTTTCCTCATCATCTTCCAGTTCTATCGATCCCTTCAAAGCACCTTAGGGCATGATTTTATCCTTCTTATGACTAAGTAATGGTAATTAAGCAATAGTGAGTATTATGGTACTCAACAAGCCACCACACAGAATGCAATAATAATTGATGCAAAGCTGTCAAGGGAGGCTTGAGGTTCTTTTAGTTGCTAAAATCATCATTTTGAAAGTTACAATTACAAGAAAAATTCCTGAGACTTAGCAATTTTAACTAAATAGATTTTATAAAGTTGTTTGTGAGAATGCAGTATTAACTATAGCATTGGTTACATCCACCTTTTACAGTGCATAGTTACCTCCACCAAATGCTAGTTTTCACCACTGGTGTTGTGGTTACAGACCAAACAGAGAGAGAGAGTATGGTAGTGGAGAGTTAGGTGAGTAATGGCTTAGGGTTCCTTCCCATGGCATGTGTTGTATATATATGTCTACATGGGGAGTACTTTTACCATCATACCCTTACATCTGAGTGTTCCCCTTAGGGGTACTTATGTCATTATACATGTTCCATTTTGGGCCTTACATTCCTCTAACAGGCCTGCTGGGCTTAGGTGGGGCCACCCCTACAACAGGAGCCTCTCATGGTGAAGGGCTTCACGGGCCGAAGCCATGCTGCCGAGCCCTTTGGCCCCCTCCGTCCCTGCGGCCTGTGAGCTTTTTCAACGTCCGTCAAAGCCTTGCTGCTTGGTGTAGTGTTTGTCCTGTCACGAAGGTATGGCACCGGGCGGCGTGGCGAGGCCTTCGTCGCCCCGACGGTCCTACGTAGAGACCGTTCAGGGCGAAGGTCGGGGTCGGGGTCGACGTAGAGACCGAGGGGTCCGGCGTAGAGACCGAGGGGTCCGACGTTGGCGTAGGGGTCGGAAGCGAGGTCGAAGTTGCCTCCGATTTGGTGGGGTTGGCGGTTGCCCTGGCCAAATCGGAGGTGTTGGCGGAGTCGGATGCCATGTGCCCCTGACACTGAGTGACTACCGGCCTGCCTAGTGAGGCATGGCTGACGCGGCACGAAATTTAGGCGTCGTGGCCATACCATGTTGCAACGTTCCTTCTTCTGGCCATCCACGTGGCGACATGTGCTTGACGCGGCATAGGTATTGAAGCGTCGCGGTTGTACGATGCTGCTATGCTCCTCCGCCGGTTGGACTTTCCTTCCGCCGGTTTGACTCCTACCGATTGGACTTCCGTTGATTGGGCTCCCCTGCTGATGGGGTATATATATCGTGCTGGTGCGGCATTGTACCTGCATTGTGTGCTCGAATAGGTGCTGCTCCCCTAAAATGGGCCTCTTCAGTGCATCCACATTCCGTAGCCGCGTTATGCGGCTTGGGGGATGTTGATGTACTGATGGAGGCCTATTTTTCTTGGGAGCTTGGTCAGCGTCTGTTACCGGCAACTGTTCGCACTTGTTGCTTTCATGCTGCGTTCCTGCATGTGGTGACAAGGTTTGCCCTGTTCTCATAGATAGGCTCACCTTCATCGGGTTTTCTAATTGGGCCCCTCAACATTACTTTTCGAAGAATGTTGGTACACCGAAGGTGGCCTGTTTATGAGAACAAGCCAAAACTTGCTGTGACATGGCCTCCGCCTTCCGGAGGCCAAATTGGTGTGGGGGTCCAAGGCGGAGCTGGAGCCGAAGCCAGAGTGGGGGCATACCTCGCGCCCCAAACTCCGGCCTAGGCGGCTCGGTAGTGCGTTGCTGTCCTTATTTCCGCGGGCGCGACCATGTGGCGGGGTGGCATGTCTTGGAGGCGGAGCGGCTTCCGGTGCCTTCACAACGGTGGCCCTTCGCACAGTGCTTTGCAGTCGAGTCGGGGCCTCCATCGGGCGCGACCCCATTTGGACTATTGTGGTTGATGGGTTCGAAGGGCCACGCCGACACGCGCCGGAAGCTATGCCGGGTCGTGCAACCTGCATTTATTCCCTGCGCTGACCGACACACGGTGGGACGCTAGTGGCGCGTCGTGCGGTGACAGGACACTGTACGATCACGGTCATATTTGGCCTATGTGTGCTATCGCGACGCTTTGGCTTCGAAAGCGGTTGTCATTCGCCGTTTGCACTTACCGATGGTGGGAGGCGAGGGGTCTTTAAATACCCCCTGTGGTCTATGCTTGCGCCTCCTCCATACGCTTTCTGGTTGTTCACGCCGCCTCCTATATTTTCTCCTCTTGCTCCTACGCTCTTTTTCGCCGTCGAGTACCCCGTGGGCAGCAATGGCGGCTTGCGACGAGCGTGCTCAGGTGGGCGGCTATGCCATCCGCCGGCGGTCTTCGCCGCTTGAGGTGAAATACGCGCTCGAGGAGCGCGATCCGGCGGCGGCAGACAAGTGGTGGGCGGCGAAGAAGAAGGAGGGTCCGTACTCCAGCGACTTGGGCCGCACGCTCGTGACGGAGGACACAATCCGGTTACTGTTGCGCGAGGGGAGGCTATTAGACCGGCAAGCGGTGCGGCTGCCCCCCGATGATGAGACGGAGCCGCGCCCTGAGAAGTCGGAGGCGATCATCTTCGTCGCCTACTTCGAAGCCGGACTCCGCATCCCGTCCGCAGCGATTGTCGGGGACGTGCTGCGGACCTTCAAGCTAGAGTTGTCACAACTGACTCCGAATGCGGTGGCTCACCTTGCCGTGTACAGCTGGGCCCTGCGCTCGGAAGCGTGTTGGCCCAGCGCCTCATTGTTCGCATATTTGCATGAAGCCCGGTGCCAACCGAAGGAGCGGAGCGACGGGACGCTGTCAAAGTTTGGCAGCGTCAACTTCGTTCTGCGGGCATCGTGCGGAAGGCTCTTTTCTGTGAACTCGACACGAGGGAAATGGGAGTCCAACTGGATGAGGCGGTGGTTCTATCACCGTGTGGCGAGTGGTAGCGGCCTTGAGTGCACGGGCCGGCCGATTGCATTCAAGACCACACCCGGCCTAACACTTGATCAGGAAGACAGGCGAAGGGCGCGAAGATTTGTGGGGGTCACCGCCCGCTTCAATATGCGCGACCTCGAGGAGTACATGATGTACGGCGCGGCGCCGCTCGCCCGCAACTGGCGCCTTACGGTCGGGAAACGTCGGGACGACAACGTTCAACCGTCCATTTGCTCACTGCCCGTGCTGACTGGTCTTCATAAGCCCCGACCGTGCCCTCCCCTCCGTCCGTACGTATTGCATCGTGTGTAATCGTGCTTTTCGCCCCGTGCAGGAACTCGCCTGGTGGACGCGGAGCGCGCAGCGCGCGCGTTCCTTGGGCCATACACCGCCAGGGAGCACGAGCAACGCACAGCTGCGACTGCGGCGGCGGGATTGGGGCGGTTGAACCGCGTGTGCGAGGCCTTAGGGCTTCCCGTGCCGGGTCGCACCCCTCCGGGCCCGCAACACCTGGATGATGGTGCCACGAGGACGAAAGCGTCATCCCGCAGGAGGACCTGGACCGCTGCGGCCACGCCCTGTACAGTGGTTGCCGCTGCTCCTGCCGGTGCGGCGAGCCCGGAGTCGGATTCGCGGCATCTCGACTCGAACTTGGAGGAGGCGCGAGCACCGAGGGCGAAGGCGCCATGGGCGGAGAGCGCGCCGCGGGTTACCAGGAGACGGAGGCCTCGTCGCCCACGACAGTCGCCGAGGCAGAGCTGGTGTTGGCTGGTGGCATCAGTGTGGAGCCCTGGTTCGCAGCCACGACTGTGGCGGAGCTGCCCTCCGCGAGAGCATGCGGAGCGCGGTCTTCACCAACGGTGGCGACCGAGGCGTAGGTGCCCCCCGCGGAGGTCGTGATGACGAGGTCCCCGACCACCAACGTTGTAGCTGCGGAGGCCCCTTCGGTGAATATTGTTGCCGCGAGGCTCCTTTTGTAGCGGTTACCGAGATGGGGTCTTCCCCTCAGGCGAAGCGGCCACGCCTGTGGTCCCCGTTCAGCGGACTTCGCGAGGGTTTGCCGTGGTGACCGGTGTTGGGAGCTTGTGGGACTCCGCGTTGAGCTCCGAAGTTCCTCTACCCCGCGCCCTCCGGGCCCCTCGGGCCGCAGTGATCTAGCGCAGGATCGGTTGGCGCTGGGTCCCAACTCGGAGGTCCCTCAGCCCCGCGGGTCAGCGCCGTCTGTGGGGGCCGAAGTCGTTGCGGCCCTGCCCGGGGCTAGGGAGGCATCCCAGCAAAGTCCCCCATCTGCCACTGAGGGTAGGCTAGGACGGCATACCTTTAGCACAATTTTTCCGCGTCTTGTGCGACAATCTTATACTTCCTCTTGCAGCGGCACTTATCCCGGAGGAGGAGCCATCCCTTGAGCATGGGGGTCCTGGCGCTGGCAACACAGATGCCGTGCGCCCGAGCCCGGCAGACTTCGTCCCTCCATCGGATGCGCTGAGGGCATGGCGCGGGATTGCGGACGACGCGGCCGCCAGCATTGGCCAGCAGGCGTTGTAGACCTATGGGTCAGGGCGCCTTGAGGACGCATTGGAAGTGTCGGGAGTGAGGGTAAGCGACTGTCCTTTGGCCCACTCACAGCCGTTTAGCACTTGCTAACCCCTCCGTCGCGCAGACACTCGTGTTGGCTTAGGCCCTACAAGCGGCTCATGCTCGCGAGCAAGAGCGCTACGGGGCAGGTTGCAGGCCGCCGAAGGGGAGCTGCAGGGAGCTGCAGGGGCACGCTCTGCCCAGGACGCTCGTATACGCCGCTTGGAAGCGGAGTGCGCGGAGATGAAGACGCGCACCGAGGAGCTTGTCGCCGTAACGCGGGAGTCGGCCGCCGAAGCGGTGCGGCAGGAAACTGCTGCGGAGTGAGATGGCCTGCTGCAACAAGTCGCTGCGTTGGAGAGGGAGAATAGCGAGCTTGCCGCGTCACTAGCGGAGCGGGATCGAGCCTTGGGCGACGCTTCGGTAGTTGCTTGGGACGCTATGTTGGCCCTAGAAGACACCCTAAAGGGGCTTATCGCCGAAGTGCCGGCACGCTCCTTCGGGCCCGAGGACCTGTCGCGGTCGCTTCGGTGGATCAGAGACACGGCCGACATTGCACGCGGTGCCGCGACGACCTTTGGCAACCACTGTGCCTACGTGGCGTCGTGTCTAATATGCGCGCTCCTGCGACTCATGCGCGCCATGGAACATGTTGCCGGGCTATGTTGCCGGGATGCTGGCCGATCCTCTCGTCGCGCCGATGCCCATGAGCGGATATGGGAGTACTGCGGAGAGGTCGTAGCCATAGTCGAGCTGCGAAATAACTTGCACGGCGAGGGAAACCTTGGCCAGTTTCTGGACGAGGTCCTGCGGCGTGACGAGGATGGCGCTGCGGCCCTAGGGGACACTGCGAACCCCCAGGTGTGACGGCAGGTTGTCGCGTGTTGGCATGTGTCGTAACTGATGCTGTTTCTTTTTTGAATAAAGTACGAAGTTGTTTGGCCGCTGTTTTGATTTTTTGCCCTTTGTTCCGAGCAGCTACACAGCCAAGGCCGGCTGCTAATTTCTGACCTTGTGATCCGACGGCGTCTTCGGTGCTGGTGAAGGGCCGAGGAAGCGTTGGATTTTTGGGCGAGTGGGGCGTCTTCGAGCGGAGCCTCGGCACGGACGCGTGTTAAGGATGAGCCTACCAAGTAGCGGCCTCGCGCGCTGGAGGTGTTTGTGCGCCTTTGTAAGCGTCCTTAGCGAATGCAAAGAATAATCTTGGCTGGAACTTGCGAAGTGCATCTCCGCCCCTCCGGCTACGTTGTCCCATGGTGAACTCGGAAGGTTACTACATTCGCCCGTACACGATGGTTTGCGCCTCGGGAGGGTAGGGTGGTCAAGGTGGATGCGTAGTTGAAGTAACCGCACCAGCGCAGCAGAGCTGGCGCCTTAGTCGAAGTAGACGCGCGAGCGCTTCGTCCCCTACCCTTCGAAGTGGTGGCGGCGGAGCTGGCGCCCTAGTCGAAGTAGATGCGCGAGCGCTCCGTCCCCTACCCTTCAAAGTGGTGGCGGCGGAGCTGGCGCCTCAGTCGAGGTAGACGTGCGAGCGCTCCGTCCCCTACCCTTCGAAGTGGTAGCAGCGGAGCTGGCGCCTCAGTCAAAGTAGACGCGCGAGCGCTTCATCCCCCATCCTTCGAAGTGGTGGCAGCGGAGCTGGCGCCTTAGTCGAAGTAGGCACGCGAGCGCTCCATCCCTACCCTTCGAAGTGGTGCCAGCGGAGCTGGCGTCTTAGTCGAAGGAGACGCGCGAGCGCTCCGTTCCCCATCCCTCGAAGTCGTGGCAGCGGAGCTGGCGCCTTAGTCGAAGTAGACGCGCGAGCGCTCCATCCCCCACCCTTCGAAGTGGTGGCGGCGGAGCTTGCGCCTCAGTCGAGGTAGACGCGCGAGCGCTCCGTCCCCCATCCTTCGAAGTGGTGGGAGTGGGCCGGCGCTGAGTCAAGTAGGCGCGCGCGCTCCGTCCCCATCCTTGAGTAGTGGCGCGGTGCCGGGCGCCTTAGTCGGCGAGGCGCGCGAGTGCTCCGTCCCCTACCCTTCGAAGTGGTGGCAGCGGAGCTGGCGCCTTAGTCAAAGTAGACACGCGAACGCTCTGTCCCCTACCCTTCAAAGTGGTGGCAGCGGAGCTGGCGCCTCAGTCGAGGTAGACGCGCGAGCGCTCCGTCCCCCACCCTTCGAAGTGGCGGCGGAGCTGGTGCCCTAGTCGAAGTAGACGCGCGAGCGCTCTGTCCCCTACCCTTCAAAGTGGTGGCAGCAGAGCTGGCGCCTCAATCGAGGTAGACGCGCGAGCGCTCCGTCCCCCAACCTTCGAAGTGGTGGGAGTGGAGCTGGTGCCTCAGTCCAAGTAGGCGTGCGAGCGCTCCGTCCCCCATCCTTTGAAGTGGTGGCAGCGGAGCT